>OZ020309.1:11335323-12535323 GCA_963971305.1 Arcuatula senhousia | reverse complement strand
CTAATGTGACCATTCTTGAATAATAAAAACTCATGATACACTAATGTGACCATTCTGGAATGGCAAAACTCATGTTACATTAATGTGACCATTCTGGAATGACAAAACTAATGTTACACTAATGTGACCATTCTGGAATTAACAAAACTCATGTTACACTAATGTGACCATTCTGGAATGACAAAACCCATAATGACAAAACTCATGGTACACTAATGTGACCATTGTGGAATGACAAAACTCATGTTACATTAATCTGACCATTGTGGAATGGCAAAACTAATGTTACACTTATGTGACCATTTTGGAATGGCAGAACTAATGTTACACTAATGTGACCATTCTGGAATGACAAAACTCATGTTACACTAATGTGACCATTCTGGGATAATAAAAACTCATGTTACACTAATGTGACCATTCTGGAATGGCAAAACTAATGTTATATTAATGTGACCATTCTGGAATGACAAAACGCATGTGACACTAATGTGACCATTCTGGTATGACAAAACTCATGGTACACTAATGAGACCATTCTGGAATGACGAAACTCATGTTACATTAATGTGACCATTCTGGAATGACAAAACTAATGTTACATCAATGTGACCATTCTGGAATGACAAAACTAATGTTACACTAATGTGACCATTCTGGAATGACAAAACTTATGTTACACTAATGTGACCATTTTGGAATGACAAAACTCGTGTTACACTAATGTGACCATTCTGGAGTGACAAAACTAATGTTACACTAATGTGACCATTCTGGAATGACAAAACTAATGTTACACTAATGTGACCATTCTGGAATGACATAACTAATGTCACAT
This sequence comes from Arcuatula senhousia, assembly GCA_963971305.1. Taxonomy (NCBI): domain Eukaryota; kingdom Metazoa; phylum Mollusca; class Bivalvia; order Mytilida; family Mytilidae; genus Arcuatula; species Arcuatula senhousia. Next base: position 12,534,485 of record OZ020309.1, on the reverse strand, counting down.
TAATGTGGCCATTCTGGAATTACAAAACTTGTGTTACACTAATGTGACCATTCTGGAATGACAAAACTCGTGTTACACTAATGTGACCATTCTGGAATGACAAAGCTCATGTTACACTAATGTGACCATTCTGGAGTGACAAAACTAATGTTACACTAATGTGACCATTCTGGAATGACAAAACCCATGTTACACTAATGTGACTATTCTGGAATGGCAAAACTAGTGTTACACAAATGTGACCATTCTGAAATGATAAAACTAATGTTACACTAATGTGACCATTCTGGAATGACAAAACTCATGTAACACTAATATGACCTTTCTGAAATGGCAAGATAATTGTTACACTAATGTGACCATTCTGGAATGACAAAACTCATGTAACACTAATATGACCTTTCTAGAATGTCAAGATAATTGTTACACTAATGTGACCATTCTGGAATGAAAAACTCATGTAACACTAATGTGACCATTCTGGAATGAAAAACTCATGTAACACTAATGTGACCATTCTGGAATGACAAAACTAATGTTACACTAATGTGACCATTCTGGAATGACAAAACTCATGTTATATTAATGTGACCATTCTGGAATGACAACACTGGTATGAGAATTTTGAAATGACCATTCTGGAATGACAACATTGGTGTGAGAATTTCGAAATGACCATTTTGGAATGAAAACACTGGTGTGAGAATTTTGAAATGATCAATTTGGAATGACAACACTGGTGTGTGAATTTTGAAATGAAATTCTGGAATGGTGACACAGCAACAAAGTAAATTTTACATTTTTCACTTTATATTATGTAGTATAAACGGTCAATAAAGTATGTTTTCTCAAGACACTTAAGTCCATATTATAAATTGACATAAATGCTTAAAATAAATCATACAGTGAATAGTGCATATATGATTTCACATTAATCTAGTAAAACAGAATTAAACAGAGAAACATCTGTTGATGCAAAAAATGACCGGATTTTGTGTAATAGGTCCTTTGGTCTTGTGAATTTTGTCAAATTTACAATTAAAATGTGTTAAAAACAATCAAAACTGTAGACCTTTCTTATTGGTCAGGCAAGAATTTTCAACTTTCACGAAGACTGACCAAATATCAAGATGCTGTACTGATAAAGTATCTCCAATCCGGACCAGAACCTCCACACTCTGTCTCTAGTTCAACTGTAACTGGAGCAGCTAACTCTAGAGGTGATGTGTCATGAGCTAGATGACTCATGTTGGACAGGGAGTCTCAAGTTAGCAGTTGCTGCAGAGGTTTCTAGCCTATAGTCACAACTTTAAACTTCCTATGATTGATTGACAAGGAGTTGCTGAAAAATCTGTAAATATTTTTTTTTTCCTTGTTTGCCTGCTGCCCAACATTATTATTATTTTATTACATGTGAATTTCGGCTAATAAAAAACATGATCAGGTTTGAAAATTTTATGTTCTATGACAAAATCGGTGCTGCATAACATGTTCAACAAACAACACTCACAATTTGTCAGACAAATTGTAAAAGGCCAAGCAAAGAAGGCAACAAATTAAATGCATACTGAAAATTTATTGTCAAACTTTCAAAAAATAATTTAATCTTTTACAAAATTCTAAAAGCTTTATAGATAAAACATTTACAATGATACAACTGGTTTAACTTGATATTTAGTTCATTTGTTCATATTAGTATGTCCTCTGTATTTATGAAGACATTGAAAAAAAAGTCACAGTAAATTGACACATATCATGTATATTCTTTCTATAAAAATAAATATTAAATGTAACAAATTTCAGATCAAAAGTTCAATCACTGTCTAAGCCAAGAGTAATTCACATAAAATTGTAAAGATGTTTTTCAACAGATGAAATTTCTCAATTCTTAATTGCTAACATTCATTGTAATTGCTATAAATATGCATTATAATTGTAACATTTCTAAAACGCTATACATGTATTTAATCATTATTGCTATCAGTTAAAAAATAAATAAAAGATATTCAAATTTCTTTACCCTTTTATTTTCTTTGCTATCAATCTTTAATCAAATCGTACAGTGAGTATTCTCACAAGTCATAAGCATTTTTTTACATGATCACAGATACAAACAATATAACACATAACTTGAACATATCGTAAATAATCTCCGTGGTGGAACACATATCTTATTAGTTTAAAATGACTCAATTTCACATTTACTTTTGACCAGACAATACAAAAGTGTAAATGCCAGTAGTACCCTTTAACTTTTATATAGAGAATCTGTCACATGGCACTGTTTTCTAGGAATATTCTCTCTCTGATAAGATATTAATAAAACAATCTGTAAGCTCTTATTTCTAATATGTCATAAAATTTTGCAACTTTGAAAAGATATCACAGAGATCCAGAATTTTTTATACATGTTGAGAGGGGTCTGCCTGTAGTCTATCTAGGACAAATTGTAGGCTGGTGGTTAATTTTGTCAAAATCAAAAACAGGGGTCCCCCCTCCCACTGAGATGTATGAATCTTACAATTATTTTTTTTTTCACATGGTTAACAAATAATAAGTACTAAAACCTACAACAATGACATATCTAAACACGATACATTTCTGAAAAATCATCATATCAAATATCAAGTAAAATGATAAAATATTATCAATTACATGTATCATCATTTTTTTTAAATTCTTTAAAAATTTATCAACACCATCAGAAACGTAACACTAAATATTTAAATAGCACTATCTATGTATTAAGTACATTTTCTGATCGAAGTAAAGCTAGAGGTAATAAAGATCATGAAAGGGTGCATGCATTTACATAGATATCAGAATTACAATAAAGCATGACGATGATTATGGAGGGACTATCCATGAGACTCATTCTCCTTAAATTTTCATAGTACTTCATATAACTGTTTAAGAGAGAAATTATGGTACAAAGTTTATGAGACTTGAACAATGGAAGAAGCAATTGTTGAAAAGGGAAAGCTAAAAGGTAATAGCAGCTGCAAGATTGAAGAAAAAAGAAGCGTACTAGCACTACTCAAGTCTTTGTCAGCTATCACTCACAAAGTCTTGTCTACTGAATATGTAATATTCAAATCTTAGGAGTATTCCAGCAAAACTAATACAAAGGATGGTAAAAAGTTGTGGATTTGTTCAGAAGGGGAACATTTAAATACATGTACCGGTATAGCAATTTTAATAAAGTATTTCTATGAAATTTAATGCTTATTTATATACTTTGAGTGTATTTTGTTTCCACTAGTATGTTTTGCTCAAGTAGCCCTTAAATGATTTTATGTTGCCATCAAAATGAGCTGTTTCTCAAAATTATCCATGCAAAATGATCTTTTATCTTCATAAAGTACAGATTGAAATTAAATTCAACAATAATTTAAGCTTTGATCCTTTGGCAAAATAGTATACATGTACAAGCAAAAGTTTTTTTTCAATATTCAATTATATAACAAAACCGCCACCAGACACCTTCCAGCTGGGAATGATTAGACAGGAATTGTAGCAGGAAAGTGACCTTTTTAATGGTTTTGTTAAAGTTTACTTACAGTACATTTTTTTTTGTTCAAAAGTTTAAAAAGTCACAATTCCTCTACAATGAATTATAGGATTAGAAGTAAACTTAGCAATCTACCATTACATGTATTATCAAATGTTTACATGCAGAAACAATCCATTTAAATGCATCATGCAAAAGGTAAGAATATATATTATTCTGTGGTGGTACTTTTATAGTCTTACAATGAATAGATGAGTGCTTTTTTTTTTAACACGAAACCATGCCTTATTTTGTCATTTCTTTTTTCTCAAAACAGTTTTGAAACAATTCAAAGTTGCATATTAGAATTTAAATGCTATATGCTCTTCACATGAATTTTGAATTTGCAAAATTTAACTTAAAACATTACATAAACACTCATTCTAAGAATATCAAAGTACAACCACAAGAAATTTTTGGACTGGTGAAACAAATAATTTATATATTTCTTTAGATGAAAATACATGTTCAAAATCGAATCATTTATTTCAGTTCTAGATGGCACAGTCTTTATTATAACAACATTTCACCAGTTCATGTATTAATTGTTTAACATTACCAAAACTGTATCACTAATGCCTGAAATAGCAAGGGACATAATTATAAGCATTGTCAAAACTCAAAATAAAATTCTAATGCTTGGTTTACTCTGAGGTAATCTATTTCACAATAGTCATTCAAAGATTATCTATTCAAACTAAAAGGTTTGTGTTATGGTGTGCGATCTTGTGATCTTTAAAAGTTGTTTCATTAAATGATTCCAGGTACAATATGAGATACATTTGTATAATAAATAAATGTAATTTTTATAATTGCTGACATATATTTCTACTATGTTTTGTTCAATAGCCATTCATAACAGAATGACAATATCTCTCATCGTAATTCTTAAACCATTAACATTCCTAGGCTACGCTATATAACATTCAGTTAAACAAAACCTTAGTACTGTGGATTCATTTTACCATGAAAATTGATAACCACAAACAATAATGAAACCACAATATACATTAATAAACTTTACCCTGATGTTTTACAATTAACAGACTTCAAAAACATTGAAAAACATTAAAATGAGTTCCAATAATTCAAAGCAGAACAATCTGCCATTTTTGAAACAATGTCCTTAGTAGTTGAAACTTTTACTTCTTTAAAAACATATAGGTTCATAAAGGGATAAGACCAACAATGATAGCACAAAAAGGTTTGAAATAAATCATATGAAAACACAAAATTGCTTTTCATAGGTCACAACCAAAATCAAATAAAATACTAAATATGGAAAAAATAAAATAAATAGTTCTCATGAATGTCATTACCGTACACAAAGTTGGTACTTCTAAATAAATGCTTAACAATTAAATGCTTAATCATACTACTTTAAGGTATACAAATAACATCTTTTCATTATTAAAATTTTTTTTTAAACCCAAACAACTAGAATGGCGGTCTTCCATGACTTATGTCTTAAAATATTTGGTAAACAGGAAGTAGATGAGTTAGGGGCATAAAATCCCAACTATCAAGAGGTTGTGACATATAGTTGCCCAGAAAACTGTGACAGAAATTTTTGTGAAGCCGCAGGACGCAAGATGATGGATAGTGTCAAAATGACTCCGATATGTCCCTTTGTAACACGTTGCAGGAGACATAAAAACAGATGGAAGAAGGGACGGAATAGAGCAAATGGACAGAAAACTAAAACATTGATGGGTGCATCAACATTGAGGAAAAGCAATTTGTTGAAAAAAATTTAAAACTGGTGTACCACTTCCAAATCAAAGAAAATATTGCTTCCAAAAAAAAAAAAAATTGAAAAATGGAAAACCTTAATTACAAGCTTTAAAGCACAGCTCAAATTTTAAGTCTGTCTGTCCGTCTGACTAACTTACTGGTTAACACCTTCCGGCCATTCCCATTGATCTGGTACGAATGATTCATATTCTGTAGAATAGAGGAACCCACGTATAAAATCTTCCTTGTCCTCAGGCTCAGGGTAAGTGGCTGCTATGCCTTGTTTGTAAGCATAGTTGGCAAGAGCAGTGGCTATCTTCACAGAGACTTCTCTAATTTCATTAAGAGGGGGGTAAACTCTGCCTTCCTCCAAGTTCTTCGCTGTGACCAGATCTGCCAAAGTCTATAATGGAAAAGTCAGCTACTTCATAAATATCAAAATTATATATTTAAACATCAAAGTTGTATCCGTTAATGTGTATATGCAAAACCTTTACAATGATCAAATGAGATGTAAAATATGTCTTTGTCACACAACCTACACAATCCAGCTACAATTTACAAATCCAAAATGAACAAGAACTGAATTTCTGGGTCCCCTATCGATTGGCAAAATTCTTAGTCAGCTTGCTTAACAAGAAGTAGATAAGCGAAAGACCTGAAAATGCATCCCACTATATGAGACCCCTACCTTAAGCATGTTTTAAGATGCATACCATTTATCAAAAGCCTATGAATAGTAATTTTCCATTTTTGACCCTTTTAAATGATTTTACCCTATGTTCTATTTTTAGTAACAGAGGCCATGCTTTTTATCTTATCATTTTAAAATGAAGACTTTTGTTGCCAACATGTCATATATCATTTCTGCAAAGTATTAGTTTAAACAGTTTAGTAGTGTTAGAGGAGAAGATTTTTTAATTTGTTAACGGATGATGAAGACGGATGCAAAGTGATGGCATAAGCTCACCTGGCCGTTAAAAAGGGTCCTGTCTGCTAAAATTTCAACAGATTTTCATGAAATTCTAACATGATCTTCCTCAAATACATATAGTACTTTAAATAACTGTTAATTTCAATTCTGTATTCATTAAAGTTTTTGAGATTTAGCCTTCACAAAAAAATTATTGATAAGATGGACAGACAATCAAAGTGAAGACTATGGGGCTACTACTGTAAACCAATTTATTTTCACCACTACAATATTTCATGTTTTAGTGTCATAGTGCTGTTTCGTGACAATTTATTTTCGCAAATTTCTGATTATCGCAAAATCCGCGAATATAAATCGCTAGCAAAATAAGTTGGTTTACAGTACCGGTATATCCTTGATGCAGGCCCTAACTAAAGAGTGTTGTCAGATTTTGTACCTTAGATGCCACCAGATACATGGCTTCATCAATGTGTTTGATCTTACAGCTAATGACAGCTAAGGCCACACCAGGGAAGATGTAAGCATTGTTTCCTTGTCTTACGTACCTTAGATGCCACCAGGAACATTGCTTCATCAATGTGTTTGATCTTACAGCTGATGACAGCTAAGGCCACACCAGGGAAGATGTAAGCATTGTTTCCTTGTCTTACATACCTTAGATGCCACCAGGAACATTGCTTCATCAATGTGTTTGATCTTACAGCTGATGACAGCTAAGGCTACACCAGGGAAGATGTAAGCATTGTTTCCTTGTCTTACGTACCTTAGATGCCACCAGGAACATGGCTTCATCAATATGTTTGATCTTACAGCTGATGACAGCTAAGGCTACACCGGGGAAGATGTAAGCGTTGTTTCCTTGTCTTACGTACCAGTGATGCCACTAGGAACATGGCTTCATCAATGTGTTTGATCTTACAACTGATGACAGCTAAGGCTACACCAGGGAAGATGTAAGCGTTGTTTCCTTGTCTTACGTACCTTAGATGCCACCAGGAACATTGCTTCATCAATGTGTTTGATCTTACAGCTGATGACAGCTAAGGCTACACAGGGGAAGATGTAAGCATTGTTTCCTTGTCTTACGTACCTTAGATGCCACCAGGAACATTGCTTCATCAATGTGTTTGATCTTACAGCTGATGACAGCTAAGGCTACACCAGGGAAGATGTAAGCATTGTTCCTTGTCTTACGTACCTTAGATGCCACCAGGAACATGGCTTCATCAATATGTTTGATCTTACAGCTGATGACAGCTAAGGCCACACCGGGGAAGATGTAAGCGTTGTTTCCTTGTCCTGGGTACATAGTTTTACCGTTGACCTTAACTGGATCAAATGGACTGCCACTGGCAAAAACACATCGACCCTGTAAGGAAAATTATAAATAATGATAACATTACCATCAACTTCACATACAATAAATTTACATGATTTAAGTCAATAAGACATTATATATGTTGTAGAGCAAATCAGTTTAAACCATTTTATAGTCAAGACAAAATCTGTATTCTCATACAGTATTATAACTTATAAAAATAGGGCATCTAATGGGACATTAAATGATATCCCGCAACGATATTCATCAATAGTTATACATGTATATATTTGTATATATACTATACATCCACTACATAAAGAACAAGAGAAAGAAATGAGTAAGACCAGAAAATTTCATCATTGTCAAATTTTGAAAATCTATAAAGTGGCAAAACTTCAATAATATTTTGGGGATCAGCCTGAAAATTGGCTTTGTCCTGAATTTTATTCTAATTAACAGCAAAATATATTTCACCTCCCTTGATGCATTATCATCTGGAAGCCTTCTTGGGGTGGACAAACTGTAAGACAGACAGAGAAAAATAAACTGTTAACACAGAGACATGTCTCGCCTGTCGCAACTGGACACAGTATAAAAAAAAGTAAAAATCCTCCTTAAACTGATGGTAACTGATGCTTAAGCAGCTGCATACCAAATATAAATGGTGAACCATAACTGCTTTATATAAAACACTCAATGACATAAGTAAAAAGGTGTAAAATCTCAAAGTCAGCAGACTGTGACTGCAGGATAATACAGATAAAATACTTTTGAAATTGATCTGTACTGATGCTAATGCAAGTGCATACCCAATATCAATGATGTACCATAACTGCTTCATGCTAAACAGACGTAAGAAAAAAGGTTAACCTCGGCCAAATTGGTGTAAAATTTCAAAGTCAGTAGACCGTGACTGCAGAAGCATACAGATGAAATGCTTTTGAAATTGATCTGTACTAATGCTAATGCAAGTGCATACCCAATATCAATGGTGAACCATAACTGCTTCATGTTAAACAGACTTAAGAAAAAAGGTTAACCTCGGCCAAATCAGTGTAAAATTTCAAAGTCAGTAGACCGTGACTGCAGGAGCATACAGATGAAATCCTTTTAAAACTGATATGTACTGATGCTGATGCAACTGCATACCAAATATCAATGGTGTAACATAACTGCTTCATGTTAAACAGACTTAAGAAAAAAGGTTAACCTCGTCCAAATCAGTGTAAAATTTCAAAGTCAGTAGACCGTGACTGCAGGAGCATACAGGTGAAATCCTTTTAAAACTGATCTGTACTGATGCTGATGCAACTGCCAACCAAATATCAATGGTGTAACATAACTAGTTCACACAAAACAGACTTAAGCAAAAACTTTAACCAATTGTGGACGCCGCCGCCGCCGTCGCCGTCGCCGCCGGAATCACCATACCTAAGTCTCGCCTTTTGCGACATTCGTCGCAGGCGAGACAAAAACAGGGGGTATAACATAATGCTTTTGTGAATCATCTGAATTACTTACTGTTCTGCTGTACATTGGGCCATACTTGTAGGATTACTTACCTCTGACCATTGGTATGCCTGTTCTGCTGTACATTCAGCCATACTTGTAGGATTACTTACCTCTGACCATTGGTATGCCTGTTCTGCTGTACATTCAGCCATACTTGTGGGATTACTTACCTCTGACCATTGGTATGCCTGTTCTGCTGTACATTCAGCCATACTTGTAGGATTACTTACCTCTGACCATTGGTATGCCTGTTCTGCTGTACATTCGGCCATACTTGTAGGATTACTTACCTCTGACCATTGGTATGCCTGTTCTGCTGTACATTCAGCCATACTTGTAGGATTACTTACCTCTGACCATTGGTATGTCTGTTCTGCTGTACATTCAGCCATACTTGTGGGATTACTTAGCTCTGACCATTGGTATGCCTGTTCTGCTGTACATTCAGCCATACTTGTGGGATTACTTACCTCTGACCATGTGTATGCCTGTTCTGCTGTACATTCAGCCATACTTGTAGGATTACTTACCTCTGACCATGTGTATGCCTGTTCTGTTGTACATTCAGCCATACTTGTGGGATTATTGACCTCTGATCATTGGTATGCCTGTTCTGCTGTACATTCAGCCATACTTGTAGGATTACTTACCTCTGACCATTGGTATGCCTGTTCTGCTGTACATTCAGCCATACTTGTAGGATTACTTACCTCTGACCATTGGTATGCCTGTTCTGCTGTACATTCAGCCATACTTGTGGGATTACTTACCTCTGACCATTGGTATGCCTGTTCTGCTGTACATTCAGCCATACTTGTAGGATTACTTACCTCTGACCATTGGTATGCCTGTTCTGCTGTACATTCGGCCATACTTGTAGGATTACTTACCTCTGACCATTGGTATGCCTGTTCTGCTGTACATTCAGCCATACTTGTAGGATTACTTACCTCTGACCATTGGTATGTCTGTTCTGCTGTACATTCAGCCATACTTGTGGGATTACTTAGCTCTGACCATGTGTATGCCTGTTCTGCTGTACATTCAGCCATACTTGTAGGATTACTTACCTCTGACCATGTGTATGCCTGTTCTGTTGTACATTCAGCCATACTTGTGGGATTATTGACCTCTGACCATTGGTATGCCTGTTCTGCTGTACATTCAGCCATACTTGTATGATTACTTACCTCTGACCATTGGTATGCCTGTTCTGCTGTACATTCAGCCATACTTGTAGGATTACTTACCTCTGACCATTGGTATGCCTGTTCTGCTGTACATTCAGCCATACTTGTAGGATTACTTACCTCTGACCATTGGTATGCCTGTTCTGTTGTACATTCAGCCATACTTGTAGGATTACTTACCTCTGACCATTGGTATGCCTGTTCTGCTGTACATTCGGCCATACTTGTAGGATTACTTACCTCTGACCATTGGTATGCCTGTTCTGCTGTACATTCAGCCATACTTGTAGGATTACTTACCTCTGACCATTGGTATGCCTGTTCTGCTGTACATTCAGCCATACTTGTAGGATTACTTACCTCTGACCATTGGTATGCCTGTTCTGCTGTACATTCAGCCATACTTGTAGGATTACTTACCTCTGACCATTGGTATGCCTGTTCTGTTGTACATTCAGCCATACTTGTAGGATTACTTACCTCTGACCATTGGTATGCCTGTTCTGCTGTACATTCAGCCATACTTGTAGGATTACTTACCTCTGACCATGTGTATGCCTGTTCTGCAGTACATTCAGCCATACTTGTGGGATTGCTGAGAGCAAAAATTATTGGTCTCTCATTGAAGCTTGCCATATCTCGTACAATGTCTTCTGTAAATGCAGCAGGCACTGCAGCAGCACCTAAAATATATGTTAAGAATAAAGCAATAAAATCATCTTACATTGAAAAGTGCTTTTGTATTATGCAACAAATAATATATATGTGTAGGCTTACAGCTCATAAAAATTAATTTCGGTTGGAGTTAACATATGTGTTGTGGTCTCATGTTCATTACCCCATATCCTTTCATAAATTATTTACATTTCCTCATTGAAATCCATATCAATTGACATAGAAAATCATTTTACAAACAGTGTAAAACTTTGTTTAATGTATCGTTGTTTGTTCTATTTTTCAATCCACAAAATCAATTTTGCAGCACAGTAATTCATCTTAGGTTCAGAATTGGGAAATAAAACATTGATTGAAGGCCAATCACAAGACGGCAATCAGCATCCACTAGTTACATTGAAGACAGATTTATTTTTGCATGGCTTAACAATAATCTCTTAGGTAGTACTCCACAATTAGGATTTTTTTCACAGTATTGTTTTCGTATGTGGCCCCTGTGAACTTTTTTGTTTGATGAAAATATTGATTCGTTTTGGTCTTAAAACAAGACAAATAAAAAATCTGGACCCGTTATATAAAAATTACGATCCACGGTTATTGTTTTAAACATTAATTTCGAAAAAATCAATACCAATGATCATAAAGCGTCGCTTCCGGCTGTGCATGGTGACCAGCGGATGGGCTTAAATTTAAATGTGCTATTTTTAGATTTTTAAGTTTGAACAATTTTAGCGGAAAAAAGAGCCGAAGTCGGATAGGTTTATTTGGTCTTAAAAGAAAGGACTGTTTTCGGGCTTTTATTTCATACATGTTACGTTTCACCTGAACCGAAAGCTCGACTACTGGCAACGTTCAAACAAGAGGCTCCCAGGAGCCTGAATCGCTCACCTGGTCTTGATGTTGACCCTATACTTATGTAGAGCTAAATGAGCTGAACATTTAAGCAAGCAACAGCTTTTCTCTACCTGCAATAGTTTTCATTCTATAGGCCAAAAACACCATTTTTCACCTATAAGGGGCCATAACCCCTATAAGGAGTCATCTGACAACTTCGACCCTATGGAGACTTTTGTAGAGCTAAATGAGCTGAACACTTAAACAAGCAACAGCTAATCTCTATCTGCAATAGTTTTCATTCTGTAGGCCAAAAACATGAAAAAATGGCTTTTTTCAAGGGCCGTAACCCCTATAAGGGATCATCTGACAACTTCGACCCTATGGAGAATTTTGTAGAGCTTAATGAGCTGAACATTTAAACAAGCAACAGCTAATCTCTATCTGCAGTAGTTTTCATTCTGTAGGCCAAAAACATGAAAAATCGCTATTTTGCAAGGGCCGTAACCCCTATAAGGGGTCATCTGACAACTTCGATCCTATGGAGAATTTTGTAGAGCTAAATGAGCTGAACATTTAAGCAAGCAACAGCTAATCTCTATCTGCAATAGTTTTCATTCTGTAGGACAAAAACATGAAAAATCGCTATTTTTCATAGGCCGTAACCCCTATAAGGGGTCATCTGACAACTTGGACCCTATGGAGAATTTTGTAGAGCTAAATGAGCTGAACATTTAAGCAAGCAACAGCTAATCTCTATGTGCAATAGTTTCCATTCTGTAGGACAAAAACATGAAAAAACGCTATTTTTCAAGGGCCGTAACCCCTATAAGGGGTCATCTGACAACTTTGACCCTATGGAGACTTTCGTAGAGCTATATGAGCTAAACATTTAAGCAAGCAACAGCTAATCTCTATCTGCAATAGTTTTCATTCTGTAGGCCAAAAACATGAAAAATGGCTATTTTTCACCTTTAAGGGGCCGTAACCCCTATAAGGGGTCATCTGACAACTTCGACCCTATGGAGAATTTCGTAGAGCTAAATGAGCTAAACATTTAAGCAAGCAACAGCTAATCTCTATCTGCAATAGTTTTCATTCTGTAGGCCAAAAACATGAAAAAATGCTATTTTTCACCTTTAAGGGGCCGTAACCCCTATAAGGGGTCATCTGACAACTTTGACCAAATGGAGACTTTTGTAGAGCTTTTGATGCTGAATCAGTAGCGTGGCCTCAGATTTCCTCTATCTCTTATACTTTTTGATTTATAAGCCAAAAACAGTAGTCTGACCCCCCTAGTCTATTTTTAGTAACGGCGGCCATGTTTTTTGACAGATCAAAAATCGAAACACAAGTTTGGTGCAGGACACCCTAAGGATCAATCATACCAAGTTTCATTCAATTCTGTTCAGTAGTTTCAGAGGAGAAGATTTTTGAAAAATTGTTAACGGACGACGACGACGTTGACGACGACGACGACGACGACGACGACGACGGACGCCAAGTGATGGCAATAGCTCACATGGACCTTTGGTCCAGGTGAGCTAAAAAAGGACAAAACCCCGATTTTTGCGTATTTTTATCCCAAAATTTTTGACAAATGTTAAGAGTTGCTAGGGGCAACGAGTACAAGGAAGAAACCAAATACGGCACTAAACACGACTTAACATGCCCGGAGTTTGGAACACCACCTAGTTTAAAGTGCAAATAGCAGTTTAAGCGATTACAAGAACCCGGGACAAAATAGTCAACGTCGAGCACATGCAAAAATGAGCTTAATAAATTAATTGTGGAGTACTACCTTAGTATCTAAGTTATTGTATGGTTATATAATTCCTTTAAAGATGTTTGCTACTATTATCGGAAATAAATAGGTTTCAAATTTGATGCATAAAATGAAAAGATAATAGTAAAGGGTATAAAATAGGCAAAAAAAATTGATAGGTTCGTGACCTCTTTTTCAAGATAAATGACGTTAAAGTTTTGGCGGGAAAAGGTTTTCTTTGACTTTTTCATAGGTTTAGCATTAGTACTATTTAGCTGTTAAAATCCATGACAGAATAAATAGGATTTGATAAAACTTTGTACATAACCTGTTTATGACATAATACAGACATTGATAAAAAGAAAATGGGGGGTTCATGGGCAAAAAAATTATCCCTATTTTGATGGTAAAAACAAGAGGATTCCGAAAAAAATGACAGAAATCCCAACACAAGACTAGCGAGCCTCCTTAAGTAGAACTGCACCAGGAACATAATAATATTCTAGACAAACCAATGATAGCTGAGGGTTTAACGGCTTTAACAGCCTCTGCCAGGGTGTCTACTGGGGCGTGGTCTTTACAGAAGACTTCCTTGTGTCCTGTGATTCCACCAGCTGGTCTGTTCTGAAACAAAATGTTGGAAATAACAAACAATCAATCAAACATAACTGAAGCTTGTACTTTAAATTTTTGATCTTTTGTTGAGTCCATAAACATGTGTTTGACTTATCTTTAATGTTTGATTAGCTGCAGTTTTGTTTTGAGAGAATACTGTTTATCATTACATTGGAGATCTGATACAACATTTCAAACACTATAATAGCTTCATTCACAAATGTGTTCATTAAAAAATACTAGAAAATGTGTCTATGAGCCACAAGATGGCCCTCCCATTCTTGAATTATAATTGACCCTCAATGTGTATTTTCTGGGATATGGAACAGTGTTACAAAGACTCATCTAGTAGTAAAATATCATTGCCCCCTTACATGTAGTATTCAAGATATGGACCTTAACCAGGAACTTAACCAAAGTCATTCATGCGTAAAATATAGATCACAGTGACCTAATTTCTAGTGGTTGGCGTTATGTTACCCAAGAATATCTAGTGGTGAATTATCATTGACCCCCAACATCTAGTATCCAAGTTATGGACCTTAACCAAGAACTTAACCAAAGTCGTCCGTGCATAAAATATAGGTCACAGAAACTCAATTTATACTGGGTGGTTTCATGTTACCTAAGACACATCTAGAGGTGAAATACCATTGACCCTCAACATGTAGTATCTGAGATATGGACCTTTACCAAGAACTTAACCAAAGTCATTCATGCACAAAATATAGGTTACAGTGACCTCATTTCTAGTGGGTAGTGTCACCTTACCCAAGACACATCTAGTGGTGAAATATCATTGACCCCCAACATCTAGTATCCAAGTTATGGACCTTAACCAAGAACTTAAATTAAGTTGTTCATGCATAAAATATAGGTCACAGTGACTTAATTTCTAGTGGGTGGTGTAGCCCTACCGTACCCAAGACCCATCTGGTGGTGAAATATCATTGACCCCAAACATCTAGTATAATCCGAGTAATGGACCTTAACCAAGAACTTAACCAAAGTGTTACAGATGGACGGACAATCCAATCCAATCCAATCCACATACGTGGTTGGGCCATAAAAAAAAAGAATTGAAAAATTAAGACTATATGATTTTCTGAAATATGCACAACTATGTACATGTGGTGTACTTGCTGAATACAAAGTTTCATTACACTCTATTAAGCAGTTACAATAACAATATTTATATGTAGAGACAGGCAAAAACTACCGTATATGTCTTCCCACTAAAGTGGAAGGAGATATGACTCATCTATGTAAGGATAAATTATTGAATGGTCTTAACAATCTCAACTAACCTTGACTAGGAGACCCCTGGAATCCACCATCCAGATCTTACTGATAGCTTCCTCATGAGATGTTCCTTCTTGTTCCATAGCAAGAGCAACTAAATGAGCTATACCTATATTTGCCTACAAAATATAAATCAGAGTAGAAACAATATTTTGATCTTTGTTAGCCTGTATGGTAAAATTACCTCTTATATACTCATCTCATGAAAAAGTTAAAGGCTTTGTTTAAAAACAAGTGATACCATTAATTATTCTCTATCATCTTACTTTACTTTTATTTTACTTTTTGTCAAAAAGAGCTGTGCATGAAAAATTATATTCATAAGGTTTTGATTTCAACATTTTCAAATATTTACTAAATGATAAAAAATCCCAATTCATAAAGGTTTTATGTATTGAAGCAATTGAGAACCGCTGTAAAACTAATATTTGCAAATTATTCACAAAATTTGAAAAGCTGAGCAAAATATCAGTAATGAACTATGAATAGTTTAAAAAGTTTTAGTGTACATAAATATTGTTTTACACCCAAAGACAAGACAGGCATGTAAAACTCTATTCTGATTCCTTCATGCAGCACCATACTTATAGATTTTATCTACCGTTTGTCTACTTTTCATCTGATTTACCTGCCTCTTTGGTAGTTGGGGAATTTTTTTTTCCTTTTCAATGTTAATATGACAATACAAATAATAATTACCTGCCTTTAAAAGATTTGGTACTAATGTTTACATCAATGAATGATTATGGAATTTCCCAAATCCTTGGAAAAAATTTGATATTTAAAAACTTAACAAGCCTTGCCATTAAATCTAATAAAAAAATTGTTTCGATTGATGTTAGAATTCTATAATCAACTTGATGACATTGTAGAAACTGTGTGTAAACACTGATTCCACATGATAGTAGTATTTTCACCCCTATAGTAACATTTATCAGCAATTTGCAGCATTTTGCTTTGATGTTTGCTGGTTTAAATAACTTGTATTACATACTGGCTGTGATAAAAAAAATAACAGGTCACTTCTAAGGAGGCCCTACCAGGCTCGACAGATACTTGCCATGATAAAATCAATCTCAAAAACAAAATGCCATATATTCCTTAAGTACCTCTCCTGCTCCTTGGAACAGATAGACATTGTCTGATAACTTCTTCTGTGTGATTCTCATAGAGGCGATAATACCAGCTGCTGCTACTGAAGCTGTTCCTGTTATAAAGATGGCAGACAAAAACTTTTATAATAAAAATCTATTGATATTTAACTACTATAATTGTAATATTATAATACAATAATACTAATAATAACTATTATAATACAAATTTGGAATAACAAGAGGCTCCCAGGAGCCTGAATCGCTCACCTGGTCTTAATGTCAACCCTTTGAAGACTTTTGTATAGCTAAATGAGCTGAATGTTTAAGCAATAAAAAGCTTTTCTCTATTTGCAATAGTTTTCATTCCAAATCAAAAAACACTATTTTTCACCTTTAAAGGGCCATAACCCCTTAAAGGGGTCATCTGACTACTTCGACCCTAAAAAGACTTTTGTAGAGCTAATTAAGCTGAACATTTAAGCAAGCAACATCTTTTCTCTATCTGCAATAGTTTTCTTTCTTTGTCCAAAAACACTATTTTTTGCCTTAAGGGGCTGTAACCACTATAAGGGGTCATCTGGCAACTTTGACCCTATGGAAACTTTTGTAGAGCTAAATGAGCTGAACATTTAAGCAAGCAACAACTTTTCTCTATCTGCAATAGTTTTCATTCCATAGGCCAAAAACACTATTTTTTGCCTTTAAGGGGCTGTTACCCCTATAAGGGGTCATCTGACAACTTTGACCATATGGAGACTTGTGTAGAGCTAAATGAGCTGAACATTTAAGCAAGCAACAGCTTTTCTCTATCTGCAATAGTTTTCATTCTATAGGCCAAAAACTCTATTTTTTGCCTTTAAGGGGCCATAACCCCTATAAGGGGTCATCTGACAACTTTGACCCTATGGAGACTTTTGTAGAGCTAGATGAGCTGAACATTTAAGCAAGCAACAGCTTTTCTCTATCTGCAATAGTTTTCATTCTATAGGCCAAAAACACTATTTTTTGCCTTTAAGGGGCCGTAACCCCTATAAGGGGTCATCTGACAACTTCGACCCTTTGGAGGCTTGTGTAGAGCTAAACGAGCTGAACATTTAAGCAAGCAACAGCTTTTCTCTATCTGCAATAGTTTTCATTCTATAGGCCAAAAACTCTATTTTTTGCCTTTAAGGGGCCATAACCCCTATAAGGGGTCATCTGACAACTTTGACCTTATGGAGACTTTTGTAGAGCTAAATGAGCTGAACATTTAAGCAAGCAACAGCTTCTCTCTATCTGCAATAGTTTTCATTCTATAGGCCAAAAACATGAAAAAATGCTATTTTTCACCTTTAAGGGGCCGTAACTCCCATAAGGGGTCATCTGACAACTTCGACTCAATGGAGACTTTTGTAGAGCTTTTGATGCTGAAGCAGCAGCGTGGCATCAGATTTCATCTATCTCTTATACTTTTTGATTCACAAGCCAAAAACAGTAGTCTGACCCCCCTGGTCTATTTTTAGCAACAGCGGCCATGTTTTTCGACGAATCAAAAATCCCCACATCAGTTCTATGGAAGATACCCTAAAGTACCACCAGACCAAATTTGGTTTGAATCTGTGCAGCCGTTTCAGAGGAGAAGAAGTTTGAAGAAAAGTTAACGACGACGACGACGGACGCCAAGTGATGGAAATAGCTCACCTGGCCTTTGGCCAGGTGAGCTAACAAAGGAAAATAATTAAATGTAAACATATGTCAGAGCAAAAAAGAAGTGGATTTTTGTTTGTTTTATCAACCCTCTAGTCTGTGCAGTGCCCAGAATTATGAACAAATTCCTTAAAGGAGTTAAATTCCAGAGTAAATCTATTAAATCTTTCTAATATGTGAACCAATGTCATAACAAAAGTATATAGAACTCAAATGCTAGAGGTAGGTAGAGCAATTCACAAAACTATACCAATTTTTCCCTTGATGAGATCTGGAAATCTTTAGGGGATGGACAGGACGGACGGATGAACTGACAGACACCAAAAAATCAGACTGTATAACATTAAACATTGCCACTTCATGTAGTGGGGTGTAAAACTGTTATAATTCTGCTGTACTTACCTTGGATATCATCATTAAACATGCAGTATTTATGTCTGTATTTCTCCAAGAATCTAAATGCATTGTTGTTGGCAAAATCTTCAAATTGGATTAATGTGTCAATACCATATCTACAACACAAAACTTGTATGTTCATATTCAATTACAGAGAGGCTTATTGAAGTAAATGATATTGACAATAAGGGGAAACTTCTTGTGTCTTACAATTATGAACATTTGACCTAAGGACAAATATTACTTCCATATAGTGCTGAAATATCATGCAAGTTAATTGTGTCTAACATAATGTTAGAGAATTTGTTCTACTCTAGTTTAAACTTTAATAGAACACTTTATATAAAATCTAAGTTTGCTGTAAAATCTTTTGTGTGAACCCTAATTCTCTGGCTGGCTGTTTTCCATTGTGGATATTTTAAATTTACATGTATAATGTAGGTTGTGTCGCGTACACTTATTCCACATCTCATTTTCTTCTATATCTAAATCTTTCAGGTAAGATTTAAATTAAGAAATCTGAAATAACTGACCTATTACCATACCAGTGATAATGTTTGAAATAATTCATGGAAGGCAACAGATGAAACTTTATGTTCATAAATTACTAAAAAAAATCTGGCAGTCAAAAATGGCCGGATTTCGTTTAACAAGAAGTAGGTAAGCAACAGACCTGAAACAGAATCCCTCCTTATGGGACCCGACCCTGATATAAAGTAGCTG
Organism: Arcuatula senhousia; assembly: GCA_963971305.1. NCBI lineage: Eukaryota > Metazoa > Mollusca > Bivalvia > Mytilida > Mytilidae > Arcuatula > Arcuatula senhousia. The sequence continues at coordinate 12,515,154 of OZ020309.1, read as the reverse complement.
TGATTAGTAGTTGCTGAGAAAACTGTTATGAAAATTTCTTCCCCGCCCTTCTACCGCCTGCCTTTCGACATTCACCATTTATAACCCACAGATTTTTTACTCTGTGAAATCAGTCCAGGTTTACAGGTCTCCTACCTCTTTGTTAGAGCTTCCATGAACTCATCAATAAAGTCATCGTACTGTTGTCCTGTCACCCTAGGATTTCTGTTTCCAATGTACAAAGGGTCTTTTTGTAGTTTCTGAAATATATGCATATTGTGCCAGCATACTTTTTAAACTTCAACTTGATTGTAATTTAATCTAAAGAGCATACTTTTTAAACTTCAACTTTAATCTAATTTAATCTAAAGCGGGTCAAAATATTTTTGAAATTTATATTCAGCTTGTCTAAATTCAAAACCAATAAAAACACCAGGTTTCTTTGTACATGACTGATATCAACATGATCAAGGTTTTCTTTCCTAATTTTTTGTTTTTCATTCGATACTTTTGATTTTCGACCTTCCAATGTTTTTTTATTGAAACACTGCTGTTAAGAGGTAACCCCTTGAAATATGGCTATACGACATAACCAGACTCCCCGTTCTTTTTAAACACTGTTGATTGGTATCCACTTTAGTACTTTGTATGTAAACAAGCTTTGGCAGGCAAGAGATGAAGATAATTACTTTATTTTTTACATCTATAAACTTTATTTTCAGTTGTTGCATGTACAGTACATTTTTGTCCTTTATACTTACTTCATTATTAGTACCAACATCCAACATGACAGGAAGTGTATGATCTGGGGGTATTCCTCCTAATGCTGTATATAAAGCTAGTTTTCCTACAGGGATACCCATGCCATAGGCACCTAGATCTCCTAAACCTAGAATTCTTTCTCCATCTGTTGCAACTACAGCCTAAAAATAAACAAGACATTCAAGTTGCTACAGCCTAAAAATAAACAAGACATTCAAGTTGCTACAATTTTCAAAATTCTCTTTTTCTATTATTTTTTTACAAATAACCTGCCGATTGCAAAAGTATAAATTTCAAGAGTTTCAATCTTAATTCAATTCAAGGTCTTTACCAAGATGGATTATACATGTACTAGATGTGCAAAACAATTTTTATACCCCAATGAAGAAAAACAATTGTAACAGTCATTCCTTATAAACAAATTTGTAAAACAATAAAAAGCATGAAAACGTTTTTGATAAATAAACTAAAATGGTGTAACTTCCTGTATTAAGGTAAAGTATACGAAATTGACTGTCCGATCAATTTCCTTTAAAAATTAGTCATAGACAGCTTATGTTGGGAGGAATAAGGAAATGCAATAAAAAATTGGGGTCACGGACCTTGTTTTCGAGTTATGACCTGCCGAATATGTGTCGGTTTTGTATCAAAATTACATTGAATATAATAGGAAAATGAACATGAAAAGTCATGTTTTTGAACATTTTCATTAAATAAAAAATTACTAACCGATCAATATTTCTTAACTAGAGGCTCCCAGGAGCCTGAATCGCTCACCTGATCTCTTCAGCTAGTTACCTAGTGAACAGCATGGACTACATGGTAGCATTAAAGACACTTGTTTGGATAGATCAAGTAGACAAAGTTACAAAGCTTTCATTCAAGCTATAAGAAGTTTTTACAGTGACAATGGTCTATTTTTTGTTGTAATCACAGGACTTCAGACATATCAAATTTTTTTATGATACAGTTATGAACTGTCCAAATAAGAATAGCCACCTAGGTCATGGTCAGATGATGACAATCAACTGTGAATTGATTACCTTATAAAGTTTCATTTACTAGAATTATTCGCTATTGAGATACCAGGAAACACAAAACCTTCATCATTGGTATTATATACATCAACATTTGTATTGTAGAATACCGGTCATTCAACTGGAAATCCAAGGCCATGGTGAACTCATTGGTATATTTTTTCTAGGAGGCATGCATTCCAACTTCATCTAAGGCTTGAAACATTTCTTTTTTTTTTAACTCTATACATAACTAGATAATGTGTCTATGAGCCACAGGATGGCCCTCCCGTTCTTGAAATATCATTGACCCTCAATGTGTATTACCTGGGATATGGTCATTCATGCGTAAAATATACGTCACAGTGACCTCATTTCTAGTGGATGGTGTCACTTTACCCAAGACACATCTAGTGGTGAAATATCATTGACCCCCAACATCTAGTATCCAAGTTATGGACCTTAACCAAGAACTTAACCGAAGTCGTTCATGCATAAAATATAGATCACAGTGAACTTATTTTTATTGGGTGGTGTCATGTTACCCAAGACACATCTAGTGGTGAAATACCATTGATCATCAACATGTAGTATCTGAGATATGGACCTTAACCAAGAACTTAACCGAAGTCATTCATGCGTAAAATATAGGTCACAGTGACCTAATTTCTAGTGGGTGGTATCACCTTACCTAAGACACATCTAGTAGTGAAATATCATTGACCCCCAACATCTAGTATCCAAGTTATGGACCTTAACCAAGAACTTAACCGAAGTCGTTCATGCATAAAATATAGGTCACAGTGACCTAATTTCTAGTGGGTGGTGTAGCCCTACCCAAGACCCATCTGGTGGTGAAATATCGTTGACCCCCAACATCTAGTATCCGAGTAATGGACCTTAACCAAGAACTTAACCAAAGTGTTACGGACGGACGTACGTACGGACGGACGGACGGACGGACGGACGGACAAGGGTAAAACTATATGTCCGATCCACATACGTGGTCGGGCCATAAAAATTCTTTTTAACATTTTCCAAGTCTTCAATAACTTGTATACTGTTTGCACTCACATGCAAAGTTTCATAAATAATGTCATGTTCTTTATTTTGTTGAGATAATAAAACCTCAGTATATCTAACCTTTCTTTAATATTTTTTCTCAATTGCAGGAATTCATGGAGAAGGAAAAAAAACCTTCGATGGAACTAAGCTGGGTTACTAAAGTATATGTATACCAGGTTTTATTGAATATGACTAATTTCTTCTTCAGAATCAGATGTGGAAGCACCGACTACTCCCTCAGTGTCCCCTTGGAAACTAGAAGATTTATCTTTTCTTTTACCACTGTATAAATTTCATGAAAATCTTGCATTGCAAAAATTCTTAAAGCCTGGCTCTTCATACATGAAATATTTCATATCTATAATGGTTTCAAAAAGTATTATTGATTTAATTTTTTTGGAATAGGATAGTCTTTTCAATTTTCAAGCCATAAAAAGTGCATGTATGTAATAATTGTATTTATTTTACACAAATATACAGATCATAATGTTTGACATCAATTAAATGGACATGTGCATTTTTTTTTCTGTTGACTTATAAAGAGATGCAACTAATACTTTTAAAAAAATCAAAAACAGATCAAAGAAGTTCAAATCTAATACAAACTATTTTTAAAGATTTTTTTCATGTCTTACTCTTTTTATTATATATGCTATATGTGCTTAATCTCCCTCTGAACTATTTTAAGATTGTTTTTTTTTTTGTAAAGCTATTTTTCCAATCAGGTTAAATACACGCTTTCAAAGAGCATTAAGTACCACCAGCCATATATTGTATTACATGACTCGTATACTTATGTCTCATTTATTCATTTGCTATCTGCTATGTTTGTCACTGCTATGCTTAGTTCAGAGAACTTTAGTACCACCAGACATGTATTGTATTACATGACTCGTATACTTGTGTCTCATTTATTCATATGCTATCTGCTATGTTTGTTATGCTATGCACAGTATCAAGAACTTGAGTACCACCAGACATGTATTGTATTACATGGCTCGTATACTTTGTCTTGTATATGCATGATATACCTTCTACTGATCTAAGTACTGCTGGAGAGGCAAAGTACATATTAAGCATATATATATAATTCTTTCATGTCAGTCAATGATTAATTAAAAGTTCAAAATAAAAAAAATATGGTTGAAGTTTGCATGGTTTTGAACTTCTTGATGTACAAGTACAATAGAAATAACATACATTTTAATTTTTGTTTGGTCTGTACTATATCTTATAATATATGCAACATGATAAAATGAAGTCTCTTTTACATTATGGTGGATGGTTGGTCCATTTTTACAATTAGTTCCAAGTTGTTATATTATATATTAAAATGTACGGTAATATCATATAATGTCATTGTTATTTTCAAAGAATGCAAACATACAGTTCAGCAACAATGCTTTCCATTGTCATGTCATAAACAAGGTGATTTCTGTAATAAATTTATACATTTAGATGCCTTATCAAATTTTAAACAAGCACATGTTGAATCTATAAAAAATCACAATACAAATGTAATGAACAAAAAGACTTTAAAAAATCTTAAAGAATAGTATAAATCATAACATGTTATTTGAATACTATAATACATTTAGCAATAAGTTAGTATAATTTGGTAAGTAAAGGGAACAAACATTTGATGTTAATTATGACAATTGATAATGATGGACAAAAAAATGCAGACCTCCTTAGTATATTGATTAAACAAGCTTATGTCTTAAAGACAAAATGTACCATGGATCTTAACATTTGTGATGGATGGAAACAGTACTATATGACATCCTACTTTTGTAGATGGGGCATAAAAATGCAATAAATGAAGACTTAGATTATTGTCTTTTAGTGGCTGCGTGCTACAATAACGGTACATAATTAATATATTTAAGCAATATTTTAGGTAATTTAGTTTAAGAATGTTAAATGCAAAATATCTACATATAATTATAATGAATCTTAAAATCAAAAGGTTGTTCCCTTTAAAAAAATGACTTCCAAATAATAATTTGGAAGTAGGAAGTAAATTATGCAAGTGGCAACCCAATTCAGACTAAAACCACTTAATATAAAGAATATCACACTCTTAGAAGTGTGAAATTCTTTATTTGAAATCAAGTGGGTTATAATTCCTAAGAAAGGTCAACTGCAGCATACACAAATTTATGGTCAGACCAATATGCTTCTATAACATCTGTACAAATTTTAACATTGTCAAACAATTTAACAAAGATTAAATCCAAAATTGATCCAAAGTTGGTTGTAATTTTTGACATTTTTTGATGAAGGTTAAATTTTTCAGACATAAATTCCAAAAACTTTCTTTGGCCAGTTTTTAAATTCAAGTTGAAATCTCCCAAAACCAAAATGTTGGAGCGTAAAAGATCAAGTTTAGGTAATAGCTTTTCATTTAAGACATTTAATAACAGATCAACCTTGCAGTTTGGAGATACATACACTACTACAACTTGTAAATGACCCTTTCCTAGAACTAGAATGTCTGCTAATGTGAACTCAATATCTGGACTCGAGAAAGAGAAGCTATTTTCACAAATACAGTTATCACTATAATACAAAGCAAGTCCATGATAAGGTCTGTTTCCTGTATTTGTTTGTTTCTGATCATTTCTTAAAGGTGCCTTAAACCCTGGTAATAAATACAGGTCAGATGAATCAGATGGTGTAAGTCTGGTTTCTGCTATACCAACAATGTCTGCATGTTGTACATTGGGATCTGCTTTCAGGTCCTCAAAGTGTGCATGCAGTGATCTTGCATTGTTAAAAATAACTTTGACATTATTTTCTGGGAGGTTATACAATGGTGTAAAACAAAGCTGTAGAGGTGCTTCAGATTTTAATCTTTCCATCTCATCTTTAACATCTTGAGATACATGCACTTTGTCTAAGTTGAGATCTAATATAAATAAACCAGAGAGAGATCGTACTCTACTGAGAGCCACATAGTGAATGTGAGCTATCTTTGATTTTCTTTTAGTGTTAAGACTGACTACTACTTTTTCTAATGTATCGCCTTGAGACTTGTGAATTGTTTTGGCAGCAGATGGACGCAAAGGGAACTGAATTCTTTCAAAAGTCTTGTAGTGGTACAGGAATGATCTCTTGATGTCAAATATGGGAGTCCAAGATTTATCTATGGCTGAGCTGAACAAATGATGGTATTTTCTTCTTGTTTCTAGCCCAATGTTATCATCGTGAAACTTCACCCATACAATACTTGGCCTATTTGATGCTGTTTTGTACTCTATTAACTTCACAACACAAGATGATCCATTTGTAAGTCCATCAGCAACATCAATATTAGCAGTCAAGTCATATAGCATCCCTACAGCAAGTTGAACTTCATTTGCTAAATTAGCTGTTTCAGATTGTTTCTTTGGAAGACTTTTCACCAATGTGTTCTTTATTTTTCCTGATAAATCTCCACTAACTGTATCTACTGATTTTACCAACACCTTTTCTGTTTTCAATTTAACCATATGCTGTAAATTGAAACTATCTACTAGTTCATTTTCCACAAACAGGTGCATTGTGTTTTCTCCACAGTCCAAAGCTTTAGCATCTTCTACCACTCTAGCTTTTAGAATTTCTTTGTCGTTTTCTGTCAAAATGTTTTCTCTAAGCCTATTCAAAACCATGGCAAATTCCATGTCATCTTTTTGTCTCATAATTTGGGTCAACTCATAGAATGTAAAAAATTCTTTCCATATGTTTGGGGCTAAAGCAGAAATGCCACTCTTCAAATCATTAAATACCCAACCATCACAAACAGGTTTTAACTGAAAAAAATCCCCTATGGCAATTATACTGACACCTCCAAAGATTTGGTTGTTGCCCTTTATCTTTTTGAGTCTAGTGTCCAGCAAAGAGAACATACTATTGCCAACCATAGAAATCTCATCTATCATAATTACTGATAAATTTCTATATTTCATTCTTAAAGTATTCAATACATCACAAGAGAGAGTTTGATTATCTATTCTTCTTGATGGTTGAATGTGAAAGGCATTATGCAATGTTACTCCACTTATGTTATATGCTGCTTTACCAGTTGGAGCACATAAAAGAATTTTAATATCATCAGGGTCCTCTCCTTCCAATGAACATAAGTGTCTGTGCAATGCCTGAAACAGAGCCTTTACCACAACAGATTTACCAACTCCTGCTCCACCAGTCAAAAAAACATGTAATGGTTCTTCTCTAGTTTTTATCCATGTTAGAATATGGAGAAAAAATTCCCTTTGTTTGCAATTTAAACTCTGAAGCAGCTTGCTGTATTGGCTGTCACTAATTCTTTTAGCATGACTTATTAGATTTGCTGTGGAAACTGACATTTGAAGTTCTTGTCCAATATCATAATGCCTATGTTCTGTTGGTCTGTCTGGATTAAAATGAATATATTTTTCAGATTCAACAGATCCTTCTTCTGCATCATCACATTCACCTTGTTCAGTGCCTGGTGCAAGCTCATCAAAACTGACTTGTTCACTTTCAGCTCGCTCTATCGCTTCATCAAGCTCTTCTGCCTTATTTTCATACTGTTTTGCCTTGCTTTCAACTGTTCGATATACAGTCAAGTACATCTTTTCGTAACTTTCATAGTTTTTCTTTAAATCACTCTCAATTCTCCATGGATAAAACAACATCAAACGTTCTCTGTAATAATTTTCGGAGTCAGATTTTTTACTGAATCGAACATATCTAATGACTCTGAAGCTTTTTCTTTGCCTTATGATTGTCCCATTTTTCATCACGTGTGTGAATCCTGAATCTTCTTGATCAGCTTTTATTTCAGTATCAAAGTCATCATCATTTTCATTGAGTTCATGATCAGACAAGTCATTGTTAGTGGCACCATCTTCAGATTTTTTTGGAAACACCACTTCAAGCTGTGACATATAGTCAGCCAAGCACCAATTTTCCAAAGCTCGAGGACGTTTTGAATACTTTTTAATGCAACCTTCAACTTCAATATCTGTTGAATCTGGTGAGAGTTTTTCAAGCTGTTCTTTGTTTTTTAATAAGAATGTTCGTTTCTCAGATTGTGATGTGTTAATGAATATGACCTCTCTTGTTGCTCTAGTAAGTGGAATTTGAAGAAGTAAATACACTGCTTCTTGTGCACAAGTCTCTACAGAGTTAGTGAAATAATTTCCTATCAAACGAACTTGTTGCTTCAAATCCATATTTCCTTGTCTAGCTTCTTTAGCTGCCTGATCCAATAAAGCACTCATGCCTTTTTGTGATTTACTGATGTAAGAAACAATGTACATGGCACATGCATATGGATCAAGAACAAACTGAAGATCATGGTTGGCTTTCCATGCAGAGAGAACATTTTTCATGTAAGGATTTACCCTAACTTCACTTGGTTTTCTTTTTAAGAAAACTTTGGCACCTGATAAAGTACTTCTAACTGCTTTAACATAGTCCTCTTCTTCTATTTGCAAGACATCAATCAAAAATTGCTCAAATGTGAGTTCATCAATATTTTCTAACTCATGGAGACTATCAATTTTTTCATGAATATCTTTATACAGTTCTTTGTATTTGTCAATTTCTGTTTCTAGAGGTTCTAAGATCACAGTTTTTTTGAAAGGAGGCAAGGGAAACCCAAATCTGCAAATTGCATGGCCCTTCTTTCTGCACGTTTTTGAGTGCTTGTGGATTTGTAACTGGATGAATTCTTTGCATTCAGGATTATCTAGTGAACAGGAGATGTACTTGTCAATATAGTCAATGATCTCTTCATCAGAACTGACTCTGTATTGTGGAGCACCACTAACCCACATAAGCATATGAATGTGTGGAGAACCTCTTTGCTGAAATTCAACTCTATAAAAGAAGTCAGATAATATTCCTATAGGATGAAACTCACTTTTCAATACAATCTTTATAAATTGCTGTACTCTATAATCAAAAAATCTGGAACATGTAACTGGATCTTTTTGTACTAATCTAGTTTTTTCTTGCCAGTTCATATTGTCTATTTCTGAATTGCTATATTCCTTCCCATCATTCAACTTGCCAAGAATTTTCAGAAGATCATTCCACTTTGTATCTGCAGATGAGAAAGATCCGAACCATGTTGGTAGTCCAAGTTGCCTTATCATGGCAAATACATCTTTTTTTCGTTTTTCCAGATATACAGGAGAATTTCTTAAAGTTCTTAATATATAGTAACCTTCATCAAGGCGTACAAGGTCTTTGACTACACTAGGATTCAGAATATCTTTAGCAGTCCAAGTTTTACCCTCTTTTTTGCATCTTCTTAATGCAAGATTCACTTTGTCAGACACATTTTTCAACTGAACCTTTTTTAGTTTAAAAAATAGGTTTGGAACTGACTGGGCAACTCTTCTATCAATAGATCTCAACTCCCACTTGACAATGTCAGTATAATGAACAAATACCTCCCTTTCTTTGTTATCAGGTCTTTTTTGTCCACAAAATATAGTTGGGAAAGCTAAGTATTCTGCATCAGGATCACTGTACAAACTAATTGGTCTTTGGCCTTCTCCTGGGGCAAACACAAACTCCTTGTCTAAACAAGTACCAGTATTTGTATCATCTACAATTTCATCTAAAAGTGTATCTAAATTACCTACAGGTTGTTCAGATTCATCAATTTCACTGAATCTATCATTATCACCGTCATCCACTGCAGTATTCTCAATCTCTTCTGTTTCAATGTCACTATCCCCATCTGTTTGACTGTTGATTTCTTCAATGTGTTTGGACCACTGGCTATCAACACCTATACCTGATAGTTTGTATAGTTCACTTTTCCTCATTAAATAATGCAAGGCACACATCACTGCTAAGGGTCTAACATTTTCACTAAAATCACATGTTTTAAAGCTAAGTTTTTTCTTAAGTTTCACAGAAATTGTACCAGATTGATCAATATTTCTTGGGAGTGCATTCACTGTTGGTTGTACATCTACTGGTACATTTACAACATTTCCTTTAATAGAATATTGTCCACCTCTGGGCAACTGTCTTATTTGCATGAATGGAATTCTTAAAGATATCAATCTCTCCTCTAATGGATATAGTTGAAGTTCTGGTGGTTTCTTAGGAAATCCCATTTTATTCTTTACTGATAATCGTGGAATCTTACTTTGCTTTAATGAATTTGAGCAAGTGTGGCATATCCATTCTTTGTCATCTACAGATTTCATATTCGTTAAACACGCTTTGTATAATTCTGAATCTAATTTTTTCATCTTAACATTGTTTACCGATTCAGCAAACCAAGTTTGATGACAAGAAGTACAAATGTAAGATGGACCTTTTGATGTGGCTTTCTCAAATTTAGTAATGCATTCTGATAGGGATGAGCCTTGTTTTTTACTTCTTTTCAAATTAAGTTCATGCTGAACATATTCCTCGTCTTGTCTTTTACGTTTTTTGCTGGCAGCATTAACTTGTCTATTATTTTGGGGGTTTTTATTCCTTGAAGCTTGTTTTGAAAGTCTTTCAACTTCTAAGAAATCAGAATTTTCCCTTAATGCTCTCTTTCTTTTCAAATCTCGACTTGCTTCAGCCTTTTGGTATGCCTCATCACTTCTTGCGTCTTGCTTAGATTTCAATTCTTTTTGTTTTTCTGTCGCTCTAAACACAGGATCTTTTCTTGCATCTTGTTTGTCTTTGGCTTCTTTTGTTTTAAACTCATCATTCTGTCTAGCCAGCTGTTTGGACTTTAATTCTTTTTGTTTTTGTGTCTCTCTAAACACAGGATCTTTTCTTGCCTCTTGTTTGTCTTTGGCTTCTTTTATTTTAAATTCATCATTCTGTCTAGCAAGCCGCTTGGACTTCAATTCTTTTTGTTTTTCTGTCTCTCTAAACACAGGATCTTTTCTTGCCTCTTGTTTGTCTTTGGCTTCTTTTATTTTAAACTCATCATTCTGTCTAGCAAGCCGCTTGGACTTCAATTCTTTTTGTTTTTCTGTCTCTCTAAACACAGGATCTTTTCTTGCCTCTTGTTTGTCTTTGGCTTCATTTGTTTTAAACTCATCATTCTGTCTAGCAAGCTGTTTGGACTTTAAATCTTTTTGTTTTTCTGTCTCTCTAAACACAGGATCTTTTCTTGCATCTTGTTTGTCTTTGGCTTCTTTTGTTTTAAACTCATCATTCTGTCTAGCAAGCTGTTTGGACTTTAATTCTTTTTGTTTTTCTGTCTCTCTAAACACAGGATCTTTTCTTGCCTCTTGTTTGTCTTTGGCTTCTTTTGTTTTAAACTCATCATTCTTTCTAGCAAGCTGCTTGGACTTCAATTCTTTTTGTTTTTCTTTATCTCGAAACACAGGATCTTTCCTTCTTTTTTGCATATAATTTTTCATATAGTTGTTTCTTGTAATGTTTTGTTCATCATCAGAGACAAGAGCTGACAAAACACTTTTTTGCTTTTGTTCTTGGTCAGCAAAGTATTTTTCTAATTGGGATTGCTGAAGGAATTTTGCATTAACTACCAGTTCATGAACATCAGTATTGTGTTGCTCTTGACAATAAATGAAGCTGAAATTATCAAGTATGCTGAAGGTTACTGGTAGTATTTCAAACTGTGACAAGAGATCAATATGCATACTTGTGTAATAAGAATACATGTAATTAACAAGATTTTCAATGTCACTAAAACCAATAAGTATTGAATAGCCTGCTGGGTCAGTGGGAACATATAACCCTGATTGACCATGAGAATGGGAGTCAAAAAAGTAATATGTGGAATTATCCAGATAAATAGCTGAACAAATTGCTCCGATCATTACTAACATACAACTTGATTGTTTTGAGCTTTGATTTATTGCACCTTGAAGTGTACAAAATTGTGAAGATGATGATGAGCTTTGAATAGCAGTCCCAAACAAAATATTTTTCTTTTCAACTGAACATTTTTTATCACAAATTTTTATAACACTAGGAATTTCATCAAAAGTCAACAGCATATTTCTAAATCTTCCTGTACTTTTCAAATTGGTAATAGCTTCTAAATAAATTTTGTCACCAGAGTCTAATATGAAATCTAGGTCATGGCAGTTTGCCAACAAATGTTTTGTATTGACAGCTAGAAAAGCCAAGCAGTTACAAGTACACTGATTACCTCTTGACTGATTACTAAATTTGTCACAAGACTGATCAAAAGTTCCAAACTGAAGATATGTACAATTGAAAATTGTTACTGTTTGTGTCAATGTTCCAAACGTATTACATGTTACTTCAGAGTTAACATCAGCCATCTTTTCAACAGTACCCTTAGACATTGTATCACAAAAAGTATCAGGTAATGTATTTGAACATATTTCTTTAATGAAAGTTTTTGTAGGTGAACTTTCCATGGCAGATTGTTCAAACAAATCAGACATATTGTTCATGGCACATTGTTCAGACAAATTGTTCATAGCAGATTGTTCAGACATATGTTTCATGGCTAATTGATCAGACAAATTTTTCATGGCATATGTATCAAGCAAGTTATCAGATATGTCTCTAGTCCTGTGTTTACCGAGGCCAGGATCCTCAGTCACGTCAGACGTAAGGTCTCTAGTCCTGTGATTAACGAGGCCAGGATCCTCAGTCAAGTCAATGTCTTCAGTCCTGTGATTAACGAGGCCAGGATCCTCAGTCTGGTCCGTCAGTTTATACTTACGTCTGTTAACATTTCCTTTCTTAACGGAACTCTTCTTCCAATTTTTTGAACGTGGCATTCTAAAAAAAAATTGTGAAATTAAACATTAGTAGGAGTAAAAATTAAGTTTTTAAAATTGCAACTTCTCCTGTTTAAAGGATCTTATTTCTGACCAGAAATAATGGATGGTACAGCCCTCACTAGATTAACTTTTTTTATAGTTTTTCCTGACATCTTTACTTCAAAATATATGCTTTATCCTTAGGCAACAACCATTGAAATTCAGGGGGGTATGGATTTTAGCCCCTCAACAATTTATTTTTTTCAAATTTTTTCAAAGACCAGAATTGTTATTGAACGACAACGAAAACAATTTTTTTAATTCACAATTTTGTTTACGCTGTGTAGCCCAGACTCACCAAACAAATTATTTTTTTCTTTCTGGGTTAAGGACAATTTTTTTTTCCAAAAATTGAAAACAAAATATTTTTTTCAAAAAAATCCATACCTTCCCCCAAGAATTTCAAATGGTTGTTGCCTTACTTCATATATTTCATAAGCTTTAATGTAGAGTTCTAAAATGCATTTAAAAGTTTTGCATTGGACTGAAAGATAGTAACCTTAACCTGTGACCTTTTGAAATTGATGGGTCCTGAGAAAAGCTTGACGGAAATTCGTACAGACGTACGTACAGATGTACGTACAAACGGACATGAGTAAAACTTAATGCCCTCCGACATGTCGTCGCAGGGGCATAAAAACAATTACAAAACTGATGTCTTTCCTTATCAAATTTGCAAAAATAGCACAAGTTGAACAATGGAATGAAAGGCCATGGGCACTTTGACACCTAATAAATTGCTTAATGATGATACATACATCTATATTCTATTAATCAAAGCCCTTCATGTATAGTTGGCCAAAGGATGAAAAATTCCTGTCCCAAATAAGCTCAACATGTTAGTAGTAATATGATTTAAATGTCAAAAGTCAAGGTCTAATGAGGGACTGTCTGGCATGTGACACATTGTCTTGTGAGATTATTCAATGCTCTATATGTTAAAGGTGAAACACAGCATTGCCAGTTGTTAATTTGACCTTGAGGTCAAAGGTTAAGGTCATTTTAATACAGGACAGATCGTGTCATTATGATATATCTTGTTGAATATCAAAGTCACATATACATAACAAAGGTTGAAAATAGTTGTGGAAGTATACAGTTAACCAGACTTTTTGAAAAAAAAAAATTTCTAAGCTGCTAGACATAGATCCTGCACTACCAAAATCTTTGCTAGACCCTGAAAATCTTTGCCGGACCCAACTTTTTGACTAAGAAATAATAAACATAATCGTAGTTTTCCCAGGCTTCGCCCCATGAAATACTTCAATCCGGCTATCATGTTGATAACCTGAAAAGGAAAGGGGATTCTAAATAGAAACAAAGATGGAATTTTCCAGAATATTTTGACCGTTTACGTTTAAAAATGATTTTCTCGCAACTTATTTCCGGTAAAATGTAAACATGAAAATATTTTTAAGCCGAACGTCGAACCGACTTTTTTTTTTCTGCCAGTCCTTGCTTATTTTTGCAGGACGGTCCAGCAGGTCTGTCAAATTCAAAAAGTCTGAGTTAACATGTTATATAGCATTAATTTGAACTTAAAGTCTAAGTTTCAGGTCATCCGATATGTGATGTATGAGGGGGGGTCTGATCCCAGAATCCCAAATTAATTTTTATAAAATCCCAGAATCCCGACATAAAAATGAGAAAATCCCAAATCCTGGTAAAGTTGATATAACCTTATCCTGGAATCCCGAACTTAAATTGTCCAAATCCCAGAATCCCAAGCTTAAATATGGCCAATCCCGGTGTCCCGAAAAAGGTCCTAACCACCCTCATGTATTGTCTCATGATAAAACATCTTCAAGTCAAATATCAAAGCCCTGCATGTATGTCAAAGCATTAAAAAGTTGTGGACTAGACATGTTAAAATGCATGTTAAATTAGTTATATTTAGAATTAGTTTTATCTTGTGAAAAAAGTTCAAGGTCATATGAAAGTCATTCTGGTATAAATTACATATCGTCTCATACATTTTGTCATAGTGGTACATGTATATCCAATAAGATCTAGAGTAATGAATTACATGAATCATAAAAGCTGATTAAAATCATGTCTGTTCATTGCTTCCCAAACATTCCTTTTAATCATTCCCAAAGATTTCATTTATATTTTAATAAAACATGTACTAAAAAAAAATATGTTCCTGAACTTCGTTTAGGGAACATACATGTAACTACTATGTCAAAATCAAAATTGCTTCCCCTTTGACGATAAATGGTTGCATAGTGTAAAAAAATAAAATAAGTGGTTTTCATATAGTACATGTACTTAACTACTCTCGTTTTTCAAGGCTTCTATGCATGCAGCAAACAAACATACTATGCATGCAGCCAACAAACATAGTTTTGTTTAACTTTATCTAAAAATAAATAAAAACAAAACATTAAAACTTTTTATCTAGAACAATCTGCTTTTACGAGACTGTTTCAATGCTAACAAATAAAATAAACAAACAAATAAAGGAGTTGAATAAAATCAAAACATGTTATCCATTTTGACTTACTTGTACCATTCATTGTAGGATTAAATGATTCACCTAAATATCCATAGCAACAAATATCTTTCAACTCTTAAGTACACAAAATAATATAGAAAGAGGAGCCAGAGTACAACTCATTAAGATCAACATGTGTACCAAATTTTCTCAAACTTTCAGTGTTTTTTATCTTTTGTTTTGTTTAACTTTGTTGTCATTTGTATCATAATTTTTCTTTGATAATTTCATGTCAATAAGCACACATGTAAGCTATTTAGGTTTTATTTTAAAATATAAATACATGTTCAATTCATCACAATATAGACATTAGACATAAGATACATTGTAACTTCCAAAGAGTCACAGACACAGGATAAACCTGCCTCACATTTTATCTTGTACAGTACAAACATATTAAAATGTAGTTTGTTCAGGAGAGAAGTCAAGCGCTAGTTAATGTAACATTTTCTCTAAAAACTCGCATAGTTTACATGAATATTAATTTATAATAACAAAAATTTTAGGCAAAATGTTTTCACCATGTCAAAGGGATCACCATGGTTCAAAATCTAAGGGGGATGCAAATCTGACGATGATCCTTAAGCTTATCCTTATTTCCTTATTCATAGAAAAATGAGAGTGACATTTCTCTTTTAATAAAAGTGTCATCAGTCTTTGTTTTCCCTACCAGTCACAAAATACATTTACATGTATTTCCCATTTAACAACTTCATAGTTATCATGGTTATAGGAATTACGTCAAGCTTTTATTGTGTAATTTTTAATGGTTTTATTAAAAATAATAATTGGTGTCTTTGATTTGAATTAAAGTTATTCTTATAACATTATTACACAATACATACATTGTTTCAATAGGGCACACTGATCTTGTTATGAATAAAATTGTCAATGATTGTTTTTTTAGCTACTTGTTATGCATGTGGTACATGTTTTTTTAAGGTAGCATTTTAAGTTCATTCACACTACATTTAATTTTTCAAAATGTACTAAATTCAAATTGTAGTGCTTATTGATTCTACATTTCTAGATAATAAAAAGATGAGTAGAGCAGAGAAAGCTATGGAATAAATGACAACACATTCAGCAATTTTACAATCACACAAATCAAATTTGGGGCTCAAAATAAAGAGAGGAGGAGCACCACTCTTGATGGCTTAAATAGCCTTTGGTAAACACTGGACAACAAAGACCTATATATTATAAAAAGTGCAAATATACTAAATTATATAAGGATGCACTCAAGGATGATGATGGTGATGAGAGACCAATAGGATCAGCCATATGTATTTATTATGTAATCGAAATCTCAACATTGCATTTTCCATTATTTTTTTGCAACAAACTGTTTTATGTCTGAACAAATAAGTGAATGATATAGTTTCTAGTAAGCTAGTTTTGAATCCTGGCATTATTAAATGTGCAATGGTCTTTATTTTCTTATTAATGATTTGGAATTTAGAACTGGCAAAACTAGCCATCCTTACTTACATCAACCTGCCAAAAGAGGGCGCTTCATACCAAACAGGAAGTTAATAAATATGAGCTAAAACCTTGAAATAATTTCTGACCATGTACCCAATTTATTTCAAGATAATGTAAAACAACATGTACCTGGTTACAGACCTTGTTATGATAATATACATTCTTAACATCAAGCAAACAATGTTAAATACAATGTTATAAATATAAAAGGATATTTTACCTACTTATATACTGATATCCATATAACTTTGACTTAAAGGAGAGTTTTATAGAGCTTTTTATGCTAAAGAAGGTAGGTTGCTTCAGATTCTCTTCATCTCTTATACTTTTTCAGCAATAGCTAAATACTATTTTGTAGATCTGAATGAGCTAAACAATTCTGAAATGCTAACTTTTCCTATAGGTCTAACAATTTTCAAGATATTGTCCAAAAACTGCACAAATTGTCAATTTGGACGATTAAAGGGCAATAACTCCTATAATGAGTCGTTTCACAATTTTGACTCAATTGAGAGATTTGTAGAGCTTTTGATGCTGAACATGATAGGTTGCTTCGGATTTTCTCTATCTCTTATACTTTTTGAGTTATAAGCCAAAAACAATGGTCCATCCCTCCCGTTCTATTTTTAGCGATGGCGGCCATGTTGGTTGGTCGACGTGTATATAATTCACAAACTTGGTAGAGGACATTCTAAAGATCAAGCATACCAAGTATCAATGCAATCCCTTCAGTGGTTTCAGAGAAGAAGATTTTTGAAAATCAGTGTAAATTAATGGAAAAAAACAGTTAAAGGGGAATAACTCTTAAACGGTTGATCTGACAATTTTGACCCTGAAATCATTTTTGTAGATCTCGATGAGCTTAACAATTCTGCAATGCTAACTTTTCCTTTAGCTCTAACGGTTTTCAAGATATAGTCCAAAAACTGCAAAAATGGTCAATTTTGATGATTAAAGGGCAATAACTCCTATAAGGAGTCGTTTCACAACTTCGACTCAATGGAAAGATTTGTAGAGCTTTTGATGCTGAACAAGGAAGGTTGCTTCGGATTTTCTCTATCTCTTATACTTTTCGAGTTACAGGCCAAAAACAATGGTCTGACCCCCCTGTTCTATTTTTAGCAACGGCGGCCATGTTGGTTTGTCGACAAACATATAATTCACAAACTTGGTAGAGGACATCCTAAAGATCAAGTATACAAAGTATCAATGCAATCCCTTCAGTGGTTTTAGAGAAGAAGATCTTTGAAGAAAAGTTAACGGACGACGGACGACAGACGACGGACGACGGACGACGGACGACGGACGGACGACGGACGCTTAACGATGACAATAGCTCACATGACCCTTCGGGTCAGGTGAGCTAAAAACTCCAGACATATTCAAAATCAAATTCTGTGCATTTTGGTGTAAAGAAAGTCCTTGACTACGGAGTTCGTTTTCCCGCTACAGACTTCCAAAGTGGAAATAAATGATAACAAGAGGCTCCCAGGAGCCTGAATCGCTCACCTGGTCTTGATGTCAACCCTATGAAGAACTTTGTAGAGCTGAATAAGCTGAACATTTATGCAAGCAACAGCTTTTCTCTTACAGCAATAGTTTTCATTCTGTAGGCCAAAAACGTGCAAAATGTTATTTTAAGGGCCGTCTGTACACTTTGACTCTATAGAGACTTTTATTAAGAGCTTCTAATGAAATTAACATTAAAAGTAGCAACCACTTTTCTTTATCTGATATAATTTTCATTATATAAACCAAAAAATTGAAAAGATGTTCATTCAGGGCCTGTTATCCCTATAAGGGGTCATCCGACTGCTATGACCCTATGGAGACTTTTGTAGAGCTAAATGAACTAAACATTTAAGCAAGCAACAGCTTTTCCCTATCTGCAATAGTTTTCATTCTGTAGGCCAAAAACAATATCTTTCGCCTTTAAGGTGGGACGATACCAAATGACATATATCAAGATTTTAATTATAATTTACAGACACATAGTTTTTAGTGATATACATCCATATATGTAATAAAAAATGGGGGTCCCGGACCTCGTTTTTGAAATATATGTATTTGAAAACTGCAATTTTGGCAGGAAATTAACAAAGACATATAGGAAAAACGCAACTAAAACACCTTAAACTTTTACTTTTTTGACACAAAATTGTACTTGCGATATCAAAATTTTGACCAAAAACTAACATAATATTCCTTGGAAAATTTGCGATGCAATGGGGTAAAATAAAGGATATGTACCGGACTTCGTTTTTCAGATACGGTTTTGTAAACATTGCCTATACGTAAAAATAGCAATAGAATCTAACTAAAATTGACGTCGAGTTTTACAACATTCCGACAGATTTTTCAGTGTAAAGGTAAATTTTATCGGTAACGTCGTTTTTAACGTAACGTCCCACCTTAAGGGGCTGTAACCCCTATAAGGGGTCATCTGACAACTTCACCCCTATGGAGACTTTTGTAGAGCTAAATGAGTTGAACATTTAAGCAAGCAACAGCTTTTCTCTATCTGCAATACTTTTCATTCTATAGGCCAAAAACACTATTTTTGACCTTTAAGGGGCTTTAACCCCTGTAAGGGGTCATCTGACAACTTTAACCCTATGGAGACTTTTGTAGAGCTAAATGAGCTGAACATTTAAGCAAGCAACAGCTTTTCTCTATCTGCAATAGTTTTCATTCTATAGGCCAAAAACACTATTTTTCGCCTTTAAGGGGCTGTAACCCCTACAAGGGGTCATCTGACAACTTCAACCCTATGACGACTTTTGTAGAGCTTAATGAGCTTATCATTTAAGCAAGCAACAGCTTTTCTCTATCTGTAATAGTTTTCATTGTGTAGGCCAAAAACACTATTTTAAGCCTTTAAGGGGCTGTAACCCCTATAAGGGGTCATCTGACAACTTCGACCCTATGGAGAATTTTGTAGAGCTAAATGAGCTGAACATTTAAGCAAGCAACAACTTTTCTCTATCTGTAATAACTTTCATTCTATAATCCAAAAACACGAAAAAATGCTATTTTTCACCTTAAAGGGGCCATAACTCCTATAAGGGGTCATCTGACAACTTTGACTCGACGGAGACTTTTGTTGAGCTTTTGATGCTGAAGCAGTAGCGTGGCATCAGATTTCATCTATCTCTTATACTTTTTGATTTACAAGCCAAAAACAGTGGTCTGACCCCCCTGGTCTATTTTTAGTAACGGCAGCCATGTTGTTTGGACAGCGGTCACCATTTGTGCAATCTTGGTAGAGGACATCCCATAGATGAAGTGTGCAAAGTTTCAAAGCAATCCCTTCAGTGGTTTAGGAGGAGAAGATTTTCAAAGAAAAGTTAACGACGACGACGACGGACGACGACGGACGACGACGACGACGGACGACGACGACGGACGCCAAGTGATGGCAATAGCTCACCTGGACCTTCGGTCCAGGTGAGCTAAAAATGACGCTTTTTTCTTGACGTTTTCGGCAACGTCAAAAAACAAATAAAAAGCGCGACGTTTTTAAAAAGTAAAAACTGTGTTATGTTGTTTGTGTGGGTATGAACTCTTCGACAGCATTCTTGAAGCATAACAAACTATTCTAACTAAGCATGTCGCCACTTGTATGTAATAAATTATACAGTATAAACTTATTATTTGTGTTGTCCGTTGAATGATACTGCTCGATCCGTAAATTTTATGAGTATTTTTTTTAGTATTTACTATTTTATATAGTAAATATATGTAGAGTGCTGATTTATAATTTCATATATATAGCTTTTGTCGTCATGAGCTTTTTCTTTATTTCGCAAGTAGAGGAGCATATATAGTGTTCGTCAATCCCAAATCAGTTTTGCCTTCAGGTTGTCTTACATTTGTAAGTACATACCCTATCTCTAACTAGTATATAAAAATTACGCACTAATCGATTTTCTTTAAAATTTCCAAGATAAACAGTATTTTTCTTTAATACGGTTAAATAAAATGGAAAAAGAGGCTTCGTCTCGCAGAAATCACACTTGGTAAGCCTCAACTAGAAAAGTTCACTAAAGAATAATAAAACGTACCAATATTGTATGTTTTGTCCGGCGAAGAAAGAAGTAACAAATTTGGATTTAATTTGTATTTTGTATCATCGTATCGAAACACGAATATTTACCAAAACTGTTTTTATTTGAACTCATCTTACTGCCGGTGTTATATTGCCATTTTTCCCCCATGCCAGTTTTTCCCCCCGGAAAATTTGGATCGATCTAGTTTTCCCCCCCGGGGGAAAAACTGGATCATTGCCATTTTCCCCCCTGGGAAAAATGACAATACGTATACATATTATAAATTTCCCCCATGCCAGTTTTCCCCCATCGATGTTTAGCATATCTTAGCTTTTCAATGGATACATGCTTACACCAGTCTGTGATTTTTTATGGAAAATGTAGCTTTAATATGATTTATACGCTTTTTCTTATGAAAAAAAAATATTTAAAGTTAGTATCTTATAAATATTTTTTATTTATATTCAGCTCTTACACTTTTGAGGTAATCTATATGATAAGAAATATTTGAGGTACGGATTCAGTATTGAAAGCATTATCATCATTAAAAAAAACATAGTTTTATCTTATAAATACCGCGTCGTTTATGCTTTATTCAATGAAAGATAAGAAACAGTAGATCTCTTTGCAATTGACAATGACTTGGCTTTGTGTCAATATGAGGTGAACAAGTTTTACATTAATATTGCATGTCTACTACATGGTTCAATTTAACTCGTATTCATATTAACTTTGGGTTGTCTTTTATTATAGCTTTTATGTGCCAACGACGACGACATGTCGGAATAGGACATTAAATTTTAAGTCCGACCATGCGAAAATTACTATGGTACACACTTTGGTCGCTCTGTGGGCTGAGCACTAACACCGATGTCAGAATCCCAAGACCCTTAGTCGCCTTTACGAAAAGCTAGGATCTGCTGCGGGCCTATTCGCCTCCCGGAACCCATACGGGACATACATGGTATTTTATCACTTTGTAAAGTGTACATGTATGTGATTATAGTTTTAGGGTTAAAGCATATAGAAATGTCTGTTGGTTTGGCAGCAGTTTTTTTTAAGTCCGGACAATTGTGATATTGAATTTTTCTGGTATATTTTTGGTTCGTCTTTTCTCTTGGACAATTGAGATAATTCATCCAAGTACGTTAGTCCTTTTTAACCATCATTTATCCGGACCCAGCACAATCGATATTATTTGGTGAAGACTTTTCTCATAAGTTTGCCCGAAAATTAACATTTTTTATATGTAAAAAATTCCGTGATTGGTTGGGTCCCATGAGAAGTGAAACAGAATGCCATTAAGTTTTATAAAAAGTAACCTTTTTAGTCATTATGTCTACTGTCCACAAACTTCTTTTTTTTCGAAATTGCCGTCTTATTTATAATAAAATAGCAAAAGCAAAGGACGCAGTATTGCCATTTTTTTTTCGAAAGTTGTAAAACTTTTTGATCCAGTTCATCCTGCGTAAACAACCAAATAGATTGTATTCCTTAAGACAGCAACTTTTTCCTTGACTTTTTTCTTGCAGTTTATAGAACCTTCTTGTAAGTTTGATAAATGATTTGCTTGGCTGTTTTTTTTCATTGATGCAGCTTCAATACTCTGTCGATTCCTTCAATAAGACTATTAGTATCTAGCGATACCAAATTATACCGTTGCTCGTGTCGTTCAAGTAAAATGTGATGATACGACATCATACGATATGGTACAAAATGTTTTCTTCTTTTATAAATAATGATGACTATTCGCTAATATGCTTAATACACGATATGCCTTGACTTATGTTACTGCACCAGTTTTCCCTACACACGTCTGTATCGGCAGAAAATATCAGTAATATATGACGACGTGCTGAGTTAAATGAAATCGGGAACGAAAGTGAAGCGTCGAACGTCGCGCCATTTCATGGAGCACATTATGACGTTACGTAACAACCGCTAGAGGCGCTGAATTACGTATACTTTACCTTAATGGGCGCTTGATGTTTTTCTTTGGGATATGAAAAAAAATTGTCCAATCAAATTGCAGCATTAACATGTGTGTATCAAATTTATTTAAAGTTTAAAAGAGGATAAAATAAACCAAGGCATGCACCTTTTCAAAATTTATCAATTATTGTGTAAAAATATAGAATCAGTTTTTTTTGTTTTTTTTTTTTCAATCCTATTTTTCATTAGAACACAAACCTCTACATTGAGTTCAGGCCAGTTACATATCATTTCATACAGATGGCCAGCATCATGAATAGACAAGAAAAGTCCTCTGTAAAAAAGGTTAAGGGTTAAAAGATCACAAATGTTTCTTACTGTAAATGTTTCAGCTGTGTCACTATACTCCAGATTAGTAATTGCCTTATCAATTCGATTGCATTCGAAGGACACCAACAGTTTGACAATTGCATTGTCTACTATCTGTTTTTGTTTTATGTCCAGGCCAATGCAAGACAACGAGCAGTGACCTCTGGTCATGTTGAAGACTGCTGGCTGTTTTCCATTGTGATTTTTTAAATTGCTCTTTCTTTAATGTTGGTTGTGTCACGTACTCTTATTCCACATCTCTTTATCGTCTAGTCTTAGAGAATAACAGATTTTATATAAAAATGTTCTGAATTTTTAAACAACCATACCATTTCCCATGACTTATTACATGGAATAATGCCAATCAAATACATGACGATTTAAAGTGCCATTTTACTACGCTTTAACTAATTTCCTACTTAGTACATTTTTATGTGTATGTAATGATTTACAAGGCTAGAAACTTTCATAAAAAAAATAAAATAGGTTTCCAAGAAATTAGCCAAAATGTAAAGGTTGATTTGACTTGATTTGGGAAGGACAGCAAAAACTGAAGGATAGACAGGCTAAAGTATCTTTTTTCTACCAGCCAACAAATTTTGTGTACAGACTATTCTTTATCTATTAGTACTACCTTGGTTTCCTGTACAACATGCCATACTGTTGACATGCCTTCCCTACGGTGGGGGTATACACGATGGGCATGGTTTTCTCCGTGTACTGTGTCAGAACTCTGTAGAATAACTTCTCGTTCCTGTCGGACAGGGCCATCAGGTAGGTGAACTTGTCAACGTCGGTGGGACGGTCCTCAAAATTCTGCATCACTCTCTTCATCTGCTGGTCCTGTGTTACTACTGCAGCTGGTAACAGACCATGGATGCCCATAAGCTGACGCTCTTTCAGAGTAAAAGCATGACCCTTGATAAAGAAAAAATTTTAATGGTTCAATTTACATTTTGTACTATGATATCAAGATCATAATGTTTATGATTATTCATCAAAAATCTGTTTAATAGTCATTTCTCAAAAATGGCTCAGTTTCGTTAAAAAAAAGAAGAAGGTAAGCAATAGACCTAAAACTGAACCCATGTGGAACCAAATGATTGTTTTCATTCCAAATTAAATATTAAGAAGTTCTGATTAGTAGTTGCTGCATAAACTGCTATGAAAGTTTTATCCCACCTGCTGCTTCCCCACATTCAACATTTTATAAACCAGCTTTTTTCACTCCATGAAATCTGCCAAAAATTTGACACATCAAAAAGAATCCTGTATATGAAGACAGAAAAATAGAGCTTTAATTTGGTCTGCAAGGTCAAGAATCCAATAACAAGAGGCTCCCAGGAGCCTGAATCGCTCACCTGGTCTTGATGTTGACCCTATACTTTTGTAGAGCTAAATGAGCTGAACATTTAAGCAAGCAACAGCTTTTCTCTACCTGCAATAGTTTTCATTCTATAGGCCAAAAACACCATTTTTCACCTATAACCCCTATAAGGAGTCATCTGACAACTTCGACCCTATGAAGACTTTTGTAGAGCTAAATGAGCTGAACATTTAAGCAAGCAACAGCTAATCTCTATCTGCAATAGTTTTCATTCTGTAGGCCAAAAACATGAAAAATGGCTATTTTTCAGGGGCCGTAACCCCTATAAGGGGTCATCTGACAACTTCAACCCTATGGAGAATTTTGTAAAGCTAAATGAGCTGAACATTTAAGCAAGCAACAGCTAATCTCTATCTGCAATAGTTTTCATTCTGTAGGACAAAAACATGAAAAATCGCTATTTTTCAGGGGCCGTAACCCCTATAAGGGGTCATCTGACAACTTCGACCCTATGGAGAATTTTGTAGAGCTCAATGAGCTGAACATTTAAGCAAGCAACAGCTAATCTCTATGTGCAATAGTTTTCATTCTGTAGGCCAAAAACATGAAAAAATGCCATTTTTCAGGGGCCGTAACCCCTATAAGGGGTTATCTGACAACTTCGATCCTATGAAGACTTTCGTAGAGCTAAATGAGCTAAACATTTAAGCAAGCAACAGCTAATCTCTATCTGCAATAGTTTTCATTCTGTAGGCCAAAAACATGAAAAATGGCTATTTTTCACCTTTAAGGGGCTGTAACCCCTATAAGGGGTCATCTGACAACTTCGACCCTATGGAGACTTTTGTAGAGTTAAATGAGCTGAACATTTAAGCAAGCAACAGGTAATCTCTATCTGCAATAGTTTTCATTCTGTAGGCCAAAAACATGAAAAATTGCTATTTTTCAGGGGCCGTAACCCCTATAAGGAGTCATCTGACAACTTCGACCCTATGGAAAATTTTGTAGAGCTAAATGAGCTGAACATTTAAGCAAGCAACAGCTAATCTCTATCTTCAATAGTTTTCATTCTGTAGGACAAAAACATGAAAAATCGCTATTTTTCAGGGGCAGTAACCCCTATAAGGGGTCATCTGACAACTTCGACCCTATGGAGAATTTTGTAGAGCTCAATGAGCTGAACATTTAAGCAAGCAACAGCTAATCTCTATGTGCAATAGTTTTCATTCTGTAGGCCAAAAACATGAAAAAATGCCATTTTTCAGGGGCCGTAACCCCTATAAGGGGTTATCTGACAACTTCGATCCTATGGAGACTTTCGTAGAGCTAAATGAGCTAAACATTTAAGCAAGCAACAGCTAATCTCTATCTGCAATAGTTTTCATTCTGTAGGCCAAAAACATGAAAAATGGCTATTTTTCACCTTTAAGGGGCTGTAACCCCTATAAGGGGTCATCTGACAACTTCGACCCTATGGAGACTTTTGTAGAGTTAAATGAGCTGAACATTTAAGCAAGCAACAGGTAATCTCTATCTGCAATAGTTTTCCCGTAACCCCTATAAGGAGTCATCTGACAACTTCGACTCTATGGAAAATTTTGTAGAGCTAAATGAGCTGAACATTTAAGCAAGCAACAGCTAATCTCTATCTGCAATAGTTTTCATTCTGTAGGACAAAAACATGAAAAATCGCTATTTTTCAGGGGCCGTAACCCCTATAAGGGGTCATCTGACAACTTCGACCCTATGGAGAATTTTGTAGAGCTCAATGAGCTGAACATTTAAGCAAGCAACAGCTAATCTCTATGTGCTATAGTTTTTGTAGGCCGTAACCCCTATAAGGGGTCATCTGACAACTTCGACCCTATGGAGACTTTTGTAGAGTTAAATGAGCTGAACATTTAAGCAAGCAACAGCTAATCTTTATCTGCAATAGTTTTCATTCTGTAGGCCAAAAACATGAAAAAATGCTATTTTTCACCTTTAAGGGGCCGTAACCCCTATAAGGGGTCATCTGACAACTTTGACCAAATGGAGACTTTTGTAGAGCTTTTGATGCTGAATCAGTAGCGTGGCCTCAGATTTCCTCTATCTCTTATACTTTTTGATTTATAAGCCAAAAACAGTAGTCTGACCCCCCTAGTCTATTTTTAGTAACAGCGGCCATGTTTTTTAACGGATTAAAAATCAAAACACAAGTTTGGTGCAGGACACCCTAAGGATCATTCATACCAAGTTTCATTAAATTCTGTTTGTAAGTTTCAGAGGAGAAGATTTTTATAACAAGAGGCTCCCAGGAGCCTGAATCGCTCACCTGGTCTTGATGTTGACCCTATACTTTTGTAGAGCTAAATGAGCTGAACATTTAAGCAAGCAACAGCTTTTCTCTACCTGCAATAGTTTTCATTCCATAGGCCAAAAACACCATTTTTCACCTATAACCCCTATAAGGAGTCATCTGACAACTTCGACCCTATGAAGACTTTTGTAGAGCTAAATGAGCTGAACATTTAAGCAAGCAACAGCTAATCTCTATCTGCAATAGTTTTCATTCTGTAGGCCAAAAACATGAAAAATGGCTATTTTTCAGAGGCCGTAACCCCTATAAGGGGTCATCTGACAACTTCAACCCTAGGAGAATTTTGTAAAGCTAAATGAGCTGAACATTTAAGCAAGCAACAGCTAATCTCTATCTGCAATAGTTTTCATTCTGTAGGACAAAAACATGAAAAATCGCTATTTTTCAGGGGCCGTAACCCCTATAAGGAGTCATCTGACAACTTCGACCCTATGGAGAATTTTGTAGAGCTAAATGAGCTGAACATTTAAGCAAGCAACAGCTAATCTCTATCTGCAATAGTTTTCATTCTGTAGGACAAAAACATGAAAAATCGCTATTTTTCAGGGGCCGTAACCCCTATAAGGGGTCATCTGACAACTTCGACCCTATGGAGAATTTTGTAGAGCTCAATGAGCTGAACATTTAAGCAAGCAACAGCTAATCTCTATGTGCAATAGTTTTCATTCTGTAGGCCAAAAAAAGAAAAAATGCCATTTTTCAGGGGCCGTAACCCCTATAAGGGATTATCTGACAACTTCGATCCTATGGAGACTTTCGTAGAGCTAAATGAGCTAAACATTTAAGCAAGCAACAGCTAATCTGTATCTGCAATAGTTTTCATTCTGTAGGCCAAAAACATGAAAAATGGCTCTTTTTCACCTTTAAAGGGCTGTAACCCCTATAAGGGGTCATCTGACAACTTCGACCCTATGGAGACTTTTGTAGAGTTAAATGAGCTGAACATTTAAGCAAGCAACAGCTAATCTCTATCTGCAATAGTTTTCATTCTGTAGGCCAAAAACATGAAAAATTGCTATTTTTCAGGGTCCGTAACCCCTATAAGGAGTCATCTGACAACTTCGACTCTATGGAGAATTTTGTAGAGCTAAATGAGCTGAACATTTAAGCAAGCAACAGCTAATCTCTATGTGCAATAGTTTTCATTCTGTAGGCCAAAAACATGAAAAAATGCCATTTTTCAGGGGCCGTAACCCCTATAAGGGGTTTTCTGACAACTTCGATCCTATGGAGACTTTCGTAGAGCTAAATGAGCTAAACATTTAAGCAAGCAACAGCTAATCTCTATCTGCAATAGTTTTCATTCTGTAGGCCAAAAACATGAAAAATGGCTATTTTTCACCTTTAAGGGGCTGTAACCCCTATAAGGGGTCATCTGACAACTTCGACCCTATGGAGACTTTTGTAGAGTTAAATGAGCTGAACATTTAAGCAAGCAACAGCTAATCTCTATCTGCAATAGTTTTCATTCTGTAGGCCAAAAACATGAAAAAATGCTATTTTTCACCTTTAAGGGGCCGTAACCCCTATAAGGGGTCATCTGACAACTTTGACCAAATGGAGACTTTTGTAGAGCTTTTGATGCTGAATCAGTAGCGTGGCCTCAGATTTCCTCTATCTCTTATACTTTTTGATTTATAAGCCAAAAACAGTAGTCTGACCCCCCTAGTCTATTTTTAGTAACGGCGGCCATGTTTTTGAACGGATTAAAAATCAAAACACAAGTTTGGTGCACGACACCCTAAGGATCATTCATACCAAGTTTCATTAAATTCTGTTTGGTAGTTTCAGAGGAGAAGATTTTTGAAAAATTGTTAACAGACGACGACAGACGACGACGACAGACGACGACGACGGACGCCAAGTGATGGTAATAGCTCACATGGACCTTCGGTCCAGGTGAGCTAAAAATTGTTAACAGACGACGACAGACGACGACAACGGACGCCAAGTGATGGTAATAGCTCACATGGACCTTCGGTCCAGGTGAGCTAAAAAGCTATGCAGAGTGCAGCATGAAACGACCACAACAAGTTGAACCCTGTACCTTGGAGGCCCAATATGGATAGTCTATTGCTTTGGTCACATGAAGCCCATGGTGGACTTACAAAGCTTTTTGACACATGCATCCTGTGGTGGACTTTAAAATGCATTTTTGACACGTATATATTTACATCAACATCTAATACAAAAAGCCTTATTAATATACATGTATTAATTGACATTTTTGGCCCTTTGATCCCTAATTTCTAAACAAGATACTTAAAACTGTCATTAAATTTTTCTGACAGAATTTATTTAGGAAAACAATTAAAGAAAAAATAACAAATCATATAAAAAATAAATGTTCAGCAGCAGTTTTGTTTTAACATCCATTTTACCCCTTTTTCTCTGAAATGGTAGGGTCCATAATCCTGTAATGCATGAGGAAACTTTCTCTAGCGGTTAGAAACATCATTTTAAAATGATGTATCAATTGTTCAGCCCACTACGACTAAAAGTTTTGAATAAAATCAAATGCTGTGACAAATTCTAACAAGTAATACTGTGAGCGAGCTCACAAAAGGATACCCCCCGCTTCATATTGGACTCTGTACTGTAAAAGAAAAATCTCAAGTCCAGTTATCTCCCCTCGATGATAACAGAAAGCAATACAAATTCCTCATGCACATGTACAGATGATGTACTATCTTCATGTAAAGTTTCAACAAAATCCATCCAACGTTTTAAGAGGAGTTGCGCTTACAAGGTTTCCCATTGAATAATGTATTTAAAAAGTCTAAGTCCAATTATCTCCCCTGAATGATGTCTGATTGCAATGAAAATTCTTCATGCACATCTGCATATGATGTTCTTCCTTAAGGTAAAGTTTCATCAAAATCCTTTTAGCAGTTTAGGAGGAGTTGCGCTTACGAGGTCTCCCATTGAATAATGTATTTAAAAAGTCTAAGTCCAATTATCTCCCCTGAATGATATCCAAGAGCAATGAAAATTCTTCATGCACATCTACATATGATGTACTTCCTTTAGGTAAAGTTTCATCAAAATCCTTCGAGCGGTTTAGGAGGAGAAGCGCTTACGAGTCATGTGGACAGACGGACGGACGGACGGACGGACAGACGGACAGACAGACAGGGTGTTTCCTATATACCCCCCCAAACTTTGTTTGCGGGGGGTATAATAATTGGCGTTTTTGGCCCCTTTGACCCCTAAATTATCAAAAATGGTAGGAGATATTGCAAATCTGATTGAAAAACCCAAACAGGGAAATGTCAGGGATTTTTACAAGGATTCCAATGAAAAAAATGATTTTGAAAATCGGACCACAAATAGGAGTGGCCCCTTTTTGTCGTTTTTGACCCCTCATAGCAATGTAACGGTGTAAGATACATCAATTCTTTTTTTACATTTTCCTAACAGAATCTATTGCAGAATACAATAAAAAAAAAAAATTAAAAATTGTACGAAAAATAAAAAATGTTCAGCAGTTTTGTTGTAACATCCATTTTACCCCTTTTGGCCCCTTTTTTCTCTAAAATGGTAAGGGCCACAATCCCTTGATGCACTCAACCAGAAAATCAATGTCAAGGTGTAAAATACATCAAAACTGTTGTTACATTTTGTTGACAGAATTTATTGAGGAATATAAAAGAATGATCAAAATCGAATGAATTTAAATTTCTACAGACATTTTGTCAAGACACCCATTTTAGCCCCTTTGGCCTTTTTTTTTCTAAAACGGTAAGAGCCACAAACTTCAAATTCAATAACAACCTTCCTTTAGTGCTAAAAAACATCATAGCAAAATTTTAAAACAATTGATAACTCAAGTTATCACACGGAAACCAAAGTGTCTACAGAAACCAACAACGACGATGATTGCAATAACATACATGTACATGTAATACGATCGCAAAAAATTTGCGTTCGAATAAAAATACAGGATTTCTTTCCAGATATGTTTTTATGTGGTGCAAACAGCAGGAACTGGTATCCTTCTGTGGCAATTGGGTTACATTTGTGTCTTTTGTTGGGAAAGAGTTAGCATTGTTGGTAGCAATTTGTGTACTTTTGACCTTTGTTGTGAATGTTTCCTGGGTTTGTTTTAGATTAAAGAATTAGATTTATTCAAGTTAATTCTTATGTTTCTTTCTACATTTTTATCATGTCTATGTCTTTTTTGATTTATTTACAAGTATATCCAATTATCATGATTATAAACTACGATGTATATAACCTTGTTGAGTTTGGGATTCCTGAGTATGTCAATTCCTCGAACACGCGAGTGGTTAATGAGATCTTTTTTTGCCTTTGGTGTCTTATATTTTCCATCTGCATTTTGGCTTGTAGAAAATGCTGATATACTAGGAATAGAACACCTGAAAATATAATTAGATCATAAGTCAGCGCATGTAAATGTACATGTGAAAAGTAAATAAATGAGTTTTGTCACACATCCAAACATATTGTTCAGTCATTAGGCCAAAAAATAATCTTGTCTGTTTAGGATTCACCGTACCTAGCACATCGAATTAGTAATTTTATGAAAAAAATGCCACTTAAATTATTTTGATGCACTATCAAAGTCATAAACACTCCTCTATTTAAAAAGTCTATAGCTATGCTTATTTTGTTATTCAAATTTAGTTGAAAATGAAACACACTTCCTACTGGAATGTCCTCTTTAAGAAAACTTAAAAGATATATTATAAATTATACTAAAATTTATCCAAATTCATTAAATATTGGTAAAGAAGATCTATTTATATGGATTGAGAATAATGACAATGCTATTTTTTTATCTTTACTGTGTGACTACATTGAGAAGGCTTTAAAACTTTGAAAAAAATAAACCTATATTCATATCATGTATGTATTATCTCCCTTTGACCACTAGTACTGACCCTTTTCCTTAATTCATTGCACTGTACATGTATATTTGTTCCACATTTATTAAATTATTCTAGACTTGATTTAATGGGGTATACTGTGATCCCCGAAATCACCAAACTTTGAATCAATTATTCAGTCTTAAACAAAATAGTTGCATTCTCTAATTATATCATTTGGAAGTTGTGCACAGCTGAAAGTTTTTGCATCTCCTAGTTAAAATAGTCCATTTTAAACGCATCTTCAGTAACAAAGGTTTTTTTCTATTGTATTACCTGACCTTTAATTGAATGATTAACATGTGTGCCACCAAGTGTGACTAATGTTCATCTAACTCTCCATCATGCTTCATTGTCATATTTGTAGAAAACAGTGATTTTCAAATTCTTTGAAACAAATTGAATTAAGGAAATGATACATGTACATGTAACATGTGCAGGCCTCTACAATAACATTTATTTTAACTTGTCCCTTTGGACAAGTATTTTCTTGTATCAACTTGTCCGAATGAATTTGACACTTGTCCGACAATTTAGTTAGTAAATTAGGTGTCAGGAGGATGCAAAAAAGACTTGTGTTATTGTGTGAATAAAGTATATTTAACAGTTCAATTAAAATAATTTGTACTATGATCAATGTTTCTTGAAGGCCATTGACAATGTTGACCATGTTATAGATGTTTTTATTCAGAGCTAGAATACTGATCACATTAGTAAAGTTAAACCTAGACATAATGCTTTTAAAATAATATTAAACATGTTAAAGCATCATTCAAAGCACATAATTTATAAATACCTGTCTGTCAAGAAATATTGGTCATCATATACATTTTAATAATGCTCAATCAAGACCATTTGTAAAAGGAGAATGGAAATTGATAAATAAAATCTTATGTAATAGTACATAAAAGGTCATGAAGGTTGTGGCCCCACTCAGTTTAAAAGTAACAATTGTTAAGATTTCTGGAAAAAAAACAGTTTCTTCTTTAATAGCCTGACATCTGAAATTAATAGAGTTGATAACTAACTAGTTTAAAGTTACTGTAGTACATTGATGGTCAAAGCAGCATATGCTGAGTAATTTTATTTATTGCTAAATTTAGTAAACCCCAAAATTGCACATGTTTGTTCTTGGCCAGTCATCATGGTCATTACATGTAATTTAAAAAAAAACATTATGCTTCTTCTTTCCCCATAACTATTTCTTACTTAAACCATTCAAACAGTTTTAAAAATGTTCCACTCTATTACGCTACATGGTGGTGTTCCTAATTAGGAGGAACATATGCATGCCTGAGACAAGACCAAACAGTTCACTTCATTCCCCGGTAAATATGTCTCCCTCGAAAATGACGATAGAAAAATCAAACTCATTTAAATTAATAAATTGTCACCAGTTTACTGGTAATTCTCATTACAAGAATATGAATTTCAAATTTCAAACTGAAAGTTTTTAAATTATATTTTCTGTCAGGATTTTTTTACTTGTCCCATCGGACAAGTGCCAAATCAAAGTTGCTTGTCCGCCGGAATTTTTACCTGGTACCGGACAATCGGACAAGCCTTATTGTCGAGCCCTGATGTGTCATGTGTGTAAGTCTTGATTTGAAATAAATTATTTTCAGTAATTTAAAATTGGTTTAAGGGTACAAATTTCTTTGCATTGTGAGCATATAGAAAGTGTTTCATTCATCAATTAATCTAAATCCATTAGAAAGTCTGCTATCCCTGAAATAAGGAATTACTATTCTCTTAATGGTCTTGACATGAGTGACACTGCAAGTTTTAGCCAAAATTGAATATTTGGGGTTGGGAGGGGGGGGGGGGAAATACATTTGGGATAATTGGTTTGTTTGGTCTGTATACCACTTTTATTTTTCAAATCCCCCTTTTTCTCCATCCCTTACTTAAAAACAGGAAGTAAGAACTATTCATGTTTACTTTTTGTTCATCTTCATTTGCATTCAAACTTTATTTTTAAATCTGATTTTACATAAAATTTACATTTTTTCTCAAAACTACAACAAACCAGAAAAATGCAGTCTGACTTTGTTGAGCATGTTGAGACTTTTTTGTGGTCATAAATTTAAAGTGAAGTGCATTGCATGGATAATGTCTTGGGAAACCTTTAGTTAAACCTCCTTTTAAATAATGTAGAAAGCTTCGACCAAAAAAATAATTTTGTTTAAAAACAAATAATTTACGCAGCAACACAATGAAAAGTGAGCTGACTTTGTTAGGGGTCAAATGCTTGAATGGAAAAAGAAGATTTCCACTCATTTGTAGCTTTTGATAGCATTGTAGATGTTAATAAATGGTTACCTATTTAAAAGGCTTATGCTCCTTTTTGCTAGCATCGTGGAGGACATTTTAAATCCACCAATTTATTTATTTTTTATGATAGACACAAAATCTGGTCCAGACGAAATCCCCCATATCTTGAGAAGGAAAATTGCAGAAGCATTCCGAAATTTTGACGTTTCCGGCCACCATTTGATACTTCTCTGATGTTTAGCTTGCCTTCATTTATTTTTTTTTAAATGCGCAACAAAAATAGATTTGACTGATTCAGATTGATTGATC
Organism: Arcuatula senhousia; assembly: GCA_963971305.1. Classification (NCBI taxonomy): domain Eukaryota; kingdom Metazoa; phylum Mollusca; class Bivalvia; order Mytilida; family Mytilidae; genus Arcuatula; species Arcuatula senhousia. The sequence goes on along the minus strand of OZ020309.1, from coordinate 12,481,078 downwards.
GATTGATTGATCATCGATCTTCATTTCAATGTCACGAATTTACACTGTTTACGCCAGCATATGAAAAATATGAGCATTAAAAAAGGAAGTAAGGAGTTTTCCTGGAATACTTTTAGTTGGTGGTGATTGGGGGGGGGGGGGGGTGGCTTCAGCAGCTGTTTCCTCACAACAAATTAACTGGAACGTTTTGAAAACAAGTGTTAATTTCACATTCCTGTTTACAATGATTGTGCTTTTGAAAGACTTATAAGGGACCAGCCATTTAACTTGAAAAGGGGAGGGGGTATTTTTTTCAAAAAAAAAAATAACGGATTTTTGATGAAAAATTGTTGGTAGTAAAGATTATGTCCTACTATTGGGTCATATGCATACCAAGTTTCATCAATCTAGGACTTTGAGATATGTAGGCGCTCGCAAAACCTAAACATTGCACTGAAATCTATGTATTGAAAGTTGTCAAAGACACCCGCCAGGAAATTCATGATGGTCCAGTCAAAAGATGGGGATGCAACTTTGCTAAGCTACTACTGGGGCATGTGCTTTCTAAGTTTCATTAACATAGAAATCATAGCTCTTAAGATATTCGAGGTGCTTATTAAACTATAACATTGAAAGTTAACGCCACCGCCGTCGCCGGTAGAATAACACCTAGGTCTCGCTCAGCTTCGTAGCCCCCCCCAAAAAAAAACCGGATAACAGATAACTTGATTACTTGGTCTATTGGGATTTTTTTTGTCACAGTCAATTTTAGTTTCAAGACTTGAATATCAGAGTCCTATTTATGATAGAGCGCCTCTGGTGAGTCGTGAATAAACGAAACGCGCGTCAGGCGTAGCAAAATTTAATATCTGGAACTTTGTTGTCATTTTAATTTCTAGCACCCGTGAAGGTTAGCACTGCTGGTGGAGTTTTAATTCCCTGAGGTTAGCCCGCTCCGGCACCATGAGACACTTTTGTGTTTGAGAACATATCAAAGCTAAATTATCCGTTTAAATTTCAAAACTGTCTTAATCGGCCCGAGGTTCTTCCTACCCCAAACAGTTTGATCATTATTTAACGGTGTGGTCAGTCTTTGTCCCACTGTAGCAATTGCAACGGTGCAATATATATCAAAACAATGGACACATTTGGTTGACAGAATTAAATAAATAAAGAATTTTCAAAATCAAATGAATAAAAGACAATCTACAGCAGCTTTGTCAATACACCCTTTTTATTCCCTTTTTGGCCTTTTTTTAAACGATGATAAAGGCCACAAACCCCAACTACAATACCAACCTTCCTTTAATGATAACAAACTTAACAAAATGTTATAACAATTGGTCAACATATGGGACGTTTTCAAAAAATGTCCACTTTTTCACATGGCTTATTAAAAAATGCAATGTTGATACTCTGACCTTTTAATTTGAACAACATTTTCTTAAATATTATTATTGACAGAATTCAAAATATGCTACCTCAAATCAAAGTGTATTATCACAATAATTATGGAGAAAAATTATATATACGACTTGGAACATGGGTTAGAAAAAAGTCCACTTCGCAACAACATTTTAAGACTTCAATTTTTTAAAACAAATTACATCTTTAATAATTTTTTATTACATTATATGTAAAATTCAGCACAATTAATATCACACGACTATAAAACTTGTAAAATGTAGTATAAAAAACAAAAACAACTATTCAAAGGTGTGATTTCTGAAACATTAAGATAAACGTACATTTAGACTTATAAGAATTCGAGGTATATCAGGTTTTAATATAGTTCAATGATTCTTCAAATCAAACTTTAAAACACCAATGAAAACACCTTTGGGCCAATTTCTAAACGAAAAAAGAGGGGACACCCAAAATCAGCCCAACCCTTCCTTTTATGGTGGGTAACATTACTGTAAAGTTTCTTAGCATTTGGTCAACCAGAACAAAAGTTATTGTGGAAAAAATTAAAAAGTCGCTTTTTTTGCCCCTTTTACATGGCCCCTAATTTCTAAACGAAATTATAAAATGACCCAAAAAGGGGAGGTACACATCTTCAATATATCTGTAATCACTGTGTAGAATTTCAGAAAGATCTAATGTTTGGTTTTTGAGATTCAGATTACACAAGACAGGCACCCCATAGCGAGACGGACGGACAGACGGACGGACGGAGTGACTACTAGACCTGCTTTCGCCTTCGGCGACGCAGGTAAAAAATACACGTTGCTTAGTGACAATAACAAAAATATTATATTATAGTGAAAGGTCATACCAACTGCCTTCATAATGCTAATAACCTGACAGATAGCTTTGCTTCACATGTAGGAGTAAGGCAGGGTGATAATTTGAGTCCCAATCTATTTAAGTTATTTATTAACGACCTTCCAGATATTTTCACTGATAACTTTACCCCAGTTACTCTTAATTCAAGTAAAATCAGCTGTCTCATGTATGCTGACGATGTAGTTTTATTATCTGAAACTAAAGAAGGGTTGCAGACTAGTTTACTGCATTTACAAAATTATTGTTCAAAATGGGGTCTACAAGTCAATATTAAAAAAACTAAATCTTTGATTTTCAATAGCACAGGAAAACTGGACAAAACTGTATTTACATATTGCAACACCGTCATTGAAAATGTAAGAAGTTATACTTACCTTAACCTTCGGTATAAGGGGAAATTTTACAGAGGCCAAAAGTACGTTGTGCCAGAAAGGTCTCAAAGCATATTTCAAGATGAAAAAATGTTTTGAACACCATAAACCAAAAATCAAAACCATTCTACACGTATTTGATCACACTGTTAAACCTGTTTTAATGTATGGAAGTGAAGTTTGGGGAACATTTGATGCAGATAAACTTAAAAAACATAAAGACACATATTTTAATAAATTATGTATGGATTTTACAGCCGAAAAAGTACATATTAAATTATGTAAATACTTACTAGAAGTTAGACAACGGGCTACTAATTTAGCAGTGGTTGGAGAATTAGGCAGATTTCCACTTTTATTAGAATCCTTTTTAAATATGATAAAATACTGGGTACAGTTGTCAAAATTTAATGAGAATGAAAGCCTTGTAGCAGAAGCTTTTAGTTTATCTAAAAAGTTACATGAGAATAAGAAAAAATGTTGGTATAAATGTGTAGACGAAATTTTCAATTTCTTTGGCATAGATAGAAAAGTAGCAATAAATCTTAAAGTTAGTTTAAAAAAAATATGTATATAAACATATACATCTTAAATATAAAAAATTATGGAGAGAAAATATATTTAACGACAATAAAAATCCAGAAAGGCGAAACAAACTGAGAACATATAGGATTTTCAAGAATAACTTTACATTTGAAAATTATTTAAACTGGGGGAATTATGAAAAGAGGCGTACGATTATAAATTTTAGAATTAGCTCGCACCAATTAGAAATAGAGCGTGGACGCTATAAAGATATAGCAGCATCTCAGAGAATCTGCAAACTTTGCAATCTAAATGAAGTAGAAGATGAGCAACATTTTCTATTAACATGTCCTAAATTAGACACTATTAGACAGAATATATTAGATCAGATAGAAAACCGGTTTCAAAACATTAAATCTCTTGATACGGGTGCCAAATTCTTATGGCTTCTTTCTGCAGAAGACGAATTTGTACTTGATCAACTTTATTTGCTAATAAGCAAAATGAATACTTTAAGACAAGAAATTCTCTGTGGCGGTACAGATAGTAATTCTTGAGACTTTATTATATTTGAAGATTGTTCAATAGCAAAAACTATAAAAAAAAAAAAATATATATATACATCATAATAAATAATAACAATAATAAATTTTTTGAAGTCCTGTATCCTGTACTTGTTAGATAAATAAACATAATTTTGTCTGTTTGAGTTCATATTTTCATGTATTTGTCAAATTATTTTATTAATCATTTCAATCAATGTAATCAATGTATGAAATTAATGTTAATTATTCTGCCTTAACGGGCGTCTTTGATTGACAATAAAATATTTTGTTTGTTTGTTTGTTTGCTTGCACAAAACAGCATCCTCAACTATGTTTTTGTCGCCACATAAACTTAAGTGGTGTTAGGTACAATATACAAGGAAAGACATTTAAAGATTGGATTTACATTCAATTATTGTTGTTGTTGCGAAGTGGACATGTCTTTCACGGACACATACTAAATTGCTAATAGCAAAGTTTTTGTAGAGATTAGCTTAAAGTTAAGATTTTTTTTTTTCAACTTTGAATGTAAGTCAGCAAATATTCAACGTCAAATACTTTAAAAAATGATATAAATTGGTTGGAATTGTAAAGAAATGAATAAATTTTTTAATATGGACACTATCTTAGAGGATGTTTTGTGTCCCTTTGTTTTAATTTTTGAGATTTTCCGATATCATATTGATCTTTACATTATTGCTTCGCAACTTAAAGTACAATGAAAACAATGGCATTTGAAATATACATTTTTTGTACTCAATATCTAATTGAACATTACATGTACACATCGTGGACACAAAAATTGACATTTTTTGAAATCCGCCCATATACTCAAGCTTTCACACGGAAACTAAATGTTCCCAGTCGACAACGACGACGAAGTCATCACATTAAACGATCGCAAAATCAAGATATTTGGAAAGATGGTCTGATGGTTTTAGAAACCTGACATCGGGTCAGACTTCTTTGCCCACAAAGCGACTTATATACTTGTGTTTTCCAGTGGTTGAATGAGGCTATAATGCGGAAAACCTGACCGCAACTTCATGTTGGGAAATTGTCCAACTCGTCGCACGCCTGCTGCAGCTCTTGTTCCCCATTCAATCCATTTCCGGTGGAAGCCAAAACACCCATGCTCCAGTTGCCTTGTACGTGTTCTCGTCTCGTTCTCATCGTGCTATGTTCATTTCATCGTGCTACGTTCAGATCATCGTGCTATGTTCATTTCATCGTGCTATGTTCATTTCATCGTGCTATGTTCATTTTGCTACCGTGCTATGTTCATTTTGCTACCGTGCTATGTTCATTTTGCTACCGCGAGATGGCATGTTCATTTCCGATATACCCGAAATCGTGATGATGGCAGTGAAGCAATAACTGATTAACGAACAAGCTAACTAATTTAAAAACTTACAAACTAACTAATTGTATAACTAATTTTTCTATTTGGGTTTATATGGATCATAGCTACTTTTAGCTTACAAATAGTGGGATAGGATTTTTATACCGGATAATAAGACATATCTATGAATATTCCAACAAAACAGGGCCTTTAAAATATAGGACAAAATTTGTTAAAAAAAAATAGAGACTATTTCATTGTTTTTCACACAATTTCTGTGTGACTTATCGACATAAAGTCATAAATAAAAGTGAAGAATGTAAAATTCTAACATTTCACATTGAATACTATGGGAAGACCGCCATACTTTTATAAAAAGGAATTAGTTGACATTTGTTGAAAATGGGCCAAGCGAAGCGATGCTCGAAAAATTTTAAGGAGTTTTTTTTAAACAATTTTTATCGCATTTTACATCTTTTGGGACAGAAAATTAAAGGACCCATGTTTTTACACCAAATATTTGTTCTCTGCATTTTACAGCTCAAACGGGGCGGGGAGTTGTTTTAAAGCACAATAAAACCTGGTTCACCTCGTCGTTTTATTTGATTGAAATTACCAAATCAGAGTAAGATATCCAATTTATCCTGTATGTAATGACCCAATTTTGTCGAATTTTTCTTAGATATAAATTCTAGAATTGTCATACCGATTGTTGCTAACTTTGTTTTCCATGAACCAAAGTTCTAATTATGTTAACTTTTAGACCATAATGCCACCAGGAACATTCGCTTCTAACAAACCACATTTCTTTTTTTCTTCTCTCCAATGCTTATTTTATTTACTTATACATGATATGAAAAGGTACATGTATGTTATTGGCTTCATATGAACTGAGGACAGAAGACTTTTGATAACATGCCTACTTCATATAAACATAATGTCTACTTGCACTCAATGGCATGTTTATTTTTATACAATTATAATGTTAAATTGTTCAGTACAATATTTTGTATTCTGTATTTTGATCATGCTATATTTGTGCTTGTATATATGTTACTGCAGCCCTAGTTTTTAGGGTTAATAGTTTGAAATAAAGTATAAAGTATGTATATAGCTCTGTTTTTGTCTGTCAATAGAAAATCTTATCCCAGTTCCGTAATTTTTTGTTGGTTTAAATAGTTCTTTTCAATATTTGTCAATCATCTCACAATTCTAGGTATAAAGGTTTTACAGTTTAAAAGTCACAAAGAATTCTAGCATCTTAGCAGGGAAATACCAATCAAAGGCACAATTTACCAACGAAGAAATCAATATCACAACAATAAGTTCTGATACTGACTTCCAAAAGAAGGACAAAATTCAGTTGGTTTTTTTTTCATTTTTTTTTATCAGTGTACTCAGGTTCTCTGGAAAGGAGGACACGTCTAAAGGTACCATATCTGGAAGATTTTTATACACAGTAACTCTTAACATGAACACAAAAAAGAAGCCGAGAAACATGAGAAACATATTCGTAACATAAAAAAAAGATCTGGCATGCTGGTATATTAAAACTTTATTTTCGTACAATAGTTTTTCGTTCATTTCTATGGTCATTTGACTTTTTGAGACAAAAATATCACGTGTTTATTTCATCACATTTTATCCAAGAAATTGTTTAATGGTGGAATTGTCTGACTCAATCCTTTTCTATGTCGGACATCACTAACGACAATTGAAGCCTTAGACTCTGAATCGTCTAGTGGGTTTCCTGGTAATATCTGCCAATGGTCGAATACACACTGCGGGAATGCTTGTCCGCCCGTCTGTCCACGGAGTTCCTCTGTGAAACCTGAAACGCATATAGATAATACACTCTTATGTTTGTCATTATAGACAACTATATACAGTTTTTGATTTATGCGTTATTTTTTTATTTTCACTCAATGCATGTACAAAAATAACTTTTCAATAACAAATTTTGGGTTTCCTATCAATAGAACATATGTGCATTAGGATTTCCGACTATAATACAATCATTTTTTATACGATCTTCTTGAACATGTACACCACAGAAAACTTCGAAGAAAAAAAATAATGATTTATTCCAGTCTGGTATTTCTTAGTATATATGGCACCATCTAAGTGAAAACAAAGTGTAACCACTCACCGAAAGATTCATTAACAGGAAGATGTGCCTTAATGACATGCAGAGGAACCCCATCTTGTTCCATGGCCTCAATCACGTGACCTCGTCTCTTCGAAAGAACATTGTACACTCCTCCCATTTCCACTGAAGGAACCTGTATAACATACAATATTCAATAGTTTTTTTTTAAATATAATATGATTACAAACGCACAAACAGAAAATTGTATTCTTAATTTCAGTAAATATATTATTAATTTGCAAATATCAAGTTTATTACATCTATAAAAACAATGAGCTGGCCTTGAACTTTTATCTCAATTGAGTGCCACTTCGACAATTAAGTTGCCTTGAAAGAACTAAGAGCATTGAACAATTACCTGTATCTCGACGAGGTAGACTGGTTCCATAATCCTTGGCTTAGCAGTCAACATTGAGGCCATCATTGCCCGCCTCATGGCTGGGATAAATTGACCACCACCTCTGTGGCTGTGATCGGAGTGAATCTTCAAATCCTGCAAGTCGAAACGGATGCCACGGAGACGTTCTTCACACAGAATTCCCTGCAACAAATATTAGTATTAACTAACATAGTTTTCTCTTTGTATCATGCCTCTTGTATAAAAGGCTATTTGCTCATTAACTGATATAACACAATTAATATTAATATTGTTCGAACATTTGGCTTTGAATATTTTTCATTCATTACTTTTGCTTTTTGACCTTTCAATGTTTTGATTCAAATGCTGCTGATGAGAGGTTACTCATTGAAATATCGATATACAGCAAAACCCAAATTCACCGTTTTATACCCGTTTCGGTATTTGTTTATAGAACATATATAATTTATATCATTTAATTTATATTCGATACAAAGCGTAAATGATAATATATTAGTACAAAAAAATAACAAAGTTAAGCTTAAATTCTTAAATGGAAAAGCTTTAAGACAAAAGCTAGAAAGAACACAAAAGTGTATTAGCCGTTTTATACCCTGATCCCCCGCAAATTCCTTATGTAAATTGCATACCTCATCAGATGCCCATTGAAAGCCAGCCACTAAAATATCTCGGACATCCTGAAGATTTTGTACACCCTTCGTACAATCCACTAACATATTCGGTCCAGAGTTGGATGGACCAAAACACAGAATCTTCCTCGCCTGGTGTGGGTCGAACCCATAGTTGTCCACCAGATGGCGGGCTCTTGTTTTAGGGTCTTGTGTTGCTGTTACCACACCCTAAACATAGAATAACATATCACGAATGTTTCACTAAAATTTGACAGAAAAGATCAGCAGCGGGTAAAGTCGGGGCCAAGGTGGCCCCGTCCCTTGCGAAATTGATACTTGGTTGACTATAAATCAACCGATGAGACGAGGATTGAACCCCTCTTAAGTTAGTGAATGACCCCTTCCCATCAGCAAAATTTCTGGACCCCGGCGAGAATGTTATTTAACAAGAAATAAATATTTTCGCTTCACATTACATAGCTACCGTTATGATAACAAATACTAGTAGCAAAGTTCAAACAGACACAAGTTACTAATTATATTAATACACGTATGTTTAAAACCCTACAAAACTGGTATAGAACTTTTCTTGTCATTTGCACCATTATCAAACTTTGGTTTACTATCCATATAAAACTTACATTTTCGATATCCTGAACAAGGCCGTCCGGCAAAGGTGATGCTGTCATGAATATTCTGTTCAGTTTGTTTGCTGTTTTGGCAAGACAAATTTGGTCCGACGTGTCGCTCACAGTCTCCTTGTAAGTGACAACGGGTTGGGATTTCTAAAAACAAATCAAGAATTATTATTATAACATTTTTGGTTATGGTAAAATATGGTTTAGCTCAAAATTAATGTAGACCAAACGTTTACTTCAAAAATTGAACAAAGCAAATAACATGAATTCAAATTTCTGTTTTCAATTCTTTGCACTTTTCGACTTACATATTACAAACTTTGCAAATCAAATCAAATAAAATATGCTTTATTTATAGTCAATTAGCAATATACAAATAACATAAGCTCTGGTGAGCTTTTGATCGACTTGAGTGATGATAGGACTTACGGGCGCAATGGGACAGTTTCACAAAAAGTGGACACCGAGTTTTGTTCAACATTCGTTTAATTTCCCAAGTGTCTACGCTAGTAACGGTTATTTGCTTCTTTAAGATTTCATATTCATAAACGAAAAGTTAGAACTTACTTTCAGTGGAACACCTGCATGTTCTGTCTCCAGATCGTTCAAACAGATTTCCAGATGTAACTCTCCAGCACCAGATACGATGTGCTGGTTCCCTTCCACGCTACACTGTACCAGAGGGTCGGACTTGGATAACCGCTTGATCCCCTCAATAAGTTTTGGCAAGTCTGAAGGGTTCACGACGTCTACTGCTACTCTTACAACAGGGCTGACAGAAAACTTCATCACCTATTGAAAAGCGGGTAAATATTGATATAAATGGAGGCATCGATATGCTAATTTTGGGACTTACGTTCTGATATAGTTCAAGAACAACAACATGACCTTACCATTTGAAAATTGGCGGGTAGTATAATGAACGACACATTTAAGTAAGGTGTATTTGTGCTCAGTGTTTTCACAGTGCTCGATCACAGTAAGCTAAACGGGTCCAATATTATGCTTAATTGAGTCTTTTGATCTAAAAGGGGGGGCTGGTCTAGTCACATACATTTAATTTGGGAATCCCTTAGATGTGCAGTTGTGATATTAAAAGACAATTTTATTAATGTATTCCACTTCAGTCCTCTTATAGCATATACAATTACAGTTAGACTAACTTACTTTCATATTATGAGCCTGTTGGTAGGTGGATATGGTTCCAGAACGGACTATGTACTTGTCAATACCAGACAGACCGACAACATTGCCACAGGGAACGTCATGGATGCCGCCTGACACACCCGATCCCATCATTATTACCGTGCTGGAAGAAAAAAATAATGTTTATGAAAAACGGGTGTTTTAGTTTACTGTTAACTACGCATTAATTCAAAAGATGTTGAATGGCGTTCACCTTGTTGTAGGACCAATATTACAACTGTACCTTGGTATAATCATATTAATTGCATTTAGTTATTGGTCCTTAATATTCTCACACTGAGAAAAAAAAGAATAAAGAATACTTAAGCTCGACATTCCGAATACACACCTTGGAATTTTCTTTACGAATAAGTCCTTTGTTGTCCCGGGCTGATGGTCAGGTCCCATTATTCGGACCATCTGTCCTGTCGACACTGTACCAGAGAACACACGTCCAAAAGCGTAAAATCGTCCTTTGTTTAATGCAGGTACCATTTTCGATATGTACAGCATCAAAGGTCCTTCTGGGTCACACGATTTCATTGCTACAAAACACAAGAGTCAAGTTCTAATTTGAGATATTCGACGTAATATTATAAGTGTACTTCAACATGTTTACAATAATAGAATAGAAAAAACGAAAATAATAATTTTGTCTTTGAGGTTACTTGCAATGACTGACTCGTAAGAAAAACAAAATTAACCATTGTCGCTAAACAAAATTAAAGAACAAAATAATTTTCCCTGAAGTTGTGTACAAGAGTAAAGTTAGTGTATTTCTTTGCTTGCTTTAGGCTGGCATTTCTGGTCTCAACTGCAATACTTTCCGAAGAGGCCCTAGATTTGGACGTGCGTCGGAAAATCAGAGGCGGTAACACAAGTCAATGCTTGCTTTTAAATATTATCTACTGTTTCATTTTCAGAACCTACCTACTGCAGCCTCGTCGTCCATAGGTCCTTCATACAGTAATTCTGTTCGGTACTTTTGTGAAGTGACGGGGGAAGGCAGATGTACAACAAACATTTCTAGGAGGGCATCATCTACCGGTAACCATTTCTTCATTACTGTTCTCATCAAAGTTTTTCCTTCCATTTCTTTTTCGTCGGTTGTCAAGGTAACGCCTATCTTGTCTACCAAGGACAGCAACTCTTCTTTGTCTTGCGATTTCGTGGAATGAAGAACCTTTTATGATAAGAAGACAATCATTATAATCTATTGCTAAATATGATTTTTTAATCCTTTATGTTATAAACACATTAAAAGTTTATTTGAAAGAATAAAAACAAAATAGTTCTTAACCCTATGTTTTTTATCATCCTTTCGCCGTTTCATTTAAAAACAATATATATTCGATATTAATTTTAACAAACTTTGTTAAAAAATACCAGAATCCAAGTGTGAATCCAGTAAATGCCTTTTTGCACCCGATGATGGTATTCTATCATTAAACCCATCAATCAATCTTTACAATTTAATGTTACTGATAGCAAAAGGGCACACTCTAGAATCGCATTTGGCAAATAAAAAAACACACAAAAACACAGTGAATTTGACATTGCTCTTACTGCACATACCTTATACAAAGGTTCCAAAATGAATTTGTTGAACCCTCTAACACAATTGCCTCCAGGTACGGAACCCCACTTTCTGGTCTCTGCGTTATAAAAATGGTTTCCCCACAACCGTGTCAACATCTTTTCTTCACTTATACCAAATTTCTTAGCATACATCTTGGCGAACCGTCGCAGGGTAAAGCCCCAGCGATGGAGACCTGACCCAAAAGCTACATTGCATCGTACAGGGTCAACCTGAAAAAAGCAATCGCAAAAATGTGCGTTCATTCCTTCAACGGCGTTTAAAATAAAGTATCATGACATATCATCGCAAAAGTATATTGTTATAGAAAGTCTCCATAATTAAACAGAAATTAATAAATTGTTATAAAATCTGGACCTTAACGAATTGAAAAGTATCGCTTAAGAAACCACCATTAACATGGATTTGCTTTGTGCAGGCTTTCAACATAATTTACATTTGTCATGAGAAAAAAAAATAAAAATAAACAATTACTAAGTTCAAAAAAAAAATGAACGCAATAACTTATACCCTTATCTCACAGAAAACCTACCATCAAATCACCTAAGGAGCCATCTGAGAACGTTGCTACCAACACATTATATGTTTCTATGACTTTTCTCAGACTCTGATACAGTTCTTCGGGTTCAAGTTGGGTTTCAAACACACATCTATCTAACTTATTTATCATCAATACGGGTTTGATTCGCTCACAGAGGGCTTGTCTGAGCACCGTTTCTGTCTGTACAGATACCCCTGAAATACACATTTTTCATATATTGAATCAAAGTTTTAACTGTAGAACTTTTAAACCTGCTCTTTTAAAATGCCTGTTTAAACCTTTACAATTAGTTGATTTTCCATAGATATGTTTTGTATCTTTTGTAGATGTTTTACTAAATGATGCTCTCTATAAATAAAAATATACAGAAATAAATCATTCCATTTAAAAGTCCAGTTTCATTAAAATCAGATCTTCAATGTCGCTCCCACCTTTTTTGCAAAAAATGGGAGAGCGACAACTGTTTAAAAGTCTTTTCAACTATCATACACATCTTACTTACCGCTTACACTGTCCACCACCACTAGCGCACCATCCGCCACCCTCAGCGCCGCCGTCACCTCAGAGGAGAAGTCCACATGACCCGGGGAATCAATCAAATTGACGATGTACTCGTTAGACTCCGCCTCTTGGTGACTGGCGGGAAGGGTCTTAGGGTCAACGTCATACAACAAAGACACAGCTCTGAAATATAGAAAAAACATCGTTGTTGAAACAGACAGACACGCTTAGGAAGCTGTAGGAACCTCTTTCCAATCTTTAGGTTTTTTTGTTCTGTCTTTGAAAATTTAGAAATCTAACGCTTGAAATGACGAAGTTTTGTATTTTGCCTGTGGACAAATAGAAGAAATAGAGGCACAAAGCATATTATTACTTACGTTGATTTAATGGTGATTCCCTTTTCTTGTTCGTCTTTCCTGGTATCCATGGCACACTTATCCCCTGCCTGGTGGGCGGCGATAAAACCAGCCCGGGCCAGGAGGGAGTCGGTCAAAGTTGTTTTGCCATGGTCAACATGGGCGATGACTGCCATGTTCCTTATGTTCTGCGGGCGATCCATGGCCCTTCTTAATTGCTCTATGGTAAAGTTCACCTATTTCAACATATAGATATTCAATTTACGTTACAAGACTTTCTAAACGGGTTTGGTTTTCTCACGATTTGCCTGTTATCCACAATATCGTTTTAAAACGACTACAGTACTTACAACTTTTAGAATCGTGAGGATTTATGTTATACTAGTAGATATCAGTACACTTTTTACATGACCTTAATTTGGATAATAATAATGTCTTCAGTGTTATTTTAGATTTCGATATTTTACTAAGGTCCTAAGATCGGATCGTAATGAAAGAGGAAGGTTATGTGCTTTATAACATGCAGGCTAAACCCACTAATTCTTTTAAAATGCCTGTACTAAGTCAGGACCATTGTGATCTTCAATTTCTCTGGTATGTCTTCCTTATATTTTCTTTTGCCTTTACAATTTGAAATTGATCCCCGGAATTGATCCTCTAAGTGCAGGAGTTATGTTATTACCTTTATTTACTGTAAACTAAGATTTTTTATTCAATTTCTTTGCTTTTTGATTTTCCCAAGTTTTAAAATCTACAGTTTAATTAAAATTATAATTCAACCTACCATTTTTGTTCTCCTCTGATCTCGGCTCTAATAAACTCCCCGCGGGGGACACTTTAATTTTCCTCTAGCTTTGATGGTGAGCCTAGCGCTCACATTCTTTTTGAAGTAAGGCTGACTACCGAGACTTTCCTTTATATACCGCGAAAATCTATGGTATTGCACCATCGTATGTAAGTAGGTCTATTTAAAGGTAAATTATCAATGCTCTATTTTTAGCAATTCAGAATCGATTTGTTGTGAAATATCCATATTCGCCGAATTAAAAAAAAAAAACGGTGGAAAGGGGGGGGGGGGCGTGGTGATAAGTATTCTAAGTCGTATTCATTTCGACAAAATTCCAGAGTATATTCGTTCACTTTCACTGAAAATCATAGAAAAATTAACTACTAGTATTGGTTTTAAGCGGTCACTATAGCATATTCATAAGAAATGTTCACAAGTCAATGGAACCCTTTAGTAGCATCGAGCTAAATAATATAGTTTGAAATCAAAATACCAAACTGTTGCTGTAGTGCTTTAGAAAAAAAAGTCGAGAAATAAAAAGATTTTATGGCGTGTATTTTTTCTCGAAAACTTCCCTTATGTGCTGAATCTTGAACTTTGGACCAAAAGCCATGTTAGCTTGTGTAATCACTCTACGTCCGTCGTCGTTCGTTTATGGAAAATTCTAATTGTATGTGTATGTTATGGTTTCGTGTTCATTTACTCAATATCATTTGGCGTAAAATAATTCTCTGAAACTATCAAACCAATTTGAATGATATCCGAGAGCAATGACATTTTTTTTTCATGCACATATGCATGTAACGTACTTCCTTCGTGTAAAGATTTATCAAAATCCGTTTAGCCATTTAGGAGAAGTTGCGCTTACGAGGTCTCCCATTGAAAATCTATAACTCCAATTATCTCCCCTGAATGACATCTGCGAGGGCATTGAAAATTCTTCATGCACATTTGCATATGATGAACTTCCTTCATGTAAAGTTTCATCAAAATCTGTTGACCGGAGATGCGCTTACGAGGTATGTGGACAGACAGACGGACAGACGGACGGACAAACGGACGAACAGACAGGGTGATTCCTATATACCAACCAAACTTTGTTTGCGGGGGTGTTAAAAGAATGGAAAACGCAGATACAAATATCTGGTAGTCAATTATACTAAGACTTTCTTTGTCATCAACGAGTCTAAGAAAAAGAACAAATTTACAGAAGACCAAATAATCGACATTCTTATTTTCTTAGGGACAACATATACTCTGCAAAAAAAGTTACGCATAGATAGAAAATTCCCCGTAGGTTTAATGTAAATCGAAACAATTTCAAAACATTATTGCCGAGCTGTTCTGCAACCGATTTTCACGAAGTAAAATCCAGTAAAAAGACAACAAAATGAAGATTGTTTGATTAATTTAGACCACAATCCTAACTTCAATGGTTTTTAAGACATTGTGAGTAGAACACGACTAATGTTTTTCACGGAACATTTTGCATTGATTTAAACGAGAAATTGAATCGTAAAATGTACACTTGAGTTCCACTTGCAATATCTTAAAAAGCAGCGATGTTACGATTTTACTCAAAATTAAACAAACAATCTCTATTTTGTTTTCTTTTTACTGAATTTTATTTCGTGAGAATCGGTTGAAGAACAGCTCGGCAATAATGCTTTAAAATTGTTTCGATTTGCATTAAACCTACGGGGAATTTTTTATCTATGCGTAACTTTTTTTGAAGAGTATATTTGTTCAGTTTGGTGGAAGTGTTTTACAGCAATCAATAGGGATTCCAATTGGCACTAATTTGTGCACCTTTGCTTGCTGATTTGTTTCTTCAGCCAAATGAAGCAGACTTCTTCAATCACTTCACAGGGACTTGCTCTTCTCTATCAATATTTTGTTAGAGTCAATGTGCGGTACGAAAAAAACAAGAGGCTCCCAGGAGCCTGAATCGCTCACCTGGTCTTAATGTCAACCCTTTGAAGACTTTTGTATGGCTAAATGAGCTGAATGTTTAAGCAGTAAAAAGCTTTTCTCTATCTGCAATAGTTTTCATTCCAAAGCAAAAAAACACTATTTTCACCTTTAAAGGGCCATAACCCCTTTAAGGGGTCATCTGACAACTTCGACCCTAAATGACTTTTGTAGAGCTAATTAAGCTGTACATGAAACAAGCAACATCTTTTCTCTATCTGCCAAATTGTTCTTTCTTTAGGCCAAAAACACTATTTTTTGCCTTTAAGGGGCTGTAACCACTATAAGGGGTCATCTGGCAACTTTGACCCTATGGAAACTTTTGTAGAGCTAAATGAGCTGAACATTTAAGCAAGCAACAGCTTTTCTCTAGCTGCAATAGTTTTCATTCTATAGGCCAAAAACTCTATTTTTTGCCTTTAAGGGGCCATAACCCCTATAACGAGTCATCTGACAACTTTGACCCTATGGAGACTTTTGTAGAGCTAAATGAGCTGAACATTTAAGCAAGCAACAGCTTTTCTCTATCTGCAATAGTTTTCATTCTGTAGGCCAAAAACACTATTTTTTGCCTTTAAGGGGCTGTAACCCCTATAAGGGGTCATCTGACAACTTCGACCCTATGGAGGCTTGTGTAGAGCTAAACGAGCTGAGCATTTAAGACAGCAACAGCTTTTCTCTATCTGCAATAGTTTTCATTCTGTAGGTCAAAAACTCTATTTTTTGCCTTTAAGGGGCCATAACCCCTATAAGGGGTCATCTGACAACTTTGACCTTATGGAGACTTTTGTAGAGCTAAATGAGCTGAACATTTAAGCAAGCAACAGCTTCTCTCTATCTGCAATAGTTTTCATTCCATAGTCCAAAAACATGAAACAAGAGGCTCCCAGGAGCCTGAATCGCTCACCTGGTTTAATGTCAACCCTTTGAAGACTTTTGTATAGCTAAATGAGCTGAATGTTTAAGCAATAAAAAGCTTTTCTCTATCTGCAATAGTTTTCATTCCAATGCAAAAAACACTATTTTTCACCTTTAAAGGGCCATAACCCCTTAAAGGGGTCATCTGATAACTTCGACCATATGGAGACTTTTGTAGAGCTAAATGAGCTGAACATTTAAGCAAGCAACAGCTTTTCTCTATCTGCAATAGTATTCATTCTATAGGCCAAAAACACTATTTTTTGCCTTTAAGGGGCTGTAACCCCTATAAGGGGTCATCTGACAACTTCGACCCTATGGAGGCTTGTGTAGAGCTAAACGAGCTGAGCATTTAAGACAGCAACAGCTTTTCTCTATCTGCAATAGTTTTCATTCTGTAGGTCAAAAACTCTATTTTTTGCCTTTAAGGGGCCATAACCCCTATAAGGGGTCATCTGACAACTTTGACCTTATGGAGACTTTTGTAGAGCTAAATGAGCTGAACATTTAAGCAAGCAACAGCTTCTCTCTATCTGCAATAGTTTTCATTCCATAGTCCAAAAACATGAAACAAGAGGCTCCCAGGAGCCTGAATCGCTCACCTGGTTTAATGTCAACCCTTTGAAGACTTTTGTATAGCTAAATGAGCTGAATGTTTAAGCAATAAAAAGCTTTTCTCTATCTGCAATAGTTTTCATTCCAATGCAAAAAACACTATTTTTCACCTTTAAAGGGCCATAACCCCTTAAAGGGGTCATCTGATAACTTCGACCATATGGAGACTTTTGTAGAGCTAAATGAGCTGAACATTTAAGCAAGCAACAGCTTTTCTCTATCTGCAATAGTATTCATTCTATAGGCCAAAAACACTATTTTTTGCCTATAAGGGGCCATAACCCCTATAAGGGGTCATCCGACAACTTTGACCCTATGGAGACTTTTGTAGAGCTAAATGAGCTGAACATTTAAGCAAGAAACAGCTTTTCTCTATCTGCAATAGTTTTCATTCTATAGGCCAAAAACACTATTTTTTGCCTTTAAGGGGCCGTAACCCCTATAAGGGGTCATCTGACAACTTCGACCCTATGGAGGCTTGTGTAGAGCTAAACGAGCTGAACATTTAAGCAAGCAACAGCTTTTCTCTATCTGCAATAGTTTTCATTCTATAGGCCAAAAACTCTATTTTTTGCCTTAAAGGGGCCATAACCCCTATAAGGGGTCATCTGACAACTTTGACCTTATGGAGACTTTTGTAGAGCTTAATGAGCTGAACATTTAAGCAAGCAACAGCTTCTCTCTATCTGCAATAGTTTTCATACTATAGGCCAAAAACACTATTTTTTGCCTTTAAGGGGCCGTAACCCCTATAAGGGGTCATCTGACGACTTCGACCCTATGGAGGCTTGTGTAGAGCTAAATGAGCTGAACATTTAAGCAAGCAACAGCTTTTCTCTATCTGCAATAGTTTTCATTCTATAGGCCAAAAACTCTATTTTTTGCCTTTAAGGGGCCGTAACCCCTATAAGGGGTCATCTGACAACTTTGACCTTATGGAGACTTTTGTAGAGCTTAATGAGCTGAACATTTAAGCAAGCAACAGCTTCTCTCTATCTGCAATAGTTTTCATTCCATAGGCCAAAAACATGAAAAAATGCTATTTTTTACCTTTAAGGGGCCGTAACTCCCATAAGGCATCATCTGACAACTTCGACTCAATGGAGACTTTTGTAGAGTTTTTGATGCTGAAGCAGTAGCGTGGCATCAGATTTCATCTATCTCTTATACTTTTTGATTTACAAGCCAAAAACAGTAGTCTGACCCCCCTGGTCTATTTTTAGCAACGGCGGCCATGTTTTTCGACGAATCAAAAATCCCCACATCAGTTCTGTGGGGGATACCCTAAAGTACCACCAGACCAAATTTGGTTTGAATCTGTGCAGCCGTTTCAGAGGAGAAGAAGTTTGAAGAAAAGTTAACGACGACGACGGACGACGACGACGGACGACGACGACGACGACGACGACGGACGCCAAGTGATGGCAATAGCTCACATGGCCTTTGGCCAGGTGAGCTAAAAATGCTATTTTTCACCTTTAAGGGGCCGTAACTCCCATAAGGGGTCATCTGACAACTTCGACTCAATGGAGACTTTTGTAGAGCTTTTGATGCTGAAGCAGTAGCGTGGCATCAGATTTCATCTATCTCTTATATTTTTTGATTTACAAGCCAAAAACAGTAGTCTGACCCCCCTGGTCTATTTTTAGCAACGGCGGCCATGTTTTTCAACGAATCAAAAATCCCCACATCAGTTCTGTGGGGGATACCCTAAAGTACCACCAGACCAAATTTGGTTTGAATCTGTGCAGCCATTTCAGAGGAGAAGAAGTTTGAAAAAAAGTTAACGACGACGACGACGACGACGGACGACGACGGACGACGACGACGGACGCCAAGTGATGGCAATAGCTCACATGGCCTTTGGCCAGGTGAGCTAAAAAGTGGGTTTTTTCGTACCGTCTATTGACTCTAACAAAGTATTGATAGAGGGGAGCAAGTCCCTGTGATCACTTCTCAACAACCAAAATCGTAGAGTAGCTCTCTTTTTTTTACCTCACTTTCCGAAATATTCATGATGTCCTTTCACTGAATTTAACAATTCTCGATTTGATGTTTTCTCCATCTTATATATCATCAGGAACTTAAGATAAAGGACACAAAGAATTCTAGGAAGGCTGCTTCATATTTAGATATCATCTACATCTCGAAATAGACTCTCAAGGAAAACTTTCAACAATTTTAAAGCTCTTTGACAAACGTGATGACTTAATTCAACTTTCCTTTCTTGTGTAGCAACATTGCGTCCGCTCCAGCTTATGGTTTTTACGTATCACAAATGATTCGTTATTCCCGAGCGTGTGGGACTTACATAGATTTTTTTGGCAGAACAAAAAATGCTTACACAAGGTAATGTTGCGCCTCGTCCTTGGTTGCTGTCTTCACTCAAGAAATATTACGGAAGACATCATGCGCTCATATAGACAAATATGGGATTTCTCTCAGATGAGTGCAGATGTTGGTTTTGACTTGTCTTCCTTTACTGGATTTTACATACTTAACTGTTAGTTTGCAGCACGACGGGTGTGCTATAGTGCCAAACAGGAACTACTTACTCCGAAGCACCCGAGTAAACTCTCGTTATGATGTTGATTGCTATTTAGTTGATTTTGTATTTCATGTTTTATGTTGTCTGGGTTTTTTCCCCGTCCTATTCTCGTTGGAGTTGACTGGTTTTGTTTCTGCTCTTTCGGACTTTCGACATTCGTATGCATCATGCCCTATGGGTACCTCTGCTTCTAACACTCTAACTATGACAAATATTTATTTTGTTGTACAATCACAAAAAACACCGCGATTTTAGTACAAATATATTCAAATGTATTCATCTCCTATTAGACTATTGTTCATGATTATACATGTAGCAATCATCACTAATTTTAATCGAATTCTCTTAAAAATCAGAATCACTATTGTCGTAAACAGCATATCCAAAACACTGAAGGTCCTTGTTTGGCCTGTTGTTATTGTTGCTGTCCTCTCTAATACTACTCCATACGCTTTCCCCTCTCCTGCTTCCGCGTAAACTGTCCCAGGATTTCTTCGTCTGTCCTATAATTTGACGGGCTAAATAAACTAAAGCCAGCTGAAATACAGATTCCTGAAAAAAAAGTTGCAAAATAGAATAAGGAGACATGTGGATCAGCTAAACTAACTTGTCTAAAGGAAATACAATTTTCGGTTATGTTACGGTATTCAGAAGGATCTAAGGCGTACAATATGAGTTGGGTTTAGGGAGCATCCATTTGATTTTTAGGGGGACAATTTCCTCGTCCTTCCTTTTTATTTTCTGAAAAAGCTGAGCCTGGATTTTTTTTATTTCAAACGACTGTCCTGCCTAATAATTTCTGGATTTTTGCCATCCTGCCTTTTTATTTCAAATTTCAAAAATCAATCAAACGGTTAAAGTATTATTTGATTTTTTTTTAAATGAACCAATGTGAATGTGTTTTGTTAGAGACGCGCACAAACAAATGAAACCCAAGGAGAATCGACTTCTATCCTCATTAGATTTAAGTATTCAATTCACAAAACATAACCACTCACTGTGTGTCCTTCCATGCCATAGAAAGACATGTTTCTCTTAACCTCGTTGGTGTTTAAAGACTTTTCGAACTCACTAAGGCTCTTTGAAACGGTTTCGTCAAGACTATCCATTCGAAAACTAGAAAATGAATTGTCTAGTCTTGTACTGTATAAGCCGCCAAACCACGAGACACTATTGTCAAAGAATGTTCTTATTTGTGAAATGTTTGGAGAATCGGTTTCGTCAAGACAGCTAAAAGGGTCAATACTATCTCCGTCGTTATTCAATTCAAATGTTAACGACATTGAACTTGTATCACTGATAAAGCTAGAACTTGCTCGTGGTGGTCCAAGATCGTAACCTTCTTCTTCCAAAGTTTTTTCATCTTCATTCTCCCCTCGATCTTCCTCTATTTCTTCGTGTTGGATGTTTTCTACTGCTTGATAATGATTTAACTCTCTCTTGTTTGTTGGCTGTTCTACATAGTCTAATCCAAATGCTTCCGGGTCACATATGATTTTCGCGCCACATTTGCGGATGCTTCTATGAGGGTGTTGAGTACAATTTGGTTGTATACAAAGCAAAGCATTCATTATGCTGTCTGGAAGCGGTTGCCTCTTCATATCAAAGACCTGGAACCCGTTTGCTTTTCTGTTCTTGTAGGTTACAAATTTGCAGCTTTCATGGGTAATAACATCAAGGATTCCACCATCTCCTGTGCTATGGCGAGTTTTCTTCAAAATCATTATTCCTTGTTTAGAAATAAGTGGTTTTTTGTTCTTCTTTGTTTTTCTTAGTATTGCATCATCCTTCAGTGAGCTTTGTGATCTTGAACATTGCCCAGAAGGATTTCCTGCTCTTTGAGAATACGGAAAGATTTGGAACCCTGAATGAGATAATAATCTTATATCAAAGGTTTAATATACAAAATACAAAACTTTATCTTATATCAAAGGTTCTCAATATAAAAAATGCAGTTATAGATTTAAAAGTGTATACAGCTAGTTTGCTGTATGCTGTTTTGTTGTCTTTTAATGATTAATTGTTTGATTATTATCCTCCGAATCTAATAGATATTTGTATTTGTATTCTTTTTTTTTAATTTAGCAGACAATGTCTTCAAATGACTATGTATATAATGATGTTCAATGATTTAGTCATTGCAAAGTATATTGATCACTTCAATCACTTCAAGACAAGCTTTGTTTGTGTGTGCAAAGTGCAGGAATATGTCCTAAAATGAATATTTTAATGGGCTTCGTACTATACCTTGCTTCTGAAGAAATAGTCGACGCCTTTTTATACAATACAAAAGTATAAGTATTGCAAATGACAGGACAATGAATCCGTAGGAATGTTGGTCGGGTGTCGGTAACCTGGGAAGCTCAAAGTCAACTGCAACTGCGAAAAATATTCATCGTAAAAAAAGGAAATTATAAAATTCATATTTCAAAATTTGTAACAGAGTGGGTCTTTTTCCTATATATTTTACAGTTGTACCGTTGCTTATATACCGTATAGCGGGTTATTTTCGCAACTTACATTACAAACGCAGAATTAAATTTTAGCAGTCAAATATTGTGGCACTAATTTAATTTTACAGCTAATTAACCAAAATTCTACTTAAAATCGCGATGCATAGGATCGCGCGAATTTACTGTACATATATGTAGGGAAATTCATTTACTGGTGTATAATATTGAAAAGGTTATGCGCCGTACGTTTTTTTTACATTTCTAAAATGAAAAACCATAGTTTTCTGAAAAGGAATAAAACTTACTTATTTTCAAATTTTCTTCTAACACTTCTGAAATCTGTTGTGTGACGGATCGTTCTTGATTTTCATCTTGTACTTGGTCCCAGCCATCGCAGAGTTCGCATACAGAAGATGGTGCTTGTGGCAAACCATGACAGTTTTCACACTCAGGCATAGAGTCTAACCCGAATAATGTCAGAAACAAATCCTCTCCATAGTGTGCTGGGTTGTCTCCGCTAGAGAAAAATATCTTTAATTAAATCAAAGTTTATCTCACTGAAAACTGCAACAAAGATTTGGTATTGGAATTTTTATACCATGGCAATTTCAGCAAGCCCCCAAAAAAGAGAGAGCGGCTTTTGATAAATTATAAGAGGTTATAGATGAAAAGATTTTGTTCTTGCTGGCGATCATTCTTTTACATGTATCTCGGGAACTGAACCGACGGACGAAAGTTTAGATGATTTATTGTATAGTTACGAAAAATAAAAATGTTCGTCATCGAAAAAAACATGTACCGGCTAAACGAAATATTCGAAACTAGTGTCCATCGCATGGAAACCCTTGTGAAAGTTTTGGAAGTTAATATGACCAAAAACCTTACACATAATTATGTTTTCCCTAATTGTATTTAGTTGTCCGCTCTTTATATTTCCATTGTCTTTGATATAAATCGGTTGATATTCAAATAGATTTTTGCTTTTTTTTTCGTCTGTTCGTGTAAAATTTTTGAACATATTTTCTCTCCTCTGAAATAAAAAATGTTCTTTACTGTTCAATTGTCGTTTATTTTTCTACTTACCTCGTCTGTGGAATTGTTCCTAAAATTAAGAATAGAACGAGACGTTTTTCTAGAAGAAAATTCATAGTAATTCTCTCAATGGTCCATATTACTGCTTTTTCGACTTTGACTTGTGATTCACATATGCAACGTTTACTTGCTATGGAAGGTCTGTGACGTCGTCATAAGTTACGTTCCGATTTATACATCTGTTGTCGTCCGTTTTCTCATTGTCAACCGATTTATTTTCTACGCTCACTAGTCTATTAAGACGATCTAACGCATACAATGTCATGTATATATGGTCCAATTCTAATCTTAAGTACGTACTAGGAAAAACCCGCGAAATCGCAGAAAAAAAAACAATCGTTGGTTGCTTGACAAAATATTACACAATAAAACATTGCATTTGCGTGACCTTAGATGGTTGAGATAATCGCAAATTAAAGGTTCTACGGTATTATTTAACTCTAATAAATATTTGGTTACTGTCAGTTTTTCATTGTGGTGTTTCTTAATTACCGCTTGTTATGCGAGCTGTGTCGCGTGCATAAGTTTCTATAATCTTTTATTGTGTGATACCCCGCCTGTATATCAAAAAATGTCCAGTGGCAGGATCAGTTTCAATCAATCGCTACGCAATTTTGTCAATTTATTGAGTGGGACAAAACCTCGAACCGGCACTGAAGATATATTTGATCATATAAATTTACATTTCTAACCGCAGACTTTTTAAAATGTGCTACGCGAAAATTAAGGTTGTACCCAAATAAACAAAATATTTTACATTCATTTCTTATAAATTAATTTCAAATAAACATTAAACATGAAATTCTCTGTTAAAACATCACATTAGGACGGAGTATCTTGCGCGGAGTAAATTATCAATAATTTTGTAATTCTGGTTTTTTTGGTCTACTGGAAAATATCATAAATTTCTCGGTCAATCAGATCGCTGCATTCTACCTAAACTAATTTATTGCGTGATGAACAATAGTCATGGCGATGAGATTTCTTTTTTATTTTTTCCTCTACACGTACAGGTACTTCTAGTTTTTTAGTATTTTTTTAGGTTGATATATCGATTGATTAGATAATTCTGTAACAATTGATTTATACATGTATTCCATTATTTTTCATTTTCAGATAAGAATAAACTGTTTAGTCTCGGGCGCCAAATGCCCGCTCGGACACTTCCTATCTTAAGGTTATACCCAAATAAACAAAATGTTTTACATTCATTTCTTATAAATTAATTTCAAATAAACATTAAACATGAAATTCTCTGTTAAAACATCACATTAGGACGGAGTATCTTGCGCGGAGTAAATTATCAATAATTTTGTAATTCTGTTTTTTTTGGTCTATTGGAAAATATTATAAATTTCCCGGTCAATCAGATCGCTGCATTCTACCTTAATTAATTTATTGCGTGATGAACAATAATCATGGCGATGAGATTTCTTTTTTATTTTTCCTCTACACGTACAGGTACTTCTAGTTTTTTAGTATTTTATTTAGGTTGATATATCGATTGATTAAATAATTCTGTAACAATTGATTTATACATGTATTCCATTATTTTTCATTTTCAGATAAGAATAAACTGTTTAGTCTCGGGCACCAAATGCCCCCTCGGACACTTCCTATCGCTTTTTAGTATGACCGCTGGAGTGTAATTCCGGAACGATGACGGCTATACCGTTTCCGGATCAATTAATTAGGTTAATTAGCAAACTGCAGACATAATTGCATATTTGTTAATGAAATTTTTAAAGGGCACAACCATCCCCCATTTTTGATATATGAAGCTTAGTCGTAGCATTTGTTGTTTAGGCTGCAACCCGGCTAACAAAAAACGCTTCGTTATTGCCTGACCCCTTGGGGTCAGGCAGTATAAGATTTAGTTGTTACATATCCTGGTTCCCGGGACCGCGCTCCAGGTTTTAGCAGTAGCTATAAACTTCCACGCATGAGAAAGATGTCAGAGGGTAATGAATGATTGATTGATAGATTTTGCCTATACTGTGGCGCAAGGTAAACGCACATGTACAGTTTCTTTTTTCTTATAGTATACCATGCTCAATTGCAGGAAGTGTGCCAATATCAAAAATCTATTTGAAAATTAATAAACGTAATAATTATATACTGAGGTCAGGCAAGCTTTTCTTAAAAGCTAATACTTGTTTTAGTAGTATAGATTCAGGCGTTTCATATCTTTCATCAAGTGGTAACCTTTGCATTGGTCGAAGGAGGGGCTCGTCCTATACTGCTAAGTTCCAGCTGAATTTTAGAATTAAACGTGTGCCCCCTTTTGAATATGTCTTGAGATTTGTAACCATGTCTTTTAATCTAATGGCTCTCTTACAGACATTTAATAGGGTTCAATATGGTAAGGTTCTGAAACTCAGTTCAAAGTAGTTATAATTAGGCATGCCTTATAATCATTATTTGATGATTCCCGTAGTTATCATGTAAATCCATCAAATTTAAAAGAAACTTTTATCAGTTTTGTAGATTTGGTCAGTATTCTGGTTTTTGGTAAAAAATAAAAATAGAAATAACCGTCACCGAAACTGGCTTTTTGATCCTTTCTGTGGCACTTCTGTGTTTATAAAAACAGAATTCGCGAAAGCTATTCTTGTCTTGGCTAAGCTAACTTGATAAATACTGAAATGGATTGATTTTTTTTTTATAAAACTGAGATAATTAAACATTTTCTACATTTTCAACTTAAATTTTTGTCACAATCATAAATTTAGTGAACTCAAGTGCTTT
Source organism: Arcuatula senhousia (assembly GCA_963971305.1). Classification (NCBI taxonomy): domain Eukaryota; kingdom Metazoa; phylum Mollusca; class Bivalvia; order Mytilida; family Mytilidae; genus Arcuatula; species Arcuatula senhousia. The sequence goes on along the minus strand of OZ020309.1, from coordinate 12,454,938 downwards.
TTGATAAGTTTCATGGTTTATGAAAATAAAAATAAAATCCATACCATTCCATAAGATATTTAAAACTTTATATATTCCTGCTTCTTCTGAATTGTTTTGCCAATACACTATAGTTTAAAAAACGAATTCGAGATTGACTGGCCCCGTCACGGCATATGCGACATATGCCTTGACTATTTTTCGGAATCAACACCGGTTTCGGTCCAGCGTTACAATTCTTTTCAAGCTTCCGCTGTAAACAAATTAAAAAAAAAAAATTCATTATGTAAACTCTCTGCAAATAACAATGTCAGTGGTAGATAGAGTGGAAAACCTGCTATGCAAACACATTTTAAAACCACATATTGTCCATTTTGCGATCATGCTTTATTGATAAGCACGTCAAAATTAAAATTTTAGTTCTGCTAAACTGTTAAATAAAGCCTTAAGGGAGTACGAGCCTCAGAAATTGAACATTTTCGAGATCCTCGGCTTTTATCCATTCAAATGCATTTAAAAAATTTCAACATGTTTTCTTAATATTTGTTCAGAACTATTAAGAGAAGGTCATAATAAAACCCTATAACAATTTCATTCAATTCTAATTACAATTTCTATGTTAAAACAGAAGACAAACTTTCAATGTATTTCCTATCAAAAATCTAGAGAAGTTTTTTTCCCGCCATATTTTTAGGTGCTTATATCTTGACAACGGCTCCATGTTTTTTAAAACTTTTTTCATAAAGTCTAGCTATTTTGAGCTATTCTTTCCAAATGTTCTATTCTAAAAAACTTTTAATTACAAAAAATCTCAGGCTCGTACTCCCTTAAGGTTCTCTGTACCTTTCTCTATACATACATAGTGATACATAGTGATTATTCCTGTAACAGGTGTCCCACAGACTCCTCTTCTACAGGCTCTTCTATTTCCTCTAAATTTCTTGATGCGTGACTTCCGCAATATTTTATTTCCGCTCTATAATCATATACAATGTCTTGATCTTTCCAGTATTTATCCAATCTATTTTTAAATGTGTTTATAGTTGGTGCATTCACTACGCTTTCTGGCAATTTGTTCCAAATTTTTGAAGCCCGTATGCTGAAAAAGTTTCTCCTGGTTTCTAGTCTTGGTCTCTGTTGTATTATTTTATGTTGGTTTGTTCTTGTACTGTGACGGATGTTGGTGGTTTTTAGCATTTTGACACAGTTACACACCTCCGGGTCGTATATTCCGTGTGTGATTTTAAAGAGCTCTATCATGTCGCCTCTAACCCTCCTGTAGCTTAGCGTTGGTAGTTTTAGCTTTTTGAGCCTATCTGCGTAAGAGAGATTTCCGAGGCCTGGGAGCTGTTTCGTAGCTCTTCTTTGGACCTGCTCAATTTTGTCTATCAGTTTTTTTTGGTGTGGTGACCATACTACGCTGGCATAGTCCAGTTGTGATCTTATCATTGCTTTATATAGAGGAATAAAAGTTTCAATGGTTAGATTTTTGAAAGACCTTCTAATGATTGCAAAGATTGAATTTGCTTTGTTGACTTTCTCACTGATGTGTTTCTCAAATGTTAGCTTATCATCCACTATTACCCCTATATCTTTCTCTTCATGAGTTTTGCTGACATTCTTCTCCATTAGTGTATAGTTGAAGTTTTCCTGTACTATATTTGCTCTTCCAATTTCCATATGTTTGCATTTGTCAGGGTGAAACTTCAAAAGCCAGGTATTACTCCACTCTTCTAACTTATTTAAATCCTGTTGTAGGGTTTCTCTATCTGATGTTTTATGAATTTCTCTATATATTTTTGTATCGTCTGCAAAGAGATACGTTGGTGAGTCAACAATGTCTGGAAGGTCATTAATATAGATCACAAATAGTAGAGGGCCTAAGACAGAACCTTGCGGTATCCCTGATGTCACATCTTTCCAGTTTGATTCTTTTCCATTTACTATCACTTTCTGTTTTCTCTCAATTAGAAAGCTCTTGACCCATTCTGTTAAGTTCTCACTAATGCCATAGCTTTTGAGTTTACCAATTAGCCTGTTATGTGGGACTTTATCAAAAGCTTTTTGAAAATCCATATAAATACAGTCTATATTTGTTCCCTTAGTTTCTAAAGCTTCTGTCCACTTGTCCAGTACTTCTAGTAGTTGCAAGGAGGTTGATCTCCCAGAGATAAATCCATATTGTTGACTAGAGAAGAAATGATTTTCCTTCATATGTTCTATTATGTGATTCCTTATAATTTTCTCTAGTAACTTGCAAACTACTGAGGTCAGGCTAACTGGACGGTAGTTTCCAGCTAATGATTTGCTCCCTTTCTTGAATATGGCACTGACTCCTGCTAATTTCCAATCATTTGGTACGGTTTTCCCATCCAGTGAGCATTCAAAAATGAGTTTTAAAGGAGTAGCTATAGATGATGCTAGTTCCTTAAGTAGCCTAGGGTGTAGCTCGTCAAGTCCTGGGGATTTGTCTATTTTAAGGTTCTCTAACAGTTTTACAATCATATCCTCAGTTATAGACAAGTTTGGCATTGGCCGCTTTGGGATTTTATTAGGCAATTTAGGTATTTCTCCATCTGGCTCATTAGTAAAGACACTGGTGAAGAAATTTGCTAGTATATTTGCCTTCTCCTCATCTGAGCTCGTTTTGGGTGACTTTGTATTTTCAGGGTCTATATGTAGGTCTCCTATTCCATCCCGTGTTTTTAGTTTAGACTTGATGTAGCTCCAGATAACCTTTGGATTTTGCTTGGCTTGTCTACTTAAATCCCTTTCATATTTCTTTCTTTCTTTGTTTACATCGGATTTGACTTTATTCCTTATTCTGTTGTATTCTTGTCTTAGCATAGGGTCTTTGTTTCTTGTTATCCTCCTGGCTAGATTATTTTTCTTTCTAATTTTCTCTCTCGTTGATTGATCAATAGGAAAGGAAATTTCTTTAAAACATGGCGTTATTTTTAGCCCACCTGACCCGAAAGGTCATGTGAGCTATTGTCATCGTTAAGCGTCCGTCGTCCATCGTCCGTCTGTCCGTTAACTTTTCTTCAAAGATCTTCTTCTCTAAAACCACTGAAGGAATTGCATTGAAACTTGGTATACTTGATCTTTAGGATGTCCTCTACCAAGTTTGTGAATTATATACACATCGACCAACCAACATGGCCGCCGTTGCTAAAAATAGAACAGGGGGGTCAGACCATTGTTTTTGGCTTATAACTCGAAAAGTATAAGAGATAGAGAAAATCCGAAGCATTCTTCGTTGTTCAGCATCAAAAGCTTTACAAATCTCTCCATTGAGTCGAAGTTGTGAAACGACTCCTTATAGGAGTTATTGCCCTTTAATCATCAAAATTGACCATTTTTGCAGTTTTTGGACTATATCTTGAAAACCGTTAGAGCTAGAGGAAAAGTTAGCATTGCAGAATTATTCAGCTCATTGAGATCTACAGAAATGATTTCAGGGTCGAAATTGTCAGATCAACCGTTTAAGAGTTATTCCCCTTTAACTGTTTTTTTTTCCATTAATTTTAACTGATTTTTAAAAATCTTCTTCTCTGAAACCACTGAAGGGATTGCATTGATACTTGGTATACATGATCTTTAGGATGTCCTCTACCAAGTTTGTGAATTATATACACGTCGACCAACCAACATGGCCGCCGTTGCTAAAAATAGAACAGGGGGGTCAGACCATTGTTTTTGGCTTATAACTCAAAAAGTATAAAAGATAGAGAAAATCCGAAGGAACCTTCCTTGTTCAGCATCAAAAGCTCTACAAATCTCTCCATTGAGTCGAAGTTGTGAAACGACTCCTTATAGGAGTTATTGCCCTTTAATCGTTAAAATTGACCATTTTTGCAGTTTTTGGACAATATCTTGAACACCGTTAGAGCTAGAGGAAAAGTTAGCATTGTAGAATTGTTCAGCTCATTGAGATCTACAAAAATGATTTCAGGGTCAAAATGGTCAGATCAGCCATTTAAGAGTTATTCCCCTTTAACTGTTTTTTTCCATTAATTTTAACTGATTTTCAAAAATCTTCTTCTCTGAAACCACTGAAGGGATTGCTTTGAAACTTGGTACAATTGATCTTTAGGATGTCCTCTACCAAGTTTGTGAATTATATACACGTCAACCAACCAACATGGCCGCCATTGCTAAAAATAGAACAGGGGGGGTCAGACCATTGTTTTTGGCTTATAACTCAAAAAGTATAAGAGATAGAGAAAATCCGAAGCAACTTTTCTTGTTTAGCATCAAAAGGTCCTTATAGGAGTTATTGCCCTTTAACTGTTTTTTTTCTATTAATTTAAACTGATTTCCAAAAATCTTCTCTGAAACCACTGAAGGGATTATTTGCAACTTTGTATAGTTGAAAGTTTGTGAAATTTATTCAAACTTTGGCATAAGAAATCAGGTGAGCGATTCAGGCTCCTGGGAGCCTCTAGTTTTAATCTATTTTCAGTATATGCACAGCCAAAACTGCACTTAAAATTGAAATATAAAGTGTAGCTATTTATTCGGAAAAAAAGCTCTTGAGAGCTTGTGTTTATTGTTATTTGCAAATCCGAATTCAAATAAATCTTTCTTATCTTATCTTATTAGCTGGACCTAGATATTAAAAATTCTTACCTTTTCTCTATGAATTCTTCCCGAAAAATCCTTTATTTTAGAGATCTCTTTTTTCTCCGATTTAAGGCGAATATCACTTTCACCCTTTCTTGTGGCCTCAAATTTCATGCAACTTTCAATAAGGGATTTAACTAAAAGTGTTCACTTCGTTTCATGTAAGAGGCACAAAAGGGATAGTTTGTCTTTGTGCAATTTAAAATCTGAACAGGAAAAAAAAGAGAACTTTATTTTTAAGGAACTTCAAATAAAAATTGATAGAAATTGAATCAGAAATTACCATGTCTAGGTCCAGCTATGCTTCATTTTATTATTTCATTTGTAGTTTTTGTTCTGCATATACTAAAAAATAGGTAGAAAATTTCGCTATTTTTAACAAAAGGTGCAGATGAACCTTAAGGTTCATCTGCACCTTTCCTTAAAACATGGCGTTATTTTTAATCTATTTCCAGTATATGCACAGCCAAAACTGCACATAAAATTGAAATAGAACGTGTAGCTGGACCTAGATATTAAAAATTCTTACCTTTTCTCTATGAATACTTCCCGAAAAAATCCTTTGTTTTAGAGATCTCTTTTTTCTCTGCTTTTAAAAACACCCGATTTAAGGCTAATATCACTTTCACCCTTTCTTGTGGCCTCAAATTTCATGCAACTTTCAATAAGGGATTTAACTAAAAGTGTTCACTTCTTTTCATGTAGGGATAGTTTGTCCTTTTTAGCTCACCTGACCCGAAGGGTCATGTGAGCTATTGTCATCACTTGGCGTCCGTCCGTCGTCCGTCGTCCGTCGTCCGTCGTCCGTCGTCCGTAAACTTTTTAAAACGTTAACTCCTCTGACACCATTAGTCCAATTGCAACCAAACTTGGTATGGTTGTTCATTAGCATTCGGTGCTTAGAACTGATGTGGGGATTTTTGATTCGTCGTAAAACATGGCCGCCATGGCTAAAAATAGAACATAGGGGTAAAATGCAGTTTTTTGCAAATAACTCAAAAACGGCTACAGATATCAAAATTCTGGCAAAAGGTAAAAGTGATCAGCACCTCAAGATCTACCTACCCTGAAATTTTGAAGAAAATCCAAAGACCCATGTAGGAGTTATTGCCCTTTTTGTGGATTTTTTGCAAATTTTGCACCTGTTAAGCTCAATATCATGAAAACTATACTAGATATTTGAGAAATTTAAATTGCATATTGTTAAGCACATCAAGATCTACAAAATATGTAACAGGGTCAACGTTGTAAGACCTTTCCTTTTAGGAGTTATTGCCCTTAGAACGTGAAAATTTAACATTTTAACAGCATTTCCTCATTATATTGAAAACGTTATCTCCTCTGACACTTTAAGTCCAAATGGAACCAAACTTAGTATAGTTGTTTATTCGCATTAGGTGTATAGAACTGATGTGGGGATTTTTGATTGGTCGTAAAACATGGCCGCTGTAGCTAAAAATAGAACATAGAGGTAAATGGCAGTTTTTTGCAAATAACTCTAAAATGGTGACAGATTTCAAAATTTTGATTGGGAACAAAAGTGATCAGCACCTCAAGATCTACCAGCTCTGAAATTTTGAAGAAAATCCAACAACCCATGTAGGAGTTATTGCCCTTTTTGTGGATTTTATGCAAATTTTGCACCTGTTTAGCTCAATATCTTGAAAACTATACTAGATATTTGAGAAATTTAAATTGCATATTGTTAAGCACAACAAGATCTACAAAATATGTAATAGGGTCAACATTGTAGGACCTTTCCTTTTAGGAGTTATTGCCCTTAGAATGTCAAAATTTAGTATTTTAACAGCATTTCCTCATTACATTGAAAACGTTAACTCCTCTGACACTTTAAGTCCAAATTGAACCAAACTTGGTATAGTTGTTTATTAGCATTAGGTGTATTGAACTGATGTGGGGATTTTTGATTGGTCGTAAAACATGGCCGCTGTGGCTTAAAATAGAACATAGGGGTAAATTGCAGTTTTTTGCAAATAACTCTAAAACGGTGACAGATTTCAAAATTTTGATTGGGAACAAAAGTGATCAGCACCTCAAGATCTACCAGCTCTGAAATTTTGAAGAAAATCCAACAACCCATGTAGGAGTTATTGCCCTTTTTGTGGATTTTTTGCAAATTTTGCACCTGTTTAGCTCAATATCTTGAAAACTATACAAGATATTTTAGAAATTTAAATTGCATATTGTGCGTATCAAGATTTACCAAATTTGTAACAGGGTCAACGTTGTAGGACCTTTCCTTTGAGGAGTTATTGCCCTTGGAATGTCAAAATTGCGCATTTTAACTGCATTTCCATATATTGAAAATGTTAACTCCTCTGACACTTTAAGTCCAATTGGAACCAAACTTGGTATTATTGTTTATTATTATTAGGTGTATAGAACTGTTGTGGGGATTTTTGATTGGTTGTCAAACATGGATGCTGTGGCTAAAAATAGAACATTAGGTTAAACTGCATTTTTTTTCAAATAACTCAAAAAGGGTGACAGATTTTTAGATTTTGATTGAGAACAAAAGTGATCAGCACCTTTAGATCCACCATATTGTCAGATGACCCCTTTATTAATCTTATGACCCTTTCAACGTTAAATTGATTTTGCCTTAAAACCTTTACTTCAGGCACATATGTCAGGTGAGCGATTCAGGCTCCTGGGAGCCTCTTGTTTCAAACATCTTCTTCTCTGAAACTGCTTGGCCAGTTGCAGCCAAACTTGATATGGTTGTTACTTAGGGTATTGTGCAAAAAGTTTGCGTTGGGATTTTTGATACGTCAAAAAACATGGCCGCTGTTACTAAAAATAGAACAGGGGGGTCAAATATAGTTTTTTGCAAATAACTCAAAAACAGTCACAGATATCAAAATTCTGGCGTAGGGTAAAAGTGATCAGCACCTGAAAATCTACCTGCCCAGAAATTTTCAAAAAGATCCAACAACCGATGTAGGAGTTATTGCCCTTTTTCTGGATTTTTTCAAAATTTTGCACTTGTTTAGCCCTATATCTTGAAAACTGTACAAGATATTTGAATAATTCAAATTGCATATGATTAAGCACGTCAAGATCTACGTTTCATGTAATTAGGTCAAAGCTGTAGAACCATTTCTTTTAGGAGTTATGGCCCTTAAAGCATCAAAATTTACCATTTTTCATTACTTTTCCCCTGAATTTCAAAAATGAACTTGTCCGACACCATACATCCAACTTCAACCAAACTTGAAACAGTTGCTTGATAGCATAATTGCTACAATTCTATCGTTTGGATTTTGGATTCATCAAAAAATATGGCCGCCATGGCTAAAAATAGAACATAGGGGTAAATTGCAGTTTTTTGCTAATTACTCAAAAATAGTTACAGATATCAAAATTCTGATTAAACAAAAGTGATCAGCATCTCAAGATCTACCTGCTCTGAAATTTTCAAGAAGATCCAACAATCGACATAGGAGTTATTGCCCTTTTTCTGGATTTTTTGAAAATTTTGCACTTATTTAGCCCTATATCTTGAAAACTATACACGATAATTTAAAAATTCAAATTGCATATGATTAAGCACGTCAAAATTTATGTTTCATGTAATTAGGTCAAAGCTGTACAACCATTTCTTTTAGGAGTTATGGCTCTTAAAGCATCAAAATTTCCATTTTTTATTACTTTTCCCCTGAATTTCAAAGATGAACTTGTCTGACACCATGCATCCAACTTCAACCACACTTGGCACAGTTGCTTAATAGCATAATTGCTACAATTCTGTTGTTCGGATTTTGATTCGTCAAAAAATATGGCCGCCATGGCTAAAAATAGAACATAGGGGTAAATTGCAGTTTTTTGCTAATTACTCAAAAATAGTTACAGATATCAAAATTCTGATGGGAGACAAAAGTGATCAGCATCTCAAGATCTACCTGCTCTGAAATTTTCAAGAAGATCCAACAATCGACATAGGAGTTATTGCCCTTTTTCTGGATTTTTTGAAAATTTTGCACTTATTTAGCCCTACATCTTGAAAACTATACAAGATATTTTAAAAATTCAAATTGCATATGATTAAGCACATCAAGATCTACATTTTATGTAATTAGGTCAAAGCTGTAGAACCATTTCTTTTAGGAGTTATGGCCCTTAAAGCGTCAAAATTTACCATTTTCCATTGTTTAATAGCTTATCTGCTACAACTCTATTGTCAGTTTTTTTATTTGTAAAAAAACATGGCCACCATGGCTAAAAATAGAACATTGGGATAAATTGCATTTTTTGGCTAATAACTCAAAAATGGTTTCAGATATCAAAATTGTGTAAGAATCAAAAGTGATCAGCATGTTAAGATTTACCTGTCCTGAAATTTCAAAAAAGATCTGACTGCTGATGTGGGAGTTATTGTTCTTTTTCCTAATTTTCGCCAAATTTGCACTTATTAAGCCCAATATTTTAAAAACTAACCAAGATATTTCAGAAATTTAAATTGCATATGGTTAAGCACAAAAATATCTACAAATATATGTATCTGTGTAAATCAGGTGAGCGATTCAGGCTCTTGGGAGCCTCTTGTTAGCTCACCTGACCCGAAGGGTCATGTGAGCTATTGTCATCACTTGGCGTCCGTCGTCCGTCCGTCGTCCGTCGTCCGTCGTCCGTAAACTTTTTAAAACGTTAACTCCTCTGACACCATAACTCCAATTGCAACCAAACTTGGTATGGTTGTTCATTAGCATTCGGTGCTTAGAACTGATGTGGGGATTTTTGATTCGTCGTAAAACATGGCCGCCATGGCTAAAAATAGAACATAGGGGTAAAATGCAGTTTTTAGCTCACCTGACCCGAAGGGTCATGTGAGCTATTGTCATCACTTGGCGTCCGTCGTCCGTCCGTCGTCCGTCGTCCGTCGTCCGTCGTCCGTCCGTAAACTTTTTAAAACGTTAACTCCTCTGACACCATAAGTCCAATTGCAACCAAACTTGGTATGGTTGTTTATTAGCATTCGGTGCTTAGAACTGATGTGGGGATTTTTGATTCGTCATAAAACATGGCCGCCGTGGCTAAAAATAGAACATAGGGGTAAAATGCAGTTTTTTGCAAATAACTCAAAAACGGCTACAGATATCAAAATTCTGGCAAAGGGGAAAAGTGATCAGCACCTCAAGATCTACCTACCCTGAAATTTTGAAGAAAATCCAACGACCCATGTAGGAGTTATTGCCCTTTTTGTGGATTTTTTGCAAATTTTGCACCTGTTTAGCTCAATATCTTGAAAACTATACTAGATATTTGAGAAATTTAAATTGCATATTGTTAAGCACATCAAGATCTACAAAATTTGTAACAGGGTCAACGTTGTAGGACCTTTCCTTTTAGGAGTTATTGCCCTTAGAACGTCAAAATTTAGCATTTTAACAGCATTTCCTCATTACATTGAAAACGTTAACTCCTCGGACACTTTAAGTCCAAATGGAACCAAACTTGGTATAGTTGTTTATTAGCATTAGCTGTATAGAACTGATGTGGGGATTTTTGATTGGTTGTAAAACATGGCCGCTGTGGCTAAAAATAGAACATAGAGGTAAATGGCAGTTTTTTGCAAATAACTCTAAAACGGTGACAGATTTCAAAATTTTGATTGGGAACAAAAGTGATCAGCACCTCAAGATCTACCAGCTCTGAAATTTTGAAGAAAATCCAACATCCCATGTAGGAGTTATTGCCCTTTTTGTGGATTTTTTGCAAATTTTGCACCTGTTTAGCTCAATATCTTGAAAACTATACTAGATAGTTGAGAAATTTAAATTGCATATTATTAAGCACATCAAGATCTACAAAATATGTCATAGGGTCAACGTTGTAGGACCTTTCCTTTTAGGAGTTATTGCCCTTAGAACGTCAAAATTTAGCATTTTAACAGCATTTCCTCATTACATTGAAAACGTTAACTCCTCTGACACTTTAAGTCCAAATGGAACCAAACTTGGTATAGTTGTTTATTAACATTAGGTGTATAAAACTGATGTGGGGATTTTTGATTGGTCGTAAAACATGGCCGCTGTGGCTAAAAATAGAACATAGGGGTAAATGGCAGTTTTTTACAAATAACTCTAAAACGGTGACAGATTTCAAAATTTTGATTGGTACAAAAGTGATCAGCACCTCAAGATCTACCAGCTCTGAAATTTTGAAGAAAATCCAACAACCCATGTAGGAGTTATTGCCCTTTTTGTGGATTTTTTGCAAATTTTGCACCTGTTTAGCTCAATATCTTGAAAACTATATAAGATATTTGAGAAATTTAAATTGCATATTGTTAAGCGCATCAAGATCTACAAAATGTGTAACAGGGTCAACGTTGTAGGACCTTTCCTTTGAGGAGTTATTGCCCTTGGAACGTCAAAATTGAGCATTTTAACTGCATTTCCTCATATTGAAAATGTTAACTTCTCTGACACTTTAAGTCCAAATAGAACCAAACTTGGTATTATTGTTTATTATTATTAGGTGTATAGAACTGTTGTGGGGATTTTTGATTAGTTGTAAAGTATGGCCGCAGTGGCTAAAAATAGAACAATAGTTTAAACTGCATTTTTTTGCAAATAACTCAGAAATGGTGACAGATTTTTAGATTTTGATTGAGAACAAAAGTGATAAGCACCTTTAGATCCACCATATTGTCAGATGACCCCTTTATTAATCTTACGACCCTTTCAACGTTAAATCGATTTTGCCTTATAACCTTTACTTCAGGCACATATGTCAGGTGAGCGATTCAGGCTCCTGGGAGCCTCTTGTTCAATTTAAAATCTGAACAGGAAAAAAAAGAGATCTTTATTTTTAAGGAACTTAAAATGAAAAATTGATAGAAATTGAATCAGAAATTACCATATCTAGGTCCAGCTATGCTTTAATTTATTATTTTATTTGTAGTTTTTGTTCTGCATATATACTAAAAAATAGGTAGAAAATTTCACTATTTTTAATGAAAGGTACAGATGAACCTTAAGGTTGTTCCCAACACTTATTTGACCAAGAAATCGTCCAAATAAAAAGTGTTAATTTTGATAAAAGAACGCACATTTTTACCAATTAAAATGCATACAATGAAATATCACACTTTTATGAATTCATTACACCCATAATTTTTAAACAAATATGATTTCTAAAAAAAAATGTTTGTTGTCAAATGTTTGCAATCTTATGGTACACCTAGCAAATTTTACTTTCAGTTTCAAACGAAACTAAATACGTCCTTCAATTATTGAATCCTTTATCTAAAACAAAGGTGGTTCGGAAATTTTAAAAATTGCTAGATGTATCATAAGATTGCAAACTTTTGACCACAAATAATTTTTTTAGAAATCATATTTGTTTTAAAATTATGGATGCAATGCATTCTTAAAAGTATAATATTTCATAGTTTGCATTTTATTTGGTAAAAATGTGCATTCTTTAACTAAAATTAATACTTTTTATTTGGTCGATATCTAGGTAAAAATAGTGTTGGGAACCACCTTAAAGGTAATAACAAAATTACCTAACTTGGAGAATCAATCTCAATTGCCCTTAAGTAGAGACTATATTATATATACTCTGTTATATATAGTCTCTGCCTTAAGACAAGACAAAAAAAGGAAGACATACCGGAAAAATTAAAGATCGCAATGACCCTTACTTGTTACAGGCATTAAAAAGATACTGGTCCAATAGTCTACAATACATATGTATCTATGTTTCGAAATAGTATGTCATGTATGTTCTTATTTATATTTTGCAGTTTTCTTAAAGAATGAAAAATGGAAGGAGAAACTCTGGTTAAGGATTGTCTTGCCAAGTTCTTAAAGAAACATGATCTTCATGACAACATTGAGTAAGATAAGAACATAACTCCCATTACCTATTTTGAGTTCGTGTTGTTGATTAATATTCAGTTATTTTGTGTTTCCATGTTTTACATGTTGTCTGTTTTTGTCTCGTTCTTGTTATTGTTTACTGGTTTTGTCTCTGCCTTTTTGGACTTTTGACATTCGGATACCCCATTGGTACCTCTGATTCTTTCAAATGCTTGTGATGTTCACAATGTTTACTTTAACTGAATTACCTGGTATAAGAGTGATTCAATTAATATTCAAGGTTTCAAAGTTCATTGATTTTCATTTTATAACTGTGAAAGAATGGTCATTTTTTGTGTTCACTGTGAAAAAAAGAAAAAAACATGTATAAGATCAGTTGTTATGATTCAAAAAGTCTATAGGAATCAGAGAAATACATTTATTTCTTTTCTTGTCATAAAATTAACATGTGCATACAATTACATGAAAGAAACATTATTTAGTAACTACATGTATAAAACCATTTACCTTTGAAAAAGCTTAAAAACTAAATTAGTTTAAAATATAATCTTCCCATTACCTATGGACTATATATAGAAAAGACAAAGGAATGAATCTCATCATTAAGATGAAACATTGAAAAAAAAATGTGTTACTGGTTAAATACTTGTGATGTATCTTTTTGCAGATCCATAGATGAGATTGTCCTTAGCTATGTACATGTATACTTTAAATGTATCTTTTTGCAGGTCTGTAGATGAGATTGTCCTTAGCTATGTTATCAGTATACTGGAAGACTTAGGTGATGATCAGAATGCTGAGGAGAATATTGATGTGGATCAGTTTATTGAGATGATGGAGGCATACATTCCAGGCTTCAGTAACATAGATAGGTACAGCATCTTTATGTCATGGCTTATACTAGTGAACTGTTGATGATTAAATGTAAATAGATGGAACATGGAGTACATGTATATGTGCATGGCACAAAATAACTGTAAATATTGAAAAGAGCAGTGCTTATATTGCTGTTCTTCCTTTTATAAAACGAAAGTGAAGTTTCAACATACATGTAGACCCAGAAGTTCACATCTCACTGTAACCCTAGCACTATAAAATTCTGTGCTAAATCTTTTTTCCATATAGAGTTCAATAAAAGAGGGGCTCCTTTTGTGAGCTCACTTGTAGTCTTCTTTGTTTGATTTCCTCCTAGGTACATCTGATTTTTGAATTGTTACATAGTAAATGTATGATATCTGAATATGTAGACGGTTTTTTTTTTATATTTTCAGTGTACAAGTTTGTGAGTGGATGTTTTCCTTGTCAACAGAACTTTCTAAGAAAAATGAAGGTAATATCACATTTTTAGGGACCTGCAACATGACTACCCGGTAGGAATAGACCTAGATTGTAAATTGTAAGGTTAAAGATGGGGTTTAAAGAGTAGAGAATATTGACCAAAATGTTATAAAGAATAATGGCCCCCCAAAATGAAAAATGGAGAATTATGACTCTTTAAGTAAAAAGAATTATCAGAAAAGTGGCAAAAACATTTAAAAAAACCAAAGAGGCACCCATGGGGCGTTAGAGTGTCAAAAGTCCGAAAGGGCAACACATAACTGCTAAAACAAGAACAGTATTTTGCCGTGTATAGTGCGCAGTTTTTTACATTTTTTTCCTGATTCTAACATAGGGGTGCGCACAATACATCCCGATACGAGATTTTGATACATTTTCATGAACATCGGCAACGGCAAAAGATCGATGTTTGTCAGACTTTGGACACAAGATTCATCCATGATTGAACACAATAATCATAACTCACATGGTTTCTATTGAATCCTGTTCATTATTAGTATCTCTAAATAAATTTTATTTTCATTAAAAAATCTTCATCTGTACTCTTTCTACCTGAAAAAAGAGACAAATTTTCAGGGTTCTCTGTCATAGAAAAAGATCGCCGATCTTACACAAAACTTCGTTTTTTCCCCAGATTTTCATCATGAAAAGGGGGTGCGCATTGTACATAAATGCGCACTATACACGGCAAAATACGGTAACAGAAATCAACATTGCGACCTCAAGTTGTAACAAAAGTGAACTCAGGTGCTCCAAAAGAGTAATTGGTTCCTGCCTGCTATAGCACACCCATCACTCTGCTTATTTCCAATTCAGTGTGTCAAATCTAGTACAGGAAGACAAAACAAAATAAAGAATAAAAGACAAAAAAAATAAAAATACAGTATAGAGGACACTCCATCCATTCACTCATATAATAATTGGTTAATGCATGTTTTCTTTTTTCTCAGTGTAAAGTTTAGATGGGTTTCAGGGTATATATCTTTAAACTTTAACCTTGTAGAGACCAGTTACATTCCAATAGATAATACCTCTATAGAACCCACCAGTCCTGTGACAGAAGTATTTGGTAGTCCCCTCTCTGATATGATAGGAGCAACTGCAATAGACAAGACTGAAGTTAATGGCAATGTAGTGAGTTCTTTGCATGAAAGTTTTGAAAAGTTGTTCTCTCTAATCATTTTCATCCAATATATCAGCCCCTCAACTAGTTGCGGAAAAATATTTCTCTCCTCTAGAGAAAATTTTGATCCAAGAGAAATTACAAATTCAATTGATATCAACCTTTTGCAAGTTTTGACCTTTAGACATAAAAGAAAAACCTTTCAACTAAATTCTCGATGATTATGTAAATTTTAACATCTCAGGAAATAAATTTAGAAATTCCATAATCAACTCGAACATGTTGTAGAAGCTATATTTAACATTAATGCAATGAAGTTGCAGATGTAAGAAGCAACAAAGTACCAATGTGGCATTCAAATGTCCAAAGTCCAAAAAGACAAAGACAAAATCAGTTAATACAAACAGAAACATCACAAAGAAATTGATAGCATAAAAAACATACAAAAACAACCAACTGTAACCAGTAACAGTTTTTTTTTCCAGAAAGCTAAGAAATCCATGCTTGTTACAACACACCCATTTTGTTGCCAACAATCAATAAAAATGCATGTTCCATTCCACCTGATGGCACTGAAGTACTGCCATTGTACTTAAACAAGACAAAACCTTGAACTTTCAGTATTTGTTTTTTCATGACCATAGTACAAGCTTTCAAGCTTTTATCATACAAATTGATGTATGTTACACAACCTTGGATTGCAAAACATTTAAAATCCACTTAAACCAGTCCTGTTGAAAATTATAGGAAACTTATGAAGTTCTTGAAGATGATGAGGAAGTGAAGTTATTGTTGGAGATGTTCCCCACAGCTTGTACAATGGAGGTAACACATTGTCTGTCCCTCAGTAGCAGCTTAGATGAAGCAGCTCAGCTGATTATCCATAGACAGGAAATGGGAGATTCCATTGTGGAAAAGGTAGGCAGGGACTGTAATTTTGTCATGTTTATGTTTTTGTTTGTCTTTAAATAAGCCCCATTAGTTTCTTTTACAGTCTCATCATTTCTTCTATCTTTTATTACACCATGGCATTATCCAATATAAAATGCTGAATGTTCATCTCGCACACCGTCAAAGGATGCAACTTAATTCACATTATCATATATTAATCATGGTCTGTTAATAACAGCAAGTATGAAAATAAAGTTTTTGATGTAGAAATGCTGGTGTGTGCGTCCGTCACATTTTTGTAAGTGCTCACATGCCTACAATTCTCAAAAGACGTATGTGAAATTTATACATAATATTTAAATCACTAATAACTTGGACAAGTTCGAATTTTGGTACTGTGCCACTATTTTTGTGGAAGTTGTGCCCCTGTGACCAAGAAAATGAGGTCCATATATACCCATCACACTTTTGTTAGTGCTTTCATTCTCAAGGGATGTTTGTGAAATTTTTACATAATGTTTTAATGTTTATATCACTAACCCCTTGGACATATTTGAATTTCAGTACCATATGACTATTGTTGTGCCCCTTTTAGCAAGCACACTTTTATTTTTTGCGGCTCGGCAGAGTACCATGGAATTCTCTTCTTCTTCATCACATATATACAACTTTTATGCAAAAATATTTTGAATAAAAACTTTATAGTGTTTGACTGCTAGTATAACTGTTCATAATGTCACTACTCAAAAACCATATTTCTTATTTCTAAATTCTGTATTTCTTTTCAGAACAATAGTAGGAAGAAGAAAGATATGGTTCTGGATGATGAGAAAGTCAAAGACCATATTATAAACAGGTACATGTATATATAATTCATTTAAAAAACATTTTGACAAGAAATTAACCAATGATGTGTTTTTTGAAAGTTTCAAATTGTTCAAAATGAAATTTTTTTATATAATCCTTTTAATGCTTGGTGCTTGGTGCTAGATTTTTGCATTTTCAAACATTTTGGGTATAAATACTTTTTTTTTGGATTTTCTGCCTTCCAATTTAATTTGTTTTAAAGTTCATTCCTCAAAATATGTATTTATAGCAATACCAGTAACCAAATTGACTTTACCCCAAAGGAAAGTGTGGCCACTAACAGTATGTCTCGCCTGCTGGCACCATCACTAAAATCAACTACTTAAGCTTTCATTTCTTGATATAAACACTAAAAGTGTCTGTATACTCAGTATCAGATGCCTTGCTAAGATACTTTTCAGGCAAAAAGTTTTCTGCCTGAAAAAAAGACCTAAGTTCACAGAGTCACTGGAGCATTAAAATGGGGCCATGGTCACATGGCATGGTGACAGTTGCGTAGACCATAACCTGAACTGTCTGTATACCCAATATCAGATGCCTAGCTATTATACTTTTCCATCAATTCATCGTCCACAAGAGACTTACAAAAAGTTTACTGCCTGAAAAAAGACCTAAGTTCACAGTCACTGGAGCATGACTTTGGGGTCAGGGTCACACGGCATGGTGACAGTTGAGTAAACTATAACCTGAACTGTCTGTATACCATATATTAGATGCCAAGCTATCATACTTTTCCAGCAATTCATTGTCCACAAAAGTCTTACAAAAAAGTTTACGGCCTGAAAAAAGACCTTATGTTTACAGAGTCACTGGAGTGTAAAAATGGGGTCAGGGTCACATGGCATGGTGACAGTTGCGTAGACCATAACGTGAACTGACTGTATACCAAATATCAGATGCCTAGCTATTATACTTTTCAAGCAATTCATTGTCCACAAAAGTCTTACAAAAAAATTTACGCCGTCACGGCAAGAAAGTAATACCTATGTCTCTCTTGCCTTCCGCGACTATTGATTGCAGGCGAGACAAAAATTAATATTTAACAATACAAACAGATATTTGTTACAAAAATTAAATGCTCGATTAAAAGTAATTGAAATTAAAAATCTTAAACTTCTTGTGATTATTACTATGTCTGTTTTGGATACTGTTTCATTGTTGAGGAAATATAATGCATAAAATTAAATATGTCTGAAAAAATATGTTGATTAAAAACAGACCATAAAGCAGTTTATGGTATACATAATAATATAATACTATGAAATTTGCAGAGATTCTGTGTGTATCACTGAGCATCTTTTTTGCACATCTATCATAGCTTTAAATTTTATAATGCTAGCTATTCTTATTGATTTCTTTTCTGCTAGGTTAAAATAAAAAGTGATAATTACAACAAAAATGTGAATACCGGTAAATTTCACCTTCTTTGTGAATTTCAATATTTTCCCGTAAATTTTAAGGGGAGATAATTTGTATAGAAATAAAAGGGAAAAATTTTCAAAAATTTGGCTGGTGAACTTTATATTTTATTTAGTGAATTTAAAATAAATACAAAACAAAAAAATTCACAATTTTTAAGAAAAATCATTGGAGTAGATTTTCTTAATTGAAAAAAAAAAAGAATTTTCCCTATTTTATAAAAGTACTAAAATCATGCATTTTTCGAAGACATTTCTACAAAAATTCATCTGGTGAACTTTTATTTTTTTTATTGAAATTTAAAGTACCATTCTAGAGTCAACTGTGGCCAAAATTTAAGAAAATTATATGGATAACCTTTAAGACACCAAAAATACCTTAAAATGGACATTTGGATAGTTTTTGTTATGTATTAATTAATAGACATTATTAATATTGAAAACCACAAAGTCATGAATTGTGTTTTATTTGCATTTGACAAAAAGTAATGCCCACAAATTTAAGTACTGCCACAGTATTTAGCTTTTTCTGCAAGTATTGATGCCAACATTAGTATGTACACTTCTTTAGAACAATAATTAATTTGTATCGGTCCCTAAGATTGCAACGGAAGAGGGAGGTTTGGCACGTCATAAAACCTGGTTTAACCCACCATTTCATTTGAAATTCCTGTACCAAGTCAGGACCATTGCGATCTACAACTAATCCGGTGTGTCTTCCATGTTTTGACTTTTCTCTTGGACATTGAGATTGATCCTCCAAGTTTGTTAATTTTGTTTTAACCGTTATCATACCTTTCAATTATTACCTCTGATCACTGTTATGCCAGAAAATTAAAATTTCATAATAGATTTCTCATCCTCTATGTACTTGCAGATTTTCCTATGTTGATACAGATTTGGATAAAAAGACTTATAATCCCATGGCACAGAAAAAACAGGTAAAACTAAAAACTAAACTCACAATTACAGATCTAGTTTACTATTGAAATGAAAATGGGTCAAAGACAGAAATGGCAGGATTTCATTTAAAATGAAGTATATGAGCAAAAACAATATACCTGGTAAATGAATTTTAACCTTTGCTAATTTCAATTCAAAGTGTTATAAGACTAGCTTTAAGAGTTTCCAACCTTAAAATATGATAGCATCAGACACCATTATTTGATCTACACTAAGAATTAAAAAATTCACTAAGTGCAATTGGCCCACGTTTTGCTATGGGAAACCCCCAAAATCATTCTGATCAAATTTTGAAATAGGAGCTGCATATCTAAATTAAGTTAAAGATTGTGTGAAAGTTTCATAAAAATCCAATGAAGGGTTTAGGAAGAGTTGGGGATAAGAGATACCTGTGAGTACCCTGTGGTGTAATTGAAAGACGGACATACAGACACCCCTATCACTTTATACCCCCACTTTTCAAGCGGGGGGTATAATTATCTAAAAAGATCCTACTTCTACATAAAGAAAGCTAACATGAAGACAACAAGTACAAACATAAACTCTCAATACCGGTAGATTCCTTTTTGATTCATATTCTTACTTTAATATTTGCTTTGACAAGTAGACTGATAAAACATTCTAAACTTTCTAGATATTTTAAAATTTAAAAAAAAAATTACCATCAATTTTTCAAAAATTTAAATCCAAAAAATATTAATTTTATGAAATTGTATTACTTTCTCAGCAAGGAACAAAGAAATTGGTACGATACTTGGACAATAAAGTGGTCAGTACTAAAGGAGAGAGATTTACAGAAATCAAAAGAGAAGACTCAGAGGAAATGAAAAAGACTTACATAAATCTCAAGCCAGCAAGAAAATACAGGTTCCATTGACTTAGCAGCATTTCATAATCTATTTTGATATTTTAAGTTGTGAAATCAAATTTATCAAAAAATGGTCTTATTATTGGCAAGTGTTGTTGAGTTTTCTGTGACAGCTCATGACTGTTTTATAAGAACTTATTGTTATTTTCTTTTTGTGGTTATGATGGAGCAAAAGATCAAAACCATTAAATTTCTTATTATTTTTATATTTTAAGCATTCAAAATAATGTTTTTTTTATGGTAAATGTAAAAAAAAATGTAAAACTTTTTTTTCTTGTAAAATGAAATCAAAGAATTTTTATTGTTTTTAGTTATAGTTAAATGTAAAACGTAACAAAGGATGAGAAATAGTCAGACCCATATTAGGCCCAAGAGTTAGTTAGTTAATATTAATAGTTAATATTATTTGGTAATATGATTTAGGCATTGCCTAGTCACGAGCACATTATAATTATTCAATTGGCATCATTTGAAAGGAAGAAGAAAGGAAAAGAAATGAAAAAATGATTAAACTAGATAATCATAGAAAGTTCTTTTAAATACTCCAAATTTAAATTTGGGAAATGACACCATTAACCCTGTGGTAGGTTCTAGAGTGGGGCGTATTAGTGCATGATGTTTCACTCAAAATTTTGAAAAATGATGTTGACAATATTTACTCCTTCAAAATGCAAGGTACATAAATGAATGAAGAGCGCAAATAAATTATGTTTATGGCCAATATTTGCCCCAATTAAGATGATATTTTAAAATTGCTTCTTTGTATTAAAACACATAATTTATTTTTAGAAGGGATATTAGGGTTAGGGTTAGAAATTCACACCGTTACTGTTTGCACTTCTGGACCATGAAATTTCTTTATTAGGCAAATTTTTTGCCGGAACAAATATTATAGAACTCTTCGATCGAGCAGGCACATTGTGCCTGCTTCTGAGCTGTAATTGCTATAAAGGATGACAATGATATATTAACTATAAGTGATATTTCTTTGAAAATGGTGAAGAAAATCTGTAATTTTGATTATTTGGGTTATTTCTTTTCCTTAATGAAATATGGTTGGAGGGCATGAAACTAAAAGAAGTGTACTTGACAATTTTACATTTTAACCAAAAATTAAGTTGTAAATCTTGGATCAAAGATGGGCCTTTTTATCATTCTCATCCTTTGAAGATTGATCTCCTTTCCATATGTTAAGCCAAAAATGTGTTCATATTTTGTTTCTCGTAGCTGTCAGAGGTTACTTTTATCAGCAACCATTTCCATGTATATTTTATTAGTACTTGGTCTGCAATAAGGACAGTTATAGCCATACCGTGATGCCATTATAAGCAAAGAAATCATTCAACAAAACTTATGCAATAGATTTTCAACTGTTACATTTTGGGGGTATTTAAAATTTACTGTTACAAAAGCTGGTATCATAAATTTTCTTATGAAGATCCAAAATAATTTTAGTACTTATAATCATCATTCTGTTGATAAACTCATTATGTTGCCTGCAAAGTGTTGCAAAGTGACATATTGGGTTTACTTTGACACTATCTGACGTCGTGGGGCGTCTCTACCTGTGGCGTCACAAAATTTTAGTCACATTTTTCTGGGCAACTACATGTCACAGTCTCTTGATATTTGGCTTGTAGCTTCCTTCTATAGTACTATATGGTGTAAAGCAAATTCATGTCCGTAATTCATCTACTTCCTGTTTACCGAATATTTTAAGACACAGACGACCACCATTGATCAATTGTTATGGTTTCCCCAAAATGATATTTTAATGGATTTTTAATTTTGTGATACCCTTTTTTGTTCAAATGAGGAATCTCAATAAAGTTAATACTTCATAAAGCTCTTATTTTCTAGTGAACTATGACAAATGAAAACCATGAAAATTGGTATTTCACAAAAAATAAATAAAACCACAGTAGATGTAATGTTTTGTTTTTCTGTTTTGATTAGATATATTTTTATCCAAATAATTTGGGTAGTTCTTCAAACTTTTGACCACAATAAAACATTAAACAGATTATGAGTTGATTTTTAGGCTAGCATACAAAATTGCACATTAAAGAGTGAATAGTTTGCTTTGTATTTTGTGCTGAAAATAATATCCACATAATTTTTTCAAGATTTAACAATTTCTTTAGTGTTGGTCTTAGTTTGGACAATAATCATTCATATATTCCAAAGATTTGTTTAGTTGTGATAGTGAGATCTGTTTTTGTAATATATATTTTTATTGTTGTCTAGAAAATTAAGACATTTTTTAATATTTGTATAATGTTTTAGTTTTTAATATTTGATTAAAAAACATCAAATTATTTAGTTCTTTTTATTACTTTAACAATGCTTACAGACCTAAGTTCACCCATTATATAATTTGTTAAACAATGTATGCTTTCTTACATTATTAGTAGATCCCATATGGACTGTACCAAGTCAGGACCATTGCAATTCTCTGGTATGTCTTCCTTTTTTTTTTGTCTTTTCTCTTGGACATTTGAGATTGATCCTCCTAGTTTGGTAATTTTGTTCTAACATTTATCAAAGACTGAACAAATATTTAAATTGAGACATGTTTATATACTACTTGACACATAAAAGAAGTTGGATTATAAAGTCTATATTCATGCGCAAAAAAATGTATTGGAAAGTATTAGAAGTTATTTTGGTGGTTGACTACCAAGTAAAATTTGCTGCAAAATTCCTTGAATATTCCAGATAGCATGTGCAAAAAGTGGAAATGGGTCAGTTAGATGTAACAAAGTCTGGTCAAGATTCTCATTTAAATTGTCCACAAAATCTGATGACATCATCAAACTATGTTCTCTATGTTTTTGCACAATAGTTTTAAAGAGAAGAAATATATAGTTTGTATTCCAGTATTGTATAATGTGGATGGTCTCTTGCTTCATTCGAACACTACGTAAATGTTCAGAAAACTCCATCAGTATTGTTAATATCATTTTCACTACTTTTTCAAATAGTTTTCTGTGGCAGAATGATGTTATCAGGTTCACTATAGACTCTGGTTCTTTCTGAAAAAGAAGAAATATTAATTATATTACATGTAGGTACCTACAGATGAGGGGGGGGGGTAGGACCTTTTTCGGGACACCGGGATTGGCCATATTTAAGCTCGGGATTCCGGGATTTGGACAATTTAAGTCCGGGATAAAATTATATCAACTTTACTGGGCTTCGGGATTTTCTCATTTTTAAGTCGGGATGACGGGATTTTGTAAAAATTAGTTCGGGATTCCGGGATCAGACCCCCTCCTACCCCCCCTCTACAGATGTTTATATGAACATTTGGGTATGATGTGGACAACAAGTCATATAGATGGTTTGTTTTCACATTAAAAAAGTTCATGCAGTAATTTATACCAAATTACAATTGTAAGTTTAGATTTATTTTTCCTTGCTACATTTTGAATATTTAAACAAACAAGATACAAAGGACCATGGTAATTCAATAAAATGAAATTTGTTTACCCATTGATCTATATTTAATCCTTGAAAAATTTGTCAAAGGCAAAAATGGTCCAATTTTGTTAAAAAGGAAGATGAGCAATCGGTAAGACCTGAAATAGAATCCCACAGTCTGGGACCACATGCTGATGCTGCATACCAAATATCTAGATGCTGTGATATTAAAGTAGTTGCTGAGAAAACTGTTATGTTAGTCAGAGCCAGACAGACAGACATGCATACAACAATGTGATTGTGATAAAGCCCCCTCTCTTATGAGTGGTGGTATAATTACAAGAGTGAATGTATATGTTTTGTATATTTTAGGGTTATGTAAAAAGCAGGTATCTCACCATACTTGAATGTTCCTTAGACAGTAACATATTCAGCATACATTTAATAATGTCCATCACACTGTCCACTACTTGTACCAGATCTACGTATTGCTCACAATCAAGTACAGCCATTATGATATTTACATTCTTCTGGAGAGGAACAATGGCCTCTTCTTGTTCAATACAATGTTTGATCATTGTTAAACTTTTTTTGATGGTTGAAAGAGTTACTGAGGAAACCATTGGTGTTCTTGTAACAGTTTGTAGATTTAATATGCTTTGCAAAAAAGCTGTGTTCTGAATCATGTGACTATTGTGTGTTGCTAAATCTGTAATCTGATTTATGTGATGGTCTCTATCTGTAGGCATTTCTGTATTTCTAATAGCATTATTTGAGCAGTCTGAAATAGAAATTTATATTGATAAATAATTTGTATCTGAAGTATATATATATATAGAATCAGAACCAGATTTTTTGGGGTGAATAAAATTCAAACAAATGGATTGTTACCAAAACTTATATACCAGTACATATATTTATAAAAAAGGATCTCCTGGACAAGACACATGTAGAGACATTTCATTAGAATGGATATTCTGTTTTTCAATACAAAATGAAAAAAGAATCTTGTGTTTTTTAGTCCATTCATGCAATTATTTGGTTCTTTGATTTTTTAAGTTACCCAACAACTTTTTAATATTGGGTTTTGCAATTTATTGTTGCTTTAACCCATTCCAAAAGCTTCAAACTATTCTGACAACATTTTTACCCATTTCAGTGTGATCTGTTGATCTATCTGTAGGCAGTGATGACTTTAGAACCAACTGTTGCTTCAGCTGCAATATTTCATTTTCTGCTGCCTTGAGTTTGTCCTTGCATGTTTGGTGCCTGTGAAGATAGTTCTGACAAAGCTCCTCTGTGTATTCTCTAGCTGTCATATTCTCTGGCTTAGTTTTAATACAGGCAAGGGCTATGGCCATTTTCAATGTTGTAAGATAACTTTGTTCTTCAATAGAAAAAAATAACAATTTAAAAAAAAATCTCATATGATTTCATCACAGGACACAAACATGTTACTAAAATAAAATTTAATTGTACTGCAAAGCTGATAATGATTTTTCTGTAATTCAAATATATACCATAATAAACTTGTGTTTTACAATTGCTTAAAAAAATGCAGTGTAGTAACAGTAGAAATAAAGTCATAATAACATAATTCCTAGATATATATATAAATTTCTTGAAAATGTAGGGCAGTCAGCCAAATTTATTTTCTTTTTTTTTTAATCAATTTGGATTATATTTTCTGCCATTGAAAAGGATATTGACCAAAAATGAACATAATTTGCAAAAAAAAAATCTATTTTTTTTTAATTTGACTGAAATAAGCGGGAAAGAGCGGATAAGAATTATGATATATTTAAAGGCCTGAAAGGCAAATTTAGTTACCTAATCATGCATTTGTCCTTGAAATAAAAGGTCAAGGTCCAATGACAATGTTTTTGTGATAATATATTGGCTATACTACTTAAAAAGCATTAAAAATATATGAAAAGTATGTTAAAGAAAAACCTTATATGTTTCTAGGTCAAGGTCACAAGACAAGACAAGTTACTATCATCATGGTATCTGACAAAATTTTCATGATAATACTTATGCCTAAATCAAAGACATAGAGCAAAAATTTGACTAATGTCAGAGGTCAAATATCAAGGTCATGACAGTCACTTTCATGATAATGTCAGACTAGTGAAAGCATAAAAAGTGTAGACAAGATTTTCTTGTAAAACAAGTATAACCTTGGCCATGAGGTCAATGGTCAAGGTCATATGAGGGTCACTTCTGCATATTTGCATTTTATTCACTGTCTTTTAAACAAACATTTACAATACCTATTACCAATGACTTTAAACATGAAAAAGGTTACTGACACTGAAAATTAGGCTTTGAAGGAACTTGATCTTGAGGTCAAACAAAGGTCAAGGTCATATAGTAGTCTCTCTGATTCGGGATTAAAATAAACTAACTTAATTTATCTTCTCCTAGTCCTAGCCCTGGTGGTACAAGTGTATCCGTAGTTGTGAATATCCTAAACATGTCAGCAAAGTCCAGGGTGTAAGGATAAACTTTGAGATAACGCACAAAATACTGACTTTCGATCTTTGAAACCTGTTTTTTTTCTAAGGTATTGATGATCTTGGCATTATTGGTCATTATTTTTTTATATCCAAAGTACAAGAAGAAGCTGCATAAACCAAAATCACATACACCATGCAGTTCTTTATTGTAAACAAGCTATGGAAAAACTGTGCACAAAATCTCAAACTCAGACCTAAATCTAAAAGGCCTACGTCCTACCTTTTTCACTTTTGTTGCTGTCCATTGTGGAATTAGGGGAATATTAGGAATAAACTAAAAAAGTAGAAAGGCGGAACACGTTTGAAAATTATCCGTAAGAAGGTTATCTCCCTTGTACCAAGATTCAACTGATAATGATCGAGAATCTAATGACACGGGTAAATTAATAATTTCGTTTTTTTCCTGATAATATATATTACTTGATTTTTCTAATGTACGTCCGTTTTAGCTAGTTTTATCCACAACAAGGGTACGACCATAAAATTTGTGAAGGTTTTTTTTTATCTGGTCAGAAAATAATCTATTCTCAACTAGTTTAAGGCACCGCTACCAAACATATTTTTTTTTTAGTCAGGCCTTTCCAAATCGATTCCTTATTAATTCATCGGACATCTTGCCGAAATACAAGATGTGAGCGCGCGAAACTTGTATTTTTAGTTAGTTTTTTTTTTTCAGAATCGCCAATCACAATGATTTGAAATCAACTAGTGAGCGACATTTTTTCTCTTTTTAATTAAAAAAAATCCAACTGAATATACTAGCTTCAAATAAAGCGATCGCTAAATCTTTTGACCTCTTTTTAGAGTATACAATCTTGCATAAATACTATCTAACATTTGCCACACGTTTTGGTGTTTTAACTGAAATTCAGGAATTATATAGATCTTACTCCTTGCTGAAATATCCTTTTTTAGCTCACCTGGACCGAAGGTCCATGTGAGCTTATACCATCCTTACCTTACCTCTGTATCTTGACCTCCTCATGGGAGAACCGTATTACCATACGTTGAACGAAGGTGCTGTGCTTATATCTACAGTGCTCCGTGATCATCCATCTCCCAGTGAATCATGTTTTTACATTTGTATGTACAGTTGGGTGTTAACCGGCTCATTTACGAACAGTACCCAGATTGTCATTGCAGCACAAATGTGTGTCATAGTTTGGCAATCCACATTGTTGCAATTGTATTGCCGTGTACCTCATTTATATAATTGTCACTATTTATTGTCTTAGCAAGAATGGGGTATCAGTCATTTAAAGTATTAAGATAAAATCAAGTAAAATATGTTTAAAATCTAAAAAATAGCTTACATATTACTTCATGAAAATAGAAAATGGTTCAAATGTACTAAATTGTACTAAAAACTCATAGCATTGCATCTTAGGGTGTATATAAAATGAATTAAAATAAGAGTAAAATGTAGTTACTAGATAAAATGGATAAAATGATTGACAACTTTAAAACTTTGACATTGGATCTGTAGTTATCTTACATTTACCTAACGTAAGAAAAGTTACTAGATAAAATGAATAAAATGGGCATGAAGTAAGGATCGGGTCTGCATTAAACTCCCTAAATAGAGACAAATAGAGGGTAAGAGCGTACCTCTGTCCTATTTCCCCTTCCCCTTTCCCTCCTGGTCTAGCACTTTCATTCTGGCTACGTGTACATTGCACATAAGTATTCTTGACAGTTTTTCTATCCTCTTTATGTCTTTGGAAGTAGTTTTTGTATTTTTCACAAGCAAGGAACAGTCCATCAGGATTTTGAGTTGGTCTTCAGGCGATAGGTTTGCATGCAGTATCCCCACTTTCAGTTCTTCATTCCATATATTTCCAATTGATTCAATTATTGGGTCCCTGCAAAAACGTAGTTTGTCACATTCCAACAAGCAGTGACCAATGGTTTCCGGCTCTCTACCACATATCAGACAGTTTGGGTTTGTTTCAGACTTGTAGAATTTGACTCTTTCAGGTTGGAGGGTATATGTCCCGGTTATGAATCTCAATTTTGTTGAGAGCCTTTCTATTTCTATGGAAGTTGAACATTTGTATTTAAGTAGTGGGTGGATTTTACCAGTTGCCAGATTTTCAGATTGCAGGAATTGTAATCCATCATATAGAGTAGCCATATTTCTGATTTGGTCGTACCAATGTTTGTTCATCCTTGTCTTTATCATTTTTTGCCATATTGATTTCTTTGGAGGGTTATTGATGTACATGTATTCAATAGCTTCTTTGAGACTGTATTTTCGAAGTAATCCGTTGACCTCATTAAACCAACTGTTGCTGTTGTCGTGTTTCATAACTAATTGCCTTCTTGCCAGTTCTTTTTCTGTACTATCATCATCTTGGTGACATATATTGTTGAAGAATGTGAGGATTTTTCAAATGGATCTGTGCCTCTATAGGTAAGATGCCAGTAAGTATATATATTGCAGCATCAGGACATCTAGTTGGTAGTGACATCAGTTGTTTTAGGATGCGTTTTTGGAATATTTCTAGTTGTTCTAGGTATTTGCCGTGTGGAGAAATCAATTCCATTCCATATAGGAGTACCGGGGATACATATGTTTTGTATATGTGAATTAGGCTTTCTTGGTCTAGACCATTGTGGCCATGAAACCCACTGCCAAATAAGCTGTATGCACTCCTCCTGGCTTTGCATATGTTGGTGTCCACGTTCGCTTCTATATTCCCTATTAACGTTTCCGTTCTGATAATGCCCAGATCATACTTGTGCCCATTCTCACAGGTACCAATTCTGGTTGCTGCCTTGTGTTTTTGCCTTTTATGTTAATTACTACGCTTTTGGTTGGTTGAAGCTGATACCCTTCTCTATTCGCAAAGTTTAGTGCCATATTTACGAGGACTTGTGCATCATTCCTTTCTTCGCTCATAAGTGCAATGTCGTCTGCGCACCCTGTATGGTTGATGTTAATGTTCCCGATTTTCATTCCTATTCCGCTATTTTGCAGATGCCCTAGTAAGGTATTGATGTATAGCTTATACAAGTCAGTGCTAAGAATTCCTCCCTGTCTAACGCCCATGTTAACCTCGAATGCTGCTGTTATCTCACCTGCCCATTTAATGCAACTTGTGGCGTTTTCATGCATATTCATTATAATACTCCAGGTAGTGTCGTTTATGCCTGCTTGGTAGACTCTTCGTAGTAGATGAGAGTGGATGACTTTGTCAAAGGCTGCTTTTGCATCTAAGAGTATTAGAATACCATTCTTTTTATCATCTTTCAGGCACCTATATGCTTCTTCTACTGGTAATGCTGCATTCATAGGTGATGTACCTTTTGTGAAGCCTCTTTGAGTAGGTATTTGAGTTTGTTTTATTTCTGGCTGAATGCGCTCTTTTATTACTGCCTCCATAATTTTACTTATGACTGGTAGTACAGTTATACCTCTGTAATTTGTTGCTTCCTTATTACTTCCCTTATTCTTGAATATTGGCGTGAGAAGGCCTTTTTTAAGTAGTTCTGGTATTTCTCCTTCTTTAAACATGGAATTGATGAACTATTAACTCGTCCCCAGCGTGAATGATATGTTCTATAGTTAAGTTGTGAAAGTCTGGAGCTTTATTTCTATTGATTGATTTTATTGCTTTCTTAACCTCCTCTATTGTGGCTGGAAACATATCTCTCTCTCTTGCCATACCTCTGATTATGTGAACTTCTTTTTCAACCATGTTATGATATTCAAGTGCTTCTTCCATCACATTGCTTGTGGTTGCTAATTTCCGAAAATACTCTAAGAAGCCTTCCTTAACGCTATTCTGACCCATGTATGCTATATCGTCTACCTTCAGTTCTTGTATATCTGCCATGTTTTTGTTTCTATTTCTCTTAAAGAGTCAAAATTTACCATTTTTCATTACTTTTCCCCTGAATTTCAAAGATTAACTTGTCTGACACCATACATCCAACTTCAACCAAACTTGGCACAGTTGTTTAATTGCATAAATGCTACAATTCAATCGTTCGGAATTTTGATTCGTCAAAAAATATGGCTTCCATACCTTAAAATAGAACATAGTGATAAATTGCAGTTTTTTGCTAATTACTCAAAAATAGTTACAGATATCAAAATTCTGATGGGAGACAAAAGAGATAAGCATCTCAAGATCTACCTGCTCTGAAATTTTCAAAAAGATCCAACAATCGACATAGGAGTTATTGCCCTTTTTCTGGATTTTTTCAAAATTTTTCACTTATTTAGCCCTATATCTTGAAAACTATACAAGATATTTCAAAAATTCAAATTGCATATGATTAAGCACATCAAGATCTACATTTCATGTAATTAGGTCAAAGCTGTAGAACCATTTCTTTTAGGAAATATGGCCATTAAAGCGTCAAAATTTACTTTTCACCTGAATTTCAAAGATAAACTTGTCTGAAACAGTAAGACCAACTGCATCTTAACATGGCATACTGTTTGATAGCTTATATGCTACAACTCTATCGTTCAGATTTTTGATTCGTAAAAAAACATGGCCGCCATGGCTAAAAATTGAACATATCGGTAAATTGCATTTTTTTGCTAATAACTCAAAAATGGTTTCATATATCAAAATTGTGCAAGAATCAAAGTGATCAGCATATTAAGATCTACCTGTCCTGAAATTTTGGAAAAGATCTGACTGCTGATGTGGGAGGTATTGTTCTTTTTCCTAATTTTTGCCAAATTTGCACTTATTAAGCCCAATATCTTGAAAACTAACCAAGATATTTCAGAAATTTAAATTGCATATGGTTAAGCACAATAATATCTACGAATGTATGTATCTGTGTAGTTCAGGTGAGCGATTCAGGCTTTTGGGAGCCTCTTGTTTCTTGCCGACTAAGACGCGGGTTTTCCGACGAACGAGGACCCGATTGCATCAATATAGAATCAATTCTTTTTTATTTTTTTATTCATATTTGACCATATTTCATAAAATAACTTTCGTTAAATACAACTCGAGCTAACCTATGATGCATAGTTCATATGAAAGTGTTGATAAAACTAAAATTGACATGCTAAGCTACTACTATCATGACTATAGGTCATTTGTTTAACAAGTTTCACCAACCTAGTTTTAACATTCGTACGAAGAGCTGGAAGCCTCGTGTCCTTCTTTTGTATACTTTTGTCCACTTAACCATTTGTAGCCTTCAAATATTTTCCTTATGAAAAAAAAAATGTTTTCTATCTCCATGGCCCCAACGTTTAGTAAAATAACTTATTCTTGAAATATAACATACCACTGTTGAGTGTGACTATCCACTTTTGAAAATAAATGTCGAAGTAATCAGGTTTTCTGAAAGCCATTTGGTGTAAGGAGTTCAAAGCCTGTTGCTAAACTTTGTATTATAAATTGTATTAGAAGATTTAGATTAATCACATCCTTATTATTGCCTCCAAGAGTTCCACGAAAATGTCCTGTTTACCTCTGGAACCAACGATCGGAATCGGCGCATCTGGAAAAGAGAAGGACTATCATTACAAAATAATTCTATTGCAAATAGGACAGTCTCTCGGTTTTTCTTGATGTTCACGAACCAACGACTGTTCGATGAAAAAATAAAAACAGAATATTGTTCTAATAGACTTTCGGTAATTTTTTTTTATAGAATTCAGATTTGTAAGTATACTTTCTATAATGCTGTGCATGGGTAACATTTCCCGTAATAGTTGTTTAAGAAGTTTAACCCAACCTTGCCTTCCCTTTATATTTCCTTTGTAACCCTGACATGTAATAAAACGACTTTTTGACTTGAACGAAACTATCAGGTTATAGACGTGAATGGAATACCGACCTGATGGAATTGCCCTTGCACAAATTGCCACTAGTCAATTGATTCTTATTCTTGCAGCTTGATATTGTATCTATCTGATAAGTAGTTTATGCCATTTTTGGCCGGATTTCACGGAGTGAAAAATCTGGGTTATAAAATGATGAATGTCGGGCGGCGGGCGGGCAAGGACAAATCTTCGTAACAGTTTTCTCAGCAACTTATAATCACAGCCACTTGATATTTGGTATACAGCATCAGGGTGGGGTCCCATAACGTGGGATTCGATTTCAAATCTGTCGCTCATCTACATCGTTTACGGGACGATTTTTATCATAAAATTGGCATGACTTGTAAAAAATTTTTCTCAATGTCTCCAAGAAATAAACTTATTTGACTAATAACAAATGAAGAAGAACCTGTCATTTCTCTATTCTCTTCATACATTTTTAATTGTTTTCAATATAGAAACAACCATGTTACATGATCATCTGATGTCTTTTACTTTTTATTAAATATTGTCATTTTATTATTATCATTTTCCATTGATATTGTTTAGATACATAATTTGTGACATGTATATATGTAATTCATTATTTTTAAATCAATGTAATATATGCCAGAAATGGCCCATGATTGGTATAATAAAAGTATTCTATTCTACTCTATTCTACTTCCTGTTTACCGACTTAGTTAATTTTTTACATTAATGGTCAAAAGTAGAAATTTCTCACCAACTACTTATCATAGCCATTTGATGTTTGGTATAGCATCAGGATGGGGTCCCATAACGTGGGATTCGATTTCAGGCCTGTCGCTCGTCTACTTCCTGTTTACCGAAAGTTGATTTTTGACATTTATGGTCAAAAATAGAAAATTTTGGTAACAGTTTTCTCAGCAACTACTATTCACAGCCATTTGATATTTGGTATACAGCATCAGGATGTGGTCCCATAACGTGGGGTTCGATTTCAGATCTGTCGCTTATCTACTTCCTGTTTACCGACTAAGTTATTTTTTTACATTGATGGTCAAAAATAGAAAATTTTGATAACAGTTTTCTCAGCAACTACTATGAATCATAGCCATTTGATATTTGGTGATTGGCATCAGGTTGGGGTCCTATAGCGTGGGATTGGATTTCAGGACTGTAGCTTGTCGACTTCCTGTTAAATGAAATCCGGCTGTTTCTGTCTTTGACCCATGTTTACTTGGAAGTCCAGGACTTCCAAAGTCTAGTATTCGATTTCGGAGAAATCCATCCGCGTTTTTTTCCCGAGACGTATAACCTATTCTATTGTGCATACTCTCCGCCGGATATAATTTAGTTTGGATAATATTATGTCTTAGGGAAGTTACACATTCGCTCTCCGATAGAAGTGTATTTATTTATTTCTTATCTATGTTAGTATAACCCGTAGAATTGTTGGTTCCAGATCCCCCCAATGAAAAAAATCTTCCAAGTAATGGTCCAAAGCAAGCATACAACTTTTATATTCAATGACCCGATGCAAGGATGTTGCAAACTTCTCAAACAGGCACAAGAGATGGAACAACCAAAAGGTAAACTTTTATCAATTAATATATTTTGCCCTGAAACATGATTCTAATAAAACCAAAGTCCCATGGGCTAAAAGCAGTACTTTTCAATAATTTTTCAATAAAACTATTTACACTGTCTCAAACCATTTGATGATTCGATTTTTACCACAAAACCTTTAGGAGAAATTCTGAGTGTCGAGATAAGAATTGGACCAAAAGGGACATATCATTTTACCCTTATCAACTTAGGTTTTCAACAACGTACTGTAATTGTACAACTGCATGGGATGTATTTCTTCTGAAATGAGAGTTTGGCAAGATCTGGGAGTTCTAGGACTTGAATTTGCATTATTTTGTCCTTACTTATCACCCTCACAATGTTGCCATCCAGAACATCCTTATTCGCAACTTTAAATCCATTGTCCTCAAAGACGAGTATATGTCCACTGTTTTTGCTGACTCTACCCCTATTACGGCTTTTAGAAAGGGCAAGAGTCTTAAACAGCACCTGGTCAGCAGTTCGTATAGGTCGTCACGTCAACCCGCCAGCTACAAAGGTACACGTCCTTGTAAAAGAACTCGCTGCTCTACTTGTCCATTCACATGGGAGACCGATGCTGTGGTTGGTCCCTCGAAAACTTTCCAACTGAAGGATGGGTTCACCTGCATTACCGAAAACGTCGTATACGCTATAAGATGTAAGCGATGTTCCATGATTTATGTTGGTGAAACTTGTCGGAGACTCGGGGACCGTTTTGTGGAACACAAAAACAGTGTCACCAGAGATACTGAATGTCCAGTTGGGGAGCATTTTCGAGGGTCCGGCCACAGTATAAAAGATATGCAAGTCACGGTTCTGCTTCAAACCCATCACGGCGAAAAACAAAGACAGTTCCTTGAGCAGAGAATAATAAAATTCCTGGGAACAGCACGTCCTTTCGGCATCAATGTCAAAAATCAAATCATTTCTTAGTAATTTACTTTATTTGATTCTTTGTGTATGATTTGGCCTATTGTTATATTGCTCAGTTCAGGATTTGGGTGATGATGACGTGGTTGTTTTTATCGAGTGAACACTTTTTACTATATTCACTTGTTGGTTGTCCTCAGACAATTTCTCGTGATTTTTTCTTTGCTCTGCCCCCGACGAAGGCTGAAAGCCGAAAATTTGGGCTTTTTAGATTTTAGATGTATTCTTTATTAATTTATATTAGTTTTATATTTGATATTTTTACCTTTTATGTGTGGTTTAACCAACCTACTTATTTTATTGTCTCCATTTTAACTTGCCACACCACAACATTTATTAATCAATTTGCATTATTGCTTGCTATTCGGTTGTTTTTGTATTTTCTGTTGTCTGTTTCTTTGTGCTGGTTTTGTCTCCGCCAAACTCGTACCTCTGTCTCTGCCTCACTAAACAAAGACAGATGTCTTTAAACAACCAGCCATTGGCACTTTTAATAAATTCTGAAATTTTAAAATTTTCAGAATGTGAAAAACTGTTAGGTGTGAAAATTGATAAAAATCTTAGTTGGAAGGTCCAAATTGACAATATTTGTTAAAACATTTCTTCAAGAATTTACTTAATATTAATAAAAATAAAGAAATTTTTAAACCATGCTGCTAGAAATACTTTCTATAATGGCTATATCCTCCCTTTAATTGACTATTGCTGTGTTGTGTGGGGTGGGTGTGGAATTGATTTACTTTCAAGAATAGTTAAACTTCAAAAAAGAGCTGCTAGAGTAATTCTAGATGCTGATCCCTTTGCACCATCAGAACCTTTATTTAAAAAACTAGGCTGGATGACTGCCGACAAGCGAATCAAGTATCATAAATACTTGCTTATGCATAAAATTATAAATGATGATGCTCCAGTTTATCTTGCAAGCATGTTTAATATTTCTGATAACCCATACCTTTTACGAAATAATGACTCAATGAAAAAATTGATTGTTCCAAGACCAAAAATTGAGATGTACAAGCAATCATTCTTATATTCTGGTTCAATATATGCATAATGGAATGATTTACCCACAACCTTTCATAATGTACCAAACAAAAATCTGTTCAAAACAAAAATAAGGAAATTTCTACAATCACATATTTAGATGTTTAGGGAAAAACAATTAACTTTTGTATTGCATTATATGATAAAGCTGATCGATTGTATTGTTCTTTTCATTATGAATATTTTAATGTTCACTTTTATATTATAAATGTACTTTTGCAATTTGTATTGAGGGCCTCAGGGAAGATTGGTTGTAAAACTAACTGTGTAACCCTCTTGAAATAAAGAATTTACTTACTTACTTACTTACTTTCTAGGCCCTAGAAGCCTGACAAGAGTAGTCCAGCATCAAACTTATTTATGTCCCCATACAAACTTAAATTGTGGATTGTTTTTTTACTTTTGATTTGAATTTGGGTTTATCCTAAATCACAAAGCGTTGCCTAAAGCGCAGTATCCGTATAAACTTCAAGATGGACTGAAAATTCACAAAATTTTGTTTACATTTATTGATTACTTATTCCATTTGTTTATTTGTTTATTCATATATGGCAACCTAGGCCGGTTAGGCATATACATTTGAGATAATAGAATAGATAATGGATATGGATGGGTACAGCTCCTAACTGGAACGTGTGTTATGTTTCACAGTATGACACCAAGTCTTTGTCTTGCAAATATAAATTAAGAAATGGAGCAGTCGCACACGACAGCTAATCCCCTCGCCCGTTAAATTAAAATGCAAGTGGAGGTGACCTAAATCTGGAACAGATGTCAATTACTATCCAAGATATACTCACTTTCCAAATATCTTTCCTCTACTTATTGGAATTGCCGAGATATGCGGCTTAACCAAAACTTTAACCTGAATCATTTATCTGGAAAATGTAGGTCAAGGTGACCTAATTTTGGTACAGATGTCGGTTACTTTACAAAATGTTAACACTGACCTAATATCATATCCCTATCACATGCAGTTGCTGAGATATGGACCTTAACCAAAACTTTAACCCGAGTTGTTCAAGCGGAAACGTAGGTCAAGGTGACTTAATTTTGGTACGGATGCTGGTTATTATCCAAGATGTACACACTCACCCAATATCATCTCTCTATCACATGCAGTTGCTGAGATATGGACCTTAACCAAAACTTTAACACGAGTTATTTGTGCGGGAAATATAGGTTAAGGTCACTTAATTTTGGTACGGATGCTGGTTACTGTCCAAGATGTACCCACTGACCCAATACGTACATTCCATATCTCTATCACTTGCAGTTGCTGAGATATGGAACTTAACCAAAACTTTAACCCGGGTCATTCATGCGGAAAATATTGGTCAAGGTCACTTAATTTTGGTACAGATGCTAGTTACTATCAAAGATGTACCCACTGACCCAATACCATCTCTTTATCACTTGCAGTTGCTGAGATATGAACCTTTGATATAATTTTGGTACTGATGCTGACTACCATCAAAGATGTACACACTAACCAAATATCGTCCCTCTATGATGTTTTGTGCCCAAGTTATTGACAAAACAAAAACCATTACGTACGTACGTACGTACCCAAGAACGAACGAACCGAACGCTATATATTCCCTCCCCAACTCCGTTGGGCTCGGGGATAATAATGCTATTTGCGAAGACTTGATGTCATACTGTAAAACATAACACACTGGTACCCTGCCATATCCATTATCTATTTCATATGCATTTGCCTTTGTGGTAGTCTTAAGTTGGGGGAAAAGGGGGTGAGTAGGTGGGTGAAATTTGCATTATTTACCAGTAACAAATAAAATATAGTTCAAATTTTTGTTGCAATTGCATCTTTTACATATAAAAATATTTTCTTTTGATTAAAGACATTTAAATTCCTCACTGTGTATATATAAGCACGTTGTACAATAAATTCACGCCTTTTAGTGATTCACTTTAGTTATTCTAATCCATCACACCA
This sequence comes from Arcuatula senhousia, assembly GCA_963971305.1. Taxonomy (NCBI): domain Eukaryota; kingdom Metazoa; phylum Mollusca; class Bivalvia; order Mytilida; family Mytilidae; genus Arcuatula; species Arcuatula senhousia. Next base: position 12,417,767 of record OZ020309.1, on the reverse strand, counting down.
AATATCGTGTTTTTAAGCATGGTCTCAATCACAGTGGTCTCAATAAAGAGCAATGAATGAAAGCATGCAAACAATAAAGAATAATTCATATTAGTGTAATATGATATGTCACGATTGTAAATACCATATAATTAGTCCGAGTCATTTAATGGAGCGGCCATTTGATTTTTATGGGAGGGGTTATGGTGAAATTTCAAATAAAAAGGCAGGATGTCAATAATCAGGGAATATAAAGGCAGGACAATGGTGTGACATAAAATCATTTTTGTAGATCTCAATGAGCTTCACAATACTCCAATGCTACTTTTTCCTCTAGCACTTACAGTTTTCAAGATAAAGTCCAAAAACTGTGAGAACGGTCGATTTTAACGATTAAGAACAACTCCTATAAGGAGTCATTCCACAACTTTGACTCAATGAAGAGTTTAGTAGAGATTTTGATGCTGAGGAAGGAAGGTTGCCTCGGATTTTTTCTATCTCTTATACTTTTTGAGTTTTAAGCTAAAAACAATGGATTAACCCCCTGTTCTATTTTTAGCAACCGCGGCCATGTTGGTTGGTCGGTGTGCTGCAAAAATCACAAACTTAATTAAGGACATCCTAAAGATGAAGTGTACAAAGTTTCAAAGCAATCCCTTCAGTGGTTTCAGAAGAAAAGTTAACGGACGGACGACGGACACTTAACGATGGCATTAGCTCACATGACCCTTCGTGCCAGGTGAGCTTATAAATAGGCATAAGAATTAAATGTTCGAGCTCAGTGGGTGAGACGATGCATCGGGACGACCGTATTTTCTTCAGTGGCCGCCTGCCACTTGTAGCCTTCCTCTTTGTTTCTGATCCCCTCAACATATTATATAAATAGCTATTTAAAAACAAGTATTATCTTCATTAATATTCTGGGAAGTGTGAATCAGAAAACAACAAAACTTTTAAACTTGCTTCAATTTTTGTTATCCAATAATAAAGTCCGTATAAAACCATAGTATTCCTAGTAAATGTAATGTCAATTTTAGTTACTATAAGATAATCAAAGAGTGACATAGGAGATTAAAGATAGCAATTTTTAAGCACCTCCTTTCTGAAAGAAAAAAAAAGATGCGATATTTTAAAACAAACCGCTATACTGAAAAAAATATTTAAGAATTCAGGCCTGTTTCGGAATTGATAATTCAAGGAATATATAAAATTTAGTAAATAATTGATTTTAAGAAATACGACTTAAAGTTTTATTAGTGAACATCATACCACCCATGCATATGGAAGAACTTTTCAGAGCAGCAATTTTATGACGTTTTTTTCTAATAAAAAAAAAAGTGAAAAACCTGCAAGATCGTTTATTATTAACATTATTGCCAAAGTACAAAGCAATCGGAAAACTAGAACTAAAGTTATCATGGCAACAAACATAAAAGTAGCATTTTAATTTTGGCAGCATGATACGACATGTACGTTTTATGCCCAATATGGATAGCCAATTGCTCTGGACACATACAGCCCATGGTGGACTGACAAAGGTTTTAGACACAAAAGTCATGCAGCTTTTGGTGGACTTTCCACTCACATTTTAAAAGGAATTATTTTTTTCCAAAGGAGATCAAAATCAGACCACAAATAAATAAGTTTCAATTTTGGCCCCTAATTACATAAAAGGGGGTCGCAAAAACTAATTCTCCATTTTGTATCAACTATTTGACAAGAACAAACATGCAAAAAAAATTTCAAAATCGGATCACAAGTAAAAAAGTTTCGATTTGTTCCCTTTTGACCCCTTATTACATGAAAGGGGGAAAAAGATGGGGTCGCAAAAATTAATTCTTTATTTTGTATCCCCTATTTGACAAGAACAAACATGCAAAAAAAAAATTCAAAATCGGTCTACTTATAAAAAAGTTTCGATTTTGGCCCTTAACAACATAACGGGGAAAAGGGGGCGCGCGAAAGTTCATCCAGTTCATTTTTTATTGTAAGAAACATTCTTCACAAATTTCACAGCAATAAGCCAACTAGGACCAAAGTTATGGTGGAAACAATAAACTATTTGAATTTTTGCCCCTAATTTTGAAACAAAAAAGGGGGGACCCCCAAAATCAATCACATTCACCCTGATATGGTAAGTAACATTATTGCCAAAGTACAAAGCAATCGGATAACTAGAACTAAAGTTATCATGGCAACAAACATAAAAGTAGCATTTTTTGGCCCCTTTTTCGAAACCAAAACAGGTGGGACCCCCAAAATCAATCCCAATCATCCTTTAATGGTAAAAAATATCATTGTGAAATTTCATTGCATTTGGATTACTAGAACTAAAGTTATCGTGTATACATTAAAGTTAACAGACAACGACGACAACGACGACGACGACAGCATCATACCATTATACGTCCGGGTCGTATAAAAAATCTGTTTTCCTGTCACTGTGAACTTGTCCTTTGAAAGATTTACCAAAAAATCCACAGGGTTCTCCTTCTAAGGTATAAGTTTCATAACAGGTGTGGCCACTAAAAGTATGTCTCGCCTGCCGGCACCATCACCAAAATCAACTACCTAAGCTTTTATTTCTTGATATTAACACAATAAGAGGCTCCCAGGAGCCTTAATCGCTCACCTGGTCTTGATGTCGACCCTATAAAGACTTTTGTAGTGCTAAATGAGCTGAACATTTAAGCAAGCAACAGCTTTTCTCTATCTGCAATAGTTTTCATTCTATAGGCCAAATACACAATTTTTCGCCTTTAAGGGGCTGTAACCCCTATAAGGGGTCATCTGACAACTTTAACCCTTTGGAGACTTTTGTAGAGCTAAATGAGCTGAACATTTAAGCAAGCAACAGCCTTTCTCTATATACAATAGTTTTCATTCTGCAGGCCAAAAACATGCAAAAACGCTATTTTTCACCTTTAAGGGGCTGTAACCCCTATAAGGGATCATCTGACAAGTTTGACCTTATGGAGACTTTTGTAGAGCTAAATGAGCTGAACATTTAAGCAAGCAACAGCTTTTCTCTATTTGCAATAGTTTTTGTCTCGCCTGCGAAGCAGAGCGGGACATAGGTGTTACTTTACCGGCGGCGGCGGCGGCGGCGGCGGTAACTTTTTGGAAAAGTTTTATGAGCACCTCCATATCTCAAGAACTATAGGTCCTGGGTTGATGAAACTTGGTATGCATATGCCCCAGTAGTAGCTTAGCACAGTTGCATCCCCATCTTTTGACCTTGACCTTAATTTTCCGGTTGAGTGACTTTGACAATTTTCAATACATATAATAGCAATGGAAAAGTTTTGCGAGCACATCCATATCTCAAGAACTATAAGTCCTAGGTTGATGAATCTTGGTATGCATATGCCCCAGTAGTAGCTTAGCACAGTTGCATCCCCATCTTTTGACCTGGACCTTGATTTTTCGGTTGAGTGACTTTGACAATTTTCAATACATATTATAGCAATGGAAAAGTTTTGCGAGCAACTCCATATCTCAAGAACTATATGTCCTAGGTTGATGAAACTTGGTATGGGTATGCCCCAGTAGTAGCTTGGCACAGTTGCATCCCCATCTTTTGACCTTGACCTCGATTTTTCGGTTGAGTGACTTTGACAATTTTCAATACATATAATAGCAACGGAAAAGTTTTGCGAGCACCTCCATATCTCTAGAACTATAAGTCCTAGGTTGATGAAACTTGGTATGCATATGTCCCAGTAGTAGCTTAGCACAGTTACATCCTCATCTTTTGACCTTGACCTTGATTTTCCGGTTGAGTGACTTTGATTATTTTTATTGCATATATTTGCAATGTTTAGGTTCTATAAACATCTTTTGATCTCAGAAACTGAAAATCCTTGTAAATTCAAAATATAGTGGAAGTAAGAAAGAATAATTGTTTCTGATGGTGCCGGCAGGCGAGACATACTTTAGTGTTAACTCTTGTTATTCTATAGGCCAAAAACACTATGTTTCGCCTTTAAAGGGCTGTAACCCCTATAAGGGGTCATCTGACAACTTCGACCCTATGGAGACTTTTGTAGAGCTAAATGAGCTGAACATTTAAGCAAGCAACAGCTTTTCTCTATTTACAATAGTTTTCATTCTATAGGCCAAAAACACTATTTTTCGCCTTTAAGGGGCTGGTAACCCCTATAAGGGGTCATCTGACAACTTTAACCCTAGGGAGACTTTTGTAGAGCTAAATGAGCTGAACATTTAAGCAAGCAACAGCTTTTCTTTATCTACAATAGTTTTCATTCTATGGGCCAAAAACATGCAAAAACGCTATTTTTCACCTTTAAGGGGCTGTAACCCCTATAAGGGATCGTCTGACAACTTTGACCTTGTGGAGACTTTTGTAGGGCTAAATGAGCTGAACATTTAAGCAAGCAACAGCTTTTCTCTATTTGCAATAATTTTTATTCTATAGGCCAAAAACACTATTTTTCGCCTTTAAGGGGCTGTAACCCCTATAAGGGGTCATCTGACAACTTCGACCCTATGGAGACTTTTGTAGAGCTAAATAAGCTGAACATTTTAGCAAGCAACAGCTTTTCTCTATCTACAATAGTTTTCATTCTATAGGCCAAAAACATGCAAAAACGCTATTTTTCACCTTTAAGGGGCTGTAACCCCTATAAGGAATCATCTGACAACTTCGACCAAATGGAGACTTTTGTAGAATTTTGGATGCTGAAGCAGTAAGGTGGCATCAAATTTCATCTATCTCTTATACTTTTTGATTTACCAGCCAAAAACAGTAGTCTGACCCACCCTGGTCTATTTTTAGTAACGGTGGCCATGTTTTTTGACGGATCAAAAATTGAAACACAAGTTTGGTGCAGGACACCCTAAGGATCATTCATACCAAGTTTCATTAAATTCTGTTCAGTAGTTTCAGAGGAGAAGATTTTTGAAAAATTGTTAACAGATGACGACGACGACGACGGACGCCAAGTGATGGTAATAGCTCACATGGATCTTCGGTCCAGTTGAGCTCAAAACAGTTAAAGGGGAATAACTCTTAAACGGCTGATCTGACAATTTTGACCCTGAAGTCATTTATGTAGATCTCAATGAGCTTAACAATTCTGCAATGCTAACTTTTCCTCTAGCTATAACGGTTTTCAAGATATAGTCCAAAAACTGCAAAAATGGTGATTAAAGGGCAATAACTCCTATAAGGAGTCGTTTCACAACTTCGACTCAATGGAGAAATTTGTAGAGCTTTTGATGCTGAACAAGGTAGGTTGCTTCAGATTTTCTCTACTTTTTGAGTTATAAGCCAAAAACAATGATATGACCCCCTGTTCTATTTTTAGCAACGGCCGCCATGTTGGTTTGTCGACATATATATAATTCACAAACTTGGTAGAGGACATCCTAAAGATCAAGTATTACAGGTTTCAATGCAATCCCTTCAGTGGTTTCAGAGAAGATCTTTGAAGAAATGTTAACGGGTGGACGACGGACGCTTAACGATGACAATAGCTAAAAAAAAACGTTATTTAGGGGGCTGTAACCCCTATAAGGAGTCATCTGACAACTTCGACCCCTTTTGTAGAGCTAAATGAGCTGAACATTTAAGCAAGCAACAACTTTTCTCTATCTGCTATAGTTTTCATTCTATAGGCCAAAAAAACATGAAAAAATGCTATTTTTCACCTTTAAGGGGTCGTAACTCCTATAAGGGGTCATCTGAAAACGACTCATTAGAGACTTATGTAGAGCTTTTGATGCTGAAGCAGTAGCGTGGCTTCAGATTTCATTTATCTCTTATACTTTTTGATTTCCAAGCCAAAAACAGTAGTATGACCCCCCTGGTCTATTTTTAGTAACGGCGGCCATGTTATTTGGACGGCGGTCACCATTTGTGCAATCTTGGTAGAGGACATCCCACTGATGAAGTGTGCAAAGTTTCAAAGCAATCCCTTCAGTCGTTTTGGAGGAGAACATTTTCAAAGAAAAGTTAACGACGACGACGGAGGCCAAGTGATGGCTATAGCTCACATGGACCTGCGGCCCAGGTGAGCTAAAAAACCCAAGTTCACATTCACAGGATCGTATAAATGAGGTCAGGGTCTCAGTTGTGTAGACCATAACCTCAACTGTCTGTATATCCAATATCAGATGCCAGCTTTTATACTTTTCAAGCAATTCGTCCTCCACAAAAGTTTTACAAAAAGAAGTTTACGGCCTGAAAAAGATTTCAGTTCACAGTCACATGAGCGTGAAAATGGGGTCAGGGTCACACGGCATGGTGCTGGATAATAATACCGGTTTCGCCTTCCTGGCAAGACAAAAATTTGTTGACAACTTATCCAATTTTTCACAACTTGACATTTTGACCTTGAGTCAATAGGCTTCTAGTTTACTGTGCAAGTTATATGTTTTAAAGTTTTCATTCTATAATTCCCAATTGTTCCAAACTTAAGACTCCAAAATGAATAGGTTTCTCTCGAAGACTACATGTGAATAAGTTTGATTTCAGACCAAATGTCTGTTAAAAGATACAAAACAACTACCAAAGTATGCAAGCAAAAATTTGAACACTCGGGAAGGGCAAGCAGTTCCTACTTGAAGCAACACCTCCCTTGTTTGCAGATTTTAAAGCTTTACTAAGTTGGACCTGTTGCTCTTCTGGAATAACAAATTAGAAAGAAGGTGTTTGTTCAGTCTGAAAAAAAAGCTAAACACGTAGGAGTTACTAAACCACTGAGCCAGATTTCAAATCTGCAAGAACTTTATCTTACAGTCACTATCCCAAGTAGAAGTCTGGCAGGTCAGAAAATCTCTTAAAACATGCAGCTTGCTAAATTAATCATCATTTTAAGTGTGTTATTTTTGTCATTTGTACAAGATGAACACTAGGGAGAAGGTTGGGCCCCAAAAAAATAGTTTAACCCTGCCAAATTTTATGTGTGCCTGTCCGAAGCCAGAAATCCTTGTCAAAGCTTTTGTTTGTCCCTGTCAACTATCTGTTTTTTGTTCTTTGTACAGAAATGGGTCTTTGGTTGATAGTTTAGGGATTTGATGGAATATTATGTATTGTATTTTTAGTCTTAGGCCAATGCAAGACAGCGAGCAGTGACCTCTGGTCATGTTGAAGACTGCTGGCTGTTTTCCATTGTGATTTTTTAAATTGCTGTTTCTTTATGTTGGTTGTGTCGCGTACACTAATTCCACATCTCTTTATCATTTTTCCTATCATATTTCAAATTGTAAGGCTGTGTGGATCTCGACAAAAGATAGACAGATATTTTTGTAAGGATGTGTGGATCAGGACAAAAGATGGAAAGGATGTGTGGATCTGGACAAAAGATGGACAGATATTTTTGTAGGGGTGAACACAACTAAAACAATTTCCCCAAACTTCTGCAATCCTTGCTTAGTTCAATTTTTGTGTTGACGAATACATCAAAGCTATAAATTATCCGTTTAAATTCTAAAATTGTCAAAACCCATAGTTTCTTCCTACCCCAGACATAGGTTGGTCTAAGTCCTAATTTGGTTCTAGTTATTGACATTTTTGTGGTATAATTGTTCTATGCTCTTCATATTCATAAAGTGTTTGGCATTTCAAATTTTTGGTACAGCGCCTCTGATGAGTCTTGAATAGACGAAACACGTGTCAGGCGTAGCAAAATTTATGTGTCTGGAACTTTGTTGTAATTCATATTTGTACTGATTTGCAGAATTTAAAAAAAATCCTAATTTTACTATACATAGCTTTTAAATTTTAGTCACAAGGAATTGGTGTAGAAAGTTTAAACAAGTTAAAACATTTATACATGGTTTCTGTGTGTTCATCAAAGCAGGTGCCTAAACATTTCTTTTTTTTTAAACTGCATTCCTCATCAAAAGCTTTGCACAAAACAACTTTCAAATCCTTAATATCAAAATACATTTGAACAGATTTTATGTGATTTTTTTTATTTATTTAGAGTCCTCCAGTTTATGTTCTGGCTGCTATTCTTCTGTCTCTCTCCTCTGCTATTGTAAGTTTGACACCCTTACCACGAGGAAGTGATACGTAGGGTTTATTTCCCTTGCCTATGATGAATACGTAACTCAATCTGAAAAAGATGACAATGTGTGATTATGAAAATCTAATTCATTAGAAATCCCTAAAGACCTTTTAAAAATTAAGACATCAGAAACCCTGGAGATCATTGAATTTGTGAATATGGTTTGAGTAAAATATAACTTAAATCTTCTTCAGATTATATTCAGAAAGATCTGATAGTTTTAAGTGTATGCACAAGTGCTATACAACATGTCATTTACATGAGCAACTTGACAATAATTAAGTGTCAAATCAAGTTTTGTACTTTTTGGATAGAAAGACAAGGGTTTTTAAAAGTACATAGTAGCTCCTGATACCATAGTATAGAATGTTCCCTGTATGGTCTCCCTCCATGATAACTGCCACATAGTGGCTACAAGAAGGTGATGGAATATACAGGATCCAGACCTGTACAGAACTTTCAAGGTCTGGGTTAATCTCCAATGTTGTGGAAAGGGAATATACATCAAGTCTGGGAAGACATTCAGCTCCCATACGCCACACAGACAATCATGCCAAGTCTTGATAACAAAGACCAGCAATCCCGTCAAACATTGGACCTTATGTCACATTTCAATTCTATTATATTTTGTCTCAACTCCAAATCTAGTATTCACTATTTTCAATTCTCAAATGGGTGTAAGGACCTGCTCAATGGCTTGTTACAACCTTTGTATAATTACAGTTGAAATCCCTAACAATAATTGACATTTTAACCCATAAAGTTGTCAAAAGGAAAGTAGATAATGGATTGACCAAAATGGAGAGGAACTACTTAGTGTGCTTAAACTGTGTACCAAATAGTCCATTTGCCAATTAGCTTCGGATTTTTATTCCGGAATCGATTTAATTTTTTTTTGTATTAGCGCTATGGAATTGCAGTGGTTTCCTTCCGAATGGCATACAGACAGGACAAGTCTTGGACTTAATCCTTAATGACTATGATAATCTACTACAATTGATAGAATTATTAGAACCCTTTTAACTTTTTTTACTCAGGTTGTGTTAAACAGTTAGGCGTAAATTTTAGAATACAGTGTCAAAAACATTTTAATGCCAGTAAGTTTTTCAGATTTTTATGGTAGATTATCATAGTCGTAAATTATAAAGTCCGAGACTTGTGCGGTCTGCATGCCATTCAGTAACCACTGTTTCATAGCGCTTATACAAAGAATAAATTATTAAAATTGATTCCTGAATAAAAATCCAAAGCTAATTGGCAAATTGACTATTGGGTTTCAAACCCTTTAGTGGAAGCTGAAATATCTGTTGGAAAAATGTGGACAATGGATAGGTAGGATGATTCCAATACAGCTCCCCCAAAATGTTTTAGAGATTCAATTCAGAGTTTACTTGTGTATATTTTAAGTTGTAGCAACATTTATTTTCAAATGTTATTTTGAATACTTTATGCACACCCTAGCAGAATGTAACAATAACCTAACCAGTGTTCAATCTAGAAATTGGCCACAGGGGGCCATGCTGGCCCACATAACTCACCATAGGGGGCCATAATTTGTAGGTAGGGGCCAATCATATAAAACCTTTAGAATGGAGTGTGCAATGGACAAAAAGTGAACCTGCTTATGTTTCAGTTTTTAAGACAAAATAAAGGGATAAATTGGGACTTATAGTTATACCTGAAGCAAAGTTCTACCATAAGTTGTTTTATAATATTCCTGTATAAATTAATGTGTACGTGTCTAGTCTAGTTTATTGTTTAATGTCCGTTAACCAATCATCCTGAAAGTATTTATGTTTGGCAAGATTTGATTTCGAGCTTGATGTATTGCCGATTGTGCAGTTTCAATAATTTCTTTGTCAGCTTCCTCTGGCGCGGCACCTGCGTTATTATGATTACCGCGGTTTTAGCTTGTTTCACTCCTAGGAGAGTTAATTACACATGAGAAATTATGCTTCATAAATGATGACGTGTTGTCCGACAAAATCAAAAATATTGACTACGTGATATACACGCTTGAATCATTATTATATTGTACCTGATAAAAAGCGTACTTAGGATCAAGCATTTATTCTGTACATTTCCGGTATATTTCAAAGGGACTTTCTCAAGCAGTTGAATTTCCGGTAAAATTGAAGGGACTTTCTCAAAACAATGAAAATTACGTTGCGCCAGTAATGACCCAGGAGATTCTTTCCAGTGCGTCAATTGAACAAAAAATGCGGGAATGGCGCAATGGCGCGCTCTAGATTGAACACTGCCTAACCAATGCACATTGCATATATATTTTCATAGGAGGATATTTTTTTAGTATCTTAAATGGAGAGATAATGACAAGAAAAGGTTTTGCAGGTCTTGGAAATGTTGTCTCTTTTCAGTTATTATGTTGACACTAGCAAGGGTCAGTAATACAGCTACATTTACTGTTTATATACAGTAAAGAAATGTTCCCTGTATGGTCTCCCTCCATGATAACTGCCACATAGTGGCTACAAGAAGGTGATGGAATATACAGGATCCAGACCTGTACAGAACTTTCCAGGTCTGGGTTAATCTCCAATGTTGTGGAAAGGGAATATACATCAAGTCTGGGAAGACATTCAGCTCCCATACGCCACATAGACAATCATGCCAAGTCTTGATAACAAAGACCAGCATTCCTGTCGAACATAGGAAAAGACACTTCATATTGAGGCACATATTTTAAATACTGTACCTGGGAAATTTTTGTACCACCTTTTTTAAGCAGTAGGACAACTGAATCTTATTTTGCGCTGTTATATTATCGTCCATAGACTACAATTAAAGATAAATGCATTTGTGCCGTTTAATTTTCACGCTTCCTTGTTTTCATTTCAGCATATCTGCTTCCATAAATTGCACAAGCATTATTTAACTGACAGTCATGATTTTGTCTTCTACAATAATCTTCATGGTACAAACCTGGTAGCAAATGTGTGTCCTAGAGAATCTTTAATGTGTACAATGTCAAAAGAACCTGGATGTCTTTCTCTGTGTTGTACAACACCAACTCTTCCCAAGTTATGACCTCCAGTGATCATACACAGATTTCCTGAAAAGATATTAACAGTAATAACATGAATTATCTGATAAAAAAGATCTGTCTAATGATGCAAACATAGCAAATTGTGTTGCATACAATTATTTCGCACCTCATTATTTTCTACTTTCATTCCTTTAACGCTATTCATGATCAAGGAATCAAAAGAATTTTGCAAGTATGATGTATGTTTTTGTAACTCCTGTACATATCAACCAATTCAATAAAACATTGAAGTCACTCAAATAAGACTAGAAAATGTGTCTATGAGCCACAGGATGGCCCTCCCGTTCTTGAAATATCATTGACCCTCAATGTGTATTACCTGGGATATGGACCTTTACCAAGAAATTGATCAAAAGTGTTCATGTGTAAAATAAAGGTTGCTGTGACCTTATTTCTGGTGGGTGGTGCCATGTTACCAAGACTCATTGAGTAGTGAAATATTATTGACCCCTAACATGTACATGTAGTATTCAAGATATGGACCTTAACCAAGAACTTAACCAGTCATTCATGCGTAAAATATAGGTCACAGTGACCTCATTTCTAGTGGATGGTGTCACCTTACCCAAGACACATCTAGTGGTGAAATATCATTGACCCCCAACATCTAGTATCCAAGTTATGGACCTTAACCAAGAACTTAACCGAAGTCGTTCATGCATAAAATATAGATCACAGTGACCTAATTTTTATTGGGTGGTGTCATGTTACCCAAGACACATCTAGTGGTGAAATACTATTGACCATCAACATGTAGTATCTTAGATATGGACCTTAACCAAGAACTTAACCAAAGTCATTCATGCGTAAAATATAGGTCACAGTGACCTAATTTCTAGTGGGTGGTATCATCTTACCTGAGACACATCTAGTAGTGAAATATCATTGACCCCAAACATCTAGTATCCAAGTTATGGACCTTAACCAAGAACTTAACCGAAGTCGTTCATGCATAAAATATAGGTCACGGTGACCTTATTTATAGTGGGTGGTGTAGCCCTACCCAAGACCCATCTGGTGGTGAAATATCATTGACTCCCAACATCTAGTATCCGAGTAATGGACCTTAACCAAAGTGTTACGGACGGACAAGGGTAAAACTATATGTCTGATCCACATACGTGGTTGGGCCATAAAAATATATGCAGATAAAAGAACACCATAGGTTAATGAAGCTTATTTAATCCAACCTAGCTTCATTCTGATGTGTCTTTCATGTATGTGATAATAATCTGTACCCCATATGGTCTCCCTCCATGCAGGGTTTTTTCCAGGATTTTGAGGGCTTTAGTCACTTTAGCAGTCGACCAAAATGTGCGACCTTATAATCCATAACCATGTTTGCTTCTAGCAGTCTGGTTGAAGCAAAAATACCAATACTTGAATTTCTATATGTGCAGGTTATAGCTATGTATATTATATTTTCAGTACCATGGACAGAACACAGATTACAACAGTTATTATCATGTTCAATAAAATATATCTTAATATTTGTTGAATTGATTTTCCCCCTTTTAATCATATTACTTAATGTACTGCAGATTCTTTGCCTTTAATATCTTATAGGCATAACAAAATGATAACACCCCCACCACCCTTTTTTACAAATTAAGGGAAAATATGTATTACTCATCAAGTTTAACATGCTCATAGAAAGCTATAAGCACACATAAAGTCTCTCTTTTTTTCTCATTTGAAGAAGCAGTTTTGTTTTTGTTTTACCATTTTCATAATGGTTATGATAAGTGACTGGTGGTCCCTAAAAGGAGGAATATGCAGACAACAAAACAGAGAACATCCTTCATGTCCTATAAAGGAGCTCTACAAATTTAGTTTAATGTTAAGGTGGCTCGAGGTTATTAAACAAAACAAAATAATTTCTTAACTCAAAATCATTGGAACTCCACTACACCTCCGCTGAAATGGAGGTGCTCCTATCTAAGGAGGGTAATAAAAGGAAGAACAAGGAGATCGTAAAAATGTAAACAAAGTTCTTTTCATCTGATCTCCCTTTAATGCATGAAAAATGATGTTTTTGGATAACAGGATGTTCTTAATAAAATAGTTTCATGAAGGTAAATCCTTTCATCTATATTTACTTCTAAGTTTTTGTGATATTTACACAGAAATTATCATTTTGTCAACATGGTCAGAGCACGTGGGTTGACAAACAAATCAATATTTTTCAGCTGATATAAAAATAAACTTTCTCCTGATTGGTCAAGTATAGGGTCTATTTCATTCATGATTGATTTCGAAATCAATCAGCGATGGACAAGCACCTGTTAAACCAATTAACAGTTACAGTTAATTAACTGTACAAACATATCCGGCCTCCGGGTGTTTATGCAGACAGCTTGGGTCATAAATCAATAGGGCTTCATTGTAAAATCTGTTGTCAATTTGAATTACACGAAAATGACGAAAGATTTAACTGATTATCGTAAAAAAGGACGAGAATTTTCTACATTTTTGAAAATTAAAGTGGCGAAATTGGTTTGAAAAATTTTCGTCAAATAAAATATCTTTTCGCCAATGACGAAAGTGACGAGCGCTAGAAAAATCACTGTCCATGATAACTGCCACATAGTGGCTACAAGAAGGTGATGGAATATACAGGATCCAGACCTGTACAGAACTTTCCAGGTCTGGATTAATCTCCAATGTTGTGGAAAGGGAATATACATCAAGTCTGGGAAGACATTCAGCTCCCATACGCCACACAGACAATCAAGCAAAGTCTTGATAACAAAGACCAGCAATCCTGTCGAACATTGGGAGTGACCATGATATCATAGCTGTGGTATTTAATAATTTTTCCATTTGTTGGTGTCCAAGTTCTGACATTGATAAAATTAATATCCTCGGAAATTTATTTCCTCTATTCAAGTTAAGTTTAAGATGGTATTACTTTCCATTTCAAACTGTCTAAGTCAGATCAGCAAAATAGTTCAAGTCCCCCCCCCCAAAAAAAATACGCAAAAGATTTACATGAATCTAAATGGTATCAAATCACTTTGTGATTTTCTTCTTATAGTTTTCAAGAATTAGGCTTCACATATAATTGTTGATAAAGGGACAAATGAACAGACACAGTAAAAACAATTGGGCTTCCAAATCTTTCATGTGGGGCCCTTATTTAGTCTAAATTTTATTAATTTTATATAGTTTTGCCAATTTAAAATGAATGTCATACCAACCCGTCTGTTTAATACATAGAGTAGGGTCAGACAGATTTATAAATCACTTGGGATATATATTGCCATCTTTTTTTTTCAAAAGGTTAAAGGTTTTTTTTTATGGGACTTTTTCCTTTTCCACTTGATTTGCACTTTCAAGATTAGATAATCTAAACAGGTAGTTTTGATAATATAGAATTATGGATGTTCCCTGTATGGTCTCCCTCCATGATAACTGCCACATAGTGGCTACAAGAAGGTGATGGAATATACAGGATCCAGACCTGTACAGAACTTTCCAGGTCTGGGTTAATCTCCAATGTTGTGGAAAGGGAATATACATCAAGTCTAGGAAGACATTCAGCTCCCATACGCCACACAGACAATCATGCAAAGTCTCAACAAAGACTGGCAATCCTGTCAAACATTGGTAAAAGGAAATAATATCTATAAAAGCTGCATTCATCAGCTGTCGTCTTGTTGAGTTTTTTTTTTGGTTACATTGAAAAATTTCCATGGTTTAAATTTTGTGTATCCAATTTTCTATAAAAGGTCTGTATATAACATTGGAGTAAATCTTCACATGGGTTTGTTTTTGTGAATATGTGGATAAAAATATCCCATTTTACAGTTCAGTATTTTTCAGGATTGTTTTTAAATGACATCCAATGCATATTCTATTATTTTCATTTTTTAGACATACCAGAGTCAAATTTGATGAAGTCTTTGATCTTTCCTGTTGCTATGTCAACCATTATGGTGTCATTGACCTTGATCAAAGGATCTGGGTATCTGATGGTACGACCGTCATGAGTGACTACAAATGGTACACCTTTCAGGGCTACTCCAACTCTCTTCACACGGCAGAGTTTGTACTTGAATGAAAAGTCAAAATTGAATACAGCATTTTATATTGATAGCTAAAAGTACAAAGGACAATAACATATTTTTGTTTATTGTTGCATAAATTGACAGCATTTATTTTACATGATTAATCTATTTTACTTTTAGCTCATTGGATGATCGATTTTTTTATGAATCAACAGAACCCTTTTGTATTTCAGTTTTGTTCCAAAATAGAAAGTATCATGTGTACATGTAGGATGCTGTATTCAAGTGTATACCTATTTTTTATTTACATGTATTACTCAGTTTATAACTTGGAATTACAAAGTATCTATCAAACTAGTTACTGTCTAGCATTAATTTGGTTTTTAAGGGGTAAATTTTCAAAGCCTGACAGGGCCATGTACAACCTGTATTTGAGATGATAGACAAGAACTCTCATATACAATTATATACCTTTGCTTCTTCACTTTTAACACGATGAACAGCAAATCTTCCTTTTACATCATAGATCAGTCTGAAATTCTCTGATGTCTTGTCAATGGTAATAACATCTACAAAGATACAGAATGCTTACAAAATACACCAACATAATTGCCATATCATAACAATTACAAGCCTATTCACACAAATTCATTTGAGGATTTTTATCCATTCTATATTATCCCTGACTTTGGTATTGCTGTAACAGACACATGTCAGTAAGCGACCGTAGACAGGTTTTTATATAGGCTTTATTTTGACTGAAGAAAGAATTAAGTCTCTTTCCTCAGCTTCGAAAAAGCCAAAATACTTTGTATCAAATACGTTTTCATCTCACAAAAGTTTGATTTGTTTTTGCTGCTACAAAAATTTAATTGTCCTTTCAGAAACACCATTGAAAAGTTATCAAAAATTCAATTCCTATTTTGGTTTAGCTGCAATAATGTAGCTCCTAAGACATCTTTTTGATTAGGCAGAGCTACAAAGGGGTCCCATTACCTGTAATGGAGCAAGTCGAAATTTTATGTTTATCATTCTTAGGACTTGAAATGGATTTAGATAGTCGAGGAAACCTTGAACATGTTGAAAAACACAGACTGGCGTAATTTTTTATAGTAAATTTCCATAAATATAAGTTTTGAGGATAATATTGTCACTTTAACTATTTTGATCCTGAACTTTACTATGTAGTTCAGGATCAACATAAAATAAAATGAAGATTTTGTGATTAAAAACTTAATATTCTTAGGTATTCATCATGAATTTATAATCAAAATGTTAAAATCATATCAGCATCAACTAAAAAATTGCACGAAAACTCTCAAACTTGGGGCTTCAATTTGAGGCAACTGCTCATTAGGTTAATGGAACCCCATTAAAACCCTGGCGATGAAGCAAGCATAAGAGGGTTTTGTTATTAGAACTAATTTTGTTTATTTACCCCCAAAAAATTTTTCTTGTCTTAAATTACTTAAAAAGCTTTGTTTGCACTTTAAATTGCTTAATTTCAAAGGATTTTTTTTTATGTCAGAACCTTGAATGTTTAACAGAGTTAGTTCCCTTAAAAAATATTATCTGATTAAGGGTTGATAAACTCATAATAAATATAAAATGTATGTTTTGTTGGCTATGTACCTTACACTATCTAATGATCTACTTCAACTGACCTATTTCCAACCCTAGAGAATATTAACAACTTTCACAATCCATAAAATAGAGTGTGAAAGTCAAAAGTGCATGCATGTACTTTACTTCCAATTGAGTATTCATCATTTGACTTATTTCACAATATTTATCTCAATTATTGACATTATCCCTGACTTTGGTAATGCTATATCA
The DNA here is from genome assembly GCA_963971305.1 of Arcuatula senhousia. Classification (NCBI taxonomy): domain Eukaryota; kingdom Metazoa; phylum Mollusca; class Bivalvia; order Mytilida; family Mytilidae; genus Arcuatula; species Arcuatula senhousia. Next base: position 12,400,839 of record OZ020309.1, on the reverse strand, counting down.
GACACAAGTCAGTAAGCGACCGTAGACAGGTTTTTGTGTTGGCTTTATTTTGACTGAAGACAGAACTAAGTCTCTTTCCTCAGCTTCGAAAAAGCCTTAGCACAATTTGCATCCCTAAGCCAAGCAATGACCTACAATTCATATTTGCCTTATTTGTTAGGACATTCATGGCCTGTTAATGTAACTTGTTTTTTCCTACATGTATGTACTTTTAATTTAGTCATGAATGTCCTACAGCTAGCAATTTTTTTAATTTGTAATGTCATTACTGAAATGGGTAAACGGTTTAAATTTAAACACATCTCAATACCTACCCATGAAACCAGCTGGATAGTTCATGTCAGTTCTTACTTTGCCATCAACCTTAATCAATCTCTGCATGACAATCTTTTTGACTTCATCATAGGTCAAGGCATATTTGAGTCTGTTTCTTAAAAACACTATCAAGGGAAGAGATTCCCTCAGTTTGTGAGGACCTGCACTAGGTCGTGGAGCCTGTGAATAATGAAGAACATCCATTTTTTTGTTAACATACACATGTTGATATCAACACATTATGGAGTCTTTAAGTTGTCGCTACTTTATTCGAGTTGTGTCACCTACTTAAACCATATCTCATTTTCTATGCCTTTCAGAACAAGTTGCTTTGATTAGTTGCTTAGAAAACTGTCAACAAAGTTTTATTTCAGTCTAACAACATGACCTCTTTTCACCAATTCTTAACCTAGATTTTCATGAACAGAACAAATGTAAAGCAATTGCGGTTGTCCATTGTGGTTTTTCTATATTGAAGCTTGTCATGTGAGATGTGTCACATACACTCATTCCACATCTCATTATTTTTAATTCAACAGGAATCATTATGTTTATTTACATGTATTTCTTTAAATAACACAAACTAAATTGTGAGACTGGTAGATTTATAGTCAGCCTTAACATGCTTAACCTGTTGAACAAGGAAAGTATTTCTTTGATACAACAGAGTTAGATTGTTTTCATTGGAGGCCAGTTTTGTAATATCAATACATAGAATACTTACAAAAACTCCACCTAATTTGTCCAGCATCCATGATTTAGGTGCTGTTAGACGCTTCAGATGCTTCCTACGCCCTCTTACACCCTAAAATAGAAACACTGGTGTTAAAATGTCTATATCTGCCACATGACAGAACCAACTAGGATTTTGTTTACAAATGTTTGAAGCATTCCACATTTTTCTTATACTTGAATTAAATGCATTTAATTTCACAATAGTATTTTCATTTTTTTGGGGTCATACTTTAAATGTCATAACTTATATCAACTATTTATATTTTAAGGTGGACCCCGTGGTTTTTTGCAATGACATCAGGAATGTCAGGTCATACAATTTTGTTGGCAGGGAATACATGTTAATATCACTGTGACATTGCTTTTTAGCATATTAGGTAAAACTATAGTTAATTTGTATGGAATCCCCAAATTAAGGTGTTTGCAACAATAAACACACAGCCGGGACACACACAGAAAATTGGGATATGCCAGCTAGATTAGACAATATTTTATCATCATCTTCCTAGTACTGGAGAAGACTCGGTGTGGAGTGTGGAACTTTCCGGAATTGACCAAATCAGGAGCCCACAAGGAGCAAATAGAGAACACAAAACATACAATGTATAAATTTTAAAAGGTAAGGAATATGACTATTTGATAGAATAAGAATTACGAAGTTATGAACAATCATACAAAGATACATTAGGAAAAATATAATTTATTTAAAGTCGGGTTAATGACAATAGGTACGAGATCAATAGTGTACATACTTATCATGAGCTAATAAATAGATCTTTTTATACATGTTGTGTTTCTTCGTGTATAACATGTTTCAAATGATAAATATTGCTGAAATACGTCAGGAATAATGCGCCTTAATTATTAAAGTGTTAATTGATGATGTTTTTTCTTCAGTTTTTAATTTGTCAGGTAGCTGATGGAGCAGATTTTGTAAGAAAAATTGTCATGTACCAACCATGTTGGGATTAAACGGAAAAGGAAGTTGATAGTTTAGATCGGAACTTACAACCAAGATCTTTTTGTGACGTGTGATCTGATTGGTCGAAACAAACAACAATGACCAATCAAATTAAGTTTAAGAACCAAGCACCTGTCCTTAGAAAATGGACTTGACATCAGATTTGGGAACTGAATTCGATTATTGTTTCGAGTCAGAAAGTTCAAATGACTATTCAAACGAAAATTCACAATCAAAACATTCCCCTCCAAGAATTGAAATCATAAATGATACAATTGAAAGCATGGACGACTATGAAAACCCCAGTCACTTGATTAAAGTTGAGGTGGATGAACAAGATGAAGTCTCTAGATCTTGTTTCATGGAAAAGGGAAAGAAAAATGAAAGTCACAATGTTAGAACATCGAAACACAATAGAGAAAACAACGGGTAAACAAAAAAAAATCATTTAATGAATGGATTTTCATCATACATCCTTAAACTCATAGGTCTGTTTAGGATGTACCTACCTGAATGTAATTAGGTTTGTCAATTGCAGTGATTCCGAAGGTTGCCGGACCAAATGAAATGTCCAGTAAAAATTGCTTCGGTCCAGTAAAAATTTTCAAATTTTATACTAGGGGTGTAACGATTCACCGGTGCATCACGATATTTTATCCCACGATCTGGAAATCGATACTGTGTTTGACTTCGCGATTCCGATCCGATCCAAAAAATGTCGTATCCATCTTTGGTAGGAAGTTAAAAAAGCGTGCTTCCGGTGTCAACGATGGCACAAAATATTGTCAGTCGGACTGAAATAAAATCTTTTGCTTGAAAAGACTTCGGTTTACAGTCTATTTAACACATGAAAATTATACTTCTTAAACATTACCATCGATTTACAATGATATGACAAGCAGGTCTTTTGTAAGTTATGAAAGTAAAAGGTATCGTGATACGGATCGGATCGTGGGGAAGTGGTATCGTTACACCCCTATTTTATACCATTAAATCTACACAAATATTTGTTCAAAATTGAGTTCGGTCCGGTAAAACCAAAAGCACCTTGGAATCACTGCAATTGTCAGTAGTCCAAATAATTATGCCGTTTTGGAAGTCTTTCATAATTTTTGATGTTTGCTTCCTTCAACTGGGGATCTAAAAGAGTCAAATAAAGGTAATAACAAAACTACCGAACTTGAATGATCAATCTCATAGTCCAGAGAAAATGACAAAATCCAATCAGTCATACCGGAGAATTGGTGGATCGCAATGGTCCTGACTTGGTACAGGCATTTCAAACCTCCCTCTTCCATTGCGATCTTAGGATCCGGTAATGACCATAGAACACAACATACATGTAGTTGTGAGACACAATAGGGATGACAAAAAACCCAGAGAGACGTCATGATTATCTGGACTAGGTTTGTCAGTAACCTTTCCAATGTTGGTGGTGTCTTCCACAATGAAAACTGACTGCCCTGTAAGGTCCCTGTTTATCAAATAGTGTATTAACCTAACATAACTCATCAGTTTTTTATATTTGCACAATTAAATTAATTTGAGAGGAATTTAGGATGTGACATCAATGGTGAATGGCAAATTATACATGTATAACAAACCTGCAAATAAATATACAAGAGAAGTACATGTAACTCTTGCATACATATTGACCATTGCCATATGAAATATTTGTTCCTGCAAATGATCTTTCATGATAGAATTGTGGTGACTCAACTACCCAGGACTGGCACAACAGCACCAAATCGGCCTCCTATAGACAGCACTTTTAAATTAATCCTCTGAGCCAAAAAAGTACTTTCCTAGCTCTGCTTATTAAGGTAGCACCTTACATAGTTTGTTTTAAGTCAGACAATCACACTTTAAATCTACATAACTTTCTTATTATTTCACCAAATTTCAATAAATGAGACACCATTAGAAAGAGGAAAGTTTGCCCTTTATGATGATACCTTCATAAATTAACTACAATATAAAACAAAAGAAATAACTGTTCAAAAGTAAACATTTCAACATAACTGACTCAAATGAAATTAGCTCTCCCAGCATTACAAATATTTCCTTAAAGCTAATATAATCTGAATCAACACTGCATGACCTCCAAAACCGTGTCTCAGGATTTTCCTATCATATTCCATTCTCCAATAAAGCAATATTTTGTGTACAAGGCTTTATTGCATACAGGGTCACTATGTTGAATGTGCCATTAAATATTTTCTAAAGCTTTAATCTAAAATCTGAGACATATTTTTTTTTTAAAATAGACCTTTGAATAACATATCCAAAAAATAGCCACATCGGGGTACCCATCTGGGAGCTAAATTAGATCAAACTTTACTTTTTGCTTGAAAAATGAAAATGGAAAAACCCCAAAAATATAGTTCCTGCTTTGAGCCCCATTTTATAGATCAAATAGCATGTTCTACCATGGGAGCACTGTAGGATTCTTAGATCATCATAAATCAACATCCATTTGACCTATAAACCAAGTTCCATCCACACAAACATTGAATATAGCCCAAAATGCATATCCCGGTACACTTACTAAAAAATTTGCGGGAAATTTTACATCATATTGACCTTATCTCAGGTCAGTTGTTTACTGTAAAGGACAAGACTCCTCCTTTACTGACCAGATGGTTCCACTATTGGTTGTCTATCTTATAATTTCTCTTCAAATGACTGGTCAACAGTCATAAAACTTTCCAGCTGTTATAGATAAGCCCTACCTTTATGGTTTATTGACAGCTTAAATTGCATGTGCTTTTGTTTTGATTATTTAATTATTACCATAGCTCATTAATGATAAGGTGTACTGAAAATATTTTTGCACCATTTGAAAAGGGGTATTTAGTTGTATTTAAAAAGGTATAAATAAAAATTTTAATAAAATTTAAGCACTTTTGTATTGTGTTACCTTAAGACTGGCTCAAAACCTATGTGACCTACCTGTACACTTCTGGTCCCAACAACAGAATTTATAAAACTTACATACATGTAATTAAATTTTAATTTGTCTTCTCTCTCACACATTAGAGATAAGTCCCCCCAAGTTCAATAGTTTTGATATTAACTTAATTCATAAAAGATTATCAAAAGACATATTTTGTTATGAATGTAGTTTACAAATAACTTTTTTGATGTCAATCAATGACAACTGTCAGGTCAGTCAAATCCATGACAGATGGCAATGTATCTTGTATACTGGCATTTTTTCTCTTTTTATATTGAGTTATATTGCAAACAGTCATCGTTTAGAAAACAAAACAGAATAAAAGTTTATTAAAAATAGTGCATTCAAAAATAAAAAGTAAATCTTGCTTTTAAATATAATATTAAAATCTATAACAGTGAATACGAAATTGTTCCAAGGTTTATATAATTACCAGACCGAATCCTAATTTAAGAACTTTTCTCCTAAACGTGTAACTAAAATAGATCCAAATTTTTACCAGACCGAAAGAATTTTTACCAGACATTTCATTCGGTCCTGTGAATTTCATATTCACTGCTATAATAACTTTCATGCATTGATTTTTATTCGACCGCAAAATTTTTGCATTCGTATAATGTTATGGCGATGTCGTGGTTGTCGTCGTCGTCTGGGGACATTTGGTTTCCGTGCGATAACTTGAGTAAATATTGACCAATTGTTATGAAATTTTGATATGATGTTTGTAACCACTAGAGGAAGGTTCCTATTGTATTTGGGGTTGGTGGCTCTTACCGTTTTGGAAAAAAGGGCCAAAAGAGGCTATAACGGGTGTATTGACAAAACTGTTGTAGAATGTTTATTATTCATTTGATTTTAAAAATTCTTTTTTTATTGAATTTGTTATTAAATTCTGTCAACAAAATGTGTCAATGGTTTTGATGTATATTGAACCGTTACATTGCTACAGTGGGCCAAAGACGGGCCACACCCAAAAAATCAACTTTTTTATTTGTGGTTCGATTTTCAAAATCTTTTTTGCATTGGAATCCTTGTGAAAACCCTGCCTGCATTTTTCAATCAGATTTGCAATATCTCTAACTGTTTTTGAGATATAAGGGGTCGAAGGGGCAAAAAACGCCATTTTTAACAGTTGGTCAAGGCAAATGGTTTAACACAAGAAATTTAGCTGTAGTGGGCCAGCCAATTGTTATGAAGTTTAAATATGATGATTATATACACTGAAGGAAGTTTTTTATTGTATTTGAGGTTTGTGGTCCTAACCTTTTTTTAAAAAGGGCCAAAAGGGGCTTAATCGTGTCAAAAATGTCAATGAAGATAGAAATAATTTTTTTTCTATTAAATGTTATTGTAAATATATATGTGTCAAATATGCATTTTAAAGTCCACCATAGGTTGCATGTGTAAAAAAAGCTTTGTAAGTCCACCATGGGCTGCATGTGACCAAAGCAATAGACTATCCATATTGGGCCTCCAACGTACAGGGTTCAACTTGTTGCGGTCGTATCATGCTGTGCTCGGCGTAGCTTTTTATTATAGTTAATATTGTTTTAAATTTATAATTATATAATTTTAAAACATCTTTAAAAATGTTCACCAAAATAAATGAAATGAATATTTTAAGATTTTTTTTTATCAATGTTAAATCCACATGTATTATTTTATAGTTACATACAGCATACAGTTTCTAAAGACCAGATTTGTATGCAGATTAATCCTGGAGATCAGTCAATGCCCCAAAATCCCTCACATGCCACTGTTACAGTTGAAAGCAGAAATCCTGAGACAAATAAAAAAGAGGTCAAAAGGTAATTATATATGTAGTTTAACTGTGCAACATTTGCTCTGATAAAAAAATTACGATGAAATCAGTTTATAATTTGAAATAACAGTATGTATGCATGTATTTATTGAATAATAGTACAGTGTTATAGGATTCCCATTACCTGTTACGCAGGGTAAGTGGATTTTGAAAGTTTTCTGCATTAATTTCTATTGTGGGTAAGTGAATTTTTAGCAATTTTAAATACGGGTAAGTGAGATAAAAAAAAAACAATATCCTGTAACGCAATATGTGAGATACAGCCAACAATCATCCAACCATCAATGATCGGCTTTGAACTAATTGCATTGTGTTTTATTTTTGGCCAATTGCAGATGGCAAACAGTGGTTGTTGGTCACGTTTATTTTGGATTTTAAATTGCTGTTTACATATGTAGGCTGTAACGCGTACTCTTATTCAGCATCTAATTACCTTCTATCTCTGCAATATTGATACAAGCACATCTGTTTCATATTTGTCCAGTTTGCTAATTTGGGTTATTCTTGCAATGGTGTCTGCCATTTTTATGCCCAATCTCTTAAGGGGGTGGTAAAGGGGGGATCCCAACACGAAAACACATGCTTCAAAAACGAAGCAGGATTTATAAAAATAACCAAACAAGCAACACGAGAAAAATAAATTCAGTTAATCGAAAACATGAAATCACGTGACGTGCCTCAAAAAGGCAGAAAACGAAGCACGGGATATTAAAATTTCCAAACACGGGACAAAAATACAGACAAAAACGGAGCATGTACAGCCTCCCCAACACAAAAACACAAGAAATAAAGATTAAAATCACGAAAATACTTAAAATAGAAATGCCAAAAACGTATCACGAAAATAATCCTTTACTACCCTCTACTGAAGTAAGAAGCATATAGTGCTTGGGTCTGTTCGTTTATTGATCTGTCCCTCTGTCCCAAATGTGAGATGGGGCAATAATCTTTCGCACATATTCCTGTTATATTACCTGCATTTTTTTTGCAGAATTGATGTACATGTATGTACATGTATGTGTAAAATTTTCCATTTGCCATCTCGTGTGATGTGATGTTGCATCCAGATAATTTGGGTCAAAGTTTTTTCAGCAACAATAAGGCCCATTCTCTTGATACATTTATTTGGTATTGGCTTTATCCTAATGTACTATATGGTATTCAGCTATTTTATGTCAATTATTAATCCACTTTCTGTTTACAGAATTCATACATGTAGGTACTCTAATTAAATGTACTTGATATATGTTTTCCATGTATTGTAGATACCAGTGTGATTTCACAGGGTGTGCCAGAACTTATAGCACAGCTGGTAACCTTAGAACACACAAAAAGACACATACAGGTACACGATCCTATGTAAGGTTATTTATTCTGTCAGAACATTATGTTAGATTTGTCTCAGTTAACTGCCCAAGGTTAGTGGTTTACTCTTGGTGTACATCATTGTACATTGTACTACGGTTTCCTTCACCATTTAAATTGACTGTATGACAGATGTAGGTCTTAAAGGGTGGAAAACCCTAACACTCACTCACTCGCTCAAACCCCATAGAGAGAAAAATAGTGGTCCCAAATTACTTAAAATTGTTAACCCTTTTTTGCCTCACCTCAAAAGGTGAGACATAGGTTTTACTTTCCAGTGGCGATGGCGGCAATGTAAACTTTTTGTAAGACCTTTTTGGAAAATGAATTAAATGCATGAAAAGTATAATAACTAGGCATCTGATATTTGTTATACAGGCAAATGGGGTTGTGGTCTATGCAATGGTCACCATACAGTGTGACCTTGCCCCATTTTCATGCTTCAACGACTGTAAACTTAGGTCTTTTTTCAAGTCTTAAACTTCTTTCTAAGACTTTTGTGGAAAATGAATTACATCAAAATTGTAATAGCAAGGCATCTGATATTTAGTATACAGACACTTAATATTGTGGTCTATGCAACTGGCTCCATGCCTTGTGACCTTTTTGGGGCTTGTTAACTTCTTTGTAAGACTTTTATGGAAAATGAATTACATGTAAAGTATTATACCTAGGCATCTGATATTTAGCATGTTTAGAATGCAGTGTTGTGGTGTACTAAAGGCCTTGATAAATTGTGAATGAGTTCTTCGCAGTGGTGTCGACAGGCGAGACATACTATTATTGGCCATACTTGTTTAATGCTTGAATATCTTATAATTGTCTACATTTTCATAAGATAATGCATACATTTACTTGTCAAATAAAGCTTTTGTTAGTGTTACATCATGCATTATATTAAACTTTAATTTTTTTTTTTAAGTCAGGTCCTTTTTGAAAGATATTTGAAATTATTGATGTATTGTTCACAGAGAGAAAATCTGTAAAATATTTGCTTAAATATCTAAATGTTCCATTCCCCCAAGCTGAACAGGAGTTCATCAAGGTACTTTGGAGTTTGGAGTACTGGTGCTTAATCTTTCTATAGAATGTTGTAATAATAGAAGTTAATCTTTTTGATCAGTTAAACTCGCACATTCATTGAAAATGAAAACTACTCATAGGTAGATGATTTTTACCTGAAGGAAAAAACTCCCATCTCTGAGAGATAATTGCTTATACATTTTGTATATATGATTGTTGTAACAAAATAATATATTTTTTTATGAATTTAATGCTTTAAACAACTCTATGACATTTATCTTTCACATTTTCTTTTATATAACTACCCTTTTTGAGCTATTTTTTCAATGTGAAATTTTCAACAGGTAAATCTTTTATACTAGGAAAATTTTTCCTTCATACAACAAGATAATCTCCTCTCTATAGATGTGAGTTTAAACTGATCAGAGAGATCAACTTCCATTGTAACACATTCAATATGAGGATTAAGTACAGTACTCCAAAGTACTTTGATGAGTCCCTGTTCAGCTTGGGGTAATTAATCATTTTATTTGCTATAACAAAAAATATTCTGTAGTAACTTTAAGTAGCAGAGTTAACATACATATTGACAATTTGATTAAATATCTTATCAGATCTTGAGTTGTTTCTGGCTTACTTGACCTGACATAACATTAAAGATTCTACTACCAGTTATCTGAAAACAATGTACTGTGGTTTCATTAATATTCGCGGGATATCAATTTTCGTGGTTTTCGTGGGTGGTATTAACCCACGAAATTTGATACCCCACAAAAAGGAAATTTTACATTGATATGTATGCTTCCAACTTCAGAACCACGAATTTAAGAATCCATGAACAGGCCTTTTTTAACCAATCCACGAAAATTGATACCCACGAAAATAAATGAATTCACAGTATTTAGCAAATCTTTTCATGAAATGTCTTGATGAATTTGTGAATCCATCCTTGTGAGATTTTAGTTGCTTGAATCTATAAATCAATTATTTTATTCAGGAGAATTTACCTTTGTGTGTAATGAACAAGGATGTGGCAAAGCTTTCCTGACATCGTACAGTTTGAAGATACATGTCCGAGTTCACACTAAAGAAAAACCTTACAACTGTGATATCCCTGAGTGTGAGAAGTCTTTCTCTACACTGTACAGGTTAGTGCATTGCGGGGCCCGTGTGGACCAGTGGTCTAAGGCGTTGGTTTAAATACCACACTATTAATCACTAGTCAATATTAATTACCACTTTAGTTTGTTGGAACTAATCCCGGTTTGCAATAACAAGAACAGGACTTTCCCAATTGGATGTAATTAGGTTTGTCATTTACCTGCCCAAGATTTTTGGTTTCCTTTGGGTACGATAATCCTGTTTCCTCCACCATTTAAACTGACACCCTATATGGCCCAAGGCATTAAACACCAACACACACAGAGAGTGACACAGTACATTTACATTGCTATTATCCTCTGAGTTATCAGAGATACATGTATAAGAAATAATTTATGGACAACTTCAGTTAATTGTTGTTGGTGATATTAAAATGTGTTCATAATTTGGTTGATAATGTTTTGCCATTATGTCTTGCCATCTTGTATATGTGTTCTTGGTAAGTACATCTATTTGTTTAATGTGTTAGAATATATCATATTGTGTATTCTACATCTTTTTAGATTAAGAGCTCACCAGAGAATCCATACTGGAAAAACTTTCAACTGTGAGGAAGGAGAATGCAGGAAATTTTTCACCAACCTGAGTGACCTCAAGAAACACAAAAGAACACATACAGGGGAAAGACCTTATTTGTAAGTACCCCCCCCCCCCCCCCCCCCCCCGGAGAGATACTTTATTTGTAAGTATCCCCCCAAAACAGGGACCCCAAGAAACACATAAGAACACATACAGGGGAAAGACCTTATTTGTAAGTACCCCCCCTCCCCTAACAGTGACCACAAGAAACACAAATGAACACATACAGGAGAGATATCTTATTTGTAGCACTCACTCCTTGTTTAATAGAAGATAATGAGAAGTGGTTTAAGACAACTTACATAAATAAAACAGTCCTAATTAAAAATCCACAATGAAAAAAAAACAGCTGTTGCCATTGGTTTTTGCTCACAATTTGTCATAGGCCAATAATACCAAACCAAGAATTACCAAAGAAAGAAAATATTTTTTTTTCTTTTCTGTCAGTATGATTTACCTCCCTTTGCAAATTTCTTTCATAACAGTAGATACAATGCAATGATTAATTAGAGTCCCTGCCCTTTCCTTAGCCCCCAGGCGATGACTTTAAGGGGTAGTTAAGAGAAAATATCTTGAAATCGCAACAATATCGCAATCTGTTATGTTTAATCAAATAAAGGTTTATTTCAATGTTGGCAACACAACTAGAGAGCACCATAGTTCACTCTCGTGATGACTGGAATTCATGTTTTTAATTGATTTTTGGTAGTTTTTGTGTTTCCCAGTTTTACATGTTTTTTAGCTCACCTGGACCGAAGGTCCATGTGAGCTATTGCCATCACTTGGCGTCCGTCGTCGTCCGTTAACAATTTTTCAAAAATCTTCTCCTCTGAAACTATCGAACAGAATTCAATGAAACTTGGTATGATTGATCCTCAGGGTGTCCTGCACCAAACTTGTGTTTTGATTTTTGATCCGTAAAAAAACATGGCCACCGTTACTAAAAATAGACCAGGGGGTCAGACTACTGTTTTTGGCTTGTAAATCAAAAAGTATAAGAGATAGATGAAATCTGATGCCACGCTGCTGCTTCAGCATCAAAAGCTCTACAAAAGTCTCCTTTAAGTCGATGTTCTCAAAGGTGAAAAATAGCATTTTTGTCTCGCCTGCGACGAATAGTCGCGGAAGGCGAGACATAGGTATTACTTTCCGGCGACGGCGACGGCGGCGGCGTAAACTTTTTTGTAATACTTTTGTGGACAATGAATTGCTTGAAAAGTATAATAGCTAGGCATCTGATATTTGGTATACAGACAGTTCAGGTTATGGTCTACGCAACTGTCACCATGCCGTGTGACCCTGACCCCATTTTCACGCTCCAGTGACTCTGTGAACTTAGGTCTTTTTTCAGGCCGTAAACTTTTTTGTAAGACTTTTGTGGACGATGAATTGCTGGAAAAGTATATTAGCTAGGCATCTGATATTTGGTATACAGACAGTTCAGGTTATGGTCTACGTAACTGTCACCATGTCGTGTAACCCTGACCCCATTTTCACGCTCCAGTGACTCTGTGAACTTAGGTCTTTTTTCAGGCCGTAAACTTTTTTGTAAGACTTTTGTGGACGATGAATTGCTGGAAAAGTATATTAGCTAGGCATGTGATATTTGGTATAAAGACAGTTCAGGTTATGGTCTACGCAACTGCCACCATGTCGTGTAACCCTGACCCCATTTTCACGCTCCAGTGACTCTGTGAACTTAGGTCTTTTTTCAGGCCGTAAACTTTTTTCTAAGACTTTTGTGGACGATGAATTGCTGAAAAAGTATATTAGCTAGGCATCTGATATTTGGTATACAGACAGTTCAGGTTATGGTCTACGCAACTGTCACCATGCCATGTGACCCTGAACCCATTTTCACGCTCCAATGACTTTGTGAACTTAGGTCTTTTTCATGCCTTAAACTTTTTTGTAAGACTTTTGTGGACGATGAATTGCTGGAAAAGTATATTAGCTAGGCATCTGATATTAGGTATACAGACAGTTTAGATTATGGTCTACGCAACTGTTACCATGCTGCGTGACCCTGACCCCATTTTCACGCTCTAGTGACTCTGTGAACTTAGGTCTTTTTCAGGCTGAAAAACTTTTTTGTAAGACTTTTGTGGATGATGAATTGCTGGAAAGTTATAAAAGCTAGGCATCTGATATTGGGTAAACAGACAGTTGCGGTTATGGACAATGCAACTGTCACCATGCCATGTGACCATGACCCCATTTTCACGCTCCAGTGACTCTGTGAACTTAGGTCTTTTTTTCAGACAGAAAATTATTTGTAATTCTTGTGTGGACAATGGATTGCTTGAGTAGTATAATAACTAGGCATCTGTTATTAGGTATACATACACTTTTTTTGTTTATATCAAGAAATGAAAGCTTAGGTAGTTGATTTTAGTGATGGTGCCGGCAGGCGAGACATACTTTTAGTGGCCACACTTGTTTCATGTTTTTGGCTTCTTAAATGAAAACTATTACAGATAGAGAAAAGCTGTTGTTTGCTTAAATGTTCAGCTCAATTATCTCTACATAAGTGACCATAGAGTCAAAGTTGTCAGATGACCCCTTATCGGGATTACAGCCCCTTAAAGGCAAAAAATAGTGTTTTTGGCCTGTAGAATGAAAACTCTTGCAGATAGAGAATAGCTGTTGCTTGCTTAAATGTTCAACTCATTTAGCTCTACTAAAGTCTTCATTGGGTCAAAGTTTTAGGTGACCCCTTATAGGGGTTACAGCCCCTTAAAGGTGAAATTTAGTGTTTTTGGTCTGTTGAATGAAAACTATTTCAGATAGAGAAAAGCTGTTGCTTGCTTAAATGTTCAACTCATTAAGCTCTACAAAAGTCTTCATTGGGTCAAAGTTTTAGGTGACCCCTTATAGGGGTTACAGCCCCTTAAAGGCGAAAAATAGTGTTTTTGGTCTGTTGAATGAAAACTATTTCAGATAGAGAAAAGCTGTTGCTTGCTTAAATGTTCAACTCATTAAGCTCTACAAAAGTCTTCATTGAGTCAAAGTTGTCAGATGACCCCTTATAGGGGTTACAGCCCCTTAAAGGCGAAAAATAGTGTTTTTGGCCTATAGAATGAAAACTATTGCGGATAGAGAAAAGCTGTTGCTTGCTTCAATGTTCAGCTCATTTAGCTCAACAAAAGCATTTATAGGGTTGAAGTTTTCAGATGACCCTTTATATATATATAGCGATTGCAGCCCCTAAATTAACATGTTTTCATGTTTTTGGCTTATATAATGATAACTATAGCAGAAAAAGAAAATTGGTTGCTTGCATTAATGTTCAGTTCATTAAGCTCTCAACAAAGTTGAATTGTCAGACCGTCCTTAAAATACATAAAATAACATGTTTCACATTTTGGCCTACAGAATGAAAACTATTGCTGAAAGAGAAAAAGCTGTTGCTTGCTTAAATGTTCAGTTTATTTAGCTTAACAAAGTTCTTCATAGGGTTGACATCAAGACCAGGAAAGCGATTCAGGCTCCTGGCAGCCTCTTGTTTCCTGTTCTCGTTGGTGTTTACAGGTTTTGTCTCGGCCCTTTCAGACTTTTGACATTGGGATGCCTCATTGGTATCTCTGCTTCTTTCAGAAATTCTAAGATAACTTTACTTTTAGTAAGACTATTTAAACTTTTTTTAATGATCAGCATATAAATATTTTCCCCAAAATGCCCACAAGTCTATTTTTGTCTTAGAATATATAGATTTTTTTTTTCATTTATAGATGCCATGGATGTGGTAAAACCTTTGTAGCTAGCCATCACCTTAAAACACACCAAAGAAGTCATACAGGTTTGTTATTAAAATACTTAACAATGGATGTGGGAAAACCTTTGTATCTAGCCATCACCTTAAAACACACCAAAGAAGTCATACAGGTTTGTTATTAAAATACTTAACAATGGATGTGGGAAAACCTTTGTAGCTAGCCATCACCTTAAATCACACCAAAGAAGTCATACAGGTTTGTTATTAAAATAGTTAACAATGGATGTGGGAAAACCTTTGTTTCTAGCCATCACCTTAAAACACACCAAAGAAGTCATACAGGTTTGTTTTTAAAATACTTAACAATGGATGTGGGAAAACCTTTGTAGCTAGCCATCACCTTAAAACACACCAAAGAAGTCATACAGGTTTGTTATTAAAATACTTAACAATGGATGTGGTAAAACCTTTGTATCTAGCCATCACCTTAAAACACACCAAAGAAGTCATACAGGTTTGTTTTTAAAATACTTAACAATGGATGTGGTAAAACCTTTGTATCTAGCCATCACCTTAAAACACACCAAAGAAGTCATACAGGTTTGTTATTAAAATAGTTAACAATGGATGTGGGAAAACCTTTGTAGCTAGCCATCACCTTAAAACACATCAACGTTGCACGGGCATAAAACACCAACTCACTCACTCACTCACTAAAACACATCAAAGAAGTCATACAGGTTTGTTATTAAAATACTTAACAATGGATGTGGGAAAACCTTTGTAGCTAGCCATCACCTTAAAACACACCAAAGAAGTCATACAGGTTTGTTATTAAAATACTTAACAATGGATGTGGGAAAACCTTTGCAGCTAGCCATCACCTTAAAACACATCAAAGAAGTCATACAGGTTTGTTATTAAAATACTTTACAATGGATGTGGGAAAACCTTTGTAGCTAGCCATCACCTTAAAACACACCAAAGAAGTCATACAGGTTTGTTATTAAAATACTTAACAATGGATGTGGGAAAACCTTTGTAGCTAGCCATCACCTTAAAACACACCAAAGAAGTCATACAGGTTTGTTATTAAAATACTTAACAATGGATGTGGTAAAACCTTTGTATCTAGCCATCACCTTAAAACACACCAAAGAAGTCATACAGGTTTGTTATTAAAATACTTAACAATGGATGTGGGAAAACCTTTGTATCTAGCCATCACCTTAAAACACACCAAAGAAGTCATACAGGTTTGTTTTTAAAATACTTAACAATGGATGTGGTAAAACCTTTGCATCTAGCCATCACCTTAAAACACACCAAAGAAGTCATACAGGTTTGTTTTTAAAATACTTAACAATGGATGTGGTAAAACCTTTGCAGCTAGCCATCACCTTAAAACACACCAAAGAAGTCATACAGGTTTGTTATTAAAATACTTAACAATGGATGTGGGAAAACCTTTGTTGCTAGCCATCACCTTAAAACACACCAAAGAAGTCATACAGGTTTGTTATTAAAATGCTTAACAATGGATGTGGTAAAACCTTTGTAGCTAGCCATCACCTTAAAACACACCAAAGAAGTCATACAGGTTTGTTTTCAAAATACTTAGCAAGAGATTACATGCTTACTTATTAAACTGTAACTTGAAAATACAACATTACCCATCAATGAAGACATCCTATGGTTGTGCAAGCAAGCCAGACATATTTTGTGTCAGCACTTGTCCTGAAGTTCCAAGATGTTTTATATTACCTGTAATTAAAATGTTAGTTATTGTTTCAAAAAGTTAGCAGGACTGAAACAATACCTTTGCCCAATGATAGATACAATATGTATTGTAGAATTTCTATTACTTACGATGCACTATATTGTTATATATATTCATTGATTGTTGTTACTTGTTCTATTCTACTTGCATGTAAGCTTTGCTTTTGTTGGAGGGTTTCACATGAAGACCAAGATAAATAGATTTTTGGCCAGATTTTGAAGGAGTGAAAAATGGAGAATGTTGGGCAGTGGGCAAGAGGGAAAATAATTTTTGTAACAGTTTTCTCAGCAACGACTAATCACAGCCTCTTGATAATTGGTATGCAGCATCATCATGGGGTCCAATACTGTGGGATTTAATTTCAGGTCTGTCATTCACCTACTTCCTGTTTAAAAAAAATTTGTTGATTAATGCTAATTGAAGATATTTAATAGAAGTGATAAAATATTGTCATTTAGTCTTGAACCGATATCAAATAGAAAATTGTAAATCTTAAGCATACACAAAAATATCCAATAATACGATGGGATTTCGGAACTTTGATTGACTTGATTTGAACATATTTTATTCATGAAAAAGAACTTGAAAAGGATTGGAAAACAGGACTTTCAGAACTATGGAGTATTGTTAACCTTTGTTTGGTATTATTTCAGGAGAGAAGCCCTTTTCCTGTGATGGTTGTACTAGATCTTTTACTACCAACTACAGCTTGAAGGTTCACAAGAAAAACCATGAAAAAGATTCGGAATCTGATCAGGTATTGATTGGTATATGAGGGAGGCAATTTGCAGTGGGCAGATTATTTGATATGAAGTAAAGATCTTTCTTTTTTGAAAAATAAGCCATCATTTAAAAGCAGAAAAGAATAAACTTAAAACTTTCTATTCAAATTTGTTTGTCGAGCATAGCCAAATTAAAGATACAACTAGCATCAAAACTGTAAATTGTGGTTATGAAAGTAAGAAAATTTGGGTATGAATTCTTTTTTAAAAAATTTCCATGCATAGGATGGTCTTTGTTTTCAGTCATTTGTTAAATTCATTTTTTTCCTCCATAAATGTTCTCACTTGAACAATAGCATTTACTCCTCAATATCTTATTGTTAAATTTGTCAGATTAATAGATTTTTCACATGAAAAGATTATAAACCACTCCACACTTTTCAGGTTATACAATCTTATGCAGATCAGTTGTTGCTACTTTGTGAACCAGTTGAAGAAAGTCAGTCTCAAGGTTTGTCTCCCTTTAAATCAGTCAAACTTTTGGATCCTAGCACTGGTGTTCAATTAAGTAATCTTATAATGAAAACATTTAAATGACACAATAAAAAGTTATATAAAAATATTATTTCAAGATGATTGTTTTTGGTAAAATATTCTTCATTACAATTTTGTACGATATTCTAACATTTTTAAATCAAAGGAGCAAAAGGTAATTTGAATATCAGAGCTTTTAAATGGTCATCTGTAAACAAACCAGCCACCAAACAGGCCTTGACTTATAATACATAATACAACACATTACTTTAGTTAGAATGACTAGCCGGCGTAAGTTTTGATTTGGTATTGCATAATACATCTATCACTTATAAACCTTTAATCCAGTCATCAATTTGGTTTGATTGATTAAAAATAAAATTGTTTTACTATTTACAGATATGAGTCAAACTGGTGTACAAGAAATCCAGCCTGGACAGATAACCCACAATGCATCTCCTCAGGTCATAAGTCAAGTTCAGATAGTGCCATCATCTGAGGGCACATGTACTCTTATTAACCTTCCACCTGTACTGCAACAAAGCATAGCCTGTGATAATCAAGCACAAACCACTCAAAGCACTATACCTGTTACTGATATGAGACAGTCTGGCTTCACTTCTGAGTTACATCAAGGAAGTGGACTGGATTCTTCAGAACCAGTTAGTGATAATGTGTTAATGCAATCAACTGCACAGCAACAGGGTTTTGATTTGTTGGCTAGCCTTGAAGCACTCCCAGATGTAGGGAAGCCTGACCTTAGTAATCCAAATATTCTGAACGTACCATCAATTCCAAAAATCGTTACTCCTAGTGAAGCTAAACCTACTGTCAAAATTCAACACTACCTAATTACAAAAATTGTCACAGATACTCCAAGTGGGGAGCATTTTGAATCAGAGAGTGCTGTAGAGTTACCAGATTTAAACTCTGAGACGTTAATTAACAGCCAATCTAGGAACACCAGTAGATTAGTAGAGAATGTGGTTGTTTGTCCTCAGTTGGTTGGTCTAGCGCCAGATATAGTACCGCCTTCAGAACAGAATGTACCAGTGTCTAATGTAGACGAAATGAAATGCAGTTTGCAATCCACAGATGTCATGCCGTCACAGGCTTTCCCGGCAGTTACTAATTGTGAAACCCACCCTGTTATAGATATCACTCAGCAGTCGGCTCAAATGACAGCAGGATGTACTACTATTAGTTTTAATGACAACAGAACTTTGTTAGCTAATTTAGCAGTAAATAAGGGGGTTGATCAAGATAAAGAAGAATCTTCACTGTTTGATTAAATTATCAATATCAAAGATCCAAATGAAGTCAATATATTATTTAAGCCAAAATAAGATTTTATGTCAAGAAATTCTGCTCTAATGTTAAATTTTTGTTTATTAACTAATAGTCTTGTTTTGTTGTGGCAAAGATAAGGCAAAGATAATGGCCTACAAGTTGATTCTTTGATGAAGATGGCTGCATGTACAATTTGTGTGGTTTTTTTTGTTAATTTATTGATTTGTTTTGTTTATGGCTTTTTCTATGATCTTCTAAATGCTGTAAATGAACCATTAAGTTACATCTGCTTTACATTTATTTTGGGGATCATTGTAAGAAAACTTATTTTAGGTACTATGAAAGCATTACTTTTTTGGGGGGGGGGTCTGGCAAACCATGAAACTATATAACCAATAAGTATTAAATTTACATTACTTGAAATTTGTTAAAACAAGGATCTCATGAATCCCAAAATATTGCATTTTATTCCAATTCCACAAAAAATGGTGTCCGCAAATTTAAGTACTTGTACATCTATATGAACGTAACATAAGTTTATGTACATTTATTTGTAGATGATAAAACAAATAACAAAGGAAGAGCAATAGTATGATTACCGGTATATGCATGTGACTAAATATTTAGATTTATGTGATAAAATAATGTGATAAATATATATAATGTACTACATATCTTTTCAAATGAATAACCTGTGAAATGTCAAAAATTTACAGTCTATTATAGAAAGTGTTCAGGATTTATTGTTTGAAAACAAATATAAATTATTATTTTACTTTTTAGCTCACCTGACCCGAAGGGTCATGTGAGCTTTTGTCATCGTTAAGCGTCCGTCGTCCGTCCGTCGTCCGTCCGTCCGTCGTCCGTCCGTCCGTTAACTTTTCTTCAAAGATCTTCTTCTCTGAAACCACTGAAGGGATTGCATTGAAACTTGGTATACTTGATCTTTAGGATGTCCTCTACCAAGGTTGTGAATTATATACATGTCGACAAACCAACATGGCCGACGTTGCTAAAAATAGAACAGGGGGGTCAGACCATTGTTTTTGGCTTATTACTCGAAAAGTATAAGAGATAGAGAAAATCTGAAGCAACCTTCCCTGTTCAGCATCAAAAGTTCTACAGATCTCTCCATTGAGTCGAAGTTGTGAAACAACTCCTTATAGGAGTTATTGCCCTTTAATCATCAAAATTGACCATTTTTGCAGTTTTTGGACTATATCTTGAAAACCGTTATAGCTAGAGGAAAAGTTAGCATTGCAGAATTGTTAAGCTCATTGAGACCTACAAAAATGACTTCAGGGTCAAAATTGTCAGATCAGCCGTTTAAGAGTTATTCCCCTTTAACTGTTTTTTCCATTAATTTACACAGATTTTCAAAAATCTTCTTCTCTGAAACCACTGAAGGGATTGCATTCATACTTGGTATACTTGATCTTTAGTATGTCCTCTACCAAGTTTGTGAATTATATACACGTCGACCAACTAACATGGCCGCCATTGCTAAAAATAGAACAGGGGGGTCAGACCATTGTTTTTGGCTTATAACTCAAAAAGTATAAGAGATAGAGAAAATCCGAAGCAACTTTTCATGTTCAGCATCAAAAGGTCCTTACAGGAGTTATTGCCGTTTAACTGTATTTTACTATTAATTTAAACTGATTTCCATAAATCTTCTCTGAAACCACTGAAAGGATTGTTTTGCAACTTTGTATACTTGAAAGTTTGTGAAATTTATTCAAACTTTGGCATAAGAGATCAGGTGAGCGATTCAGGCTCCTGGGAGCCTCTAGTTGTCTTAAACGAACTGTTTTTGATTGACTGTAACCATAGTAACAACAGAAATATTTTGCAAGGACTTTATTTTTGTGGATATCATGTCATCAGGATATTCTGGAATATATGTTGTACATGTAATTCAATAAAAAAAATCTAGCATTTATTGAAAATTCAACTCATGAACACATAAAAAAAACGGAAATGTGAATTAGAACCACATGGAAGTATTACCTTTACAGTAGAACGTGTTGTGGACTAATACTAATTTAACATTTATAATAAACTTAAATATAATGTTAGTTTAATGTTAGAATTTTTAAAGTTAATTTGGTGTTAAACATCAACATTAATCTTTTTTAGGTTAATTTTCCTGTTGAAGTATGTGATGTCAAATGTTAAATTTTAAAGTCAAATTGACAAATGAAGCTTGGTTAAGACTTTTTAAAGGTTCTTCTAATAATCCTGCATTTGTTAATTCAAAATTAATTTTTCAGTTTTTTTTTTCTTCCCAACTGGCAGGTGGGGTAGTTTTTTTACTCCAATGGAGTTTATTATACCCCCCACTTCAAAAGTGGGGGGTATATAGTGATAGGGGTGTCCGTCCTTCCGTCCGTCCTTCCGTTAAACTTCAGGGTACCCATCTCTTATCCGCAACTGCTCCTAAACCCCTTGATGGATTTTCATGAAACTTACACACAATCTTTGTTACATAATGTAGATGTGCACCTACTATTTTAAAATTTGATCAGAATGATTTTTGGGGTTTCCCATAGCAAAACATGGACTTAGCCATTCGGCTACATGGGGGTACCCATCTCTTATCTGCAACTCCTCCTAAACCCCTTGGTGGATTTTCATGAAACTTACACACAATCTTTGTGACATAATGTAGATGTGCACCTACTATTTTAAAATTTGATCAGAATGATTTTTGGGGTTTCCCATAGCAAAACATGGACTTAGCCATTCAGCTACATGGGGGTACCCATCTCTTATCCGCAACTCCTCCTAAACCTTCAAAAGTGGGGGTATATAGTGATAGGGGTGTCCGTCCTTCCGTCCTTCCGTCCGTCCTTCCGTTACACTTCAGGGTACCCATCTCTTATCCGCAACTGCTCCTAAACCCCTTGATGGATTTTCATGAAACTTACACACAATCTTTGTTACATAATGTAGATGTGCACCTACTATTTTAAAATTTGATCAGAATGATTTTTGGGGTTTCCCATAGCAAAACATGGACTTAGCCATTCGGCTACATGGGGGTACCCATCTCTTATCCGCAACTCCTCCTAAACCCCTTGGTGGATTTTCATGAAACTTACACACAATCTTTGTGACATAATGTAGATGTGCACCTACTATTTTAAAATTTGATCAGAATGATTTTTGGGGTTTCCCATAGCAAAACATGGACTTAGCCATTCGGCTACATGGGGGTACCCATCTCTAACCGCAACTCCTCCTAAACCCCTTGGTGGATTTTTTTTAAACCTACACACAATCTTTGTGACATAATGTAGATGTGCACCTACTATTTTAAAATTTGATCAGAATGATTTTTGGGGTTTCCCATAGCAAAACATGGACTTAGCCATTCGGCTACATGGGGGTACCCATCTCTTATCCGCAACTCCTCCTAAACCCCTTGATGGATTTTCATGAAACTTACACACAATTAATGCGACATAATGTAGATGCGCACCTACTATTTTGAAATTTGATCAGAATGATTCTTGGGGTTCCCATAGCAATACATGGACTCAGCCATTCGACTTCATGGGGGTGCCCATCTCTTATCCGCAACTCCTCCTAAACCCCTTGATGGATTTTCATGAAACTTACACACAATCTCTGTGACATAATGTAGATGTGCATCTCCTATTTTAAAATTTTATCTGAGAAATTTTTTATGGGGGGGTGGGGGGTATTTATTTGTGAGCTGCGGCTCACAGTTTTTCTAGTTTTACTTCTAATTTAGTTGTAGAAATAATTTTATGTTCAGGACTGATTCAGACAGTACTATGTTCTCCTTGCAAAGGACATCTCTTTTAATTCCACCAATAGAAAAAAACAGAAATTTTACATACAAATGTGCATCAACCACTTATCTATATAGATTAAAATATGGTTTCCAGATGAGGTGAGGGAGGGAGTGGGATGCACATTGTATTTTCTGGGACAGCCCTATTAAACCATATGCATATCATACATCATAATTATCTCAAGAACATTTTATTTTACTAAACTTTAGGTCTTTCTAAGAGTCATAAAAGTAATTATTGATGATAAAAACTACTTTTGTTGAATGACCAGTCTTTTAAAATTGTAGACAAATACTTTTAATCCTTTGATGGCACAGGTTTTTTCAATTCTTTTACAAACATATTAAGTTACAGTGCCAAATTTTGTCAAACAAAATTTGTAAGTACATATGTTAATGTTGAGCTGTACACAACACCATTTATATATTTTAATGTTCCTTCATTGATTTCAATGGACTGACCATTTAACTTGTAGGAAGTGGCCTTGGATTTTTCCATAAAATTATTTTAGATAAGATTTTTGATGAAAAACATATTTTGACAGACTAGAAATATTATGAAGAAGGATTTCTGCTAAATAACAAAATAATGCTAATAATGATAAAAAAAAAGTTATGTCAGGACGCCATCAAACATTTTCTGACCAAAACAAAAAATCCAAGCCCTTCTCCCTTTCAATAGAAAATAATGAGATGTGGAATAAGTGTACGCGACACAACCCACAATTAAATGGCAATTTAGAAAAAACCACAATGGACAACTGCCAGCAGCCTTCAACGAGGCCATTTGGCACTGCTCGCGGTTCTGCAATTGGCCCATGGTCTAAATAAAATGCATATAATTCAAATCCAGCCCTGAGATAGTCACAGACAGACCCCCTTCTTAAACAAGGAACAGAAAACATAAAAAAGACAAGTACAAACGAACGCTTTGTCAAAGATTCCTGGCTTAGGACAGGCACATGTAATATGT
This sequence comes from Arcuatula senhousia, assembly GCA_963971305.1. Taxonomy (NCBI): domain Eukaryota; kingdom Metazoa; phylum Mollusca; class Bivalvia; order Mytilida; family Mytilidae; genus Arcuatula; species Arcuatula senhousia. The sequence goes on along the minus strand of OZ020309.1, from coordinate 12,377,085 downwards.
GGCGGGGTTATACCCATATCCTCAGTGTCTGCTATCTCTATGCTTTCAGTTCATGTTAAGTTATGGGAAGTAAAACTCGAAGCGTAGAACTGAAAACATAAAGATACGTACACCAAAATGTGGACAATTTACACAAATTCTTGTTCGATGTCATATATTTTACTTTTCCGTCAATAAAAAATTTCTTCAAGGCAAAATATGTATATATTACTAATATATTAACAAATTGTCCACATTTGGTGTATCTCTGTCTAAAACACCCATCTATTGGTTTTAAAGGGAGGGAAGGGTGGGTAAGGAAACCACCTCATATCTAAGCTAAGTGACACTGTAACTGACGTGTATGACAATCATCACATCTACTGTCTATCCATAAGCATGGATATTAAAATAATGAGAATGAGTAACATGAACTTCCGCCTACGTCATCAGTCAATGAGACTATACCCATATCCTCAGTGTCTGCTATCTCTATGCTTTCAGTTCATGTTAAGTTATGGGAAGTAAAACTCGACAGCTGACAAGATTCAAATTTCATAACGAAACGACAATAAACCACCTTTAGCTCTCTTCCCAAAACTCAAAAAATAAAATAAAACACCTCATATAAACACGATATGACAAGGACAAGGGTTTATCTAATAAAACCTGTATTACAAACTGATTGTAATGGCTTTTGCGATCATTATACAACAATCTCATATTAAGCACCAACACAAATCTAAGTCTCACACATGCGAAGGTATAACATCCACTATTTCAAGTTTCATTTCCGATCTGCACGTGAGTTTGCAAAACGAAGGGATCTCTCCTTCAAGTGTAAACAAGTTCCTGAGATTCCCTATTATTTTATAGTTAGATGAAAATCATATCGGCGTGTAACTATAACATTAAAGCAAAATAAATGGAATAAAAATCATATTTACTAAAACCAGTTTAATTCAAATACTAGTATATACCAATTTTGTAACACCTAAAGGAGAAAATCCCCTCGTATGCAACTCACGTGAGCGAACCCACTAGGGCATCAGTGTCCCTTGAATTGCTAACGAAAGGAAATTCACAAAGAAAGCAATACCAAACAAGAATTAGGGCAATTTGTATAAAACATTTAACATGTCAACAAAGTGCACATTTTAATTATCTCATTTTATTTGCCTTGAACATTCCTTTAACATGAAATAACGATCCCTTAAGTCTATTGTTATAAAAGATTGCTATATCATTCACATTGTCTAATTTGGCTTTCATTTCTGTCTTCCATCTCTGGGTTAATGCTTTTCCAGCGTAATGGGATCACTACCATTCCGTACCTTATGTTACTCTGAAAGGAACAATACTATATACTGTTAACAAGCTTAGCCTATTAAGATATTTCATATTTTAAACATGTTATACAATTAAATATGTCCGTTGTATAACTATTACTTCTTTTCTTAATGAATTCTGATAATAATGTTAAGCAACTAACGAAACAGTTTTCGAAAAGAAATTACATGACGGCACTTACAAGGCTAAACTGCTACATGTATTGGCCAACAGAACAAGCTTATTATGCATTAACACTACGGATATCTTTCAAAAACAATGCAAAGATCAGATAATTTGAATATTATAAATATTTCGTTGGATAAAACGCACTAACTAACCTCAATCATATATTTGAATTCCAGTATTTCCACAGAAAGTAATCCTCTTCTTTTATAACACTTTATACATCTCTGAAATCAAAATAAATACTTGTAAATTTTAACTAATAATCAAGCACATGTTCGGTATTTAAATTTACTCAACCAAATCAAAACAGTCCTCGATAAAACGAAACGTGAACTTCATTCAATACAACAAGGTTATATGTCCTTGAAATAGAAAATACACAATGACATTATATTCACAAATAAGCATTTATCTATTATTCATATGCTTGCTTAAAATTTGTTGGCATATATTTTCTTTAAAGTTATACATGTTCTAAGCTTTTCTCTACGCAACAAACGTGCACACATGTGACTCAATATTTATTTCATGAAATATCTTCATAGCCACCTAGGCCAATATGTGCTTGACCACCTAGGTCTATATGTTCATGGCCACCTAGGCCTATATATGCATGACCACCTAGGTCTATATCATGGCCACCTAGGCCTTAAAGTGCATGGCCACCTAGGCCTATAAATTATCAGTGCATGGCCACCTAGGCCTTAAAATTATCAGTGCATGGCCACCTAGGCCTATAAATTATCAGTGCATGGCCACCTAGGCCTATAAATATAAATGCATAGCCACCAAGGCAAATAAAATGGAATACTTACAGTATGACGTGTCGCACTCGACACGTCCGTTCCCTAGCATGGATATTAAAATAATGAGAATGAGTAACATGAACTTCCGCCTACGTCATCAGTCAATGAGACTATACCCATATCCTCAGTGTCTGCTATCTCTATGCTTTCAGTTCATGTTAAGTTATGGGAAGTAAAACTCGACAGCTGACAAGATTCAAATTTCATAACGAAACGACAATAAACCACCTTTAGCTCTCTTCCCAAAACTCAAAAAATAAAATAAAACACCTCATATAAACACGATATGACAAGGACAAGGGTTTATCTAATAAAACCTGTATTACAAACTGATTGTAATGGCTTTTGCGATCATTATACAACAATCTCATATTAAGCACCAACACAAATCTAAGTCTCACACATGCGAAGGTATAACATCCACTATTTCAAGTTTCATTTCCGATCTGCACGTGAGTTTGCAAAACGAAGGGATCTCTCCTTCAAGTGTAAACAAGTTCCTGAGATTCCCTATTATTTTATAGTTAGATGAAAATCATATCGGCGTGTAACTATAACATTAAAGCAAAATAAATGGAATAAAAATCATATTTACTAAAACCAGTTTAATTCAAATACTAGTATATACCAATTTTGTAACACCTAAAGGAGAAAATCCCCTCGTATGCAACTCACGTGAGCGAACCCACTAGGGCATCAGTGTCCCTTGAATTGCTAACGAAAGGAAATTCACAAAGAAAGCAATACCAAACAAGAATTAGGGCAATTTGTATAAAACATTTAACATGTCAACAAAGTGCACATTTTAATTATCTCATTTTATTTGCCTTGAACATTCCTTTAACATGAAATAACGATCCCTTAAGTCTATTGTTATAAAAGATTGCTATATCATTCACATTGTCTAATTTGGCTTTCATTTCTGTCTTCCATCTCTGGGTTAATGCTTTTCCAGCGTAATGGGATCACTACCATTCCGTACCTTATGTTACTCTGAAAGGAACAATACTATATACTGTTAACAAGCTTAGCCTATTAAGATATTTCATATTTTAAACATGTTATACAATTAAATATGTCCGTTGTATAACTATTACTTCTTTTCTTAATGAATTCTGATAATAATGTTAAGCAACTAACGAAACAGTTTTCGAAAAGAAATTACATGACGGCACTTACAAGGCTAAACTGCTACATGTATTGGCCAACAGAACAAGCTTATTATGCATTAACACTACGGATATCTTTCAAAAACAATGCAAAGATCAGATAATTTGAATATTATAAATATTTCGTTGGATAAAACGCACTAACTAACCTCAATCATATATTTGAATTCCAGTATTTCCACAGAAAGTAATCCTCTTCTTTTATAACACTTTATACATCTCTGAAATCAAAATAAATACTTGTAAATTTTAACTAATAATCAAGCACATGTTCGGTATTTAAATTTACTCAACCAAATCAAAACAGTCCTCGATAAAACGAAACGTGAACTTCATTCAATACAACAAGGTTATATGTCCTTGAAATAGAAAATACACAATGACATTATATTCACAAATAAGCATTTATCTATTATTCATATGCTTGCTTAAAATTTGTTGGCATATATTTTCTTTAAAGTTATACATGTTCTAAGCTTTTCTCTACGCAACAAACGTGCACACATGTGACTCAATATTTATTTCATGAAATATCTTCATAGCCACCTAGGCCAATATGTGCTTGACCACCTAGGTCTATATGTTCATGGCCACCTAGGCCTATATATGCATGACCACCTAGGTCTATATCATGGCCACCTAGGCCTTAAAGTGCATGGCCACCTAGGCCTATAAATTATCAGTGCATGGCCACCTAGGCCTTAAAATTATCAGTGCATGGCCACCTAGGCCTATAAATTATCAGTGCATGGCCACCTAGGCCTATAAATATAAATGCATAGCCACCAAGGCAAATAAAATGGAATACTTACAGTATGACGTGTCGCACTCGACACGTCCGTTCCCTAGCATGGATATTAAAATAATGAGAATGAGTAACATGAACTTCCGCCTACGTCATCAGTCAATGAGACTAAACTAGTTTTTTGGGCCCAACCTTCCCCCTATCAATATTTCAAGACAAAGCACAAAAACTAAACACACAATAAAAATCAAATCGATCAAAGTCCAATTCCACTAGAGAGACATGCTTGATCGCTATAATGCTTAAAAATGACAATAGTAAAAATGTTTATGGAAGTTTTAAAGCAAGTACCAAGTTATCAATATTTCTGCCAAAAAACACTAAATTCAAAGATTTAACCAAAATATTCAATTCATATCCTTTCCGTAATAAATTTTGAAGCCAATTTTTCATTTCTAATGGATTGAATTTAAATTTGTGAGCTTTATGAAAAACGTTACCATAAAATTCAGGATGTGATATTCCTTTCACTATAAGAAAGCGATGTGTACAATTAAATTTTTCAATAAGAGATAGATACTTGTGGAAGAATTTAGAAAAAGATTTTACTAATTTGTGGTATTGATAACCTAATTTTTCAGTAATAAAACGTTTTTTTATTATTAAAATCAGAAACACCATGTTAAAATGTGGTTCCTTAAGCCATCAATTTCTTGATGGATTGGTTGACCTGAATAACTATGTTTTCACATTATTCCTGCAGTAATATGATAATTTTAAAATAATTTGAAAATCACTTATCAAAAATTTAACAAAGTGGAAACATTGTCAGAGCGAGAACATTTGATAAAAATTCATGACTCTTAGAACTACCTGTATTTCTAATGAACTGATTGTTATAATTTTATTTTTGTTAAAATATTAATATATATATTTTATTTTTGTTATTTACTAGTACTTTTATTTATCTGAATGCTCAGATAATCTTTGAGTGGATAAAGATTAACTTTAAAGGGAGATTACTAATCAAATCTCTCTTCATAAATAAAAGTTTTCTGCATTTAATTAATCTATATGTCTTTGTTTTATGTAACAGTAAAAATAAATGAGATATGGAATAAGTGTATGACACTCGGTCTACATAAATCATTGCCAATTTAAAAATCCAAATTGCAATAAAGCCAGCAGCCTTTAACGTAAAAAGTGATAGGTTCTTGCCATCTTGCATTTGGTCCTAAATCAAGTCAAGAATAAATGCATATAAATAAAAAAAAAACCAGACATGAAATTATCAACAGAATACCCTGTTCTGGGCTAAGATCAAAGAACGAGTAACATAAGGAAAACAAGTTCAAACATTAGCTTTGACAAAGATTTCTGGCTTTAGACAGGCACTTATATAATTTGCAGGGTTAAATAGTTACCTGCCCTTATTGATAACCCTTAACAAAGAAACAAAGAAGTACATTGGAATATCGCAAGTTCAAAATCAGTACACACAAAAAAGGGGGATGCCAACAAGAGGATCCAGGACCCTGCACCGCTCACTTTAGACCATAAGGATCTCTTAATGAGATAGTACCTCAAAGGGGTCACCTGACTACTTCAACCTCAGACCTGTCAAGTGTCATGTAATACTCATTAGACTCAGGCATATACTAAAGTCTGCAATTTGGCAGCAAATTTCTTTGATTTTTCAAATATCACGCAAGCATATCCTCAATACTAGACAGCGTGAGCCCTGTGACCAAAACATGACTTGTAAACTTTAGATAAATATTTGAACGAGCATCTGCATATAAGGACGAGCGATGATGTCCAGACGAACCCTGCACAGTACCCATTCAGATTTAGGACATAACAATCATAAAATTATCTAACAATTTTAACCTGACCAAGACTTTTGTAGAGTTAAATGGAGGTTTAGGCAAGCAACAACTTATCCTTATCAGCAGTATTTTTCATTCTAATGATCAAAAACATAAAAAGCTACATTTGACCTTTAGTGGGTATAACTCCTGACAACCTCTTTCCTTGTCAGGTTAAAAAAGGGTGATTATTTCATGTTCTTCATCTATAAAAAGGAAATCTTACAGATAAAAAAGTTTTTGTTGTCTTTAAAAATTTTCAGCTCAAAAGCTCTACTAAAATCTGAAAACCCCATTGCCCAATAAGTTGTATGAATGTTATTATTAGGGTTATGGTCCTTTAAATGTAAAAAATATTGCCCAAAAAGGCTGAATCACTCACCTGGCTTCAATGAAGTATGGGTCAAATGAAAATAATTTTTGGTTAATTGTTTCCTTTAACTTGAAGGGGTCTTTCAAGGCTTGGTTTTTTTATGGTCAGAAAATCTATTGTTTTCCGATCTATTAACTTTTAAAAGTTGTCTTTTTTTCATCAATACGAGCATAATTTTATATGGCAGAAATACTTCTTCAGAATTTTTTTAAACCTCTGCAGACAATTTTTTTTTTCATAAATCAGTTTCAAAATATATTTTTATTTAATAAAAACCATGGCAATTTTGAAATCCCCCTTTTCAAGTTAAATGATCAGAACTGAACAAGTGGTCCCTAAGTGTTCATCATGTATCTTCTTATGTAGATCTCAATTAGCTGAACATTAAGCATCTTCTACCTTTTTTCAATCCAGTAATTTAGTATAATGTTATGGAAACAAATCATTCAATATATTTTTTAAGAAAAAAAAACCTTTTTTTTTCAGTTAAATGGTCATCCCTTATAATGAATCATCTGACAAACGCTTTTGTTGACATAATGAACTGAAAGTTTAAGCAAACAACAGCTTTTCTTTAACAGGAATAGTTTAAGCCAAAGTCATTTTAAAAAACAAAAACAAAAACGATTGGCCTATAACGGTCCATTAAATTTGGTCCGATGTTGGAGTGTGCTGAAGAGTACTTTTCTATAAAAAGCACTTCCGCTTCCGTCGCACCTGTTTACAATTTGAGTCATAAAATTTCCACTTTGGAAATCGTTTTAAACGAAGATGGGGACAAAATACGATAGAGTAGACGTTCCTGAAGATCAATACCTTCATTCAGACAACGAACAGAATGAAGAATTCGGGACAGGAGTGTATCCTATCTCCGTTATTTCAAGGAAATCTGGCATGAAAAATAAACATTCGGTAGAATTTGCTTGCATAAGAATGAAAAGAAGCAATTTTCGATTTCTTTTGTGTGCAAGCTGTGTTTTTGTACTTATTCTAATTATTGTCATTGTTGTTGCATCAAAGGCAAATAAGTCAGAAGGTGACAAAATTGAAGAATTTCTGGAGAAAGAACCAAAAGAAAAGGGTAAATATGAATTGGGCTTGCAACCTATATCTTATAGCTAGTCCCCTACATGTATGACATTTGAATGAGACATACAATAACAAATTACATACATGTGATTCTCCCTCCGTTTAACCTGTCTTCTGTTCTCCCTTTTTTGTGTGAAATATCCCGCTATATCAAATTTAAGGGACATTAATTCAAAATGACAACAAAGTTCCAGGCAAAGTTTGCCACACCTGATGTGTGTTTCGTCTATTAAGACTCATCAGAGGCTCTGTACCCAAAACACTGAAAAGTCAAACAGTTTATGAATATGAAGAGCATAGAACAATGCAATGTATAAACCAAAATGTCTGAATACAGGAAAGCCTTAAACAAAGGAAATCCATTCCATTGATAATATCATGGATATATGAGACAGGATGAATTAGGGCGATGAGTTGCTTTTTCCTGCCGTTTTTTCTGCACATGCAGACATCTTCTTTCATCATATATTGCTTACCAGTGGGACTTTTGTAAAACTTGTCTTTTAGGGGAACCCCTGCCAAAAAATTTTGCATGAGGTTCTAAAAATGCATTTAAAGGCATTTCCAGGATTTTGCTTACCCCTGGGATTTCTGTAAAACTTGTATTTTAGGGAACACCCTGCCCAAATTTTTCACATGAGATGAAAGGGACTTCGTCTGGGAGACATTCGAAACTGCATCCAGTTTCAATTATACCTTGTTTAATATAAAACTGGTATGGCTCTGAACAGACTATTTATATTCGAATAATAATACTTTATTGTCATGTAAATCAATACAATATAAATTGAATTTTTGACATATAAAATGAAAATAAAGTTATAAACAAAAAAACAAAACATCGACAAAATCATAAATTGGTCTATGAGCCCCCTGTCCTCAGTTCTAATGACTGTTTAATGAAAGAACCTAGACTCTGAATTTGTATATATATTTGTGTTGTCTTGACCCAATTATACATGTAAAATCATTGTATTAAATTATTATGCCCCTTGAGGGACCTTAATTGGAATAAACAATCTTATATCTTTATTGGGTCTCATGCAATTTGGCAGACTCTGTACATTAACAAGCTTTGCTTCGCTCACATAATAAACAAGAACTTATGATTTACGACTGCAAAAAATTGTGATCGTATACTGTGATTTTTAGAATTACAAAATGTACTATGGCATGGGCATGTAAATGAACTGTTTTAATTTGAGATAGGCATTGCCTCAAAAGCTTGCGTAGACACATAGATCATTGATGCCAGAAAAAATTCATTCCATGAGATGGATATATTTTGACTCTTGTGCATTTTGACAGACTTTCTACGTTAACCAGTTTGCTATGCTTGCATTGCATACATGTACTAAAATTTGTTAAAAGGATTATCTTTCATATCGACAAATGTTATATAAGGCCAAAATAAATATATGTCTGTTTCCTGCTTCCCTACCTACCAATTTTTTTTTACCCTACTCTCAAGTTTTTATTGGCATTTTGGAACAAGCACCGTTAAAGTTGGGATTGCTTCCCCATTGATACAATACATGTATAAATAATTTTGTAAAAAAAATAATAATTTTCCTACCTACTTACCTTAATTTTCTAGATTAGGAAGCAGGAAACAAACATATATTTTGTTTTGGCCTAAGATCATTTGCTATTTATATAATATGCATTGCCTACAAAACTTAAAGTAGAGAACTTGAGAATGAAAACTACATGTACCTACATGTACCAATTCAAACACACTTATGCATCTGGAAATGAACAAACATAAATCCTATGACCTGTATATTAAATATACAGGTCTATGATAAATCTTAATCACCATTGCATTGGTCTGTCTCATTAACTTTGAGGTTAAAAAGGGAGTACGAGTCTGATTTTTTTTTGTAATTAAAAGTTATTTAAAATAGATAATTTCAAAAGAATGGCTCAAAATAGCTAGACTAAATGAAAATGTTTTTAAAAACATGGAGCCGTTTTAAAGATATAAGCACCCAAAAAATATGGTGGGAAAAAATTTCTCTAGATTTTCCATAGGCATTACATATGTACATTGAAAATTTGTCTTTTGTCTTAACATAGAAATTATAATTAGAATTGGTTGAAATTTTTAAAGGATATTTATTAGGACCTTCTCTAAGTAATTCCAAACAAATGTTAGAAAAACATGTTGGAAAAATTTTAAGTCATTTGAATGGATAAAAGCTGAGAATCCCGAAAATTTTTAATTTCTGAGGCTTGTACTCCCTTAATGAAAAACTGGTATAATATCATCATAATACTTTATGCGTCACTTCTTTTGATTTTAACTTTTAAAAAATTACATTTAAATTGTACCTGTCTCATCAATGCAATCACAGAAAAGAAGTTGTAAAGTTTGGTGTTATACATGTACATGTACATTGATTTATTCAGTCATTAAATCAAAACTATGTTACATGTGCACCACATGTACTAATTAATTAGATTTTTTTTTCAGGTTTATTATTTCAGCCAAGTGTAGAAGGCAGCCGTGTAATAAGATACAGTATCAAGGACATGACTACCTACCACCAGTACCTTCAGCACTTAGATTTTTATATGTACGGTAAGTATTTAAAATTCATAAACACATATCTTGATACAGAATCCCTAGAACAAGAGAAAGAAACTGTGGCATAAATGTATAGTGTAGATACAAGTAAAAATGAACAAAAAGTAGACCAGGTAGATATGACACACTTAGGACACCACCTTTATAGAGTACAAATTTGCTAATAAAAGATAAAGGTATATATGGACAGAATCTCTTGACATAATAGTTAATTGATTGTTTGTTTATCAAAGAATAGATAATATACAAGCAACATGTTTTCAAAGTCCCACATTGGACAAGTCTAAATTCAATATGGGAAACATTGAGCTCATTTAGATTTTGTTTACTTATGGATTTCAATTGTCGATTTCGTGGTTACAAAAAGTAAAAGTACACATGTTACAATTCCATTTCCATTTGGTATTTAAAGAAATCATTTCAAAATATAGATAATAATGTCATGTGGGACAGAGTGCATCAGAATACATAAAACAATGGTTTTAAAAGTAGAAATTCAATTTAGTCCTGAAAAAGTTAAAGATAGACCCCCTCCTCAAACAAGGAACAGAAAACATCAAAAAGACAAGTACAAACCAAAGATTTGTCAAAGATTCTTGGCTTGATAGGACAGGTACACATATAAAATGTGCCAGGTTTTAACTAGTTTTGGGCCCTACCTCCCCTATCAAAAATCCAAGACAAAGCACAGAAATTGAAAACAATAAAAATCAAATTGATCAATGTTCAATTCCACTAGAGAGTTCAAACTGCAAATAAATTCAAAATCTATTTTTGAATTGACAAAGAAAGACTTTATGGACAAAAACCAAATAAAATTTTATAAAGAATTTCAATAAAATTTGAATCTTTGTAGACTATTCCTCTATTCACCAACAAGGCTCGGACTATGTTGATTGTACAAACCACAGTGCCCCTGCTGGAAAGGGTTGCCGGATGTCAACAGATGACTTTGGGCATCATTGTTCTCATTTAAATTCCTATGGATACTCACAAGGAAGACCTTGTGTTTTGTTAATGTTGAAATTGGTGAGTACAGATGAAAATAAGATGAGGAATAACTGTAATGAAACACCCTACATGTACATATAGTCCTTTATAACTGTCATGAAATGACCTACATATAGTCCTTTTAAGAAAGTATTTTCCGGACGTGTGGACCTGGTAATCTTTTAATTATGCACTACAGGTTTACAACTTCTCGGTTGGCTTCTCCATCGAAAAGTCTTAAACTACTAAAACATGCGTTAACATCTCAGACTTCACTCCAAACCAGTTTATTTGAAACTGGAATGGGAAATTACACCAAAAACGGATAGGGATACATTGATGTTTTCCTTAGCTCAACCTTGATCACACCATGTGTCCAACCCACAAAGGGAATCTACTCTTGCAAAATTGAAAATGAAAGAATTGGAATTCTGGATGACTTTTTAAAAAGGGCTATATCATCAGTGGTAAATTTAAAATTCTCAATGAAAAACTGCCAGCAGCTTTGAACTTGACCACTGTTCACTGCTTGCCATCTTGTAATTAGCCTGAGATTAAAAGATATAATGCATATTATTCAAAACCAATTCCCATAAATGCCAGAGGAAAACACCCTTTTGGACATAGAACAACTAGTACAACATAAAACAGCTAGTAAAAACATTAATCATTGGCAAAGATTCTTTGCTGAAGAAAGGCAGATTTAAAAATGCTGGTTTTTCAACTTATATTTTTTATTTAATTTTGATTATAGAACTTAAACCTATATGAACAATTGTACATGTTCAATTTACTAAAAGAAAAGGTATTTATAAGAAAATTTTTAATATTTACTGTGTAATGGTTTACATTGATTGTGCAGATATAAACCAGTTTGTATATCACTCTATCTCATTGAAAATCTATATTGTTTTTACTAGGATAATGGTACAGTTATAGAACCATTTACAGATCAAGATAAAGAGGTCAAGGACCTGTTGAAGGATCGATGGTCCCCAGATCATGTTGGGATTACTTGTGAAGGAGAGGTAAAGCATATAATTTAACATACTTCAAAGTCTTGTTATTCTTTTTGTCCCATCTGGGAAAGTAGGGGACTTTCGGTGTTAGGGTTTTTTCATCTGTCTGTCGAAAATGTTCATGTAGATATGAGTCATTATGTTTTTTAATAGGACATATTCTTGTTTCTTCATATTTTATTAACTTTCACATTCCCAACTTTGGCTAATGAAATCTTTTATACATACATGCATCTGAATGCATCTAAAACATGCACTAGGCATGTCAGGCACAATATTTTGTAATTTTATGCCTGACCTTAAGCAACATAACCTATTTACCCAAAACCAGTCTATCTTGGTTTAATTTCTGTGAGATTATTTTTTGTGCTTATTATGGGTTATAGGTAAACCATGAAATTTTAATTCAGCAAATAAGAAATTTCACATTGATTTCTATAAACCATAACTTTGTGAATCCACAAAAATGCATTTTATTCTTAATCCATGAGTCTTAGTACATGTCTAACACGTCATAGTATTTCTATTTATAGACTGACTTTGACAAAGCAGCCATGGGACATGAAGATTTCTGGTTTGAGGATGGAGTAAAGGAGAGATCAATCTCTTACCATCCACCTACTGGTTTCCCAATCTGGTTCTATCCACAGAAAAATCGATTCTACAAAGTACCTGCTGTCATGGTCCATTTCAACACAATTAGAACATATCACATCGTCACAGTGAAGTGTACAGCCTGGGCTAAAAGTTTCAATGGAGGAAAGCCTCAGGACTCTGGCGTATACAGTGTCAGGTTCCAGATTTATATGGATTAGGTCAGGGATAAGAGATAGGAACAATTTTGTATAATGTCATTTGTTAGGTACATGATAAGTTCTGATGAAACATCTTTCAGGTTGTTCATGTGTGAAAATCAATGATGGAATTTTATGCAATTTTAAAAAGCAGTCATATTTTAAATATATCATGTCATATACTTATAAATGGAAAGTGACTTGTAAAACAGTCTTACAGATATATTGTTTAAGATATGGTCTTTTTATTGGAATTTTATTGTTGTTTTTATCTACATGTATTTTATTTCTTTTTACAAGCATGAAATGAGCATATGAGGATCTTTTTTCTAACAATTTTTTTTTAGATTCAGATTCATATTATTTTATTTTAAGAAAGCTCATTATTAATGAACATGAAAAAACATGCAAATATTTTAAAAAATGCATGAGTTTGACATGCTTTCTTAGATACTGGTCTTTAGTAAAAATGACATTTAATTTAATAGAATAGATATTTTATTTGCAAAATGAAGAATAAGTATAGATGTATGCTCAAATTCATAGTATTTGTATAAAGAAATCAGACCTTAATGTCATTAGAATTTTACCGACAATGAAACATTGTGTTTGTAAAGGATTTTTTGCAGCAAATCCAAAGGTCACAAAGTAGTGATTAATTTGAAAGATTTAAAGATAGATACAAAATGTTCAGGGTAATAAGTACTTTTATACTGAAGAATTTAGATTTTTGTATATCACATGTACCTTTTAAAGCTTTTAGAATGCCTTTATATTTATAAATGTAGAAGCAGATTGATAATGCTTCATAGATATGTAAAATCGTATTAGATAAAATTAATACAGTTCTTTCATACATCTTTTAGTGTTTCTTAGGACACAATATATAATTAATATGAATAGGATGTTCTAATAGTGTCTTAGACAAATAAATATATGTTTATGATTCTGTATATTTATGATACAAAGTGCAATAATTTGATTGTCTGAATCCTGTTTTTCCGTCCATAGGAGTGTTAACAGGGTTCAGATCTGTGTACAGAGAGTTGTGTATATAAAATGTGTTGTATTACCAATCTATAGATCTTTGTCTTAATTCATTCTAATGTGAATTTTTTATACAGGCAATTTTGTTAACATTAATTAAACGTCAAAAATTAACGTTAAATTAGTGTGAATCGAGCTTCGATTGTATATTAAATTTAATGTTAAAAAGTCCAACACTAAATTAATGTAAATGTTTAATCCTAAATTAATGTTAAAAGTTTTAATGTTTAACTAACATTAATTTACATTCAATTAGTGTTACATTAACTTTAAATTAGTGTTTATCGAGCTTAACATTAATTTAACGTTGCATGTGTAAATGACTGTCAGTAACAAAAGATTTTGATGCCTATGCCTTTCAGATTTCATTATCTTTGCTAAAACTTATATAACAGTGTTCAAACTAATTACTTTGGAGAATGAAATACTGTGAAAGTACTATCAAATGAAAATTCATGGGATATCAATTGTCGTGAATTTGGAGAATATTGCATATTCCTTTAGTCATAAATTCATGGTTTTAAATTTTCTTTCTATTTAAAGCAATGATAAATTCTTTGTTTGTAGTGAATTTAATTTCATGGTTTGGCTGACAAACGAAATCCAAGAAAATTTGTACCCCATGAACATTAATACTTTCACAGCAAGATTTTAAACTTTTGAAATTTTGTTTTGGCCTACAGATTTAACACAATGATTAATGTTCCATTTAAACCAACATGGGAAGGGGGATGCATTTTTTTTCTTTTTGGTGGGGGGTTCAAATGCATTTTTTGTGGATGATGTGATGATTTTATTTTATTGGTGTGGGGGTCTTGAACAGTGTGCCCCCTCATCCCATGTAAATGTTAATGGAACAGCCCTAAGTACCTATTGAAGATTTACATGTTAAAATTTCATGCTTGATAATACATTAGATATCTTTTGAAAAGTCTAAATTAATTTTACAATAGGGCCTTCCTTGTGCCCATTTCTGGATAAACCATTTGTAACAAACAACAATATACAACAAAGAGTCTGTCATACAATTATGAACTGCAGCATCTAGAACTCCCCTAAAAATGTTAAAGTAAAATCCCCTTCCCCCTCAAAAAAAGTTAACCTAAATTATGATATATATTGTTTCCAATAAGAGTGCCTTGCAAAACTTATTGCTTTCAAGTAATTTAGTATTATAGTATTGGTTGTAAAATTATTGCAGAACTTTATATCTTGAGAAGAGCTTTAGCTTGCATCTTTGTTTGTTCTTATTAATACTAAAAGATTGTGTAATAAGTGTGATTTCCATTTTTTGATTTGTTGACTCTTCATTGTGTAGCATGCTTTCATTTTGCATGTCTTTGTATATTTTATTATAAATCACTTTTCACAGAATAATATTGTGTATTATATATGTACAAACTCATCGTAAGATACATATAGTTGTATATTTGTGTAAACTTCTATTTATTTCTGTATTTTCACACAACATTTTACATAAATATCCATTATCATCTTCATTGTCTTCATGGCTAAATTAAACAGAAAAAAGTTTTGTATTTTATGACATCAATTTGATGGGGACAAATTAAGTTTATTTTTGATACGTTGGAACATTAAATTTTAAAATGCAATCCTGCAATCTCTATCCTAATCTTATTGTGAACCAAAAAAAACAGTGAGATAAGAAAATCTTTTTTTTAACATTCTGGAAGATAGAAGTGTGCATTTGTAGATGATTTTGCATTATCTGTTGTGTAAATCATACAATGAATTTTTTTCACCTCATTTAATATTTAAATTTGAATTTGAATTAAAGCTCCATGTCACACAAATTTAAAAGAATAGCACTGCCCTGTTCTCCATCAAAATTTATCTTAAGCTCTGTCCTTTTCTTAAAGATTTTTTTTTTTTTTTTTTTTGCTGAATGCCATTTTTCAAACTTTCTATGCTTCAAAAGTAAATAGTTATTTATAAATGGTGTCATATCATATTAAATAAGTACATGTACTGTGAAAGTACTTTAATTCATGGATAACAATTTTCGTGGACGGGGAGAAATTGAATATTCGTGGATTCATGAAATCATGGTTTATAAACAATTCTCTTTTAAAAGAAATGTCTAATTCTCTGTTTGTGAGGGATTTAAATTGGTAGTTTGTTTGACCAATGAAAACCATGAAAATTGGTACCCCACAATTATTAATACTTTCACAGTGTTACATTTTTTGGCTGTTGTATAACAACTTGTGCCTTATAAAAAATAGATTTTAGAAACTTGTTGATGATTGTTATAATGTTCTAATGATTTTTAAGAAGCATAATATATATCAAGAATCTTTTTTAATTGGGATGTGCATATAATATAATCTGTTTTTCTGGCTTTTTAAGAATTTATTAATTTGAATATACTTTGTTTAATATTAAAAAAAATTTGTTACTCAAGTTAATGCCACATAATATCTTAGAAATAATTGTAATAGGGCGTCATGTAAATAGATAAGATGTGTGTGCCATATACACTAACATAAATATTAATTTATAAAAAGTTTAAGGGTTTGTTTAAAAAGCAAAAAAAAGTTGTTTTCTAGGCTAGAGGTCAAAATATGTAAATCTTCTAACGGAAAATAATGTATAACATTTTTGGGTTGATAAGACCGTTTGCAGATCCAAAAAAATCCAAAAAGGGGGCCCAACTCTGGTCATGTTTCAATGATTTTCTATATATCCAACCAAACTTTTCCTTCAAAAGTGAGGGGGAATTCAACTTCTGGGAGCCCCTCAGGATCCGCCCCTGTAGACCAAGGGCTTCTTGTTAGGAGTTTAAAAACTGTCACTGAATGAGAATGATATAAATACAGGTTCTTAATTTGCTAAGAAAACTTGAAAGGGTATACAAAAAACTATAAGAAAAAACAGTTCATTGGGAAATATTAGTCTTGATGTTGTGAAGAGTTTTGACAAAATTTTATTTAACAGAATTTTAAAGGAGCTTACATTTATGAGTTTTTCAAATTGATTTTGACAAAGTTTTAGCAGATCACAGAGCAATTTTGCATAGATTTTGTAGACAGTTATATTCCTTTAACATTCCAGAGGCTGTATACATGAATCATTCCTTTCATCGTGTTGTGATTTTAGCATCATATTTTTTTTCTACTCTTTGTTGTTGATTTTATGCTTTTTGTGCTTTTCTGTTATTTGTTTTATATGCTTTTGAATAAAATTGTAAATAATAAAAATTTTGATTTTTTGGGGGGTACCATAATACTATGGATTTGTTTATTTTTGTTGGTATCAATTTTATTTGTTTATTTAAATTCATGGTTTGCACATGTTGAATTCACTGCATTTCTTCAGTCAATATAACATTTACCTTTTGTTTGATTCTGGTTTTTTTTTGTAGTGACTGTATTGGTTATGAAAGAAGCAAAGAGGCACCAAAGGGGTATTCAAGTGTCAAAAGTCCGAAAGGGCAACAACGAAACTGGTAAACACGAACAAAAACAGCACCGAGAAACACGAAACACAAAATCCACTGAACGGAAATCAGCAACGCGAACTCAAGTTGTGACAAGAGTGAACTCAGGTGTCCTAATTGTAAGCGGTTTCTGCCTGCTATAGCACACCTGTCGTGTTGCTTACTTCCGATTCAGTGTGTCAAATCCGGTAAAGGAAGACAAAACAAATTTCTATGACAAACCAACATCTGCACTCATTTGAGATTATGAAACCACATTATTGGAACATAGTCAATTTGAACAGAAATGAAAATAACAACTTAGTTCCAGGTAGTAAATTTTGTTATTCTTGATGTGTGTTACATCTATTAAAGACTCATCAGAAGTGCTCTACCCAAAACGTTGAAAATGCCAAACACTATATGAATATGAAGAGCATAAAACAGTACAAGAGTTAACAGAAAATCAAGGTCAATGTCAAAAGATGTGGATGCAACTGTGCCAAGCTATAACTAGGGCATATGCATATCAAGTTTCATCAACCTAGGACTTATAGTTCTTGAGATATGGAGGTGCTTGCAAAACTTTACCATAGCTATTATATGTATTGAAAATTGTCAAAGTCACTCAACTGGAAAATCAAGGTCAAGGTCAAAAGATGGGGATGCAAATGTGCTAAGCTACTACTGGGGCATATCCATACCAAGTTTCATCAACTTAGGATTTATAGTTCTTGAGATATGGAGGTGCTCGCAAAACTTTTCCATTGCTATTATATTTATTAAAAATTGTCAAAGTCACTCAACCGGAAAATCAAGGTCAAGGTCAAAAGATGGGGATGCAACTATGCTAAGCTACTAC
The DNA here is from genome assembly GCA_963971305.1 of Arcuatula senhousia. Lineage (NCBI taxonomy): Eukaryota > Metazoa > Mollusca > Bivalvia > Mytilida > Mytilidae > Arcuatula > Arcuatula senhousia. The sequence goes on along the minus strand of OZ020309.1, from coordinate 12,358,797 downwards.
ATTGGCATATGCATACCAAGTTTCATCAACATAGGACTAAAAGTTCTTGAGATATGGAGGTGCTTGCAAAACTTTTTCCATTGCTGTTATATGTATTAAAAATTGTTAAAGTCACTAAACCGGAAAATCAAGGTTGAGGTTAAAAGATGGGGATGCATCTGTGCTAAGCTATTACTAGGACCTATAGTTCTTGAGATATGGAGGTGCTCATAAAACTTTTCCAAAAAGTTTAACGCCGCCTCCGAACGGTAAAGTAACACCTATGTCCTGCTTTGCTTCGCAGGCAAGACAAAAACCAATATATGTCAAACTGAAACCCAAATTATGACAGAGGACATAGTCCAGTGATATAGAGGGAAGAGCTGAAAACATGTTTTCTAGGCTTCTGGTAAAGTCAAGGGTTTAGATAAGAAGATATACAATTGTTAAGTTCTTCTCATGCTGCATAAAGTTTAATATCAATCATCTTAAATGTAGACCAAGAAAATCTGTGAAAGTTAAAAATGGCCAATTTCGTAAAACAGGAAGTAGGTTAGCAAAAAACCTGTAATCAACTCCAATTATAGCCCCAATGGTGGTGCAGTTAAACATCAAGAGGCTGTGAAAAGTAGTTGTTGAGAAAACTGTTAGGAAAATTATTTCCCCTCCCGCCTTGAAATCAATCAAAAAACCAGGGAGTCAATGCTCACTTCTGATGCCACAACTTTCACAATTATGCCTTGCATTCAAGGCTTGCTTTGTTTCAATGAAAACAGCCAAATCATAACCCTTCCTGGAACATAGTAGACTGAGGGTTATGTTATAATCATAACAAAAAGATTCTATTGAACTCAACAAGTCCCATTTCCCTCCCTTTATTATCCTAGAGCAGTAACATTTCTTGCAGCACATATATGGTCTACTTCCTTCATATCAAGTTTCATCAAATTCCAATAAGCAGCTTACAAGATCTTTATTGGGGAAAAATTATCTCCCCTGCCTGATACCTTAGGCCATACAAAAATAAATTTTAGCTTCTCAGGCCATTTATGTCAAAAACATGAGACAGGGAGGCTTCTGATTTTTTTTTAACCGACACCCAACAAAATTGTTGTCGTCTTCATTGTTGTCTGTCAACTTTGAGTGTTGCCATAAACCTTTAAACACTATTTTCAACGTATAAAGGGTTGTAACCCCTTCAAGAGGTAAAATAGTGATCAGTGAATGTCCCAGGTCTTCTACATTAATTTTAATGATCCAAGAGGCATCAATCTTATGACCTGCACTTAATAATTTTATAAATATTCATGGCACAAACATCACATACAGAATTTATGAAAATAAAAAAAATTTGATACAAATTAAACAAGAATGGAATTCCAGGGTCCCCCCACTGGTGAAGCAAAAATTATCTAACGCGGCTGATTTTCGAACTTAACCAAGGAATTAGTGATATAAACATTTGGTATAAATTTCATGAAAATCTGTTAACATCTGTATGGATGAGAGTGCTTACAAGGTCTGAATAAACAGTCGTTTGTAAGGTCAAAGTCCCATAACTCCTACAAAAATTATCAAAAAATGAAAGAACCTTAGTGAGCACGCTCACATACCCCACTGATTCGGCTATTGGACTATCAATGTTATCCTTGAGGAATTAGTATCGCTATACAGGAATCAATAATATTGAATGATTGTAAAAGTGAATGTGCAAGTATTTGAATACATGTATCATAACAAAGTTATGTCAAATTTCTAAGTCCAAAGGGCCATAACGCCCACAAAAATTTAGGGATAAAAAATTTCTGGTGATATGCACAACTACATATGGTGTACTTCTTGCATACCAAGTGTCGTTAATTCTGTTCAGTAGTTTATTAGGAGTTGCGATTACAAACTGTAATCATGATTTTCTGCAAATTTCTAAGTCCAAAGGGCCATAACTCCCACAAAAATTTGCGGATCAAAAATTCCTGGTGATATGCACAACTACATATGGTGTACTTCTTGCATACCAAGTTTCGTTAAATTCTGTTCAGTAGTTTAAGAGGAGTTGCAATTACAAACTGTAATCATGATTTTCTGCAAATTTCTAAGTCCAAAGGGCCATAACTCAAAAAAAATTTGCGAATCAAAAATTCCTGGTGATATGCACAACTACATATGGTTTACTTCTTGCATACCAAGTTTCGTTAAATTCTGTTCAGTAGTTTAAGAGGAGTTGCGATTACAAACTGTAATCATGATTTTCTGCAAATTTCTAAGTCCAAAGGGCCATAACTCCCACAAAAATTTGCTGATAAAAAATTCCTTGTAATATGCACAACTGCATATGGTGTCCTTTTTGCATACCAAGTTTCGTTAAATTCTGTTCAGTAGTTCAAGAGGAGTTCCGATTACAAACTGAAATCACAAAAATTCCTTGTAATATGCACAACTGCATATGGTGTCCTTTTTGCATACCAAGTTTCGTTAAATTCTGTTCAGTAGTTTAAGAGGAGTTGCGATTACAAACTGTAATCATGATTTTCTGCAAATTTCTAAGTCCAAAGGGCCATAACTCCAACAAAAATTTGCTGATAAAAAATTCCTTGTAATATGCACAACTACATATGGTGTACTTCTTGCATACCAAGTTTCGTTAAATTCTGTTCAGTAGTTTAAGAGGAGTTGCAATTACAAACTTTGATCACAGGCAGACGGACAGACGGACGGACCAGTCAAAAACATTATACCCTACGCAACTTCGTTGTGTGGGGTATAATAAAGATTGTTGAACTTGACCAAGGAATTAGTGATACAAACGTTTGGTATAAATTTCATGAAAATCCATCAACATATGTAGGGATTAGTGCTTTACAAGGTCTGTTGTGCCAAAAAAAACAGTTGTTTTTATGGTCAAAGTCCCATAACTCTTACAAAAAATTATCAAAAAATGCTGATTTTCGAAATTGACCAAGAAATTAGTGATATAAACATTTGGTATAAATTTCATGAAAATCTGTCAACATCTGTAGGATTGAAGGTGCTTACAAGGTCTGTTTTGCCCAAAAAAACAGTCTTTTTTATGGTCAAAGTCCCATAACTCCTACCAAAACAAGGGGTTGCACTAAGTCGTGCTAAGCATACCCCCACTTGGCCATTCAGAAAACAGGAAGTAGATGACCGACTGACCTGGAAAGGGGAGGCACAATACAACTCATCATGCTTAAGCTGTATACCAAATTGGAAATCAATCCCTTCTCTAGAAGCCGAGAAATCTGTTACGAAAAATTGTCTATTTTTGATCCATAAAAAGTCTAAGTCAGCTCAGAAAACAGGAAGTAGATGATGGACTGACCTGGAAAGGGGAGGCACGGTATAAATCATCATGCTGAAGCTGTGTACCAAATTTGAAACCAATCCATCCAGTAGAAGCCATGAAATCTGTTACGAAAAATTTCCCTTTTCAAATTTTTTACCCTAAAAAGTCTAAGTCGGCTTGAAAAACAGGAAGTAGATGATGGACTGACCTGGAAAAGGGAGGCACGGTATAACTCATCATGCTGAAGCTGTGTGCCAAATTTGAAATCAATCTATCCAGTAGAAACCGAGAAATCTGTTACGAAAAATTTCACATTTCAATTTTTTTATCCCCTAAAAAAGTCTAAGTCGGCTTGGAAAACAGGAAGTAGATGATGGACTGACCTGGAAAGGGTAGGCATAGTATAACTCATCATGCTGAAGCTGTGTACCAAATTTGAAACCAATCTATCCAGTAGAAGCAGAGAAATTGAACAAGACGGACAGACGGACGGACGGACAAGGTGATTGCAATATAGCCCCCTCTCTTACGAGTGGGGGTATAATTTTCGAAAAAATGCTGATTTTTCAACTTGACCAAGGTATTGGTAATAAAAACATTTGGTATAAATTTCATGAAAAATCTAACAAAATTTGTAGCCTTGAGAGCGCTTACAAAAGGTGTGACGGACAGACGAACTAACGTTGTGGCGGGGGACAAAAAAATTTAGAACAAACACTTGCTGTTCTGGTTTGCGAGGGAAAAATACCCCAATCTCCTCTTCCTTTCCCAATTGCATGCTTATTAAACTGACAAATTGCTAAAACATGATTTTATTGATACAAATGATTTAACTATCAAATCTCATGATAACAGTATTGTGTAATGAAATGAATGAATTTTATGACCATGATAAACAAGGCGTTCATTCTTTGAATTGGATGTCACAAATTTTTTTCATATGCTTTTATATCTAAATAATGCAACAGTGGAAGATCTAGAAGGTGTGAGAGAGACTTATTAGGTTAAAAAAAAGTCCTACAAAAACCCAAAATTAGTATTTTTTGCAGATTTTTACCATCCCCCTTACAGAAGCCCTAAACTGATCTGAAACATCCACCTTCCATCTGAACTCTGGATGCGGTACCCTTAATTTTAGATATGACTCTGATGCATTGCATTAATTGATTTTCCAGTAAGATCAACTTAGAGTTCAAAGCTGTGAACCACCAGACAACTAATTTCCATCCTATACAATCCATGGGACGGCTTCTGTCTTCCAAAGCAGTTTTCACCTGCATTCAGGTGCATCACATTTGATAAGTAATTGCATCTATAATATCTGACGCCCTTTACATTCCTTCAACAACTCTTAGTCCCAGAATTTGATAACACCGTCCCAGCCACAAGATGCCACTTTTGATGTCTCATGGGGATGCCACAATACTGTGGCACACACATCGTCATGTGCCTTGAATTTTGAGTAAAGTTTTGTTGTTTTCCAGTCCCATACATAAAGCTTGCCATCAGCATCTCCAGATATCACATAGCTAAAAAAATAATAGAATACAGAAATAAATGACTCTTCAGTTTATAAATTATTATACCAATATGGTGATTTTGCTCAGTTAGTGTAACTTCAGAAAGAAAATATTCAAAACAAACACAGCCCTATGCCTTCAAGATCATTAAAAAGTTAATTTTAACCTGAAGATTAGCTTTTTGAGCTATGAGCCAATGGTCTGACCCACTTGTTCTATTTTAAGCTCTTGACATCCATGTTGGTTGGTCAACGGGCATATATTTCAAACTTGGTAGAAGACATCCTTAAGACCAAGCGTACAAAGTTAGAAGCAAGGAAAGGACTGACAAGCAACCGACAGACCTTTAGTGATGACAATAGCTCACATGATCCAAAAGATTATTCAAGCTAAAAAATCAGTCAAACAATTGCCACAAAATGTTGGACAAAAATGATCCAAGGAATTTATTTAGACATAAATCAATGGATTGCTGGTGTTATGTTATGTGCATGCTTTTTTACTATGTTATCTCATAGTTTAAAACTTGGGACAAAATATATAGCTTTTAGACATACTAACAACATAAGATATTAAAGAGATTCATAAAAGAATATATGTTTTCTTTTATTTGTTCTGGATTAATGTACATACCTCATGTCTGGAGAAAAATCTGGTTGACAAGCATAGCCTGCTACCTACAAGTAGAAAATTGATTGATTAATCATTAATTGTTTATTGTCCTGTTAAAAAAACCATTTTAAAAAGAAAACAATATCATGAAGTTATGTTTTTCAAAAATACTAATACATGTACTTACCAGTACACTGAAATGTAAGGCAATACTAAAAATATTCCTAGATTCTCATCCGAAATTCTTGAAAATATGGGACAGGCATTTTTTAGGCATGAGTATTTTATCTTTTATCATTTTTTTACACATTTTTTTATCTTTTATCATATTTTGAAGTAAATTTTTTTCAGGCAGCTGAAAAACTTGAGACAGCCCAGGATGAGAATCTGAGACACTTTTCTTATATAATAAAACAATCATAACAGGTCCTTTGACACAATATAATGTCTTATGGACCACTTCATTTATATAGTATGATGGGTAGCAGCTACTTTCAATGACAGTTGCAGGAAAAAGATGAAAAAGAGTCGGAAATGGATGGATTTCGTTAAACAGGAAGTAGGTGAGCAACATACCTGAAATCAAATCCCATATTATGAGCCCCCACTCTGATGCTGTATACCAAATATCAAGTGGCTTTTATTAGTATTTGCTAAGAAAACTGATACGAAAAAATTTCTTCTCTGCCCCCTGCCCAACATTCACCATTCTAATGATAAACCAAATTTTTCACTCCATGAAATCCGGCCAAAATGCAATACATGTATTATGGAACATTCAATTGATATGACATGATGCCTGTTTTAACACACAATTGTAAGAAAAAGATGGAAAATTTAGTAATGCCACAATTATCCATAATGCTATAACATTTCTTACCATGTGTCCAGTAAAAATTTTCTTCCTCATATACTTAAATCTATTAAGTACATTAAAGATGCAGATCTTGTTATCCATAGATTGACATGCCAACCACTTTCCTAAAAATTAAAATACTTTATGATTAAAGCAATTTAATTCATACTTCCCCCAGAGTGCCTGGACCTACTGGGAACCTTAACTGGTCCCCATACCCAACCCTAGCCTGGTTGTTTATAATTGCCTCATCAAGTATAAAAGGCAAGCTTGTGTCACCCCTAAAAAGTTAAGAACACAAAATATTAAATACTCATATAAAAATCTGTATTGTGATTTGCTAAGACGCGGTCACATGGCATGTGATATTTTGCTGGGTCAACCGATAATCGTTGGGTCGCATGGTAAGGTCACCCTCTCGTGAGATTTTGCACGTGAGGTCCATGTTTGTTTTTCAACATTGTATGGGCTGGGGTTTTTCTAATGAAAAAGGGTTATAATATGTCCGAAATATGTTTCAAAATGTAATATTGAATAGTTTCATTAAAATATTCGATATAATATAACAGTTATCACCCTAGATGATATATGACCCGGCATTTCTTTCCCCTCGAAAAGTAAGGTCACCCTCGGGGCAAGCCCTCGAGTGACCTTACTTCCTCAGGGAAAGAAACAACCGGGTCACACAGCAACTAGGGTGATAATTGTATAATATTAACTTGTTTAAAGGAAAAAAAAGAATTGCCACTTACTAAGCAAGCAGTGTGTTTCATTAAGAAAGTAACAAAATGTTATATAAATTTAACTGGGTAACAAGAGGCTCCCAGGAGCCTGAATCGCTCACCTGACATATGTGCCAGAAGTAAAGGTTATAAGGCAAAATTTATTTAACGTTGAAAGGGTCAAAAGATTAATAAGGGGGTCTTCTGACAATATGGTGGATCTAAAGGTGCTGATCACTTTTGTTCTCAATCAAAATCTAAAAATCTGTCACCCTTTTTGAGTTATTTGCAAAAAAATGCAGTTTAACCTAATGTTCTATTTTTAGCCACAGCGGCCATGTTTTACAACCAATCAAAAATCCCCACAACAGTTCTATACACCTAATAATAATAAACAATAATACCAAGTTTGGTTCCATTTGGACTTAAAGTGTCAGAGGAGTTAACATTTTCAATAAGGAAATGCAGTTAAAATGCTCAATTTTGACGTTCCAAGGGCAATAACTCCTCAAAGGAAAGGTCCTACAACTTTGACCCTGTTACAAATTTTGTAGATCTTGATGCGCTAAACAATATGCAATTTAAATTTCTCAAATATCTTGTATAGTTTTCAAGATATTGAGCTAAACAGGTGCAAAATTTGCAAAAAAATCCACAAAAAGGGCAATAACTCCTACATGGGTTGTTGGATTTTCTTCAAAATTTCAGAGCTGGTAGATCTTGAGGTGCTGATCACTTTTGTTCCCAATCAAAATTTTGAAATCTGTCACCGTTTTAGAGTTATTTGCAAAAAACTGCCAATTACCCCTATGTTCTATTTTTAGCCACAGCGGCCATGTTTTACGACCAATCAAAAATCCCCACATCAGTTCTATACACCTAATGCTAATAAACAACTATACCAAGTTTGGTTCCATTTGGACTTAAAGTGTCAGAGGAGTTAACGTTTTCAAGGTAATGAGGAAATGCTGTTAAAATGCTCAATTTTGACGTTCTAAGGGCAATAACTCCTAAAAGGAAAGATCCTACAACGTTGACCCTGTAACATATTTTGTAGATCTTGATGTGCTAAACAATATGCAATTTAAATTTCTCAAATATCTAGTATAGTTTTCAAGATATTGATCTAAACAGATGCAAAATTTGCAAAAAATCCACAAAAAGGGCAATAACTACTACATGGGTCGTTGGATTTTCTTCAAAATTAAAGGGTAGGTAGATCTTGAGGTGCTGATCACTTTTACCCTATGCCAGAATTTTGATATCTGTAGCCGTTTTTGAGTTATTTGCAAAAAACTGCATTTTCCCCCTATGTTCTATTTTTAGCCATGGCGGCCATGTTTTACGACGAATCAAAAATCCCCACATCAGTTTTAAGCACCGAATGCTAATAAACAACCATACCAAGTTTGGTTGCAATTGGACTTATGGTGTCAGAGGAGTTAACGTTTTAAAAAGTTTACGGACGACGGACGACGGACGACAAGTGATGACAATAGCTCACATTATTAGTCCAGTCGATTTGTGCAGGTTTTTGGCGAAATTGCTCAAAGTATGGTAAAAGCATGAAATTCGGCATGGTGGTAGAAAATAGCATGCTAAACAATATTAGCTATGGACCCAACTCGAAAGTTCAAAATGGCGGCCATTTTCAAGATGGCCGCCTAATGGAATATAAAAATAAGAAATAAATCAAATAAAAATTCATTAAAAATTGTACTTTGAAGATAAACCCACCAAATTGTGTAGGACAGCAGTGCAAAATATTCTAAAGAATATAGCAGAAAACGGTTTGCCTTATGTTGAAAATGGCTTTCATTTTTGAAATGACCGCCTCAGAAATAGCATATATATCTACATTATGAAATCATGTTTTATTCAAAGTTATTTAGGCCCCAAATATGAATGAATGCAATTGATAAGTGCTCAAACAAGTTTAAAAGAAGAGTAAAAGGAATCTCTATTCTGTTTGAAGATATCAGACGGGGAGTGTACAGAAATATTTACATATCTAGCTAATCGGTGTAAAATTGTGTTTAGATGTGAATATTGTCATATAAGCACCTGGAACAATGACATAATATATTCAGCCTGCTGCAGACCACCTTAATATAGACTGTTCATATCATCTTAAAATGAAAATATCAAAGCCATAAATACCATGAAAACTGACCAACGCCAGACTCATAATTTATGTCATTATTTAAATCGAATCCTAAAAAACAGCTTAAATACTCAAACCCATGACATAGAAAAAGGAGTACATAATTTAAGTTGTTAAAAAGGGAGACTAAATCGATTGTAAAAACTAAAGAGCATTATTGTTTCTAAATCATTAACAGAATAATTCTATGTCGTATAAAGGAACTTCAGACATAAAACTGCGAGACCAGAATTGAGAAAAAAAAAATCTTGCATTGAACAGATAGTCAACCTGCACATCAAGCAGCCAGTTTCTTTTATATCTATTACATAGACTTCGAGGAAGCTTTTGATATCCTTGATCAAGAAATTCTGTGGAGACTTGCGATCTACGGAATTCCAAACAGAATTGTTACACCAATAGCGAATATGTACAGCTCTAGGAACGAAATGTCAGGTAGTGCACCCGCGAAATATAAGTAAAGAATTTGAAATACGTCCATGGCTGTTTACTTTTTCTTTTCTTTGTTTCCTTTGGCCATGAATTGATTGGATGATTAGAAAATCACACCAGAGAAGAGGAAATGGAATCCACCTGATGTAAGAAAACATCTTTGAAATGGTTGAAAATGTTTCAAAACAGTAGTACGTACAAAAAGAGGAGACTATAATGAGAATTAACAAAAACAACATCAATATCAGCGAAATAGATGCACTCACCAAAAAAAAGAACAGGACTCACATTGAGAGAATAACATTTTAATTTTTATATATATAGAAATTGTGATTAACAACTTTGGTGCAACAGATGATGAAACGGCCCTTGGAATGCCTGAAAAGTATGGGAATCAAAGCAAATATTTGTAAAAAACCAAGCATAGTAAATAAAGCAGTAACTATAAATCATAAATCTGCATTTAGCATACAGGGCTATGGTTAGATCACTTTTGCTGTATGGGTCAGAAACATGGAGCCTCACAATGGCCAACATGCAGAATCTTCAGGTATTCAAATACAAATGTCTCTGATCCATCCAAAAGATCGCCTAACAAAATTACAAACGAAAACAGGCAAAAAAAACCCACCTATTGTTCTCGAAATAAAAAAGGGTAAGCGGAAGTGCTAGGGAACAACCATTTGATTTTTATGGGGATGGGGGCTATGGAGATGCTCTGCCTGGATTTTTTTGCGTGCACTTTTAAATTTTTAAAGGTACAATAATGTTGCAGCACAAAACGCAGTCCTGCATTTCTTTTAATTCAAAGTACTGTCATGCCTTTTTATTTCTGGATTTTTGCCACCCTGCCTTTTTTATTTCAAATTTCACTATAGCCATTCCCCGTATGGTCGCTCCCTTTGGTAGCACATTACGCCTAGGAAAAACAAGGCCCTACAAAGGACATAACAAGGAAAAAGAAAAAAGGGGTGACCTAGACTGACATGGAGGAGATACAAGAAAAAAATGATCGAGAATGGTTACATGTGGAGCAGCATCAACTTTCAAAGGACAGAGGAAGATTGAGAAGCAGAAGCCTATACTCCATTGGGGGTAAAATGTCTCAAGTCGGGTCAATACTAATAGGGTCCATAAATGTAGTACCCCTTTTGCAGGCTGGACAAAATGATACACATATGGATAGACAGAGGGACACCGATGCTTATATAATTCTTCAAATGGTAGGCTTTAAAACACCATTTCGAGTTGATATTTCCAATGTTAATATACGTGTATAAATAATTCTGCCATACTATATTAAACAACGTTAACATTTAAACACAATTTTACCACAATCAGATCGATATGATTTGATCTGCAGTATATTCCTGCACACTCCCCGCCTGATACCTTCAAACGGAATCAAGATTATATTCATACATCTTATTTAATTTAATTTAGCACATATACATTGTTGTTTGGACCTATTTGGGTCATAATTTACCTTAAATAAAAGATGATATGATATCGTAGGGATATATGCTATTTTGAGGCGGCTATCTTTAAAATGGCAACCATTTTGAATATAAGGCAAACCATCTATTGTTCAAAATAGTTTGCACTGCTATTATACATGATTTGATGCTTATATCTTCAAAGCAGAATTTTTAATGAATTTTTATTTGATTTATTTCCTAATTCTATATTCCATCTGGCGGCCATCTTGAAAATGGCCGCCATTTTGACTTTTTGAATTGGGTCCATAGCTTATATTGTTTATTATGCTTTGTTCTACCACTATGCTAAATTTCATGCTTTTACCATCTTTTGAGCATTTTTTTCACAAATCGACTGGACTACATGACCCTTCGGGTCAGGTGAACTAAAAAAAAAGAAATAATGCTATAACTGCAAACATTTACTGGACATTATTTTTGACAAATCAAAAAATGATGAACAAGTGACAACAATAGAAGTGGTGTTAAAAAGATTGATCTGTATGGATCGAAATATTATTTATCTTTCTCACCATCCAGATGTTGAAAAAAATTTATTGGTTTCTGTATGAAAATCAAAAACAAAACAAGCACAAAAAAATTATTGTTGATGAAAAGAAGCAATGTGACATCAGCATACATGTGATTCTCCCGACTTTTTGACACATCTCCCGTTCTCCCAACTTTTTGTTCAATCTCCAGCTTTTAAGACATGACAAAATTTATAGACATTTTAATTGTTCAGTCATAAAACATTTCCGGTAATTTCAGGATTTGTCACTTAGCCAGTTGCTAATTTCACAGGTTAAGGTGTTAATTGAAGGTTTATTGTCCTAATTGACCTAATAATTGTATAACCATTTGGAGATTAATCAGTGAAGCCAGGTGTATATGGCACTCGCTTGTGTCCCGAATTAACATTATTATGCAATTTTAAAGAGCCATGAAAATCTCCCGCTTTTTTTACCGATCTCCAGCTTTGTCATGATGGATCCGTCACATGTATGTATCAGCAGCGAGTAAACATGATGTGATAAAGCTTAACTCAACAAAAGAATTAATAAAAGATTGCTTTTTGTTATCTCCCTTTTGCCTTTTAAAAATTAAAATAATATATTTAATAGTATTCAAAATCTTACTTTTTATTAAATTCTTCAAATAAAAAATATTTTCTTTTGATTTATTTCATTTTAAATTACATTTTTTTTAAACAAATTCTAATGAATTTGCAAATCATTCATGGTTCAAAAACTTTAAATAACAACTTCACACTATTTGATTGGTCCGGTAAGTACTACATTATCTACTGTATACTAAATATCGAGTCTTTGGCACATGGTCTCTTAGGAGATTGTAAATAATAAACAAATCAAGGCACATTAATAGTTTTACATATTCTTTATAGAAGTTTTGGTCACTTTGCTCATTATTCTTAATACTATCAGAGTCGTTATTCTCTATTTCTCTAGTTTTCATCCGATTTATCAACCTCTAAACCAGTTGTGAAAAATATTTCTCACCTCTAGAGAGAAATTTGTTCTCAGCGTAATTGCATGTACAATTGATGAGCGACCTTTTGCAATTTCGCATTGTAGAAGCTATATTTCTTCATTATATTTGAGTCCATTATTCTTTGTCTGTTAATTATTTTGGTCATTATTTTTTTATTCTTTATTACCCCTGATAATTGTAAGGAATCCTTAGCAGGGGGTCAAATCCAATTGGTAAGTGAAGTAAAATATGGCGGATTATCGCCGCTTGGAAAGTGACAGGTCAGTTGAATTAAGTGTTGTACCAACGTATATTTTCTCAAATAAAGTAATAAACACTGCCATTCCGCAATAAAATAATTCAGGAGTTCGTGTTTATTGATATTAATATTTATTTTACTGTATTGAAAAAGTTATTGAAAGAAAACCTACGACGCATAAGGGCAAAAACTGGCATGTCAAATTTCTAAGGCTTTCAATAAACTTTATTATTAAAGTAGGGCTTTTGGTACCAAAATGTTCCTAATTGATAAGATATCATTCTCTTGATTTATGAATCCCACTAGTATAAGATTTCAACGCCTTTTTGTGAAATACACATTTTCTTGGTAAGTGGGTCCCAGTGTATGGTAAGTGCACAGAGAAAAGCTGTCTTCAGAAGATAGCAAAAACACATAAGCAACGTTGTCCCAATCCAAACATTATTTAAATACATTTTGAAGAGATTATCTATCAAACTCCTAAAGCTATTACAGAAGGTTTTGTTGACTTTTTTGAATATAAGTTAATCTAGAACACCTATATTCCCCTTCTTCCAGTTATTATGTGCCAGACAAAATCAGTAACATGAAAAGTTAGCATTTATGGTTATCTCCCCTTTATTTTTTTTTTAAATTAAAAAAATATAAAACATAGTTCAAAATCTTATTTTTAATTGCACATTTTTTCATTTCAAAATGTTTTGTTTAATTTAAGATATCTTTAATTGTAATTCTTTAAAACAGATTCTAATGAATTTGAAAGTTGCTCAAAGTTAAAACACTTTAAGCAACAAATTAATATTTTTTAAGTGGTTCACAACAGTTTCTCATTCCAACCATACCAAATATCGAGTTTTTAGAATTGGTCTCGAAAGAGACAATGAATCAAAAGTAGAATATAGCATTACCAAAGAAATAATATATGGCCTAGTTGTAGGAAGATTCATTATAACAATAGCAAAATTCATGAAAAAGACATTTAAATACATGTAAAACTTTAAAAAGTCTTGTTTCCTGATCCTAATATGAGATAGGCATTGCCTACATGCGAGCATTGCAAAAATATAAGATGTCAACAAACAGCTTAATTGTGTTTTTACATACCTTTTGAGTTGAAGAAAGCTCCCCCCCCCCTAAGTTATACCATGCAAGCATCAAAGATGATCCTCTTTTTGGCCCTCATATGACGAAGTTCCACGCCTCAATTGAGGAATAAAATCGTTTAGAATTCAGAATATAAGATCTAGAGGACCCCATTCCCGAAAAGATGAATACACTTTTGATTCCGCATGACTGTTTTGATCGTATTTATTTTTATTTTAATCAGTTCATTTTCTAGAACGTTCAGTTTGGGACAAGGTCTTTGGGGTGAATGAGCGTAAAAAAAAAAAGAAAATGTAAACAAATGAATAAAATTTGTTTTACTTAAACAAGTGTGGCCACTAAAAGTATGTCTCGCCTGCCGGCACCATCGCTAAAATCAACTACCTAAGCTTTCATTTCTTGATATAAACACAAAAAGTGTCAGTATACCTAATAACAGATGCCTAGCTATTATAACTTTCCAGCAATTCATCTTCCATAAAAGTCTTACAAAAAAGTTTTTCAGCCTGAAAAAGACCTAAGTTCACAGAGTCACTGGAGCGTGAAAATGGGGTCAGGGTCACACGGCATGGTGACAGTTGCGTAGACCATAACCTGAACTGTCTGTATACTAAATATCAGATGCCTAGCTATTATACTTTTCAAGCAATTCATCATCCAAAAAAGTCTTACAAAAAAGTTTTTCGGCCTGAAAAAGACCTAAGTTCAAAGAGTCACTGGAGCGTGAAAATGGTGTCAGGGTCACACGGCATAGTGACAGTTGCGTAGACCATAGCCTGAACTGTCTGTATACCAAATATCAGATGCCTAGCTATTATACTTTTGAAGAAATTCATCGTCCACAAAAGTCTTACAAAAAAGTTTACGGCCTGAAAAAAGACCTAAGTTCACAGAGTCACTGGAGCGTGAAAATGGGGTCAGGGTCAAATGGCATGGTAACAGTTGCGTAGACAATAACCTGAACTGTCTGTATACCAAATATCAGATGCCTAGCTATTATACTTTTCAAGCAATTCATCGTCCACAAAAGTCTTACAAAAAAGTTTACTGCCTGAAAAAAGACCTAAGTTCACAGAGTCAATGGAGCGTGAAAATGGGGTCAGGGTCAAACGGCATGGTGACAGTTTCGTAGACCATAACCTGGACTGTCTGTATACCAAATATCAGATGCCTAGCTATTATACCTTTCAAGCTATTCATTGTCCACAAAAGTCTTACAAAAAAGTTTACGACGCCGCCGCCGTCGCCGCCGCCGCCGCCGCCGGAAAGTAATACCTATGTCTCGCCTTCCGCGACTATTCGTCGCAGGCGAGACAAAAATGAAGTATCTCATCGTCATAGGAATATTTTTCTCCTTATTCTTTATTTACAAAGAAAATTTTTGGAAGGCAATTAGCAAAATTGGTAATTATTCTAAAATTCACATCGAACCTGTGTGCATGTGAAATTGTGAGAAGCATATCTGGACGAAAAAAAATCAATATTAGCATTAGGCAAATTTTTCGCGGGAACTTGCTGTAGAGCTCTCCGCTCTCGTTAGCACTTCGTGCCCGCTACAAGCTGTGCTCGCTATAATTAATTTGTATACTGTATTTTCATTAAGTTTCTCTGATTGCAAAATATTATAAAAATTAGTATGATTAAGGCCCTGCCATTTTAGCAAGCATCAAAAATTAATATATCTTTTAAAAATAAATCCATGTGCTCAACAGTATAAGTGTAACGTTAAGAGGGAACTTTTAATGATTTAGATAGTAGCAAAGTCTAACCCCCAGCCAACTCAAATCATATGCACTTTAGAAAGTTATTGTTAAAATATCTAGGATCAATATCTATTTATTAAAAATTCAAATATTTGTGCAAATAATAAATCCTGTAACATTTTCGGACGACATTAATCTGGAACCAAATTATCCCTTTATGGATTCCGTGACATCATTTCCTTGTCAGAGTATTTCGTGCTTCTTAAGCAGACCAAAACAACATTCAGATTCTGTCAGGTTTTGTGAGATTTTCTGAGTATAAGTGTTTCCTATTCCTATTTGAAGCATTGGTAATAGAAGGTTTTATATAAGAAACCTGGCGGAAAAAAACGGTAAAATCAAAATAGCATGCAGGAATGAGGAAAGTGAGTGAAACCACACAGGATGGGACAGCTACTTTCATTTTCAGGTAAGAACCTTTTATTTATTATTATGAATAAGTTGTTGTCAGAAGATTTTATTCAGTAAATTTATGAATTTTTCTATCTTACTTAGAATTTAACAAAGCTTGGTCAGTATCATGCATTTGGTATGAGTTGCACAAAACTAGCTCGGTAATTTCTGGAAAATCATTTTTCAGCGGAAAAGACTGAATGGTGCTTAAATAAAAATCTATATGTAAAAATAAACAAGTGGATGAATGAGGGTTTATCACTGGTTTTGCATTTCAATTTTTTAATTTTTGCATAACAGATTATGATGTATTTTTTATAAGCCCAGAGGGTTCATTGTTTTACTTGCTCCGTGCCTATGATTTTTTTGCTCCGTAAAAGTAGACATGTCCCGGTTTTCTCGCTATTAATTTAATATGTTTACATTAACTAAAGAGAAAAATTGTAAATATTTGAGAAAGATAAAGAATTAAAACAAAATATCAAAAGTTCTTGATAGATTTTTTTGAAAACATGACATTTTTTTCTTTACAT
The DNA here is from genome assembly GCA_963971305.1 of Arcuatula senhousia. Lineage (NCBI taxonomy): Eukaryota > Metazoa > Mollusca > Bivalvia > Mytilida > Mytilidae > Arcuatula > Arcuatula senhousia. The sequence continues at coordinate 12,342,187 of OZ020309.1, read as the reverse complement.
TCTGAAAAAAACATTACGAGAAATATGAAAAATACAGAAATTTATCGGGATCGGTCATACTTGCATTTGAGTTAGCATAATTTTGATTTCAGTGGTGGAGTTTGATTCAATTACCGCCGGCCTGTCATACAGGAAACTATACTCTAAGAAAGGTATATCCCTTTCTACATCCAGATTAATTAATTAGGGATGAAAGATGGTCCCATGTTATGATATATTTAGCTTGTCAGTCATATTTGTTTTTAAAATGCATGGCCACCAGGGATGGAAAATATTTACCCCCCAAAAACACATTAATATTTGCCTGTATTTTGGGGGTGTAGACCCTTCACATCGCCTCTAAATTTGCCCCTGGCAACCCAGCTAACAAAATGTTTTTTTTATTATTTCATACTAGCGTATCCCCTCTAAATTTGCCCCTGGCAACCCGGCTAACAAAATGTTTTTTTTTATTATTTCATACTAGCGTTTATAGTTATCTCCCCTTTTTTCATTTAAATTTTTAAAAAATATAAAAACATGGTTCATAATCTTTGTTTTTAATTAGACTTTTTTCGTATCAAAATATTTTGTTTTCAATTAATATATTTTGAATTGTAATTTTTTAGACAGATACTAATGAATTTGTAAATTGCTCATAGTTTAAACACTTTAAGCAACAAATTAACATTTTTTAAGTGGTTCACCACAGTTTCTCCTTACAACCATACCAAATATCAAGTTTTTAGGAATGGTCTCGATAGAGACAATAAATCAAAGTTAAATAAAGAAAATATAACTAGTAACCATAGAAATAGTTTAGGCTGAATTGAAGGAAATTTTATTATAACATTAGCATGTTAAGTGAAAAAGACATTTAAATACATGCGAAACTTTAAAATGTTTTGTTTCCTGATCCTAAAATTAATTTGTATACTGCATTTTCATTAAGGTGCTTTGTTTGATAAATATTATATCAATTAATAATAAAATATGTTTACATTAACATAAAGGCATATTTTCTACCAAAATCACATTTTTTTCTACCTCTATTTTTTATGTCATTTAGACTGAAATGTAGTTAAAAGAAAACTTTGAAGAATATTCATTTATTACCAAATTTGCCTTAAACCTGGATTATTTTGATCAAAATTATTCGACAACATTGATTGATTATTTGTATACCTTTGTGAGGACAGATATATTCTAGTGTATTTAATACAGCTAGCAATTGCGATCTCAGATGTTTTGTTCCTGAAGACTTTAATATGGTAACAAATTAAAAGATTCATCATGAATCATCTTCATTATTTAAATACAAGCCAATATTGCTTATTTCTTTGATTGGCGGCTTTGGTGTTTTCATTCCCGTAAAACCTCGATATACAGATTACTGGCCGTGTTTATGAACCAGCAAAGTTTATAAACGAAATAAAATACAGTGTGTATGCCAAAGGAGGGATCAGAGCTCATGAATATGATTTTTTGTGAAGCTTTACAAATATTATTTCAATAGTGATATTTATATATAATTGTGTTTCAATTTTAGATTAATAGGGTACCAAAACATTTTTGTTGTTCATATGTTTAAAATTAGACAAAACAAGTTGTCTGCTGGCCTTTTGGTTAGGTCAAAAAAAATTTGTAGACTATATGCCTTTAAGTGGGAAATTATAAATATTTGAGAAAGATCAAGAACAAAACATAATCAAAAGTTCTTGATAGATTTTTTTTTGAAAACATGACAAAATTTCTAATGACCAGAAATCAGTAGCCCCTGAAAATGACAGGATGACAACTTCCAATACATAATAAATGACTTAATTTAGATGCTTTTTTATTTACATATTTTTTTCTGATAACATTTATTAATTTTGATTTGAAATTTTAAGAATCATTTTATTTACCTTCAGATTCAAAAAGATAACTTGTCCTATAATGTTTTAAATAAAGAGGGCATACTATACTGATTTCTACCTGAACTCCCATAATTTAATTCTAAAGCAATATTAAATACAGCAGCCAAAAGGCAAAATGGGGCAATATAATTTCTGTCATTCAATATGATAATAAATCAAGCAAAGCATATCCTATTTGATTAGAGTCTCCTTCACATATGCTTTGGAATTCCTCTGTTTTGAATATTTGATTTACTATGAAATTAACTGTTTATCTGTATTTGTGTTTATAAGTGTACCAAACACAATGTAAAAATGTGTACACATTATATGTGATCTAAAAAGGAATATTATTCAGTATATGTGAATTTCTACAGAATGTGTACCAGGTATATGTGAATCTATACAGAATGTGTACTCAGTGTATCTGAATCTATACAGAATGAGTATCCAGTGTATGTGAATCTATACAGAATGTGTACCCAGTATATGTGAGTCTTTACATAATGTGTACCCAGTATATGTGAATCTATACAGAATGTGTACCCAGCATATGTGAGTCTTTACAGAATGTGTACCCAGTATATGTGAATCTATACATAATGTGTACCCAGTATATGTGAATCTATACATAATGTGTACCCAGTATATGTGAGTCTTTACATAATGTGTACCCAGTATATGTGAGTCTTTACATAATGTGTACCCAGTATATGTGAATCTAAACATAATATGTACCCAGTATATGTGAATCTATACAAAATGTGTACCCAGTATATGTGAGTCTTTACATAATGTGTACCCAGTATATGTGAATCTATACATAATGTGTACCCAGTATATGTGAATCTATACATAATGTGTACCCAGTATATGTGAGTCTTTACATAATGTGTACCCAGTATATGTGAATCTATACATAATGTGTACCCAGTATATGTGAATCTATACATAATGTGTACCCAGTATATGTGAATCTAAACATAATGAGTACCCAGTATATGTGAATCTATACATAATGTGTACCCAGTATATTGGAATCTATACTTACCATTATTTGACAGTGTTATTGATGGCATAGAATGCATTGAGGGATCAGCTATGTATTTAAAATCTACTGGTATACCCCTGTGGAAAGAAAATAAATAGGGATTGGCATTGTAATAAAATATACTGGTATATTTCTGTGGAAAGAAAGTACAAAATTGTGACAGAGTAAAATTTTCATGACATTGCAATGTTATGGTCTACATTAAGGAATCAAACAATGTTAGAATCATTGAAAGCAATATATCCCCTTTTTCCATGATCCATAAACCATGAAGTTGATATGACAGGTACAATTTTATAGGGATTTTTTGTTTGTTCATATCCTGATGTATAAGTGCATAAAGTTTTATTCTTCCAAAATTCCAAGGTAAAGAAACTTAATTCTGAAGGTTCAACTGATTTGGGACAAATGAACTAACAACAGACAGATGGATGCACAGACCCATACAATAGTTCCCCCTTTACTTTCGTAGATGGGGCATAAAAATATCAAAATCAAAACGTTTAAGATGAAAATTATGTTAAATAAACTTAAAATACAGTGAAAGATTTTACTTAAATATATTGGTATTATAATCATTGAAAATTGGAGCATGTTCATGCAGTATATCTTAAGTAAGTAAAGATGCATAGATAAAGGAATTAAGTGGCAGAAAGAATGTTTCCTACATACATCCAAAAGATACTGTGGTTTCATTATTTTTCATGGTGAATTAATTTTCATGGTTTTCAAGGGTGGGTCAGATCCATGAAATTAAGTTCCCTACAAAAAGGAAATTTAACATTGCTTTGCATACTGCAAACTTCAGAACCACTAATTTAAGAACCATAGAATTTGCAATTTTTCAGCAATTCATAAAAATTGGTACCCATGAAAATAAAGGAATCCACAGTGTTACATAATACGTCATGAAATGTGGAATAAGTATACATGAAAACATGTCACTGCATTCAGAACTCTCTATAGTTTATTGAGTAATGCCTAATTGATTCCGTACATGATAATGAAAATTATACAGGAACACCCGTTGTATAATCCAGTGGGTGTTGCATCATTTTCTTTTATTCTTTAAATGAAAGTTGATGGGTTTTTGACTGCATCTGTCGGGTTTTGATGTATCGGGTAATACCATGTGACAAGTGTGTCACCAAAGTCCAGCCTTGATGCAATTAGCAAACATATGAGAGCTTTAAAAACATCCATAAACCAACAACAATTCAAACATGTGGCACAAATCTACTCACCATTCCCATATTCACATACTCTTGTCATCTGACGTTGACACAAATCTCTACTCACCATTCCTTTATAATCATACTCTTGTCATCTGATGTTGACACAAATCTCTACTCACCATTCCCATATTCTCATACTCTTGTCATCTGATGTTGACACAAATCTCTACTCACCATTCCCATATTCTCATACTCTTGTCATCTGATGTTGACACAAATCTCTACTCACCATTCCCATATTCTCATACTCTTGTCATCTGATGTTGACACAAATCTCTACTCACCATTCCCATATTCACATACTCTTGTCATCTGATGTTGACACAAATCTCTACTCACCATTCCCATATTCACATACTCTTGTCATCTGATGTTGACACAAATCTCTACTCACCATTCCCATATTCACATACTCTTGTCATCTGATGTTGACACAAATCTCTACTCAACATTCCAATATTCTCATACTCTTGTCATCTGATGTTGACAGAAATCTCTACTCACCATTCCCATATTCTCATACTCTTGTCATCTGATGTTGACACAAATCTCTACTCACCATTCCCATATTCTCATACTCTTGTCAAATGATGTTGTCAGACACAAATCTCTACTCACCATTCCCATATTCTCATACTCTTGTCAAATGATGTTGTCAGACACAAATCTCTACTCACCATTCCCATATTCTCATACTCTTGTCATCTGATGTCGACACAAATCTCTACTCACCATTCCCATATTCTCATGCTCTTGTCATCTGATGTTGACACAAATCTCTACTCACCATTCCCATATTCACATACTCTTGTCATCTGATGTCGACACAAATCTCTATTCACCATTCCCATATTCTCATGCTCTTGTCATCTAATGTCGACACAAATCTCTACTCACCATTCCTATATTATCATACTCTTGTCATCTGATGTCGACACAAATCTCTACACAACATTCCAATATTCTCATACTCTTCTCATCTGATGTCGACACAAATCTCTACTCACCATTCCCATACTCTTGTCATCTGATGTTGACACAAATCTCTACTCACCATTCCCATACTCTTGTCATCTGATGTCGACACAAATCTCTACTCACAATCCCATATTCTCATACTCTTGTCAGCTGATGTTGACACAAATCTCTACTCACCATTCCCATACTCTTGTCATCTGATGTCGACACAAATCTCTACTCACCATTCCCATATTCTCATACTCTTGTCATCTGATGTTGACACAAATCTCTACTCACCATTCCCATATTCTCATGCTCTTGTCATCTGATGTTGACACAAATCTCTACTCACCATTCCCATATTCACATACTCTTGTCATCTGATGTCAACACAAATCTCTACTCACCATTCCCATATTCTCATAATCTTGTCAAATGATGTTGTCAGACACAAATCTCTACTCACCATTCCCATATTCTCATACTCTTGTCATCTGATGTCGACACAAATCTCTACTCACCATTCCCATATTCTCATACTCTTGTCATCTGATGTCGACACAAATCTCTACTCACAATCCCATATTCTCATACTCTTGTCAGCTGATGTTGACACAAATCTCTACTCACCATTCCCATTTTCTCATACTCTTGTCATCTGATGTCGACACAAATCTCTACTCACCATTCCCATATTCTCATACTCTTGTCATCTGATGTTGACACAAATCTCCTCACCATTCCCATATTCTCATACTCTTGTCATCTGATGTTGACACAAATCTCTACTCACCATTCCCATACTCTTGTCATCTGATGTTGACACAAATCTCTACTCACCATTCCCATTTTCTCATAATCTTGTCAAATGATGTTGTCAGACACAAATCTCTACTCACCATTCCCATATTCACATACTCTTGTCATCTGATGTCGACACAAATCTCTACTCACCATTCCCATATTCTCATAATCTTGTCAAATGATGTTGTCAGACACAAATCTCTACTCACCATTCCCATTTTCTCATACTCTTGTCATCTGATGTCGACACAAATCTCTACTCACCATTCCTATATTATCATGCTCTTGTCATCTGATGTTGACACAAATCTACTAACCATTCCCATATTCACATACTCTTGTCATCTGATGTCAACACAAATCTCTACTCACCATTCCCATATTCTCATAATCTTGTCAAATGATGTTGTCAGACACAAATCTCTACTCACCATTCCCATATTCTCATACTCTTGTCATCTGATGTCGACACAAATCTCTACTCACCATTCCCATATTCTCATACTCTTGTCATCTGATGTCGACACAAATCTACTCACCATTCCCATATTCTCATACTCTTGTCATCTGATGTTGACACAAATCTCTACTCACCATTCCCATTTTTCATACTCTTGTCATCTGATGTTGACACAAATCTCTACTCACCATTCCCATATTCTCATACTCTTGTCATCTGATGTTGACACAAATCTCTACTCACCATTCCCATTTTTCATACTCTTGTCATCTGATGTTGTCAGACACAAATCTCTACTCACCATTCCCATATTCTCATACTCTTGTCATCTGATGTTGACACAAATCTTCTGTTCTGATCCACAAATTCTAGGGCATTAACAGCACCTAAATGTCTGTCATACTCCTGGACTATCTCACCTGTTCTTGTGTCCCACTGTTAATACACAAATTAATAATAAGCTAAACATTTGTTGCAACCTGTGACATGATAGCAGTTTTTGTAATTTTGTTATAAATATAAAGTAGATCATTTTCAAGGAAACTCATCAATGCATTTTTTGTTATATTTTATCGGTTAATCCTAATCATGAAGTTTATTTTACATAACCAAGTGAATGCAATTTACTGATAAAGAAAATCGCTGAAGTGCCAATAGATTGTCATAATAAACTGTCAATCCAAGCTGTTAATTTCTCACTTGTTGACATATACAATACTTAGACCAATTAAGGGATTAAGTGTTTAATGACCTGTAAAATATGTTTGAAGTGTTTGTTTGATCCTTGTATTTTAATCTACCAATCTGTACTCACGCCAAGCTGATTGCCCTTTTATTCATTATGTAATCAATTAATTATGCTTTATTCATTAAGTATTATCATTTTCATTTTATATGACATTCAAAATTTCAATGATTCAATTTCAATTCAATTCTTTATTACTTTAAGCAACAAGGCTCATCAGTATACAATATATAATATAAAGCAGTGAACAAAAAGTGAACAATAATGTTGTTACATCTGAGAAATTGATACATTTCAAACAATTAAAGTTGACCTTAAATTAAATGCATGATAGATAAATTTACATAGATTACGCAACTCTTTAACATTTTCAGTAGACAATAACTGGACAAGTTTAAATGTAGATGGCTTCTTATAATAATAAGACTTTAAATATTGTTTTCTGAAATCAGAATAGCAAGGACATTGTAACACAAAATGATATTCATCTTCTATAACATTTAAAACACATAAATTACATTTTCTGTTAGCTCTTTCTATGCCATAATAATGTCCCGTTTCAACAAATAAATTGTGTGATGACAATCGAAGTTTAGTAAGAAATTTTCTATAAATAAGAGGTTTTGTAAGATATTTTTGAAGACATATATTATCAACAACATGCTTATATAAATAACATTTTGGTGAACTATTAAGCATTTCAAACAAAAATTGCTTAGCCTGATCATATATCCTTTCCTTTACAAAAAGTAAAATGTTGTTTTCTATTACTAAATTTTCTTGGTTGATCCAAAAATCTTGTAAACCTAAATGACATAACAATTGTTTGTTTAAGCTGATAAACCCAACTACTTTTAGTACCTACTAAGTTTTCTAACTGGTATAAATAACAACTCTTAACGAGGACTGATTGTGACGGCAGCCGTCACAGATGTTCCCCAAACGAACCAGATGTACATTAAAGCAGCAAGAATACTGCCTTTTCAGTTTTATAGAACTCATCACGCTCTAAAATCCTACCTAGATTCAAGGTCCTCACCACCTAGGCTACTCAGGTAAAGCAATGTCCTATATAATGAACTTTCGCTGTTTACTCAGAAACGGCAGCCATTTTGTAAGTTCCGAAACCGTTGTTGACACCTCGTATGTGGAATATTACTCGCAACATCAAAATCTACCAGAATACCAATTTTTATCAAAAATAAAAGGATTCTAAAATTTTGGCGGCCATCTTGGATTTAGAAATTTTACTTTTTGCATTTTATGGAAAAAACTGTAAATATCTCTTTAGAACTTTTTAAATATTTTTGTAGTACTATTCAAGCTCTATAATACCACAAAGTTTCAAGGTGCTCATCACTTGGGTTACTGAGATATGACAATGTCCTATATAATGAACTTTTGTTATTTACTTTTAAAAAGCAGCCATTTTAAAAATTTGGAAGTCTTTATGGACACCTCGTATGTGGAGTATTACTCGCAACATCAAAATCTACCAGAATATTAATTTTTATCAAAATCCAAGCACTTTTAAATTTTGGCGGCCATCTTGGATTTTGAAATTTCACATTTTCGCATTTTGCGGAAAAAACGTAAATATCGCTTCAAATTTTTTTTGCATATTTTTGTAGTACTCATCAAGCTCTATAATCCTACCAAGTTTCAAGGTCCTCACCACCTAGGTTACCGAGATATAGCAATGTCCTATATAATGAACTTTCGCTGTTTACTCGGAAACGGTGGCCATTTTGAAAATTTCGAAAACGTTGTGCACACCTCTGATATGTGCCCTTTCACTGTGGAAAGTTTCATAAAGCTCAGTCTTCACATCTCTTCGGCTATAAACGGACAAGCGTTTTTTAGAGTGCGGAAGAAGAAGAAGAAGAAGAACTAGGTATAATTGTGTTGGGATGCCAACACACAAGTCGCCCAAAATCGCCTTGGATAGAGTTCCATTCAAATCAGTGCATCAAAATAAGTTTAGAAATCAAATTTCGTTGAAATCGGACAAAGTTGACGTTTTTAGGGGGGCGGGTGTAGTAAAATGGCCGCCATTTTGAAACCGGAAGTCGGATTTCAAATCCGGTCGCAGATTTGAGCTCAGCATACCCGCTTTACCCAGATGACCAATTTTCAAGACGATCCGATGAAAAAAAAATTTCCGCCCACTTTTTCCGATGGCCGCCATTTTGAAACGGCGGCCATCTTGAAAATTTTAAAAGTGCATTACACAACTTTGAGTGACCCACTATCCAATCTCACAAGTGTTATTGAATTTCCTTGGACCGTTTTCTTGTATTAGGGAGGACAAATTCTCGATAAAGAATCAGAAGAATAATAATAACTAGCTATAATTTGTGTTGGGATGCCAACACACAAGTCGCCCAAAATCGCCTTGGATACTATTTCTTCTCATTCAGTACAATAAAATATGTATAGAAATCAAATTTCATTGAAATCGGACAAAGTTCACATTTTAAGGGGGGCGGGTGTAGTAAAATGGCCGCCATTTTGAAACCGGAAGTCGGATTTCAAATCCGGTCGCAGATTTGAACTCAGCATACACGCTTTACCAAGATGACAAATTTTCAAGACGATCCGATGAAAAAAAATTTTCCGCCCACTTTTTCCGATGGCCGCCATTTTGAAACGGCGGCCATCTTGAAAATTTCAAAACTTGATTGCACACCTTTGAGTGACCCACTATCAAATCCAACAAGTGTTATTTAATTTTCTTAAACCGTTTTCTTATATTAGGGAGGACAGCTTCATGATTAAGAATCAGAAGAATAATAATAATAACTAGTTCTAATTGTGATCGCAAGCGAGTCACAAAAATGTCCCCTCACGTACCCCTCTTTGTCAATGTCTCTTGGCATTTGAGATAACTTAATTTATCCAATTTTCATCAAAATAGGAGTAAGTTTAATTTTGGCGGGAAGCGGCGGACATTTTTAAAATGGCCGACAATAAAAATATTTCGATGTCAAAAATCAACTCGCCATACAACTATTACCTTATATACCAATTTTCGTTAAAATCTGAGTAAATTTAGTTTTGGCGGGAAACGGCGGCCATTTTGAAAATGGCCGACGATAAAAAAAATTTTGATGTCAAAAATCAACTTGCCATACCACTATTACCTTATATACCAATTTTCATTAAAATCGGAGTAATTTTAATTTTGGCGGGAAATGGCGGCCATTTTGAAAATGGCGGCCGAAATAAAAATTTCGATTCCAAAATTGAACTCGGCATACCACTATTACCTTGTAAACCAATTTTCATCAAAATCAGAATAACTTTAATTTTGGCGGGAAACGGCGGCCATTTTGAAAATGGCCGACGATAAAAAAATTTTGATGTCAAAAATCAACTCGCCATACCAATATTACCTTATATACCAATTTTCATTAAAATCGGAGTAATTTTAATTTTGGCGGGAAATGGCGGCCATTTTTAAAATGGCCGCCCAAAAAAAAATTTCGATTCCAAAATTGAACTCGGCATACCACTATTACCTTGTAAACCAATTTTCATTAAGAAATAACAAAGTTAAGAATTTTTTTCATTAATATCACAAAATATATGGTACAAAGAAAGATAACTCAATCTTACAAAAAAATAATTTTCGATTTTTTGCAAAATTTTGAAAACGGTAAGTCCGATTTTCAAATTTTTTTTTTTAAATGAAAGGTATTGTAAATCCGCACTTAACCTATAAGGGAATTTTTCCTACCCCTGCCGGATCAGAAATGCCAGGAAAAATTCAACTTCGGTTTCGAGGAGCCATTTTGAGGCCCTTTTTTTACCTATATGGGGTCGTTCGATTTCGGCGAAAAATACAAAAAGCACAATCTCCCATTCCATACTCTTGATTTATGAATTTTCAGCTTCCTACCTTAAAAGATGTCGAAAAAATGAGGTGGACAAGTTCACGATCCAGAATACCGAGAAAAATAATAATAATAATAATAATAATAATAACAAGATATGATTGTGTTGGGATGCCAACACACAAAGTCTCCCAAACGATTAAAAAAGTAACAACTCCAAAATGAAGGCTTCCAATGTTCGAAGATCATCATAAAAATTTAATATGTTTTGAATATAATAGGTAAATAGAAATTAATGCAACAGGTATAGTTAAATTTTAAAATTTGCAAATATTTTATATTTATCAAAGATCTTTTGTTAACCAATAAACGAGAATAGTTCAAAATTGTTGTAGAAAAAGAAATAAAGCTTTATTTTTTCCATTGTAAAAAGGACGAGTGTGAAAATAATAATTTTAAAACATAAAGGGAGATAATACACCCATCTTGCTGAAGGTCAAGGGTCAATTGGTCCCTCCCTAACATAGTCCCTAAAAAAGTGAAATTGATGATGACAGGCAGGGGTTTAAACTTTCAAATTTATTCCATTATAATAAGCTGAAATAACAATGTAAATATTTAGTTGAATGAATGCAACCTCATCATCTCAATATTTATGTCTCATTTTAAAAAGTGTATGAATAATGTTTATTTTGCTGTGAAATGGTCTCACATGGCAGACAAAAAATATATAGAAATTGCAATACGACTTTCAGAAAATTGTAAACTATGATGACATTCCATTTACATGTTTTCTACCAATATAACTATATTTTCCAGATCCACCAAGAAGATTTTTGTTTTTTTTCCATTGAACTCGGAGCATCATGTTTAGCCCAGAAACCAATGTTCATCAGAATCGGTCAACATTCCCAAAAATTAGCCGATTTTTGTCGGCCATTTTGAAATAGGCGGCCATCTTGAAAAATTTGAAAGTTTTGTGCACACCTTCATAACATGAATAACTCACATACCAAGTATGGTTTTGATCTGAAAAACCATCTCCGAGAAACCGGTCGGACAAGTTCATTGTAAAAAAAATCTGAAAAACCTGAGTAAAAACAATAAGTCTCCAAACTTCGTTTGGGAGACTTAATAAGAAACCGAGCAAAAACAATATGTCCCCGACACTTCGTGTTCGGGGACATAATAATAATAAGAAACGGTGCAAAAACAATAAGTCTCCCAAACTTTGTTTTGGGCGACTTAATAATAAGAAAAATAATAATAATAATAATAATAAGAAACGGTGCAAAAACAATAAGTCTCCCAAACTTTGTTTTGGGCGACTTAATAATAAGAATAATAAGAAACGGAGTAAAAACAATATGTTCCCACACTTCGTTTGGGGAACATAATAATACAGTTTTTGGATGATAAAATTTTAAACCAAAATTTTACAATACAGTATAACCTCTGATAAATGAGTGGGTATATTCCTAATTCAAAATACACCATGGCATTTGTTGTACATTGCTTGACACCAAGTAGGTTTTTGCAAAAATCTAAATGCACCTTTTCAATTTTAGGGGCTTTATGATGACCCCAAATTTCAGCACCATAACACAAAATGCTAGATATATAGGTATCAAAAAGTTTAATATGTGTTGTAATATTAAAAACGAATGAATATGGAATATGCGCCAAAAAGACACGATCCACATATTGAAATGATTTTAATAAATGTACAAAAGCAAAATTTCACTGCGTGTGAAGCGCTTTTCTGGATTAACCTTCATCAGACACGCTAGGAATAGAAAACTTGGAAAACCGGTAGAATTTTCGATTGATTTTAAACAAAAATGCATAAAAATATTACAACAATGAACAAACAGATAAATTTATCAATTTCTAAAGAAACAGCCAAACGTTGTTAAATTTTGGAAATATGTAAACTGTGTCTTTCCAACACATATTCCAGTACTCGAAAATATATAAGAGCATACAACTGAAGCACGGGGAAGCTTTCTACGACCTCCACACGGCATATATTTAAAAATAATGAATTTACCGTAGATTTCAATGCAAACATAGCTTTTCTACCTTGCTCGCTAACATGTTGAACAGCCTTTGAAAATTTACCATTATAATTCAATAATACACCTAAATAACAAAATTCATCTACTAACTGAACAATTTCACCATTAAAATGCCATACTTCATTTTCTTTTACTACCTCCATTTCTTAATACAATTATTTTTGTTTTGTTGATATTCACAGTCAAGTCCCACTTTTGTGTATAAGTAAACAAAGTATTTAACATATTCTGTAAACCTTCTATACTTTCAGAAAATAATATCATATCATCTGCATACATCAATAAAAATAGTGACAAATCTTTAACTTCAACTGGAATATTACCATTGTTCAAAAATTCCATTTCAAAATCGTTTATGTATAACGAAAATAGTATAGGTGATAATACTTCACCTTGCATAAGACCTGTAGAACATTTAAATTCTTCAGAATAAAACCCATCAACTCTGACACATGATTTAACATCAGAATACATAGATCTAATAATAGAAAGACATTTTCCTCTGATGCCTAAATTTGACAACTTCAACCATAAATTAATTCTCGAAACTGAATCAAACGCCTGTTTATAGTCCACAAAACAGCAGTACAGTCGCTTCCGAGCACATAGAGTCTTTTGAATAATAGACTGCAAACAGAACACTGAATCAATCGTAGAGTAGCCGGGACGGAATCCAAACTGAGCATCTGTTAAAGATATACTAGTACCGGATTTCAAACACACCATCAGAGATATTCACTGGTACTTATTTTTACAGTCCTTTGGCAACCATGAAAATAGCAAAAATTAGTACACCGTGAAAAATTATTACGTTACAGTATATGTTTTTATTTCACATTAAACTTACACAGATAATTTTCTTGTCTGAGGTACCAGCCACAAACAGATGTTGTTTATCTTCATCAGGGTTAAACTTGATACAGTATGGCACTTTCTTACTGGTAAATCTGGCCTTACATTCTCCTGTCAACATAAGGGTTAATAATTAGAACATGATAAAGTATGGCACCTTCTTACTGGTAAATCTGGCCTTACATTCTCCTGTCAACATAAGGGTTAATAATTAGAACATGATACAGTATGGCACCTTCTTACTGGTAAATCTGGCTTTACATTCACCTGACAACATAAAGGTCAATAATTAGAGCATGATACAGTATGGCACCCTCTTACTGGTAAATCTGGCCTTACATTCTCCTGTCAACATAAGGGTTAATAATTAGAACATGATACAGTATGGCACCTTCTTACTGGTAAATCTGGCCTTACATTCACCTGACAACATAAAGGTCAATAATTAGAACATGATACAGTATGGCACCTTCTTACTGGAAAATCTGGCTTTACATTCACCTGACAACATAAAAGTCAAAAATTAGAACATGATACAGTATGGCACCTTCTTACTGGTAAATCTGGCCTTACATTCTCCTGTTAACATAAGGGTTAATAATTAGAACATGATACAGTATGGCACCTTCTTACTGTTAAATCTGGCCTTACATTCACCTGTCAACATAAAGGTCAATAATTAGAACTTGATACAGTATGGCACCTTCTTACTGGTAAATCTGGCCTTACATTCACCTGTCAACATAAAGGTCAATAATTAGAACTTGATACAATATGGCACCTCTGGCCTACATTCTCCTGTCAACATAAAGGTTAATAATTAGAACTTGAAACAGTATGGCACCTCTGGCCTTACATTCTCCTGTCAACATAAAGGTTAATAATTAGAACTTGATACAGTATGGCACCTCTGGCCTTACATTCTCCTGTCAACATAAAGGTTAATAATTAGAACTTGATACAGTATGGCACCTCTGGCCTTACATTCTCCTGTCAACATAAAGGTTAATAATTAGAACTTGATACAGTATGGCGCCTCTGGCCTTACATTCTCCTGTCAACATAAAGGTCAATAATTAGAACATGATACAGTATGGCACCTTCTTACTGTTAAATCTGGCCTTACATTCACCTGAAAACATAAAGGTCAATAATTAGAACCTGATACATTATGGCATCTCTGGCCTTACATTCTCCTGTCAAAATAAAGGTCAATAATTAGAACGTGATACAGTATGGCACCTTATTACTGTTAAATCTGGCCTTACATTCACCTGAAAACATAAAGGTCAATAATTAGAACTTGATACAGTATGGCACCTCTGGCCTTACATTCTCCTGTCAAAATAAAGGTCAATAATTAGAACGTGATACAGTATGGCACCTTCTTACTGTTAAATCTGGCCTTACATTCACCTGAAAACATAAAGGTCAATTATTAGAACATGATACAGTATGGCACCTTCTTAACAGTACATCTGGCCTTACATTCACCTGGCAACATAAAGGTCAATTATTAGAACATGATACAGTATGGCACCTCTGGCCTTACATTCTCCTGTCAAAATAAAGGTCAATAATTAGAACGTGATACAGTATGGCACCTTCTTACTGTTAAATCTGGCCTTACATTCACCTGAAAACATAAAGGTCAATAATTAGAACTTGATACAGTATGGCACCTCTGGCCTTACATTTTCCTGTCAACATAAAGCTTAATAATTAGAACTTGATACAGTATGGCACCTCTGGCCTTACATTCTCCTGTCAACATAAAGGTCAATAATTAGAACATGATACAGTATGGCACCTTCTTACTGTTAAATCTGGCCTTACATTCACCTGAAAACATAAAGGTCAATAATTAGAACCTGATACATTATGGCATCTCTGGCCTTACATTCTCCTGTCAAAATAAAGGTCAATAATTAGAACGTGATACAGTATGGCACCTCTGGCCTTACATTCACCTGACAACATAAAGGTCAATAATTAGAACCTGATACATTATGGCATCTCTGGCCTTACATTCACCTGACAACATAAAGGTCAATAATTAGAACCTGATACAGTATGGCATGTCTGGCCTTACATTCACCTGACAACATAAAGGTCAATAATTAGAACCTGATACAGTATGGCATCTTCTTACTGTTAAATCTGGCCTTACATTCACCTGACAACATAAAGGTCAATAATTAGAACCTGATACAGTATGGCATCTCTGGCCTTACATTCACCTGAAAACATAAAGGTCAATAATTAGAACCTGATACAGTATGGCATGTCTGGCCTTACATTCACCTGACAACATTAAGGTCAATAATAAGAACATTTCAAAAAATTTAATCAATGAAAACATTTTGAAGATACATGTACATCTTGTTAATGGACAACAAAAATAATAACTTTTAAGGAATAGAAATAAATTTAAACATTATGAAAATACAATAATCATTTATATTTCTATTGATATTTTATTATTGTCATTTTATTTGAAGGGGCCAGGGGGTAGAGTGCGTTTAAACATAATTGTGTTCTGCTTCTAAAAACCAATGCTACCCACTACCAGATATCAAAATTTCATAACTTAAATTTTTACTTTGAGGAATTCAATCAAATATTTCTCAGTAGAGTTTCATGCATTTTAATTTTAATAGCAATTTGATTTTTAACAAAAGTAAAGTACCTGTTTCTGTGTCCCACAGTTTACAGAATCTGTCGTAAGCACAGCTGAGGAATTCCGTCCCAGAATTATTAAAACAGGCATCACGTACGGCCTGTTTGTGACCACTGTATGTCCTAACCAGACGTCGGTCATTGTATACTTCCCATAACTGTAAAGAAAATTCAATTTAATGATAATGTTAGCTTTTATACAATCACATTTATACGTTAATTATGTAAAAAAAATTAAAAAATTAGAATCAATTCAAATGAGGTTTAAGGTGTTTGGATAAATTCTTGTTGTCTGTGAAAATTGGTGGTTGAAACTTCATTCATACATTTAAATGTTAATTAAGCTGAAAAATTAAAACTATCAGTAGTTTGGTTGGGAGGTGTTTTTTTTATACTTTCTGTTTCTTTTTGTTGTTTTGATTTGTATCAACTAATTTTGCGTTTGCTTTTTCAGACTTTTGACATTTGAATGCTTAATTGGTATTTCTTCGCTATTAACATCATACATGCATAGAGCTAAATGAAGGTTCATCTAAAGTTTTTACAAGTAGATGGTTCCTTTTAAAAATCTGTCAAAGCACCCAGTTTTTGTTTAACAGGAAGTAGGTGAGAAACAGACCTGAAATCAAATCCCACATTATGGGACCCCACATTGATGCTGTATGCATAATATCAAGTGGCTGTGATTAGTAGTTGCTGGGAAAACTGTTAAAATGTTATTCCCTGATCGACTGCCCACCCACCCGTCCCCCGAAATTCACAATTTTATAACCCAGATTTTTCACTCTGTGAAATCTGGCCAAAAATTTAATTTATTTAACCAAGTTAGAAATTGGACTTCTTAAAATCTTTCGATCCTGAAATCTGCACAAGACAATCATTCAAATGTACCTACCTTTAGTTTAGTATCCATACCACACGATAAAATCAGATGTGCTGACTTGGGGAACCATTTTATTGTAGCCACACCCTTTGTATGCCCCGTCCAGGTGTGTATTAATTTTTTGGGGATAAAACATTTTTCTGGAGGTTCTTCAGATTTCAGATTGACCCCCACATCTTGAGGAGGATGTAGAAATGATCTTCCCTGGTAATCATAAGCACTTTTAACTGAAAAGTAAAGACAATATATTATTACATGAACATTTTATGTCTCCGTATTTCATAGATAGGGCATAAAAACTGCATCCCCCTTTCTAATGTCAATTAAAATGGTACAGTCCTTATATAGGTGATAGGGGAAACAAGTAAAGTGCTGTCCTGGGGGGACATAGTATATTCTGGAACAGCTCTAATTAGATTGATCAAGTAAATATATACATGATAGATGGATGCAAAAAATAACTTGAATAGCTGCTATAGCTGACATGAGCATACATGTTATTTATTCACAAAGTAAACTTTATATATTAATGTTTATATGGGTTATATGTGCACCCATCTGCAATCCTAATGCTTACTATGTAATGTTGTTTTTTCTTCGGCTGTCTTTTCTTCCACCTGTTTCCCTGTTTTACTTCTTTTAGCAAGAATTTCATCCAATTCCTTCTTTTCTTCCTGTAAGTACATGTTTTAAATCTAATTATACACCACAGAACATAAAAAACGTTTTGTTTGTTTTGTATCACACTGATGGTGTAATTCATTGCAAGTAGGACCCCAGTTAAAATAACTATCAAATGTGTTTCATGTGAGCATGTTTGCAGAAACATATTTTATGTATAACCTCAATTATTTTTTTGGAAGAATAAGGTTCTGAAAACAACTACATGTATTATACAAACACAGTTTGTTCAAAATGCATGATGCATATACTATAACATGTACTTGTTCTTTTTGTTGCAATCACTGAACCTTGAAATTAATGTAAAGAGTTAAACCTTATGCTGAAATTAGTTTGTTAAATGAAAATCATAATTGTCAATATGTCTATAGAGTTTCATGATGATGCCAAACTTTTTCACTTAAAGGAAAGTATTCTAAACCTAGATAAGCTGATTTTAGACAAAAGAACCAAGACAAGAATGGACCAAAACACTACATGCCCATCTACTTCATAAGCAGAGTGTCTCTATCTACCTTGGGGCTCCCGCAGGGTACCCCCCCTCAGGTCACAAGGTCGCTTTTAAAAGGGGCCTGAGGTCACAAGGTCACTTTTAAAAGGCATATTTTGGCGGAGGTAGCAGGTCGTTTTTTGGCATAGGTCGATTTTATGAAGTGTAGGTCAGAAGTCGCCATTAAAAAGCCCTCAGGTCGCAGGTCGTTTATAACCCTGCGGGAGCCACACATTTGTAGGCTGTTTCTCTTTACCTGGTAACCATGGCAGGAAAACATACCTAATTTTAGACAGAAGAACCAAGACAAGAATGCACTTCATAAGCAGTGCCCTTCTATCTCTCTAGTTTTGTAAGCAGGTTATGAAAACAAACCTCATTTGGTTTCATCACAGTCTGTTCATCGACAAATTTCCCCCATGGACCAAGGTAGCCTTCAATATCTGCAGGGTCGTTGTTCCGTAATCTTTTCCTTTTGTCCTCGGGTCTTTTCTGTGTCAGTTCAAACACTGTCTTTTCTAAATACATTAATAGAATAATTCAGCAAAAAGAGAAAACTGGAATTACAAGCTATCGTTAATTGTTGTATTTAATACATAATTACATGTAAGGATCTAAAATATTCATTATCTACAATTAATTGTATTCAATAAATCAAGAAAGAATAGAGGAATGTGTCAATGAGAAATGCATGCCTCCCTCCCCCCCCCCACACACAGCCCAAACAGAAAGAAAGATTCTGATGGGTCTGTAAAAGGACATACATTTTTTCATACTAAACCACACTTCTAAATTTCAAATCATTGTCATGTATGGTTTCTGAGAAAATCCTGACGAGAATTTTCATATCTTCCTATTCTGAATTGCAAGCAGGAGTCCAACTGGTCTCAAAATTGCTTAGGACATATAGTTCATCATACCAAACCATCCTGATAAGTTTCAAATCATTCTTATGTTTTTAGATTTTTTAGAAAAGATTGACCAAAATTTTTGTATGGGTGAACACGAGTAAAACTGAATGCCCCCTACAAGTCCCTGTCATAAAAACACCAAAAACAACAGTGTTATATCTACCATGCAGTGTAAAATATCCAGTACCATGAAAATTTGAAACAATCTACTGTGGATTCATTTATTTTTTTGTGGGTACCAATTTCTGTGGTTCGATGTAAAAGGATAATTTCATGGATTCTTAAATTCTTGGTTCTGAAATCTGCAGTATACAGATCAATATTAAATTTCCTTTTCGTAGGGTATCAAATTTTGTGGGTCAAGGTTATCCACGAAAATTGATACTCCACAAATAATAATGAAACCACAGTACTGTAAACCGGGACATTTTCGTGCCGTCTTTTTTTCGTGGTATGGCCACTAAAGTTTAGTTCGCTCAGTTTAAAATTCGCACTGAAATGTTATTGGCCATGCACAACAATAGAAGACAAGTTTATTCGCGCCGTTAAATTTTTGCGCTAGCAACATCACCGCAAAAATCGCAAAAAATAAAGCTGCAGCGAAAATTTCCAGGTTTACAGTATTTATATGGGTGTTTCAGTATGTTACCTTTATTTTCTTCTGCTTTTATAGAATCTCCAACAACTTTTGGATCAGCTACAGCATTATCAACAGACGGGTCAATAGCATAGCCTATAATGAAAATAATTAGCAAATGGACCTATAAATTATCATCAACAGATGGGTTTATAAATATGAGTTTTGACACTTTTTTTCAAGGAAAAAACAAACAGCAAAATTAAATGAAAATTTACTACATACATAGCTTAAACAGTTAACTAACTGATTTGAATTAAAACTAGACAGAAACAACTTACTGATTGATATTTTCTTTAAGCCAAATATTTGATCAATGTTTTAGCAACTTGTAACAACTGTGTGTACATTTCATAGTAAATTTGAGCACAAAATGGGACTGATTGCCCTTCATCTTTATTGCCAGGAACTTTGTTGTTATTTTGAAATCAAAATTTGCTTCAATATTTTCTCTATGAAGCAGAGTTTTTTTTTATCAATAAAATCTCATCAATTATTCTAAAATAATTACCATAACTTGTAAATGTTTTACGTTGGTTATCAAACTGGAAGTTACTTATATGAGCTGGCTCTACAAAACCAGACATGGTGTTCCTATCTGCCAACATCTGCTTGGTTTTAAATGGATTTGATGGTCCAATCTGAAATAAAAATCAACCAAAACAATGCATTTGATTTCCTATAAAGATAAACTGTACACTAACAGTATGTTGATTGGGTCATCAGGTGTAAAATAATGCATTCAACATGTTAAAACACTACAAATTCTAGTTATCTAATCAAGTCTTTAACATAAGAATCAAATATTGACTTTAATGTTGGTAGGCCAGCCTTTGGGTTTAAACAGATAACCTTTTGATTGCAAAGCTGCCTCATTCTGTACTGTTAATTGACCGATGACCAAAGCACTCTTTAAATAACAAGATTTTAACCAAGTATTCCATGTCTTTTACTGTGTGCATGTTTTTTATTATACATGTTGGTAAAACTTGTTAAATGCATTATAATAATATTTCACATCTTTACATGTACATACAATGTATCTGCATTTTTTTTTGGTCTTTTGTCAATTGTCAAATGTCAATGCATAATCTCTCTTTTCAATTCCAGCTGCACACACTTCAAAACAGTAGTAGTGTGAATATCTGCTTGTTTTAATGGTTTGTTAAAAATATAACAACAATTTCATAAGATAGTACAAGACAATTTGGAAAATATTTCAAATTTTTCACTTACTTAAAAAATCCTATATTTTGTTGTATTTTGATACATACATGTATACATGTACTATTACCAGTTTGTTTAGTATTTGTACTTCACATTTTACATAAAATACTTAGACTGAGTTAGCTATGTCAGGTATACCTCAGGTGCAAAAAGCTCTTCATACTTTGGATTGTACTTGACTTCTTTTGTGGTTGAATCTAAGTGACGGTTTACTTGAATATCATCCTAAAATTTCAAAAATATTTTATATTATATGAAACATACATTTTAATTTAAATTTTTCATTACAAATTCATCACACAGCAATGACCATCACTTAAAAACCAAGCTAAAAATTGTTGGAAATAAACTTTCAATATATTTTTCCCATGAATTCAAGGAAGCTTGGCCCATTTTAGTAGACATATGTTTTTTAATTATCTTCATATGTCATGGTGTTAAATTAGTTTTTTGGGCCCAACCTTCCCCTTATCAATATATCAACCTTTATTTTTTTTTTGGTCAAGAAGAGGGTCTTTCATTGCACTCTAGGATTGGGCTTGAATCATATGTAGTGTATTTTCAATCCAGGGGCCAATTGAAAAACAGCGAGCAGCGACCGCTGGTCACATTGAAGGCTGCTGGCTGTTTTCCATTGTGGATGTTTCAAATTTACGTTTATATTGTAGGTTGTGTCGCGAACACTTATTCAAGATAAAGATTTTACTAACTTGTGATATCAATAACCTTGTTTTAATAATTTTTCAGTAATAAAACGTTTTTTATTATCAAAATCAAAAACACCACTGCATATCCACTAGCTTTTCTTGTGGGTTATATGTAAATTTAATGAGGTCTGAAATTTTCATAGAAAAATTCATTAAAATAACACTGAAAGTTCGGGAAAACAAGAGTTCAAAACTGGATGTTGAAGAAAAATTCAACGCATACATGTACAATGTTCTGTTGGATAATGACAAACGAAGACTATGATTTTAACTATAAACTGGCTGAATTTTTACAAATATTATATGAAAAAAGAGATAACATTAACAAATAGAGATGTATGTGTAGTTTAACATCATGATGTCATATGTAATTGTCTTTTGTTACAATACTTGTGTATTTTTTATGTTTTGTTTCATTATAATCATTGATATACATTGTGATTGTCATGCTCTACATAGGGCCCTATGATTGGAAATAAAGATTTATTATTATTATTAAAATGTTCATGTAGTGCTACAAAAATTTGGACATTTCTACCATTATCGTTTCCTTCGGAAGGCATAGTATACTACTACTCATATCAAACTCTACAAAGAGGTCTTTAACATGCATGAGGTATTGCTCTACCCATACATGGGACAACCATAATTTTTCGTCCCTTTCAAAGCACAGGTACGGAAAACAAAACAAAAATCGGAAACGGAGAGACTACGACTAATGGCGACCTACATAAGTGAATCGAAACGTTTTTCTTTATAATACAGCTACTGCCACCTACCATATTAAGTTTACACGAGAGTAAATACCGTGAGAAATAATAAATACACGCGGGGATTCATTTCACAGTACACGAGTGACCATCCAGTGTCTAAAGTTTATGACACGTACAGATTACAGATTACCGAAGGACAAGCATCGTTCCCCGAGACCATTCTCACAAATAGTGTCAAAAAATTGGTCCAATATTTTAATCCCTGGCAAGGAACCTTTATTTACTGTATAGCTTCTTCAATCTCATTTGTGTACATGAATTTTGTAGCAAACATATAAACAAGGGATACATTGTTTATAGACAACCCGTAGCAAACAACTAAACAAGGGGTACTTTGTTTTAGAAATCAAGTCATAACAAAAGAAATAAACAAAGGATACTTTGTTTACAAACATTTGTTGCAAACAAATATAAACAAGGTTTACTTTGTTTACAACTAAAGAATACTTATAAACAAGGCTAGGAATACTTGAAAATGAGCAGAATGACAACTACTCGCTCAAGGGCAGCTTCCATAGTAACCAATGAGGAAGAAGAACCTTGGACATGCAAGATATGTGTACAAACTTTCAGTGATAAAAATGCCAAATTGCTAGAGTGCCAAAGGTGCAAAGCACATTTCTGTATTAAATGCCTCAACAAAAATAATGCAGAGTACGAGCTACTGAGTAAATCAGATACAATGTGGTTCTGTGTACCATGTCGAGAAAAAATTGAGCAGCATATCATAACTGACCTAAAAATAGAAGAGGTATGCCAGAGCATAATGCAAACATATGAGAAAAGAATAAGTACACTTGAACAGCAGATGGAAACAAAATGTGGAAAGAAAGAAGTAAAAGAGATTGTTCAGGCTGAGCTGGAAAAATCAAAAGAAACCACTAGTATTGAGGAAGAGGCTATAAGAACACTGGTCCAGGAGGAGATAAGTGAAAAAATGACATCTAACGAGGCCATAAAGGACAAAAACAACAGCGAAGGTATCCCTAGTCATCCAGAACAACCATCTGTCTCCAACCTCATAGAGGAAATGAGAGAGAGGAAATCAAGAGAAAAAAACATGATCGTTTTTGGCATTCCTGAGGCAGAAACACAAGAAGAAAGGGAAACACATGACTTAAACCAAGTAAACCAACTTTTCATTGATTGTGACATAACACTGGACCCAAACAACATAGAAAAATGTACAAGACTAGGCAAATATGATGCAGAAAAAGCCAGACCCATAAAAGTAGGACTCCAGACAGTGGATGTAAAAGTTAGCCTCTTCTCAAATATGTACAAAGCCAAAAAAATGGCTAAATACGAGAAAGTTGGAGTGAGTAATGACCTCACCCAAACTGAAAGGAAAGAGGAAAAAAGGCTTTGGGAAGAGGCACAAAGGCTTCAAAAAAACGATGGACGGCCTCGGAAAGTAAGGGGGCCTCCTTCAGCGAGAAGAATAGTGATAGTAAAGTAGCAAGAAAAGATGGAAAGTCTAACATTGTAAATAAAAATGTAAATACGTTAAAGTTAGATTCTTCGTCAAGCTGCTTAAACTTGTCGAATTTTAAACAGTTGTCAACAAATCATGCAAATAGTCACAAGATTTTACCTCAACTAAATTGTTTTTACACTAATGCGGATCAGTTACACAACAAATTAACAGAATTGGAGATTAGAACACAGGACAGCAAACCAAATATCATAGGAATTACTGAAGTCAAACCAAAAAATGGAAGGTACCAAACCCAAGAATCAGAATACTCCCTAGGAATTAACAGGAAATATCAGATGTTTTCAAAAAATATTGAGAATAATATTGGAAGAGGATTACTAATGTATATCGACAAAGATTTGGATGCAACTGAGTACCAACCTGAAACAAACTTTGAAGAGAATCTTATGGTAAAGATCAACCTAAACAATGCAGACAAACTTTTGGTATGTCTCATCTATAGATTCCATTACAACAAGAGCCAGGAGTACAATAAGAAACTCAGGGACCTTATAGATGAGGCCAACTCAAAGAATTTTTCTCATATTTTGATAATGGGAGACTTTAATTATCCAGACATAGATTGGGATTCCTGGAATTCCAAAGGAGACAGTACCGATACAATAGAGTACAAATTTATTGATAATCTTCAGGACAACTATGCATTTCAACACATTAAGAAAGAAACAAGATGGAGAGGACAGGATATACCCTCGATACTAGACCTGATTATAACAAACGAGGAGGGCATGGTATCCGATCTGGAATACTCTAGTCCATTGGGCAAAAGTGACCACTGTGTTATCACATTTAACTTTAATTGCTATGCCAACCTCAAAAATGAAACAAAAGAGAAGCGACAATTCAACAAGGGAAAATATAAAGAGTTCAACAAAGAAATTCAAGAGAAAGAGTGGAAAGACATAATCAAGTCTACCAAAAACATAGATGAAAATTGGAATTCATTCATAGAGGAATTAAAGAAGATGGAGGACACATATATACCCAAGAGAAAGGTAACTAGTAACGGCAAAAAACTGAATACCTTTCCTATTGATCAATCAACGAGAGAGAAAATTAGAAAGAAAAATAATCTAGCCAGGAGGATAACAAGAAACAAAGACCCTATGCTAAGACAAGAATACAACAGAATAAGGAATAAAGTCAAATCCGATGTAAACAAAGAAAGAAAGAAATATGAAAGGGATCTAAGTAGACAAGCCAAGCAAAATCCAAAGGTTATCTGGAGCTACATCAAGTCTAAACTAAAAACACGGGATGGAATAGGAGACCTACATATAGACCCTGAAAATACAAAGTCACCCAAAACGAGCTCAGATGAGGAGAAGGCAAATATACTAGCAAATTTCTTCACCAGTGTCTTTACTAATGAGCCAGATGGAGAAATACCCCAATTGCCTAATAAAATCCCAAAGCGGCCAATGCCAAACTTGTCTATAACTGAGGATATGATTGTAAAACTGTTAGAGAACCTTAAAATAGACAAATCCCCAGGACTTGACGAGCTACACCCTAGGCTACTTAAGGAACTAGCATCATCTATAGCTACTCCTCTAAAACTCATTTTTGAATGCTCACTGGATGGGAAAACCGTACCAAATGATTGGAAATTAGCAGGAGTCAGTGCCATATTCAAGAAAGGGAGCAAATCATTAGCTGGAAACTACCGTCCAGTTAGCCTGACCTCAGTAGTTTGCAAGTTACTAGAGAAAATTATAAGGAATCACATAATAGAACATATGAAGGAAAACCATTTCTTCTCTAGTCAACAATATGGATTTATCTCTGGGAGATCAACCTCCTTGCAACTACTAGAAGTACTGGACAAGTGGACAGAAGCTTTAGAAACTAAGGGAACAAATATAGACTGTATTTATATGGATTTTCAAAAAGCTTTTGATAAAGTCCCACATAACAGGCTAATTGGTAAACTCAAAAGCTATGGCATTAGTGAGAACTTAACAGAATGGGTCAAGAGCTTTCTAATTGAGAGAAAACAGAAAGTGATAGTAAATGGAAAAGAATCAAACTGGAAAGATGTGACATCAGGGATACCGCAAGGTTCTGTCTTAGGCCCTCTACTATTTGTGATCTATATTAATGACCTTCCAGACATTGTTGACTCACCAACGTATCTCTTTGCAGACGATACAAAAATATATAGAGAAATTCATAAAACATCAGATAGAGAAACCCTACAACAGGATTTAAATAAGTTAGAAGAGTGGAGTAATACCTGGCTTTTGAAGTTTCACCCTGACAAATGCAAACATATGGAAATTGGAAGAGCAAATACAGTACAGGAAAACTTCAACTATACACTAATGGAGAAGAATGTCAGCAAAACTCATGAAGAGAAAGATATAGGGGTAATAGTGGATGATAAGCTAACATTTGAGAAACACATCAGTGAGAAAGTCAACAAAGCAAATTCAATCTTTGCAATCATTAGAAGGTCTTTCAAAAATCTAACCATTGAAACTTTTATTCCTCTATATAAAGCAATGGTAAGATCACAACTGGACTATGCCTGCGCAGTATGGTCACCACACCAAAAGAAACTGATAGACAAAATTGAGCAGGTCCAAAGAAGAGCTACGAAACAGCTCCCAGGCCTCGGAAATCTCTCTTACGCAGAAAGGCTCAAAAAGCTAAAACTACCAACGCTAAGCTACAGGAGAGTTAGAGGCGACATGATAGAGCTCTTTAAAATCACACACGGAATATACGACCCGGAGGTGTGTAACTGTGTCAAAATGCTAAAAACCACCAACATCCGTCACAGTACAAGAACAAACCAACATAAAATAATACAACAGAGACCAAGACTAGAAACCAGGAGAAACTTTTTCAGCATAAGGGCTTCAAAAATTTGGAACAAATTGCCAGAAAGCGTAGTTAATGCACCAACTATAAACACGTTTAAAAATAGATTGGATAAATACTGGAAAGATCAAGACATTGTATATGATTATAGAGCGGAAATAAAATATTGCGGAAGTCACGCATCAAGAAACTTAGAGGAAATAGAAGAGCCTGTAGAAGAGGAGTCTGTGGGACACCTGTTACAGGAATAATCACTATGTATGTATGTATGTATGTATGTATTTGTACCTTTGTAAAAATTTCAGGTGCAGCTTTTAGCTGAATTGTAGAGGAAATGGAGTTTTTTTTACTGATTGGTTTAAGATGAGCGGTCAAATCTGCAAGAGAATCTGATTTTTCATTGTCAGATGCATCTTCGTCACTGCTATATTGTTGAAGAGCTAACATTTTAGGTCATTGTATGTTTTTCAGTCAAAAAACGTCGTGAAAATTATGACCGGAAGTGAATTTCATAAACATTAGGTTCGATGAAAAAAGTCGCAGTAAATATTTTTTTCTTCTAAATCTTACTCTAAATGGGGTCTTTCATTTATTCATAATCAAAATAAAGAATGACAATTTACTCAAATCATCTTTTATGGTATAACTTTTTTACATTTTTTATAGTGAAGTCTCGTTCATAATGTGGAAAAAAGATAATCGACGAGACTTATCGCCATTTTCTGACTTCCCGGATTGATGATGCTGAATTGTAAATATTTACATTTTGCCAATCATGCTTAATGAATTCATTTGGTGAGGAGTTAGTTTATCATCTCTTGGCAACCCCCAACAAAAGACAATACTGTTTGCATCAATATAGATTAGATTTTAATGGTGAAGTAGATAGGGTGTGCCAACCCAAAAATAAGACTCAGCTGTCAAATGTTGTTTTCTCTCAAATATACACATGTGACGACATACAATGAAACATGTACGTAGTTTTGTAGCTGGTAGTAAAGTCTTAAGTATGTTAAGGTGCATCCAAACTAGATCAAACAACTCCAAGTCCAAGAAGATACTGCAGTACCATACCCAGAACAGGAATCCGGGTCTGTTCACCCTTATTCGCGTTCGCCCTGGTACATGTTCGCCACTATTCACATTCACCCTGGGTCCGTTCGCCCTATATATGCCATTAATAGTCATAAGTTTTGTATCTAACATATTCAGAATTGAAAAACCAACAAAAAACTTGAAAAACACGGAACAGTGGAGCATGACATGGCTGCTCTAGTTCCACCAATCATGATAATTAAATGTAATTTTGCACTCGTCATAATTACCTTAATTGTCACTTAATCTAATTAACTTTATAACCCAAGCCAGACCCAAGCTGAGTATGCATGGCCGTCTGATTTATGTTTTTACAACTGAAATCGTTAATCTCATTAATGTTTAATCTAGATGTTGATCGTTGCTTTTCGGTATTTTTATTTTTTGTTAACTTTATTCTGAAAACCATCTGCATATAAATGCAAATACATTTTAACATGTATAAGCACACATACTTTGCATTATTGAGTAATTAAAGAATGTATATTCCTTCTCCAGTCAGGGCTGTTCCAGCAAAACATACATGGGACGGGGGGAAGGCAATTTAATTTGCTGGTATGGTTGGGTGTTAGAAACTTGTATTAAGTTCAAAGAAAATAAGGAAAGTTTAATAATTTGCTTCTATGGGTGGTACCCCTGTAGAAAAAGTGCCTTCCCCTGGTCCCATGTATGTTTTGCTGGAACAGCCCTCAGGGGATTTTAATGTTCAATCTATCTCAAATGCATATGTAATTTTAAAATTTTTATCACTAATTTTAACCTTTTTCGTATAACATAAATATATTCTTGTATTTTAAATATCCAAGTCTAATAAGTTGAAGTTTCAGTTGACTTTATCCTAATATATAATATAGGGTGAATGAACTCAGGCGAACGGACTCAGGGCGAAAGTAGGTCAGGCGCACAAACCCGATACCCGTACCCCAGAACAGACATACTAAAGTACAGTTTATTTCCAAGGATAATGCTGAACTTGAACCTACTACCAGCAGCTGTAGCTGGGACCCCCGACTTCGTATCCTTCACTGTCCACACTCTCTTTCTAGTTTGTTCATGTCAGGGGCTGCTCTGGCCTCAAAATTTTTGTCGCCAGAAAAATCGACAGATTTGAAATTAAGTCGCCAGATTTTATAAAGTGTAGCCAGTACCGTTTTCATTGAGGGGTCATGCTTGTGTAATGTTTGTTAAAAATATTGTTTTCAGTCTTTTTTTCAGGTGCATGTTGAAGGATGGTTTAATTATTCTCATTGAAAGACTTTTT
Source organism: Arcuatula senhousia (assembly GCA_963971305.1). Taxonomy (NCBI): domain Eukaryota; kingdom Metazoa; phylum Mollusca; class Bivalvia; order Mytilida; family Mytilidae; genus Arcuatula; species Arcuatula senhousia. The sequence goes on along the minus strand of OZ020309.1, from coordinate 12,312,621 downwards.
AGATAATAAATGATGAAGGTGGATCCTTTCTTGTTTGATATCTTTTTTATATAAAACATACCATGATTTATTAATTATTTATCATGTTTATTGCCATATACAAATTAAATAAAAACAATACACACAAAAAAAAACAGCACCATATGAATGAATACTCAACCTAGAGAATAAAGATCACTGAAAGCACTAAAATAGCACTATGAAAAAAAAGTATTATTTAGGAAAGCAAAGATAAAATTTTGTAGATTCCATCACATTTTTATGACCAACAGAGATTGCAAAAGATCAATGCATGTTTGACAGACTGTGGACACATTATAAAGATTCATCAATCATGACTCATGTGGTTTCTATTGAATCCTGTACATTATTACAATATTTTAATAAAAAATATCATGATTTTCTCAAATTAAAACTTCTTATTCCAGTATTGTTATGTGTTTGTTTATTCATTTCATTTTGAAAAAAAAAAAAAGCTGATGTGGTAATAGTTTGGTAAAAATATTTCTGTTCCTAAAAACAACTTCTTTTCATTTTTTTTTCTTTTTGATAAGAATAATAAAATTATTATTAGTTTTATTTTGATTTATTTATCTTCACTCTCTTTGTTTGCTTTCTGAAATATCCTTCAGTAACCTCATTTAAATTGTTCTAAAAATAGAATGGTTTGTTTACATGTGTACTTTCTTTCTTGTGATTATTTGAGGAACTTGATAAGGTACAGATTACTATTCTCTCAATGTTTTGTGAATAAAAACTCATCCCAAGCTTGAGATAATGTTGATTTACCGGCAATTATTTGTGTTGAAACCTTGGCTGACATGAGGCCATTGGTGCAATCAACACACGATACTTTGTCAAATATTGGCTTGGACAATTAAAGTCATTCAGACGAATATTAGAAATTTGTTCCTGATCTCTGTTTTGACACCTTTATTGCATTATCAAAAGATGTTAGCATAATTTCTAATTGGTCGTTAATCCTTTTCTTCAACCTGCTGTGATCTACCGTTTACCTATTCAATTATCTACCTGCTCATCCGTGGCGAGGGGTGTTCACACACGATAACTTACCTGTTGAACTATTGATCAAAACTGGCGATGTGTATTCAATTTCCTGTCGAAAATGTTAAAACTTACTTAGGCGCCAGAAAAATCGCCAGCAGCCGATTTTTGTCGCCAGCAAGAAAAAAATATCGCAATTTGCGACATTGGCGAAGCCCAGCGCGATCCCTGCATGTTGTTAGGGCCCTCCAATTTGTAAGTAGGTCCTTGTGAGGACTAGAGCTGTGCCAGTTGAGTGTATGCCCAGGGGCTGCTACGGTAGCCAAAAATGTTCTAGTCTGAGGGGCTGAAAACACAATTTAGATTCTATCTTGTTATTTATTTCTGTCTTTTTCTCAGTTGGTCTATTTTAAAACTTTCTATGTCTTATCAGTTCATAACTTTTTCTAACAGCCCACGCCAAAGCAGTATAGTCTAGTGGAAACGTTGCTTAGTAACCTGTACAGTGTTCTCCCCAGAAATTTTCAATAGCATCACATTTTGCGTGGAAAACGAATCGCGTCGATCGACATCTAGGTCATGTTTTATTTATAGTTTAATCTTAAATGTATCAACCCCCCCTTTTAATATAAAACATGAGGCAGAAATATTCACGTAGCAAAACGTGGTAAAACCTAATGAAACGGCTGATGTAAAACCTTGCCATACCTAGTAAAACGTGAGGAAACCTTGTAAAACATAGCATATACCTAGTTAAACGTGAAGACCGAAAACTTTGACAATAAATTACATTAAAACGGGGCATTTATAAACGTAGTGAAACGGGGAAGCCGATACGTGACAGTGTGACTGGGGCTTAAGTTCAAAAACCCACGTGTATCCAACACATGGCTTGTGTTTGTTTTTATTTTGGTCAATTCTGATTGGTTGTCCAACCAAAATAAAACACTCGGCTGCAGGTGCCCACCTGTAATCAAGTCTAATTAGGTAAAAATCGATATCAATCAATTGACAACAGACCAATCATTTATTTGATAATTGGCTTTGGGTTGTAAAGGTGTCAATTACCCAATGGTCCTGATTGGCTTCATTGAAAAAATTTTAAGCAATTTCATAGCGTCTCGGTACAGACCGATAGCATCTCGGTAAAATCTGATAGTGTCTCGGTCCCGAGATGCTATAAGGGCCTGGGGAGAACACTGCTGTAGATGTAGATGTACATGGATACAGCAGACTCAGTAAAGTAATTATTGAGTGCTTGAGTGATTTTCTACTTCAGTTTTGTCTTGGCACTGCATAATTGTCTCACGTTACTGCTAATATTTGTAGAGGGTCACAGGTGGTTCCATCCCCAGGTTGTTCAGTCCGCAGTCCATCTGGCCTCCAGTTCTTAGTTCAGGTTGGTCCGTCCCAATTTTAATAAATTATTATAAGTTTATTTGTAATCCTGTTACATGTACTAATTAATAAACACGTGGAGAAATATCTATCAGACTCAAAGATGAAGGGTCATTAGAAGCAATTGACCTGAAGATACAGGTCATGATCTACAAATATTCTAATTTTACTCATAAAGTTATTTTGATACCGAAATATACATGTATAACTGAGGCAACTGACCTGATGACAACAATTTTATTTTTTGACTAAAACAAGTTTAGTCTCTCAAAGTGATTTTGTACCCCAAAGGATGGAAGAAACTTAAAAAACGGAACTGCAAAGTTTGTTCCACTGATGTTCACACTGCTCCGTCAATCATCTGTGATGCCTTAAATGGTTACGTTGCAATGTGCTGGATTTGAAATAAAACCATAAACTGCTTATTGGTTGTGCCAAATGTGCCAAAAGTTATGAAATAACTTTATAGGTTGAATTTTAATTAGGCCTATTTGTTTAGTTTTTTTCCATTGTACTTTTAAAATTTATGGAATGTCATGCCACTCTTTAATTCATATCAACTTGCCGTAATATTTTTTTGTTTCGGTTGTAAATGATTCAGTCTCTGTCCTGTAATCCGTTCCTGATCTTTGTCTTTGCCGTAACCGTATCCTGTGCCATTGTTTTTTCCTCTTTTTCTCTTGTGTATACTTATGGTACATGTAGGTAGTATAACTTCAATTTTGGATCCAGCACTTTAAGTCAGAAGATTGATTTACATGCACATAAAGCTAAACGTCCCTAACTCAGTTTCTCTTTTGGTGTTTAAAATATACCTTACTTGCTCTGTTGGATAAGGTGTTCTTTTGTGGATCCTCAAGTGCAGTAGGTTTATTGCCAGTGAGTCAAAAAGAAAAAAGGTTTATTGCCAGTGAGTCTTAATGAGAAGAGGTAGGGAAGTCCTTGTTTTCACTCCGGCTCAGAGGGAAGAACAGTTGTCTATTGAAACCCAAATTACTCAAATTGTTACTGAAAGACCCATTTCTAGACATAGAACAATTAACACAAAAAGCACAGGGACAGAAAGCTCTGACAAGAATTAGTTTAAACATATTTATTTATCTTGGATTTGGAAACAAGCTTGATGCTTATGTGAATCCCTCTCCAGCTAGCAGTTTGTGAGTGTGGCCTTTGTAGCGCCATTGAGCCTTCTCTTATCGAAATCTACAAAGGGGTCTTTAACATGCATGGGGTATTGCTCTCCGCATACACAGGAAAACTTTTTTCGTCCCTTCCTAGGACTAGCATCGTTCCTTGAGACCATCTTTGCAAATGGTGTCAAGAGAGAGCCGGACAAGAATTCCTTGCTTAAGACAGGCAAATATATATTCTGCAGTGTTAAACAATTTTTTTTAAACAAATAATTATCTCAAACTGTACTCATGTACAATAGATGGTTAGGGCATATTATGATTTATGAAAATGTACAAAGTGACAGACAAAATTAATACATAATTAAACTGACAATTTATATGAATATATTTATATAATCATACATGTTATGAATATGATAACATATATATGTAAAAAAATATTATAATATTTATTGATTTGACATGCATAATGTTTGCAATAACTCTTACAGTGTTCTCCCTGTGTCCATTTAGCACTATGGTACCACTGTGCTATATTTTTACCACAGTGCTATCTTGTAATGATTTATAATAGAATGTGTTAGGACCACAGTGCTATAATTTTCAGAAAACCATATTTTTACTGGTTACCACAGTGCTATGAAAAATTACTGGGGAGAACACTTACAGACTTATAACAGTATAATTATACATGTATATAATAATATAAATAGACCAGGATGATTAATTTATTTTTTTTTCTCATTCTTTTAATACATGGGAAGGATTCTTTATGACAAAACTGAAGATTTAATTTTTTTTAGCTGAAGACTGGACAAATAATTGAGAAATTATTAAACTCTGAAGGTCCCTAATCAAATTGCATTAAAATGTTAATTAAGGGCATTAGCACGATTTGTGCCAAAGAAGACTCTAGCTGCCTACATGTATACGATCACTATGTCAAGTACAGCATACATGTCAAACTTTTCAAGACTTATAAAAACAGTAAATTTTGATTAAGATAATTGTTCAGTTCTCAAACATTTTCCTGTGTTTTGAGGATTTGTCAATTTAACATGTAAAAGGTTTCATAAAAGATCTATTCAGATAGTATCATATTTTTAAACATATATAGCATCACATTACTATATGGTCCCTGTGGAAAACACTGCCATAGTAAAACTGATAAGAATCCATTAGTATTAGTATTGTACACATTTCTCTCTTCTCTATTAAACATGTTAAAAAGGGGAAAAGGTCATCTTCATTGTTAGTTTATGATGTAATATTAGTATAAGTACATATACATGTATGGTAGTGACAGGAAATAAACACTTGAGTTTGAAAAGACTGAAGCCCTTTTAACCAGGAAATATTGGCCTTCTTTTATCTCCTTCTTACTTATCATTTCAACAATTTTGTATGGAGGTTCATATTTGACATATTGTAATGTCGCTAGGGATGTTCATTTCTTAAGATCAGTTTTTACTGGATAAAATTTCTGTTCCTTGTTGTGCTAAATATAGTTGCATAGGAATTCATTATAAGTATTGTAAGTAGATGTGATGTAATAGTGTCATTCAATTTTTTTACAAGTTCATAAGTCAAATTTGTACATATATTTTAGACTTTGGTTTTGTACATGTAATATTAGATAAAGGCCATATTAAAAATACATGTATTAATGTGTTAATGATTACATTGCTTAAAATAATGGTAGGTATATGTAGGAAGAAAAAAAAATCTAAGATGATTTATTGTAGACACAAATGGAAGTTGACTGTTATAAGGCTTAATTAATTTATCATTGTTTTAAACCAAATTACCATTAAAATGTGCCACAAGTAGAATAGGATATGTAATCCTAAACATACATATTTTGCCTTGACCACTTTTTAGTTCAGTTGAACCAGTGGGTCAAGTGATTAATAGTGTTTACTAAATGTCTTTTGTGGCTCTGTATAACCTTTTTCAAAAATATTCTTCCCTTATATATTTAACCCCAGAAAGGACTTTTTATCCCTGAACCAAAATATTTAGGGAAGGAGATTGCATAAAAACATTAGTATGTTTGTACATACATATGTAACGGTTTTGAACATATGGTTTGAAATTGTTTTAAGATAATGCAAAGTATAAGTTAATTTAAATTGAATGATTGAATTTGTATGTAACAACTTATTTTCTTTCTTTTCCAGATGAGTATTAAACATGCCGTTTATACAGCGGGGAATAGAACCTGTCAACGTCAGCCAGGTACAGGTCGATAAATCTGTGGCCAACGAGTTAGAATGTGTGACCAACTATACTCTTAGCTCTGTCATCCAGCAACTTAGTAGCCTTAGTCATCATGCCGAAGATATGTTCGAGGACCTCTCTAAAGAGGCAGGGAATTTCTTCGGGAGGGCCAACCAGTTACAGAATCGTATTGATCATTTGAGAGATAAAGTGAAACAGCTTGACGCTGAAAGAGAACAAGGTTTGTGATAAAGGCTGGGTTAATATCATGTGAAATGGTCTGAAAAAAAGTAAATGTTTCTATCATCAACTTACAATACAGCAGTTATTAATTTTAGAGAAAAAAAACAAAGTATGGATCATGATGGATTAAAGATGTGCTTCTACATGTTCTATGTGTACATGTTCATGAAAAAATCTTGATTGACTTTTAATAAGGTGTTAAAATTGTTAACAAAATAGAAATACATATGAAACTGACAATTATTCAAAATGATGTCTTAAAATGATAAAAAAAAATCTCATTACATGTTAAAAGATTTTTATTCTAAAGCATTAAAAAGCATTGATTTTCATTAGCCAATGTATAACATTCTAATTTCTTATTTTCAGATCTAAAATAATATTTTTCACTGTATATTTATAGTTTCACTTCAAGACATCCATTTACGGAAACCATATAAAAGTTCAAATCAACATGACCAACAGGTTGTTTCCAGGGCAACGATACCAAAGTCTACACAACAATCTTATAATGAATGTACAAGACCACCAGCACTAGAGAAACTGAACCAGTTCAGGTTTGTTAACTTATTGATTGTAGAAAAGAAAATAATGAGATATGGAATAAGTAACAAGATGCTGAAATATTCATGGGGGATTTGATTTAGTTTGTTTTGTTGGTAGGAGAAATCCACAAAATTAAATCACCTTGAATTCAAAATATTTAGTTGATTAGTGCACTTCAAATTTTTGAAAATTTGTCCTCAATAATTCATTTTTGTGCTCTCTACCACTAAATTTTATGAGCAAGAAATAAATAATTTGACAGTATATTCAACACTGCCTCCATAGATCAGCAGCAATTTTAGTATCTACAAAATTGTAATGTGAAGTCTGTTTTTGATTCTTTAGAAGACTGAGGATATTTTTATTTTTATTGCAAGGAAGTTTTGTTAGTCTGTCGGTCTGTATAGCCACAATATGTGTTGTGAACACTTAAATTTGAAACTATCATGAAATCAGATCTGAAATCTTTTACAATGATAGAAAAATACCATTAGAGGATGTGAATGATAAAAAAAATAGTTGCAAATTCATCAAATATTTTCGAAAAACATTTACATAGAAGATAATGAGATGTGGAATAAGTGTACACAACACAACAAACATAATGAAATGGCAATGCTTATAGGTTACCATTTCAGCAGTTGTCCAAGGTCCAGGACTGTCAATTTTTGATTCAGCACCTTTGAAATTCTATTTACAAAAGTCCTGGCCGTGCATGGATTTATAGTAGTTTTTATCAAGGACTTTTGACTAATATCTTTTGGACTTTTCACCTAGAGCTTCAAAAAGTCCTGAACCTTTTGCTTTCAAATGTTAATTTGAACCCTTACCATTTAGATCTCACAAAATTTTAATGTTATTTCTAATTTTGAAATTGTTACACTTACTAGAGAGGATGGTAAAGACAGTATGAAGTTCTATACAGATCCTGGTTACTTCTTTGAACTGTGGTTCTCAGACATACAGAAAGATATAGAACAAAAGAAAACAGAATATAAAGCTAAGCGAAAGAAGGTAATAAACTAACATATGTGGATTGTGTCTTTCTGGCACATATTCCATATTCTTTCATTTTTGTCTCGCCTGCGACGAATAGTCGCGGAAGGCGAGACATAGGTATTACTTTCCGGCGACGGCGGCGGCGTAAACTTTTTTGTAAGACTTTTGTGGACGATGAATTGCTTGAAAAGTATAATAGCTAGGCATCTGATATTTGGTATACAAATAGTTCAGGTTATGGTCTACGCAATTGCCACCATGCCGTTTGACCCTGACCCCATTTTCACGCTCCAGTGACTCTGTGAACTTAGGTCTTTTTTCAGGCCGTAAACTTTTTTGTAAGACTTTTGTGGACGATCAATTGCTTGAAAAGTATAATAGCTAGGCATCTGATATTTGGTATACAGACAGTTCAGGTTATGGTCTACGCAACTGTCACCATGCCATGTGACCCTGACCTCATTTTCACACTCCAGTGACTCTGTGAACTTAGGTCTTTTTTCAGGCTGTAAACTTTTTTGTAAGACTTTTGTGGACGATGAATTGCTTGAAAAGTATAATAGCTAGGCATCTGATATTTAGTATACAGACAGTTCAGGTTATGGTTTACGCAACTGTCACCATGCCGTGTGACCCTGACCTCATTTTCACGCTCCAGTGACTCTGTGAACTTAGGTCTTTTTTCAGGCTGTAAACTTTTTTGTAAGACTTTTGTGGACGATGAATTGCTTGAAAAGTATAATAGCTAGGCATCTGATATTTAGTATACAGACATTTCAGGTTATGGTCTATGCAACTGTCACCATGCCGTGTGACCCTGACCCCATTTTCACGCTCCAGTGAATCTGTGAACTTAGGTCTTTTTCAGGCCGAAAAACTTTTTTGTAAGACTTTTATGGACAATGAATTGCTGGAAAGTTATAATAGCTAGGCATCTGATATTGGGTAAACAGACAGTTGCGGTTATGGACAATGCAACTGTCACCATGCCATGTGACCATGACCCAATTTTTAGGCTCCAGTGACTCTGTGAACTTAGGTCTTTTTTCAGACAGAAAACTTTTTGTAATACTTGTGTGGACAATGGATTTCTTGAATAGTATAATAACTAGGCATCTGTTATTAGGTATACTGACACTTTTTATGTTTATATCAAGAAATGAAAGCTTAGGTAGTTGATTTTAGCGATGGTGCCGGCAGGCGAGACATACTTTTAGTGGCCACACTTGTTAATATTTTTTCAGAGTTTGGCTTTAGTGCCGTGTGGAGGTCATAGAAAGCTTCCCCGTGCTTCAGTTGTATGCTCTTATATATTTTCAAGTGCTGGAATATGTGTTGGAAAGACACAGTTTACATATTTCCAAAATTTGACGTTTGGTATTTCTTTAAAATTTGTTAAATTTATCTGTTTGGTCATTGTTGTAATATTTTTTGGCTTCTGTTTTTGTTTAATCAGATCTAATATTCTACCGGTTTTCCAAGTTTTCTAATCCTAGCGTGTCTGATGGAGGTTAATCCAGAAAAGCGCTTCACACGCAATGAAATTTTGCTGTTGTACATTTATCAAAATAATTTCAATATGTGGATTGTGTCTTTCTGGCACATATTCCATATTCTTTCGTTTTTAATATAAGTAAACAGACTTATAAAGTTTTGTTTGGAAATTAGTTTTTATTGAGAAAGAATAGGCAATATAAGTGATTGCTTTTTCCATAACCTTTTATGACAGTGTATAAAATGCAGAATAAATGAAATTACTTGTAAAAAAAAAAATAAACAGGTTTTACTATTAAATTTTAATCATTTTACACCTAACAATTTGCCTTATAGTAATTGTTCTGTTGTTCAGAACAGGCATGTGAGATTTATAAGATAGTTTTACCCTTATGATTTAAAAGGTGTCTTAAAAATTGTAAAAGTCAATTAAACAATACACAGGACACATTTTATTGTAAGAAAGAAAAAAAAAGGAATTAAAAGAAAGAGTTATTTTTCATTTCAAATTCTGATTTCTCAAAACATAACCATATTTAACCGGCTTAATTTCAGAAACCTAAAGAACAGACAAAGAGAAATAAACCAAAAGAAATTAAATTAATCAAAGAGAAATACAAGGACCGGGCCCAGGGTATAGAATTCAGCTCAGATTATCAGAATCCTCAGCAGATACTGAAGGGCCTACCGCAGAATGTCACATCAATATCAGGGCCTGATTTACAGAAACCTGTCCAAAACCATGTGGCATCACCTCAATCTCCACAGGAAGTGGACCCTAGAATATCACAGGTACGCAATGCATTGTGGGAAAGAAGGAAAGAAGTATTGATTGGACATTTGAATGTTGGAAAAATAAAAAATACATCAAAACTCCAGACAATAAATTTTGCAACGTTTCACATGCATTTTGCCTGAGCGTCAACCAAAAAGGTTTAAAATGCCAAACACTATAATTATGAATGTAGAATTACATTCCTTTTGTTTTGTATTTTTAATGGCAATTTCGATATGTTAATAGTACTTTTGTTATGAAGTTTTATTTCTTAATGAAACTCACCAGCACATGGGACCTTGACAACGACTTGTGCGGAGTAATTAGAAGGGGAAAAAAAACAATGCATTTCGTGCAATCATATCAATTAACATGTGCAATCATTTGATTTTTTTTAAGGGAATGTAATTCAATATATTGTAGTTTTATTTGTGTGCAAAAGTCCATGCTTTTACACACCAATAAAATTACAAAATATTGCATTTAATGTATAGATAAACAGTATGAGGACTCAAAGATTATCAAGTAAAACAAAAGAAAACAACCTGAAGCTATAGACAACATAATGATGCTGAGATTTTTTACTATCTTGCAGGCTTAAAAGCCATCACAAGAAAAGGGTCCAATATAAAGTTGATACATGTATTGAAACTGTTTTTGCAGCATTATTTGTTAGAAAAGATGGTGTATATTTGTTTTTGGTGTGCATTTATTTGTTATTTATAATGTTTATGCACAAGAAAAAGTATGTCAAGCAGAAAGTGTTTAAATTAAAAATGCTATTATATAATCTTTTATATCTTTCTATCAAATTTTCGAAAACTCGTTGAAGTTGTTTTAGATATGTAATTAAATCATACATGTTTGAAATTTTAGCATTGTCCTTAGGTTCTAGTGTTATTATTTGTATTAACATAAATGTAATATGTACAGGCTTAGACTCTTTCTTGCTTTTAAGATATAAGTTTTGTTTAATTAAATTTCTTGAGACACTGTATAATCATTTATTTTCATGGGGCTAAAATTTCATTGTTAAGAGCTCACAAATGATTTGGTGGGAAAATTTTCATGGATTTTTCATTTGAAAAACACTCTTCAACTTAATATAATAAATTAGTTGGGATTTCATTTCCTGGATGTCTCTTACCAGCAAAATAAATGAAATTAAATCCCCTACATTTCTGCTTCTACCGTATGAAATGAGTGTATGTGATACAACCTCCATATATCACCAGCAACTTTAAAAACCCAGATCATTGATGTAAAGCAATAATGTTATTATAAAAAAAAGAGCTTATATATCAATTATAAACAAAAATTGTTATATTTTAGGCCCAAGCCAACAGAAAGACACAACAATATGCCAATGGTCCAACTGAGTTGCCATCACCCCCTCAGGACCCTCGTGTCAGTCAACACCAGCATTACTATGAAATGTCCCCATCAGAGCCCCAGCATCCAAGTCATCTACACATACAGCAGCAGCATAGAGGATCACGGGCAGCATCTATGGTCAGCCCAGCACGGCCATCTCAGGCCCCACCACCACCCCCACCATTTGAGGGGGATCGAAGAGGAGCTCAGAGGGACAGTTTGCCCCCGCCTCCTCCACCCCCACCAGCAGAGGACGGCCTGTATACTCCTAGTCCTCAGATGACACCGCAGATGGACATGAGGAACAAACAAATTATGAATAACTATGAACAAGATTCGCCACATGGAGGCTCGCCTGTGAGACAAATGGGTGGCTATACTCAGAGTCCTACAAGACAGACTCCAGATCATCTACCTCCACCACCGCCACCACCACTACAATATACAGAGACACCTATAGACATAATGCCCCCACCCCCTGTTTCCCCTCCCCCTATTGGTGTTGGAGCCCCACCTCCACCACCCCCACCCCCTCCTCCTCCCCCTCCACAAGTTACGTCATTGCCTAATGGACATGTTAGAGCTCCCTCTGACGGGATATCAATATCGTCTACAAATAGTTCATCAACGTTAGGAAAGACGGAGATTGAGCCTCCCCCAGCTCCTGTTGTGGATGAGAGAAGTGCTTTGTTGTCAGAGATTAGGATAGGTGACTGTAAGTAGCTTTGTTTATAAGGTATTCAGTACATAACTAGTTAACTTGTTACATGTATGTTTAATCAGTAGTAGTTATAATAGCATTTTGTTTGTCTAAGTACGTACTGTAAACCAACTCATTATTGCAAGCAATTTATATTCACAGATTATGCCAGGTACAGAAGTTTGCAAAAATAAATTGTAGAGAAAATAAGTCATTTTCATGTAATATTATTGTTTTTACCAAGAATCCTAAAAATATTTGCCCTCTGACACTGAAACGCGAAATATAATAGTTGTGAAAATGAATTGGTTTACAGTATATTACCAGCAATAGCACTTACTGTAAATGGTAGAATTTCAAGTGACGATAATTGACATGATTTGTATTTAACTTTCAATCTTCATTTTCAAATTATAAAACCAATGCTTAACCATACAATATTAATACATGAAAGAAGGATTTTAATATAAATTTCGAGGAGTAATTTCTCATCAGCATCATTTGAATGACAATAGCCTGTGAGAGAAAACCAAAAGTATGGAAAGAAAAATTAAAGAAATATTAAAAAGATTTGAAATTTGAAAGTGAAGCCATATGAAATCAAACACCATATATATTGATCATATGCATGATGTTTTTGTAGGATTTTGAATTTATCATATTGATACTTTGGATATGATGTGCAGATTTAATATTAAAGGAAACAAATTTGGTATTATCATTGTGCATTCACTTGCATAGGGTTAAATGTCTTTAATACATGTATTTAAAGATACATGTACATGTAACTAATAATAAAACATACCTGGTTTTGATATTATACCCCCACTCGCAAGAGAGGGGGCTATATTGCAATCACCTTGTCCGTCTGTCCGTCCGTCTGTCCGTCCGGTTCAATTTCTCTGCTTCTACTGGATGGATTGGTTTCAAATTTGGTACACAGCTTCAGCATGATGAGTTATACTATGCCTACCCTTTCCAGGTCAGTCCATCATCTACTTCCTTTTTTCCAAGCCGACTTAGACTTTTTTAGGGGAAAAAAAATTTGAAATGCGAAATTTTTCGTAACAGATTTCTCGGCTTCTACTGGATGGATTGGTTTCAAATTTGGTACACAGCTTCAGCATGATGAGTTATACCGTGCCTTCCCTTTCCAGGTCAGTCCATCATCTACTTCCTGTTTTTCGAGCCGACTTAGACTTTTAAGGGTAAAAAAATTGAAAGTGAAATTTTTCGTAACAGATTTCTCTGCTTCTACTGGATGGATTGGTTTCAAATTTGGTACACAGCTTCAGCATGATTAGTTATACCGTGCCTCCCCTTTCCAGGTCAGTCCATCATCTACTTCCTGTTTTCCGAGCTGACTTAGACTTTTTATGGGTCAAAAATAGACAATTTTTCGTAACAGATTTTTCGGCTTCTAGAGAAGGGATTGATTTCAAATTTGGTATACAGCTTTAGCATGACGAGTTGTAACGTGCCTCCCCTTTCCAGGTCAGTCGGTCATCTACTTCCTGTTTTCTGAATGGCCGAGTGGGGGTATGCTTAGCACGACTTAGTGCAACCCCTTGTTATTCCAAAATTTCATATGTGATTCAAGGATTGTATTTTTTACGTAGATAAAACTTACCATCAAATTTCAAAGTCTACTGACTGCTCTCTGTTCTTGAACCAATTTAAGAATATTATAATTTTACATATATTTCAGGGATGTCAAAATTACGTAAGACAGAGGAACGAAAAAGAAAAGAGGAACATAAGAAAACTAGTTCAGGACGATTTGATGTACATTCAATAATGAATCGGGCATTTGAAATGAGACGAAAAGCAATGGAAGCAAGCGACAGCGAAGGTGGGGAAGAAGACTCGGAAGACAATGAAGACGAATGGGGAATGGGATGAAGATTGAGATCTTAGTCCTTAGAATGTTTTAATTCAGTGATTGATAAACTTCTGTGATGGAATCGGAATACAGCTTGCAAACAGCTTCAATGGAATGGTTCTTTGTTTGAAACTAACAACTTGGAAATGTATCAATTTATATGATATTTTGTTTGATGAAAGATATGAATGTGTTTTGATAGAAAGATCTACTTGAAAGATTTTGTATTTTGCTTGGATTTGTGTTAATGAGGGATTGGCTACTGTTTGAGAAAATATATGAATTGGTTGTAAAATATGGCAACTGTTAAATAAAGAGTGTGTGTGTTGCTTATTTCTATATAAAATCTAAATTTAACTTTGATAATGGGGAAATATGACCTTTTCTTGTACTTTAAAAGATAGGCAAGGATTTACAATAAATATATTTTGGGATGAAATAACAAAAAATATGATGAATTTTTAAAATTATTTGAGATTAAATGTTTATAGCCATTACCAATTGTTAGTTTATCCGAAATGCCAGTAATTTATTTCTAAATTATGATAAATTAAAGGTGTTTTATTTTAAAACAGAATACATAATTATATGATTACCAGTGTTAATGGGATTTTAAGTGTCTTAAACATTCAAGATACATTGTACATTTACATATACAGTCGAACCTCGATGTATCGAACTCGGATTATTCGAATACTCGGTTTACTCGAACTATTTTGAAAGTCCCGGCAAAATTCCCGTTAACCCAATGCATTTTTACCTTTGATTACTCGAACTCTGATAGTTTGAAATCTCGGTTAAGTCGAGGTAATTTGACAGTCCCATGCTTTGAAAATAATAGTAATTAACCCTGATTACTCGAAGCCGACTTTTCAAATTCTTTGATGCCATTTTAATTGATTCGTGACCGCTGTATGGCTTCAAAAGGTGTTAATCATGAGTTGTTTATTTAATGATTGACCACGTTTGTATTCATATGTAACTGTTTGATCTGATCACCCAAGCGTTTTAAACATCATGGTAAATTGTGTGTTTAATCTGAGTAGACGAATTTAATCAGCAAAGCCGGTATTTTAATCATGTTTTAGTTTCAATACATAAATTTCAATGATTAATTGATATTTTTAATAAAAAAAAATAAATCAGCGTCATCTCTAGAAGAAACTCAACTCAACTTCCACCATTACTAGTAGTGACTTACAACATACATTTTTGTACGTATTAATTCGTTTCGTAACTGATTTTGTATTTTCAATGTTTGAATGGTTGATTGCATCATATGATGTTGATTCAAGATTGGAATAAATTTTTAAACATGTTTTATTTAATAATTTGTTTCACACGAAGTAATCTCTTGACACGATTACGTGTCTTCAAACACACAAAACACAACAAAATACGAGATACATCTAGACATGGAAGATGGTACGTTAAAAAACGACGGAAGATTCTACTTCGAGTCAGGAACATAAAATGTTCCTGTTCGAGTTTATTCTTAACTTGGATGAGTCGAACCTCTTATAACTCGAATACTTTTCAATGGTCCTCTCGACTTCGAGTTAACGAGGTTCGACTGTATAGGCAAGATGTATGATATTGAAATATTTATATGTGTATATAACTATGTATATAAGATTTTCTATGAATTTTACACATGTATAGTGCTTAGAACAAGAAATGTCTTTGTTAAACTAATTGTCTTTGAAATGGTTATTTATTTTCTTTATCATTCATGGAAAGTATAGCTTAATAAATGTTCTTTAATATCTTTTTTCTTTGAATTCTTAACTTGCTTTTTTGAGGGGGAACAAAACTTTCTTAAAAACCAAAATTATTACCTAGTAAATACATTTCTCTTTAGTTTGCATTGTTAAATAATAAGTTGGCTAACTCTAGATTGTTAGCAATTTTCTGTATATTTTATTTGTTATCTCCCTTTGTTACACTTCCTGTTTGTTTCATTGTTTATTTATGAATCTTAAAACTGCTGCTTCTCTATGCTACAATAATATAAACTTTTACCATGGTCATGGTCATACTTCCCTCTTAAGGTACCCTGGGAAGACTAATAAAATAGAATGTAGGTGACCTCTGTTTTGTGTGAGTCAGTAATTTATTCAGTAATAGTAAACATTTGGAACATCTTTTTCCAATTCCAACCTAGGCTGCATATTACATTGCACAGTCATGGAATTTAGGATTTTGGATCTACAGGACCAAATCCATGATTTAACACAGACACATTTATGATTTAATCAGTACTAATTAGGAACTATTGTCACACAAGTATGCTTATGACCGAACAGATTTTTATAGATCATGGGCTGTCGGTCCTGCGCTACTTTCCATTACTGATTGCACAAGAAGATATAGGTTAATAATTGTAGAGTAACTTGACAATAATTGGTAAACAAAACCACCTATTCCTTTAAAAATATATATACTGTTTCAATGATAAAAGGATATTAATTAGTTATAGGGGAAACAATATCAAAATTAAATGTTTAATTTTGTCTTAAACACCCAAATAACACAGCTTGAAAATATCCCAATGAGCCGTTTCTGCTTGGAAAATGCTTTCAACTCTCAAAGACAACCAATCTTCTACTATGTTTTTTTTTTTACGGTCATGGTATGATTGTATGGATATTTAATAGGTGAAAAACTACATCATTGTCTTCCTTCTGTACAAATGTAGATACTTGTAATGTAAACATAGAGGAGAATTGTAGAATTGTATTTTCTTTTTAATCTGTGTGCAATATTTTTGTTGGTTCTTACTTTGTAATGCCATAGTTTTCTTTTATGTTTATGATAATATTATGTCTAGTGAAACGTGTATTAAGAAAAAATTCCTATAATTTTTTTTCCTGATTCTCAAGTTTCGTCTACACAAAATGGAGTAAAATTACACATTATGGGGTCCAGCTTATGATAAATTGGCACCGTCTTACAATAAAAACTATTTATATAAGTGTAAAAATAATGTCTATGGAAATATTATAGATTTATGTTATAATTTCAAAAGTGTGTTATGTCCTATGGACATTTCTTTAATATTAGATTATTTAATGTTACTTAACTCACATTGAAATTGTGATTTGCATTTTAGTTAGAATTTCATTTTGACTAGTTAACAATTAAAAAAAGAATTTCCATTTTTTCTTTGTTAAGGAGTTACCATTGTAAAAGTATATTTTTACAACTTTTTGGTTTTGCATAAATAGTAAAACATGTCAGTAAATGATTTTGATATTATCTAGTCATATATGATAATACTAACTTCTGTAATACTTATTTCTCAGCATGTGTTTATACAAGTAGCTTCACATCCTCATTAAAATCTTTATGTTAAAACCATTTATAATTAGTGTCAGAAGGAATATTCAGATAACATTTAGCACCTTGTGTTATGTCAGATTACATGAAAACTTGCAATTCATTTATTGACTTGAATAACTAATCTCTTTTTTTTTCTGCATACTTTGGTTTCCTCCACCATTAAAAACTGTATGGCAAATGTGTGTCGACACTCACCCACTAAATGCGCAAAAGATCAAAGTATTAAACAAATTACATTTACCAGAAAAATTAAATGACCTTAAAAAATATAATAATTTAATTTCATGTAAATGTATACAAAGTCATAAAATATCTTTAAAATTCACCATATTTAGCACATTTTATACATGATCTGTATGTTGAGTCATTACCAAATTGAAGTAAAAGAATGTATGTCCCATTTAAGTCCCATTATTTTTATAGATGTGTAATTCATACTTCTTTAGATGGGCCCATGACCTTTAATGTCCGGTCAGTATGTCTGTTACCATGTATTGTTAATAATGAGTGCCTCTTTTGTGAAAGCTTTTGATGATATGCATGCATGGAATTTTTCAAAGTGTGATATAGGCTTTTAATTTAAGTTTTGATATACATTGTTATGACATTCTTTCTCCTCACACACCGTACACCTACACGTACTTGGGGATTTATAAAGTCTGATGGTCAAATCAGCATTTTTGTGGAATATTTTAAAAGATTTTTCAACATCTGTTTTAAACCATTATTCTGATATTACTTATATTTGTTTAGAGTTTTCCCTTAATTATCTAAAATCTTTTAAATTAATTATGAAAACTAAGATCTGACGCTATAAAAAAATTATAAATTTAACTTGTTATTGTGGTTTCATTATCATTCGTGGGGTACCAATTTTCGTTGTTTTCAATCCACGAAATTTTTTACTCCACAAAAAGGAAATTTAACATTGATCAATATGCGGCAGACTTCAAAACCAAGAATTTAAGAATCCACGAACCGATTCTTTTTCATTTAACCACAAAAATTTGTACCCACAAAAATAAATGAATCCACAGTTATTGGTTTCTATGAAATGCCTTATGTTAATTCAGTATTTCAACTTTGATTACATTGAATCTTATGATATACATGTATATGGATTTTATATCTTGATGGAAATGAACATTGGTGCATCAGAGTCATTCCTGTACTATTATTATATTATGTGATATTATTACTTCAGTATACATTTATAATCATATCATCTGTGCAATTAATTATGTTTCACACATTTCTTTCTGTCATATATTTCACTTTCATAATATTATAGATAGGCAATATCCATATGTTTTTGTTACCATTATTTTGAGAACAAAGTGTGTTTGCAAGAAATTATAGAGAAATTCTCTCTTCAATAAAATAATTCCTAGATCTTGAAAATATGGAGGGGGTGAATTTTATTATTTTCATCCTTTTTGATTAAATATTTTACCATTTTAAAGGAAATTGACCAAAAATGAACATGATTTGTTACAAATAATCAGGTAAAAACTTTTTTAGACAGCTGGATGAATTGGGAAATGGGAAACTTGTATATTTTTTTATTAGCCCAATAGCTCTTTTTTTATAACTTTTGTTAAGTTAAATTAAATCATTACGTTTAAAGAAGTTTCTTTATTCCAAAACTCTTGTCATGAATCATCATCAAAGAGAGGTTTTCATCAATATAGATGTTAAGATTTAACAAATGTACAAGTTATGTAGATTAAACTCTATAGCCATGCTGTATTAATAAACAATGCTTGTCAGGATACCAAATATAGCTTAATGTCTTATTTTTATAGGAAACTGCCATTTTGTTCAAAGAGGATTGTAAATTATTACCTCTCTTTTAGCAAAGATAGGAGAGTATAGAATTACTGCTAGGCTTTATTTCCATTCAATTGTCATTATGTCCAAAATTAGTATCCATAGCATATTTTCAAAACTGCAAGCAGTGTCTTGGTAGGCATTGAAGGCTTCTCAGTTCTGGCTGTCACATACATTTAAACCACACCCTTTTATCTTCCATTTTTAAAAACACACTAAATTGTGTTTTAAGGCTTTCAAGCTGAGGATAAAACTAAGACAAGGGATCAACTTCTTAAACCCAAGGGGCTAACAGACCCTTTTTGAAACTTTTAAAAAGATATCATAGATTATTATTGGTCTGTTGCAGATCCAGAGGGGTGTCTCAAGGTAGGAACCCCTTTTCTTCAGATGATTTTGGCAAAGATTGGCCTGAAACCCTTTTATCAGAGTTTATGATACCTTATATTTCCCTGGTAGTCTTTGAAAAAGTTCTATCAGCCCACCTGATATTTATATTTTACATTTGAAAAACATACATGTACCTCAAACCAAGTCTTAATATTTTGCTGGACATGACTGTCTGACAAGTCCGGTGATTTTCACGAACTCATGCTGGTCTTGGGATGGATACCCGTCTCTTTTCCATAATTTGTTGGAACACATCGCTTATTACAACAGTCTTAATAACAAACACCTTAAAAAATTCTAACAGTAATTCAACTATTTTTGACATATTTTATTGAAAACAGCTGCTGCAAGTACAATGACATATACATATTAAAAATTTTAGCCTTTCAATGACATATTTCCTTTGTAAGATCATGGGATGAATTATATAATGGACACTGAGTAACCTTTCTGTTCACTCATCAACAAGGGCATTCTGAGGAACACTGTAATTCTGCTCCACTACAAATAGAAATACAATAGAGGTTAATTACTAAAGATTTAAGAACATTGGCTGTTAGTGGAAATTTGCCAAAAAATTCATTATATTATGCAATTATTAATGTAGATATACACATAAGTAATCTACCAATTTTGAAGCTCACCTCGTTACACATTAGTGTCCTCAACCGAATTTTTCAAAATTTAAAGTGATCATCTATGCAGAAAATATAGGTCATAGCCAACATCCAAAGCGTTGATTGTGCTAAGCATCACTAGGACCACCTACCATACCATTATTGTTGACGAGGCACCTGTCTAAGTGGTAATGAACTTTATGTGGACAAAATAAAGGTCACAGTCAGCATCTGAATCATGGGTGTACCTATCATACCAATATAGTTGATGTGGTGCTTATCTGTAAGATGGAATGGTCTGTAGGTGGTCATTCATGCCGAAAATAAAGGTCAAAGCCAGTATCCGAAGCATGCTTCGTGCTTAGCATCACTAGGTGCACATACCATACCAATAGGACAATAATTGGGTATAGACTTCATTGGATGCAGACGCCGGCACCAACGCTCGAGGTACATCATAACCCTCCTCAAAGACACTTTTGTGAGGTGACAAAAAACTTCTAAATGCAAGCCTATAAATAGGCCTTGGACTGAATGCACGAAATGATATAATGACAGGAGCAGCCTAACAATCAACAATATGTGAAGAATACAAAGTGTTCAGTTTTTCAGCTTAAGAAAAAAACTATGTAAAATAGATATTTTAAGTCCCAGTCTTGATGTATGGAAGGGGGTTGACTAAAAGTCGAGTCTACAATTGCAAGAAAACGAAAACTTTGTTAAGATTTTTCATAAACTCAACTTGTTTGTCTGGGGCAATTTTCATAACCTGTAGGACTCGTACTTCCTGTTTTGGACTGAGCTAATATAAATATTTCAATTAATCTTTTCTACAAACTGTCAAGGAGAATAAGCCATCTAAACCTGTGTTGCACCTCCTTTTAGGTATGGACACTTAATTTTTACCTTTACTTTGTGTGTTGCCATCAGTGCGACACTTATGCATACCTGCAGTTCATGAAACAGAAGTTCCTACACGTGTGTTGCCGTCAGTGCTACACTATTATATACCTGCAGTTCATGAAACAGAAGTTCCTACACGTGTGTTGCCGTCAGTGCTACACTATTATATACCTGCAGTTCATGAAAAAGAAGTTCCTATATGTGTTGTCGTCAGCATTACATACCTGCAGGCCATAAAACATAAGTTCCTATATGTGTTGCCGTCACGGTCAGTGTTACATACCCGCAGTTCATGAAACAGAAGTTCCTATATGTGTTGTCGCCAGTGCTACACTTACATACCAGTTCATAAAACATAAGTTCATATATGTGTTGCCGTCAGTGTTACATACATGCAGTTCATGAAACAGAAGTTCCTATATGTTTTGCCGCCAGTGTTACACTCTTACCTGCAGTTCATGTAACAGAAGTTCCTATATGTGTTGCCGTCACGGTCAGTGTTACATACCCGCAGTTCATGAAACAGAAGTTCCTATATGTGTTGTCGCCAGTGCTACACTTACATACCAGTTCATAAAACAGAAGTTCCTATATGTGTTGCCGTCAGTGTTACATACATGCAGTTCATGAAACAGAAGTTCCTATATGTGTTGCCGTCACGGTCAGTGTTACATACATGCAGTTCATGAAACAAGTTCCTATATGTGTTGTCGCCAGTGCTACACTTACATACCAGTTCATAAAACATAAGTTCCTATATGTGTTGCCGTCAGTGTTACATACATGCAGTTCATGAAACAGAAGTTCCTATATGTTTTGCCGCCAGTGTTACACTCTTACCTGCAGTTCATGTAACAGAAGTTCCTATATGTGTTGCCGTCACGGTCAGTGTTACATACCCGCAGTTCATGAAACAGAAGTTCCTATACGTGTTGTCGCCAGTGCTACACTTACATACCAGTTCATAAAACATAAGTTCCTATATGTGTTGCCGTCAGTGTTACATACATGCAGTTCATGAAACAGAAGTTCCTATATGTTTTGCCGCCAGTGTTACACTCTTACCTGCAGTTCATGTAACAGAAGTTCCTATATGTGTTGCCGTCACGGTCAGTGTTACATACCCGCAGTTCATGAAACAGAAGTTCCTATATGTGTTGTCGCCAGTGCTACACTTACATACCAGTTCATAAAACATAAGTTCCTATATGTGTTGCCGTCAGTGTTACATACATGCAGTTCATGAAACAGAAGTTCCTATATGTGTTGTCGCCAGTGCTACACTTACATACCAGTTCATAAAACATAAGTTCCTATATGTGTTGCCAGCAGTGTTACATACATGCAGTTCATGAAACAGAAGTTCCTATATGTTTTGCCGTCAGTATAACATACCTGCAGTTCATGAAACATAAGTTCCTATATGTGTTGCCGTCAGTGTTACATACATTCAGTTCATGAAACAGAAGTTCCTATATGTTTTGCCCCCAGTGTTACACTCTTACCTGCAGTTCATGTAACAGAAGTTCCTATATGTGTTGCCGTCTGTGCTACAAACTGGATCCCAATTACTTGGGTCACATTGACTACAACCTCCTACATCCTGTAGATTTAGAGGGCTGTCGCAGGGACAGGTACCGTCACATTCCTTAGCTACTCCCCTATAGAAAAAATTACAATTTAAGCACGGTTCATTCCAAGAAACTTTTTTAAAAGCGATTACTGGTTAGCATATATTCGTACAACCAAGATATGAAAATTGTAATCAACATGAAAAATAATTCTAGTTTATACCTCTGACCAAGCCAACAATCTAAACATATTTTTCAGTATTCTTTTTATTTAACAGGTCGAGTCTTCTAGATTTTATTTGACCTATCAATCAATCAAAATTTTATAAAATTGACCTTTCAAATGGGAGAAAATAGTAAAACTTTTTCGACGTTTTTATAGAAAAGTTCTGAACATAACCATATTTACTTTAACTTCCTCGCTCACATTTCGTCAATACCAAATAGTTTTGGTTTCAACGTAGTTTTAGTTGGCATGGGTAAATTCTCCTTAAAAGGTAATGATATGTTCCACATTTTGACTTCTTTTTCATTCGGTGCATTGGTCAATGGACAATAACAAAGGTACACATAACACTAAAATCTCCCTACTGGACAATGCTCTCCGGGGGAAAATTGGTGTCATTTAAACCTTAACTTTTTATCTTATATTGATGCAAATAGACTAACGAAATTTTTCACCGCTCATTTGTAACATTTGTTCAGCAAGTCAGTTTTTGTTCAATTATTTCTTAAAAAGCACGTGTTTGTGGTCGTAGTTATTTATATACTCTCGAAAACCATTGGTCAAAAGTTTGATGTAAACATTATCCTTAAAAGGTAAATTCCTCGACCTGTTTAATGTTTAGCGATCGACTTTTACATCCATAGGTATACATGGTCATATTTTTGACCAAAGAAATATTTCAGATCTATTCACAAGTGTTGCAAAGTCTCGGGGTATACATTATCATAGATTCGACCGCCAAAACAACACAAAGCAACGCTTTAGATCTAGATTCCCATGACGCACATCAGTACAACTTAATCCAAACCGATATTACTGTGGATTAAACGAATAAAATTAATGACACAGGTGCATTCAGATGCACCTCCTGATGCATTCATTGTCATATATTTGATCAAAGCAACAAATTAGGTCTAAGAACAACCTCATGTATTGATTAAGTGTGACGAATCCACCATTTGTTGTTTTGTCACTGTTTTCCTTGTAGCCTTTGGCACTTAATTAAATGAGTTAAAATTGCACTAAAAAGCTATATATTTAGTAGCTTGCTGCCACATTCTGAAACATTTGATTAAACAACAGTTCAGATGCCATCATTAAACCTAAATATTAAAGCTATGTACCGGGGGTATCTAGCGACTTACTCGCACATTCTGAAACATTTAAAACAAAAGTTCAGATCAAGGCTTCACTAAATGCATTGTCCGTATATATTAAAGCAAAGTATCTAGTGACTTACTCGCACATTCTGAGACATTCGTTGTCATAGATCTGACCATCAACGCCACAGACCGGCTGGTAATACTCAGGACAGGCACATACAGACATCGGAACCAGTGGGGCATATGTTGTCTGGGCTGGTGGCAACCTCGGGCATGGACAAGGTCCGTCACAGTCATACAATGCATTTCTGAAACAACAACACATTGGCATTGATCAATATGCTTTCCAAAAAAGGACTAGTAATGCAAATACAGACAAACTGTGTGCCATTTATTTCACATTATTATCAATGTATCAAAGAAAAAGATTTTTTAAAATGACTGAAGACAATGTGTCAGTAATGATTATGTCGAATTTGCCAAGGATTCCAGATCTCACTATATCCACACAATTATGAAAAAGAATGTACAATCAAATTTTCCCACGAATCATGTTAATCATCTGTATAATCAAATGAAGTACCTTCCAATATCATTTTTTTCTCTTGGAATAGCCCCTTAAATGATTTTGATAATTGACGTAACTAACTATTTTTTTAACAAAATGATTCGTATTTTGATATAAAACCATGTCTGGAAACATATACTAGGATAAAATTTTGACTTACGCGCACGAAAGTTCACATTCGTTGGCGTATGTCTCTGAGCTAACACTGCAGACGGGACTGTAGATGTTTTGACATGTACATAGTGAAGCAGACGACTGAGGACATGGACAGTACCCATCACAATCCTTGGACACACCGCTGTAAAATAATGGAATATTCAATAAAACATTGTCTTGATATTGTTTTAAAACTTGTGTTGTGTTTTTATAAATATAGTACTGAAATCCAACTTATTTCGCGAGGACCAGAAATTCGCGAAATTAAATATAAAACGAGTAAGAAAATTCGAGAATATAAAGAGCGATAAAATTGTACTGAAACACAAAAAACGCGTAATAAGTATAGTCGCGAAAATAGACTTTCAGTGCATTTTGGGATTTCCACTCTTGAAATTACAAATACCAAAAAGCGGGTATAAACGGTTAATTTGGATATGCTATATATCGATATTTCAAGGAGTAACCTCTCATCAGTAGCATTTAAACCAAAACATTGGAAGGTCGAAATCCAAAACAGTTAAAAACGAAAAGTACTCAAAACCAAAACGTTCGAACAAGGAAGCCAAATCCAGCACCGAGGATTTCGACCATGTGCATTACAAGGAAAGAAACCTGGTGTTTTCATCAATTTTGAATTTAACAATCGGTAATTTCAGCGACAAAATATTAGACATTTTATGGTAATTCGTGTCAGACAAGTCTGACTACCAGGCTTGTGATTACCCTCGGGGACCTCTGGTCCACCAGCAGCGGTTATCGCCCAGTGGTTTCAAAATTACAAATACCAAAAAGCGGGTATAAACGGTTAATTTGGATATGCTATATATCGATATTTCAAGGAGTAACCTCTCATCAGTAGCATTTAAACCAAAACATTGGAAGGTCGAAATCCAAAACAGTTAAAAACGAAAAGTACTCAAAACCAAAACGTTCGAACAAGGAAGCCAAATCCAGCACCGAGGATATCGACCATGTGCATTACAAGGAAAGAAACCTGGTGTTTTCATCAATTTTGAATTTAACAATCGGTAATTTCAGCGACAAAATATTAGACATCTTATGGTAATTCGTGTCAGACAAGTCTGACTACCAGGCTTGTGATTGAAAATAGGGCGTCTCTGATGAGTCGTTTTCATACGAAACGTGCGTCTGTCGCTTGTCTGGCGGTAGGTCATTTATAAATACAAATAATTGGAACTATGCACTTATATTTTTTTCATTGTATTGACAGTAAACATTGGCCCTTCACTGGGCGTAAATTGTGCTCAATTTTATTTGATTTGATTTGTTTTGGCTTTAAAGTAATCTCATACTAACACGACTAAGCAGAATTGAGCGTAGCATGTATTAATCTTGCATTTCTGGTTGCGTACATTTTTCTGCAGCAATGTTTTTGTACCATTAAATTTGAGTTTTTAACGTATTTTCGTCGACCACAACAGAATTATAGAATGGTTTTGAACGTTAGTAAAATGTTCGATTAAATTGTCCAAAATCTACAAACAAACAAATTCTATGCATCAAAAGGTCATTGTATGTTCCTAAATGATTGAATGCTTTTTTTTTAATTAGTGTTCAACTTTTGTTATATCATCCCTGACAAGTCAACGGTAGACAAAACGCATTATAAAACCGTTTGAGTTATACGCATTTGTAATTTTGGTTTGTTTCAATATATGCATACTAGTATAACCAGGAAAAAAAACGGCACGTACGTTTCTTAACATGTACCGTCTTCTTGGAAAATGTTAAGTTTCAGATGCAAAAAGAAACCCCACGAAAATCGAATATATTTTACTTCATCCTAATTTGAAAATGTTTGTTCGATCAACATGCAAAGTTTCATTTCAATCATTTCAATTATTTCAAACATTTAAGGCGAAGAGACGTTGTCAAATGTCACAAACTCTAAGATTTTAATCCCGACTAGCAAGACTTATTATCTACCCTGAGCTGTTCAGTAAAGAAGCTACAGTATTTTTCTATGTATACCCGGATAAATTGGATGTCGTTGCGTAATTATTACTTACTTGGGCATTACACATGAACTTGGATATGTGTTTCTGTCAGTTCCACATATCGGTGACCAGGCGCATACTTCTTTTTTATTGGTAGGGGCAGGTTCTTTCTCAGTTGCACCACCTGTTTCTTTTGGTGGATTGGCTGATCCACCGGCAGCTTTGCTGCTGCCTGATGTTGCGGCCACCTCTTTTCCTGCTTGCTCTGCAGAAGGTGCTGGTTTACTTCCTGTTTTAGCTCCTGAACCTGGGGAACCGGGTGCTGGTTTACTGCTTGTTTGAGCTCCTGATGATGAGGAACCGGGTGCTGGTTTACTGCCTGTTTGAGCTCCTGATGACGTGGAACCGGGTGCTGGTTTACTGCCTGTTTGAGCTCCTGATGATGAGGAACCGGGTGCTGGTTTACCGCCTGGTTGAGTTCCTGATGATGAGGAACCGGGTGCTGGTTTACCGCCTGTTTGAGCTCCTGATGCTGAGGAACCAGGCGCTGGTTTACCACCTGTTTGTGCTCCTGAAGCTGGGGAACCAGCTGCTGGTTTACCGCCCGTTTGAGCTCCTTGAACAGATGAGCCGGTTGCTGGTTTACCACCTGATTGAGCACGTGTTGCTGTTAAACCAGATGCTGGTTTTCCTTTGGCGTTAGTAGCTGGTGCATTATTTGCAGCTCCTTCACCGTTTGAGGATGTTTGAGATCCTGATTTCGCTGAAAATACTACTTGACTAGCTGTTACAGATCCTTTCGAACTGAACACGGGTCCTTGAGCAGTTGGAGTGGCGGAACCAATTGCTGCCTTTCCTCCTGGAGCTACGACTTGGTTACTTCCTTTCGATCCCACGGCTACAGAGCCTCCGCTGGCTGCTCCTCCTCTCTGTCCTCCGGCTTCAGAGCCTCCTCGACCTGCTCCCACAGCGCTACCTCCTTGTGGTCCACCGACTGCAGAACCCCCTTGACCTACTCCAACACCAGCGCTTCCCCCTCGTGATCCACCGACTGCAGAACCCCCTCGACCTACTCCAACAGGGCTACCTCCTTGGGGTCCACCGACTGCAGATCGCCCTTGACCTGCTCCAACAAGGCTTCCTCCTTGAAGTCCACCGACTGCAGAACCCCCTTGACCTACTCCAACAGGGCTACCTTCTTGTGGTCCACCGACTGCAGATCGCCCTTGACCTGCTCCAACAAAGCTTCCTCCTTGAGGTCCACCGACTGCATAACCCCCTTGACCTACTCCAACAGGGCTACCTCCTTGTGGTCCACCGACTGCAGATCGCCCTTGACCTGCTCCAACAAGGCTTCCTCCTTGAGGTCCACCGACTGCATAACCCCCTTGACCTACTCCAACAGCAGTGTTTCCCCCTCGTGATCCACCGACTGCAGAACCCCCTTGACCTACTCCAACAGGGCTACCTCCTTGTGGTCCACCGACTGCAGATCGCCCTTGACCTACTCCGACAGCAGTGTTTCCCCCTCGTGATCCTCCTGCCACTGAACCTCCTAGACCTGCTCTATTAGAGATACCTCCTTGTGGTCTACCTACGACTGCAGAACCCCCTTGACCTGCTCTAACAGGGCTACCGCCTTGTGGTCCACCGAATGCAGAACCCCCTTGACCAACTCCACCAGAGTTGCCACTATTCAGTCCGCCGGCTGCAAATCTTCCTTGGCTTGCTCCAAAAGCAGCGGTACCCATTCGTTGTCCTCCGGCTGAAAAACCTCCTTGATTTGGTCCAC
Source organism: Arcuatula senhousia (assembly GCA_963971305.1). Lineage (NCBI taxonomy): Eukaryota > Metazoa > Mollusca > Bivalvia > Mytilida > Mytilidae > Arcuatula > Arcuatula senhousia. Next base: position 12,284,393 of record OZ020309.1, on the reverse strand, counting down.
TGGTTTTGCCTCCTTGAAGTACTGCGCTTGCAGAACCCCCTTGCCTTGCTCCCACCGATGACTTACCCATTAGCGATTTCATTGCTACAATGTCCCTTTGGCCTGCTCCGCCTGATTGACCTCTGCGTGATCCAATTGCTGAAGCGGCTTTTTGGCCTCCACCGCCGACTTGAAACACACCTTGACTTGCTCCCAGAACTTGTGAACCTCCCTGTTGTCCTCCAGCTGCAGTACCACCTTGACCTGTCATAGCAACAGAAATGCTTCCTTGACCTGTCATACTAGATGAAGTGCCTCCTCGACCTAAACTTAGAGCTGCTCTTCCTCCTTGATTTGCTCCATTGGCCTGGATGCGCACTACCTTGCCTGCTCTAAAAGTCTGGCGTCCACCTTGTGCTCCTCCAGCACCTTGAATTCCTACCTGGGGTGCTCCAACAGCTGAACTTTGGTCAGCCCCAGCAATAAAGCCTGCCTGTCCGTTACTTGCGCTTGCAGATGAAACAGATATTGAACTTCTAATGGGAGCTTGGGGAATCTTGTTGAGATTTGACTGCATTCTTACAGAAAAGGAAGCTCCAGATTTACTTGTAACTACTGATGCTTTTTTAACAGAAGTCACAGGTACTTGTCGCATGAATGCTGCATTAGCAGATAAAGCCTGTGCGGATGAAGAAGCTGAAAGAGGACTACTTGGTTTCATTAGTGGGGCCATCATCCTTGGTGCACTTGGTGGTGGAGCCACCACCCTTGGTGCGTTTTGTCGTGTTGCCATCCTTGGTGCACTTGGTGGTGGAGCCATCACCCTTGCTGCGCTGGGTGGTGGAGCCATCATCCGTTGTGTGTTTGATGGTTGGGCCATTCTTTGGTTGTTTGGTGGTGGTGGAGCCATCCTTTGATTGTATCGTGGTGGCGGCGGAGGAGCCATCCTTACCACGTTCGGTGGTGGCTGAATCATTCTTGGTCCATTTGGTGGTGGTGGTTGTGGAGCACCCATTCTAGGTGCACCCCTGGGTACAGGATTTCCTCGTGGTGGCACGGATTCTCCTTGTTTTATTGTAAACATTTGATTGTTATCATTCACTCGAATGGCAGAAAATTTAACGCCACTTTGTGGTTTGTTCCTGCTTGTTTGTGGACCGGTAGCTCCCGAGAATACATATCTCGGGCCATTTTCTGGAGCTGAACCACTTAAAGCCTTTACATAAATTACTGAAATGAAACAAAAGTAGACTAATAAGTAATAACTAGTGTTACAAATGTATAACCATTATTTTAGGCATAAATTTAAAACATGATCATGTCTGAGAATAAATCAATGTATCAAATTTTGTTAAAAATCTAGTAAAAAAAATATGGTATCGATTCTATGATTTTTTTTTCAAAACTTGTGTGATGTCTTCAAAGACAGTGTCAGATAGTTTTGACAAGTCCGGGTGACACGTTCAAATGTGGTCATTTGCCATAGCTTACATTAATTGAACGTTTTATTACAAATATCAATATCCCTTGTCAATCACTGCCCGGAAACATTTTATAGGTATATACTAGTAGCCATTAAATTGTGCGTCGTTCGTATATCGTTTTTACCATTAAAATTTTGATTCTATCTTTTTTTTTCGTTGATGAACTGACCTATTGCAATTCTTTGTTACTCTAACAATGTACCCATTGAAAAGAAAATAGAACGGACCAACTTGATTCTTTACACCAGTCAATAACAGCCTGTGTGGAAGAGCGGGTTCATAGGGAATTGTTCCGGATGAAACTTGAAACAACGTTGAAAATAAAACACCCAATCCATATTTCTGTTTAAAAATATGAAATATTCTACTCCTTGCCGAGTTGGTAACGATTCGTATAATGCACAGAACTATTCCAGCTATATTATGCCATTGGCCTTAAGCTCTAACATCAATGTTACTATTTGTTTCAATTTTAAAATTTGGAATTCAGGTCTCCGAAGTGTCAATGATTGAATTCGGAAAAGCGCATCCAAAGTTTTTTTTGTGTCTGCTGATTTTTTTTTTTTTATTATTTGATATTTCCCCTCGTGACAGAGAAGATTAGGGCTGTAGGAAATGATGTCAGTTTGTCCACAAATAATGGGAACGTTATTATGAGATGATAATTGGCAAAGGACTAAAGCCACGAACCCTCATATTTGGCCCTAAATCAGGGAATTTTTTCAAATTAATTTGTGAGATAAGATTTTTGTGGCCAGGTAGTCTAAAATGATTACTTGTTACAAAACAAAATCAATTTTAAAGTTTTCTGTACTTGTGACGTTGTAATGACGTCATAAAGTGAAGCTTAAATTGAAAATATGCTTATTTCAGCTAAATTTTACAATTTTCCACCTAGTTTTTGGTGAAAATGACCTGGGCGCCACCTCTCGCCCATAAATATTTTTGCTTAAATTTTATAAATACATTATTTTCTTCATATTTCAACAAAAATTTCGATGGGCGAGGGGTGGCGCCACATAGAAAATCACAAAATTGTTACTGAAAAACAAGTCATTTTGGCCAAAAAGTGAAAAATGACTGATTTAGGCTATTTTTGAAGGGTTATGGTACTTGAAAATTAATTTATACACCATAATCAAATCCTTTCTCTTTTAACACATACATCGAGCTATACGTACACAATTTTTTGTGTAAAACAAACCAGTTTTGATATTTGAGTATTAACAGGGCCAAATATGGGGGTTCGTGGCTCTAGTCCTTAATGTATGGAAGGTGACTGTACGTATAAAAAGTGTATTGTCAATCATTATGATTATAACCTCCGAAAACATATGTCATTTCTGTCACTACAGATAGTACATTTACTTGTAGTTTCGCTAAGTAACATTGTGTGTAATTTTGGTAACGTTGCATGCACTTTCGCTATTCGCTAACATTATGCTAGCATTGCATATAGATTAGTAAACCAACATATATTCACGACTACAATATTTCGATCGTCGCGTTTTAGGACCAACGGGCTATTTCGCGGATATTTATTTTCGCGATTTGTCTTAAAATAATCAAATTACCATGTAAATAAGCGACGATTTATTTTCGCGAATTTCTGCTCCTGGCGAAATCCACGAAAATAAGTTGGTTTACAGTATTTAATGTTTCATGAAGTTTCGCTGACATTGTTTGCAGTTTCGCTGACATGGTGTCAGTGTATTTTCGCTGACGTTGCGTGTAGTTTCGTTAACTTCACGCTGAAACTGAATTGACTTTTGTAAATTTTGATGACACGAAACTCAGTAAAATTCAATGATTTTTTAAACAAGGAAGCAGGTGTGATCTTTTCAAGTTAACTTAATTATGAAAAAAATGTGTCATATTTTTGATACTTAGTAATCGAACAGGTATTCCATGTAAGACGTTTTTTTTTTTTTTTTTTTTTTTTTTTTTTTTTAACAATGTATGGTTTTAGTATTATATATACTAATAGTAGTTTGGAACCGACTCGAGAGTTTGGAGTTACTACAAGAAAAGTAGGAATTACATATAACTTATCACTGATATTTCTGTGCCAAAAGACGATTTCAGGGAGATGAAAGGCACACAAACTTGGCAGGCTTAATACTTTTGGTATAAATGGGGGTCACTCTATTTTTCGACTTTTTTTTTATTCTTTTGGAGTTTTTATGTCATTATTCCCAAATTTATTTTAATTCTAAAGCACCATTCTTTTCTATTCTTCATTTTTGGGACCATTATTCTTTATCTGTTATATATTTTTGCCCTTGATTACATAAACCCGGCCCCCAAAGCCTTCAAAGTTGCAATCAAAATGAAATCCTTATCAAAAGTGGCCAAAAAAGTTTTTGCAATTTATAATTTAATGCCAGAGTGAGGGTGACAGAGCAACAAGCATGCATTATTCACAACAAAATAAACCAAAGCATTTATATCTTATTTTACATCATTGTGATTTACGAGAAGGACTATTTGTTACAAAAATTTGTTACTTATACACGGTTTACTCTAACAACAACCCCCTCATATCAACAATAAACATGTCTGTAAGATAGAATAATAGGGACATAACATTTAGATGATATAAATGACATATAATTTTATTGCAATATTAATTCAGACTCAGTATTTCTGTCATATAGAATCTATTTTTGTTTTTAAGTGAGACAGACAATGCCACCCAAGGTCGTGTTGTTTTGTTATTGTGCCACAAAAAACAAACAAAAAAAACACGGGATAAAATGTTACGGATTTCCGAAACAAACAAACAACATTACATTTTAGGATGCTGCAAGAAGCCAAGGTGTACCAAAGGGGCAATCTAATCATAACGTAAATCCAAAAATGCAAAGACAAAAGAATCATTTTGACTGCACTTTGATATGACCGCTTTTTACGGGACAATTAAGAGATGATTAGTCCATTTTTGTGGCTTCGATTTTATTAGCCATGCAAGCTATGTTTGATCTTGGCATTTTTTGTTCAAAAGGACCCTGAATAAAATGTACATGAATTCAATGTGTCACCAATGCCACCAATTGCTCGACAGATTCAATATATAACAATGAATAACATGTTCAATTGTCTATTGTTACATATACCAGTACAAAGAACATGTTACACGTTGCTTTGTTCCTCCCTGTCTCTAAATTAAAACCCAAAATATAGCTATCAGGACTGCAAATGTGTTGCTGATGGACGCAATTCACCATTATATAAAATGCAAACAAAATATCTTAAGCAGTTCTAGGGGAGGGGTTGTGCTTCTATATGACCTTAAATGCACCTTTGAAAGTCAATAAAGTTCCGTTTTCTTATAAAATTTGTCCAATCAAATTAGAATTGCGATATGTTTAACGACATATCATGACAAAAAGTCCTACAAAATTTCCCCAAAATTCATTCTCAGAGTCTCAGAGGAGATGCGCCCACAAAGTTTTCATATGACCTAGATAAAGTCCCATGTTACTCCTATAAAATTCGTCGAATTAAAATTAGCGTTGCAATATGATCAACTACATGTATAATTGGGTAACAAACAATCCTACAAAATTTCAGCAAAATCCGTTCGAGCGGTTTTCGAGGGGTTGTGTCCACAAAACTGTGTCGGAGGCACCGACAAATGCTCATCGAACGAAGACATTACATGCGGCGGGTACAATAAAGGGAGCATGTAGTGCCCACCGTGCCAAATTCAGTATTCTAGAAACGATGCTAACCTAGTTCTTTCAGGGAAGGCATGAAATCAATAATAGTTGTCTGCGGTGTAGGAGAAAATCATTTTTTAGCATATCCTTGCTTAAATCCTAAGGCTTTAGTAAATGTTAATTGAAATATTCGCGAATCAGTATACCTACGTTGTATCACGGGGTATTAACTTTTTTTCGGGACTTTTTATTAAAAAAAACAAACAAGCAATACACATACACTTCTTTTAAACTAGCAACGCCTAAACAAAACACTTGCATCCATAGAACTTGAAGTCGCAACCGAAGCGATGAAAAGCATACTTATAAACTAACAAACAAATCTGTTGAATCGTAATGATTTTCATTGTGAAATTTTCACGAAAATTGTTTTTTAGATTTTTAAAACCGTTTGCGAAAAAATCAGTATTCAGCGAATACAAATTGCGTTTAAAGCGGCTAATAATCATAATTTCTTTCAAGCGTCCGAGTTTGATCATGATCATTTCATTTGCAATTCGTTTTTGTTTCACGGTCCATTGTTAATTAAGTTTACTTTTTTGTAATATCTAGTTTCATTATTATTCTGACAGCTGTGTCATTTTGAATTTTGTTCTAAGAATCTAACATTGTCATCAGCATTTTTTTTTAAAGGCGATCCAAATCTGCGACGGAAAAAAAGTTAATGGGCTTGCTGTTGTTATCATCTATTCATTTATTAAATTTTGATTTGTGCCAAAGTATATTCCCTATGCTTTCAATATATATCATAAAAATCTTACCAAATCCTAATACACAGAGGGGTGCAAGCAATGTCTTAGGTCCCATCACAAAGCCACTAATGGAAGATATTATTCATTCATTCTAAGAACCAACGAGGAAATATTTCATCTACCTATTATATTATCATTTTATTGCTAGACGGTATCTTTACATGTATAAAAAACAGAACAATCAATCAAAAAGGTGAAAATGGACATAATTTTGTCATTAATTCTCATCTAAATAGTCCCTATAAATAAATAATTGTATAATGAATATTGTCTACCAATAACATTGTCGGTACACAGTAAAACATGTCTTTTGGCACATTTTAAGATGATAAACATGTATTTAAGTACTCCTGCTCGTCATGCTATTAAGTATTTATTGAATGTATTTTTAGATATTTTTCGGCTTTAAATAGCCTTAAAAGACGGTTAGTTTATAATTTACGGTTTCTTAGCATGAAAAAAGTTTCACGACCATTTTTGTCCAATACGGTATTGAGCGTTATTTTAACGTTTAGCGTGGTCCGTCCGATACGACCGAAAAAAATAACCAAACATTTTGATTAAAAAAGTATTATATTCAGCCTGAGAAAATTAAAACTATTATTGAATCATCTCAGATTCAGCGTTTGGTATCGGATGCGGCCATTTTGCGGGTTTTTTTTCTTCTTTTTTTTTGGAGTTTGAACAAAATGGGAAAAGCTCATATCTAGATGCGAAAAGAGATAATTTAACTTGACTTGTCTGCGCGATATTCAATGACCTCTAAAGAACTTTAAATTAAAAATATGATATAATGAACATTACCATAGAATTGTATACTAGAATTCTAAAAAAAAACCAGGTCTATGACATATTTCAAAAGATGTTCCACATGCATGACATGTAATCTTTCAGATCAGAGCTAATTAGACAGAATGAAATACATTATTCAGTGCCGTTTTTATGAACCGAGTCCGGGATAGCAGCTGATAATTTAGCTGCCAACATGGCGGCGCCCATGAAAATGAAACAATCTGCAACCTTGATCAACATTTTGAGATTTATTTGCCGTAGAGAACAAAATTGCTTAACAAGAAATGTTTTGGTGAGAAAGATCATGGTGCTGTACTATATTTAACTTGCGTTAGATCATGATCTTTTAACTAAAAACCTTAACTTGAGGGGGATTATCTTGCTCGATCCACAGTTGCCCGGGCCCCTGTGGCTCGATCTTGCTTTTGATTTATGTTAAGACAGTTATGTCTCACAGAAACATTTTTATTTCAATTTGATTTACCCCATTTACTTATAATTACTTTATGTAGGTCAAATTAAGATATATGTATGTTTTTTTTTGCAGTTTTGTTTTCCCAACTCTGACCTCCTCTACTGTGCCAGATCTAGATTTTGTTGTTCATACCATATCATGTGTAGCTAAAACTTAAGTTTTTTTAAATGCTATTTTGCTTAAGCACTGTTAAACATTAAATACTATCCCCATTAATTCAAGGTAAAACATCTATAGGTTATCTTATTGATTACCAAGCTCATGCCATTACACATCTACATCTACATGGTTGAATTGCAAAGGGTGTCAAACCCATCACGCAAGTATAAAGTACATAATAACCGCAAGTCATCCAATAAAGTGCTCTTTAAAACTGTTTCAGTATTTACATGTGCAAATTAAAAAATAATGTAGTTATGGATGGCTAGTTTGTTATGAAAGAGTTGAGGCGGTTCTTAAATTCCTCAACATCTTCAATATCCAGTAAGGGACCGACCATTTAACTTGAAGGGGGGGCCTTGGTTTTTTCCTAAAAAAATATTTTGAAAAAAAAATTTTCTGACCAAAACAAAAAACCAAGGCCCCCCCTTTCAGGTTAAATGGTCCGTCCCTAAATGGGCAGTATAGTGGTCATCCATACAGAATGTGAGCATATCATAATTAATAAATTTTCTTCATTCGAAAGGTAAAAAGAGGTACCAAGAAATGTTAAAACTAAATGATAATAAAAACATCTTTCAAATACTCCAAATTTAATTTTAGCAATGACGCCATGAAATCTGTGGTTGATTCTGAAAACTACGCCTTTGAGCCCATGATAACATTTACTTCATTGATATGCAATGTACAAGAATTAATGAAAAGAGCAAATAAATTACATTGCTACTTCAACTTGCTAGTAAATATTTGCCATACTAATATTTCAAACCTTCCATGTTTTAATATACAATTATCACCCTAGCTGGTGTGTGACCCGGTGGTTTCTTTCCCCCGAGAAAGTAAGGTGACCTGAGGGCTTGCCCCGAGGGTGACCTTACTTTTCGAGGGAAAAGAAATGCCGGGTCACATATCATCTAGGGTGATAACTGTTATATTATATCGAATATTTAGATGAAACAAATTCAATATCAAATTTTGAAACATATTTCGGACATTTTAACCCTTTTCCATTGAAAAAAATACAGCCCATACAATGTTGAAGTAAAAACATGGGGTTCACGTGCAAAATCTCACGAGAGGGTGACCTTACCATGCGACCCAACGATTACTGGTTGACCCAGCGAAATATCACATGTCACGTGACCACGTCTAAGCGAATCACAATAAAGATTTTTATATGAGTATATAATATAACACGAGATATGTTTTTTAGTAGCGATATTATCAATATTTAAGCTGAGACCTGTTACTTTGAGAAGCATATCTGGACAAAAAAATCAGCATTAGGTAAACTTTTCACTGGAACTTGCCATAGAGCTCTCCACTCTTGCCAGCACTTACAGCCTACATGTATTCCGAATCATAATAATTATTTCTCAATCATGTTAATTGCACTATTATTTTGTTTTCATAATTCTTGTAATTTTGGTTTGCTCAAAGTGGGGACCTTCATTGGTATTAATAAACATTGTTGTTGTTGTTGTATGAGCTGTGCTCACTATTGTAGCATTACATTGCCTAGGGAAACACTGTAATGTCTCTCTGTTTCAAAAGAATCATTATTTTAAATCTATTTTGATTCTTTGCTTATGTATTTCAGAATTCCAGTGATGCCTGCAGGCAAGATGTACTTTAGTGTTAACTCTTGTTAGTTAAACCCTCAAAAAAGTTTCGAGCCACTTTTAAGTTTTTTGTCTCGCCTGCGACGAATGTCGCAAAAGGCGAGACTTAGGTATGGTGATTCCGGCGGCGACGGCGACGGCGGCGGCGGCGGCGTCCACAATTGGTTAAAGTTTTTGCTTAAGTCTGTTTTGTGTGAACTAGTTATGTTACACCATTGATATTTGGTATGCAGTTGCATCAGCATCAGTACAGATCAGTTTTAAAAGGATTTCACCTGTATGCTCCTGCAGTCACGGTCTACTGACTTTGAAATTTTACACTGATTTGGCCAAGGTTAACCTTTTTTCTTAAGTCTGTTTAACATGAAGCAGTTATGTTACCATAGATATTTGGTATGCAGTTGCATCAGCATCAGTACAGATCAATTTGAAAAGGATTTCACCTGTATGCTCCTGCAGTCACGGTCTACTGACTTTGAAATTTTACACTGATTTGGCCGAGGTTAACCTTTTTTCTTAAGTCTGTTTAACATGAAGCAGTTATGGTTCACCATTGATATTGGGTATGCACTTGCATTAGCATTAGTACAGATCAATTTCAAAAGCATTTCATCTGTATGCATCTGCAGTCACGGTCTACTGACTTTGAAATTTTTCACTGATTTGGCCGAGGTTGATTTTTCTTACGTCTGTTTAACATGAAGCAGTTATGGTACATCATTGATATTGGGTATGCACTTGCATTAGCATCAGTACAGATCAATTTCAAAAGTATTTTATCTGTATGATCCTGCAGTCACAGTCTACTGATTTTGAGATTTTACACTTTTTATCTTTTTACTTATGTCATGAGTGTTTTATATAAAGCAGTTATGGTTCACCATTTATATTTGGTATGCAGCTGCTTAAGCATCAGTTAAGATCAGTTTAAGGAGGATTTTTACTTCATTTTATACTGTGTCCAGTTGCGACAGGCGAGACATGTCTCTGTGTTAACAGTTTATTGTTTCAGTTAACATGGCAGAATATCTTTTACATTTACAAGTAATGTCTCATTATATGCCCTGGTTTATTTTTTGCAGTCTTGCCATGCATCATTCTGTCGAGAGAGAAGCACTAAAGCTCCAGTCACTGTTATTAAGATTGATACAGAGATAACTAACACATCGCCGAAGACCACCAATAAAGCACAGAAAATAAGCAGAGCTATGAGAGCTTACCTAGAGAAAGCAAAAAGATATGGTCAGTTCATTGATACACATATTCTGATGAGGATATACTGGTATTGGAAATATTTCAACAATTCTAATTTATCATGTTTATTTCATTTAAAAAATAAAATATAAAAACAAAGTTTAAGCGAATTCAATTGCCTGGAACTTTGAAACTTGATGTGATATTTATTATAACATGTATAATTAAAAGGTCCCATCAAAGATGCTGTAGTAGTAAGTTGAAAGAAAAGAATATTGAGAGCACTTTTTAAAACTAAAGTTCTAATAAGATTTGTAAAAAAGTTAGTTTAAAATATTTGTTGTTTCAACAAAACACCTTGTTAATAATATGCTTTACACATCACATTTACATTTGTGTAAATGTGTTATTGCACTTGATTTTTTTTTATTGACAGAGGTGGCTTTGGAAGAACAGATGGTCCTTTATGACATGGGCAAGCGACACTTGGCTAACATTATGGGGCGTGATCCAACAGATTTTACTGTTAAGGACATGAAGGTCTGCTGTACAATATAGAAATAGCAGGAAAATAAATATTAGTAATAGTACAAGCAAGGATATTTCTTAATAAATTGTAAAATCTAATATTGAAAATGTGAAACAGACTCATATAACATTAAACTCCATGCAAATATTTTAATGTTTCCCCCCTGATTTCAACTGGTTAAGGAATCCATCATGCTACAGGGGTACTGGTACTTGCATTGGGTATTTGCAAAACTTCAAAACAGGATCTGTCTGAATTGTACACTTTGAATAGATTGAATGAAATGAGTAGTAAGTGTACATATTACAACCTTCCTTCAATATGAGCAGCATTTTTAAGATCCTAAATTTACGTATACTATTAAACTATTTTATGTATAAATTTTAAGAATGTATCTATGTTGTGCAGTAATAAAATTGTTGATTGTGATAACACAAAATGTATAAAAGAAGCGAGGTATCAATGGGGCATCCAAATGTCAAAAGTCTGAAAGGGCAGAGACAAAACCAATAAACACCAACAAAAATGGGATATACTTGATATGGTCTTTAAAAAGGGCAATAAAAAACATTCCTTCTCCATTTCTTCTTCATAACAGAAAATATTTTGATAAGACTCAATTCAATATTTAACTTGTATGGTTTTATTTTCAGGATTCTATTGAATACTTGTTGCCCTCCGGACTACATGAACCCAAGGCCAGACCTGTAATGCCGGTAAGTTAAGTAGACTTCTCCTTATTGAGCTCTAATTACAATTGTCCTTCGGAAGGGACGAAAAAAGGTTGTCCCGTGTATGTGGAGAGCAATACCCCATGCACGTTAAAGACCCCTTTGTAGAGTTCGATAAGAGTAGGCTCAATGGGGGCTGCTGCAAAGGCCACACTCGCAAACTGCTAGCTGGAGAGGGATTTACATAAGCATTAAGCTTGTTTCCGAATCCAGGATAAATAAATATGTTTAAACTAATTACAATAGTTGTGATCAGTAAAATAGTTGGTTGACCTGTAAAATATTTCCCCCAAAATCCCAAAAATTCATTTATTGGTTTGTTTAAACAATCAACATAAATTTATTACTTAGATGGAGGCTCAATAAGTTGTATTTGACATATTAGAAATAATGCCTAACCGGGCCTTAATCAGAATAAAAAAAAGTGTGGAAGCCAATAATTACAGCATATTTTGGATAGGGGGGATAATGCATATTAACAGGCGCAACTTTTCAATAAAGAAAATTTGGAAAGTAAAAAAATCAAAGGTATTCAAAGAGAAGTAATATTACCATAACATTAAAAAAAGAAGCCAAGTACATTACTAAGGATATGGACAAACAAAAACTCTCATAATATTGTACTGGTCTCTGCAACTTCATGGATGATTGATCGTGGTAAAAGGGGGTGTAAATTCAGGTGTAAGTTACTTAACCATGAGGAAGTATGGTATCATCATGAAACTTTCTACACAACAAACACAATCGTCATTTAATTTTACCTTTCTCTTCAACTTCATGATCACAGTAAAAAGAGAATGTTATTCTTAGGTTTATCTATAGCATTGAGTTACTTTCTATGAAAGAAGTTTGATTGAATCATGAAACTTTATACCTATATCAGAGTTGGAAATAGTAGCCTGACTGCCAGCCCGAGACAGGCTTTTTTTGGACAGGGCTGGCTATATTTTTCAAAAAATTATACAGATATATAGGAAAACTCAGTTCAATTTTAACTCAGGGCAGGCTAGAATTTTAAGCCAGTTTCCTACCCTGCCTTTACAGGATATGAGCAAACAAATTATCTAAAAATTACATGTACAAATGTATAATCCTGGAATCATCTTCATCGTTTGGTGATTGCGGAAAAAATTATTATTGTGAGATGTGGCGTTACATCTTTTGGACATTCTAATTTAAACTTTGTTTGTTATATTGTAGTCACCATCAGAAGTTTTACCTGTACAGAGAGGTATGTTTAATTTCGCTAGATTTCATGTAGTAAAAATTCCTGGATTTATAGTATATTTAATGTCAGACAAAAATAAAGATTACCTGTCAATGAAAATTAAAGTATTACATTGTAGACAACAAACTATTTCTATTGTTATTTGCATATGATTCAATGTTATTGAAACATAGATTTTACCATGGTAGCAATTGTTTTTTAACAGTGCCAAAAATAGAAAGAATATTTTATGAAAGTACATTTCTTTTCTTTAATTTTAAATTTTAAATGCTGACATAGACACATAAACTTATGGGTTTTATTCATTTTTCAGTGGCACGATTTGGATCTGATGGTCGACCTTTTAGTCCATTCTTTTATACAGGAAAAACTGTATTAAATGAACATTTATATGTAAGTTGTCAAACAGTAGTTGCCCTTAATTTAAACTTTCAATATTTCTACTATATTTGTCTATATGTATTAGATTGGGAAAATATAAGATTGCCCTTTCCAAAACTTGGATGCAACACTTTCTACTAATTGTCTCGCCTGCGAAGCAGAGCGGGACATAGGTGTTACTTTACCAGCGGCGGCGGTGACGGCGCGTTAACTTTTTGGAAAAGTTTTATGAGCACCTCCATATCTCAAGAACTATAGGTCCTGGGTTGATGAAACTTGGTATGCATATGCCCCAGTAGTAGCTTAGCACAGTTGCATCCCCATCTTTTGACCTTGACCTTGATTTTCCGGTTGAGTGACTTTTACAATTTTCAATACTTATAATAGCAATGGAAAAGTTTTGCGAGCACCTCCATATCTCAAGAACTATAGGTCCTAGGTTGATGAAACTTGGTATGCATATGCCCCAGTAGTAGCTTAGCACAGTTGCATCCCCATCTTTTGACCTTGACCTTGATTTTCCAGTTGAGTGACTTTGACAATTTTCAATACATATAATAGCAATGGAAAAGTTTTGCGAGCACCTCCATATCTCAAGAACTATAGGTCCTAGGTTGATGAAACTTGGTATACATATGCCCCATTAGTAGCTTAGCACAGTTGCATCCCCATCTTTTGACCTTGACCTTGATTTTCTGGTTGAGTGACTTTGATTATTTTTATTGCATTATTGCATATATTTGCAATGTTTAAGTTCTATAAACATCTTTTGATCTCAAAAACTGAAAATCCATGTAAATTCAAAATATAGTGGAAGTAAGAAAGAATAATTGTTTCTGATGGTGCCGGCAGGCGAGACATACTTTAGTGTTAACTCTTGTTTTGCTCATTTAAATCACTCAATATCACATTCAGTTGGCCAAAATAGCCAAAGAATGACTGTTGTCAACCTATTTAGTCTTTCCACTGTTTTGTTCCCTATAAAAAACACTACATTTTCCTAATGATCTCTTTTTGGTAGATAAGGTGTTTGAATTTGTAACCCATACTGTGTTTGAATTTTGTTTTAAACACTAAGCAATGATTTAGAGTCACTTTGACTAGTCCATGTCAAGTCAGTGATTCTATTGAAGGCTATTTATTACATGAATAACATTTCAGTATACCCTTTTTCAGTTCGAAGTGTTTTGGATTTTTATACCTCTTTGAAGAAGAGAGTAAAACTGAGGGGATAGATGGGAGTGTCTCTATTTTGTATTCTTTAAAATTTTTGCCCTTTTTCCCGTATTTTTTTATGTTTTGACCACTTTTCTCATTATTCTTGATACTTTAGGGTCATTTTTCTCTATTCTTCATTTCTTTAGACCTTTATTCTTAAGCTGTTACTTATTTTTGGCGTTTTTGATGCATAAAGTATCTACTTTCTGTATGCTGAAAACTTCGGATTTTTCCAAGGCATAGTTTTAAAGCTGGGGTATTAATATTGAGAATTGATTCACAGATTTGTTTTTCAGGCACTTACTAGTAAATTACAGGAATTAAAAGCCAAGGAAGATGCGATGGCAAGAAAGGGACATTTTAAACAAATACATGAAAAGCAGATGTATGTATAAATAACTACAGTATATTTAAACCAATATATAGTCTGAAAAATATAAGTAAATCTTTTTGAATTGTAACCATAATTCTTTAAATTGTTTGAAAATTGTTAGACTCATATATACAACATGTAAAAGGATATTCAATAAATTTAACTGATGAATGTTACAAGTATATGTGTTATATTGTAGGGGCTTACTTTAATAACCAGTAATATACAAGTATTTTTATAACATAACTTACATTTTTTCTTCTGTTTGGGGCTTAGCTGAGGCATCTGTGTCCCATGGACACATTCTTTCTTTATTTTCAAGATAGCAGCCATATGAACGTATGGTCATTATGAAGATGTTGGAAGAATGCATGACATTCATCTTTTGTTTCATTATTTGAACATACAAACTTTACATACTTATAATTACATTCCTTATGTTTTTTATTTGTAACAATGGTATCAATTGGATAGTAGTACTTCAGTGATGAAGTTTCATTTCTCAATGAAACTCACCGGCAACCTTGACAACAACTTACGTGGAGTAATTTTTAAACAAATATTTTTGTGCATTCTCATCAATTAACCTGTGCAAATATTTAAATATTTTAACGGAATATACCGTAATTACATTGAATGCAATATTTTGTATCTTTTTGGTGTCAAAAAGCGTGGACCTTTGCACACATTTTCATTATTTTATAAATGTGCTTGGGTCCATGCTTTTACACACCAATAAAACTACAAAATATTGCATTTAATGTATAATTGAATCTTTATCATTATTTTGTATTTTATCTTTGTTTATTTTTAGAAAATTTATTGACAGTCAATGGATGAAGTTTGACAGATTTAAAGTCAAAATGAGGGATGAAAAATTAACTGAAAATGAAGTAAGTGCATAAGCTTAATACGGCTGTACAATGCCAAAATATATACTAGGGTTTCATAATTATTTTGTAGGGTACAAATTTCTATGTCTTCATGTAGTTCATGGAAAGTTTTCAACAACATGTAAATTTCATATGGACTCCTTGCAACAAGTACAAACCAAATTAAAAACCCAACAGAATTTCTTTTTGGAGGAATCCATGTAATTTGGTCCCTATGAGAATAAATAAATTTACAGTAATTGGTACAGTCAACTTGCTACAACGACATTCGATTTAATGGAAAATTCGACATACGACAAAACTTTAATGGAAACAAACGTGCCCACATGTAATTTATACTCGAAATAACGGAATATTCGGTATCCGACTCCGACAGTGAATGTCGGTAACAAAAGGTCATAATCAAGCACAAATCAATCCGTTATAACGACAAATTATCAAGATTTACCTGTAATTAATTGTCCTTGTGTAGAGTATTGATTTTATAACGGTCCACTGCACAGGTGAACACCTGTTGCTATTGTGTAATTAACCTTGCATGACATTTCCGTTATTCAACAAGTTGACAGAAATATGGCTTCAATTAAAGGTGTGAAAGGCATTTTGAATTTTAATCTTTTAATGTTTGATATTTATCAAAACATGTGGACTGGACATTTACATGGTGTTTGACTACGCATGTGCGGGAACATATTTATTTTGTAAATACTCTTTCATTGTGCAAATTGTTTTTTTTAGTTTGATACTAATAAAAACAATAATTGTTACCAATTTCACTTTAAAATAACATTTCTGATTTTCTCAGTCATTCTTGACATTAAATACCCCATTTATCAATCCACATACGGGCATTGTACTTTCACTTTCGCTTTTTACACGAAACGTGTTTTGTTTACAAGGAAAACAAAAGATTTTTTGTATCTATGAAGAGACTTTTCCTGAAATAAAAACCTGTTCTGGATATCAAGTTTGATGTCAGAAAATGTTATTCACAAACAAGCCCTGCCTTTGTAGATTAAAAGATGGATTTGGAAGGAGGATTAAGGAAAAAGGGGGGGGGGTCATTGTTATGTTTATTTATGTACGTTTACATATTCATCACACTTGGACTAAAATGACCCAAATCAGCTAAAAAACTTTCCAAACCCATGATTGAGACTGACACTAGACAAACCAAGAATTGTTGAGCTAGTCACGGAGACCATAACAACACAACAAATAATCTTTCACAAGGTCGAAGATATTCCATGTACAAATAAAACAAAACAAAAAACAATCAAAGACATACTAATGTATAAAAAATCTTTATTACAAAACATAACAAAATCATGTTTATTAAGAATATTTCACTCCTTTCTTCTTGCTGTCAATTTGTCCTGAAAAAAAGACTAGAAAGGGAGATAATAAGAATACAAAAATAAAAATTCATTATAACAGCAAATTCAGTTTAACGTCATTTCTGACTGGAAACTAACATGGTGGTTGTAAAGAGTGTTGACTGTATTAGGATGGCCTGTACAAATTCTGTAACAGTGTAATTTGCTAGAGTGTAAAATTGGTACCCTGAAAAATAAATTAACGTGACTTTAAAAAATAACTGATTTAAAACAGCATTACTGTAAAGGGGAAAATTTTCACGGCAGTTTTATTTTTGTGATCTTACACGTTGACATTGATTGCGTGAAATTAGATGGCACAAATATATTTGTCTTCCATTGTAGTCTTTGGACAATAACATTAAAGCATGAATGTGTGAACTAAAAGTTAGTTGTCCTATCTTGAAAAAATGATGGTGCGAAAATTTCCCAGTTTACATGTTTAAAATGATAGCTATGTTGTATCACATTGCTCCATTTGGTTCTGAGTGGTGTTATATTGTCACAATATGTATAAAAGTTACCACTTTTTTCTTCATTTCCACTGTAAGTTTTGGTCATTGTTGTCGTTATTATTTTACAAAAGCAAAGTTTTTACAATTTGTCCTATTATTTGTTTTTATGTCCCATTTACAAAAGTAAAGTGGCAAATCCTCTTTAGGATCGTTTGCCCTTTTGTCCATCCCAAATCAGGCTTACCAGTTAAACAGTTGCCTTTTCCGTTGAATTTACTTTTCCATGTTGCGAGGTGGGGCATCTTTTCTTTTAGACACACTCTTATATTTACTCAAACAAGTATTTTGCTTGTCTATTTTCAGTATAATAACTTTCTCAAGTATGTGGAGAGACTAATGGAGCACCCGTTAAACTGCCAGGCTAAAGAATTGATCATGAACTATAGAAGTAAACTTGATACTGGTGTAAGGAAAAAGAAGAAGCCACCAGTAAGTATCATAATTCACTTTAGGATGTCATTAATGAATTTAAGCTTACAATTTAAGCTTACCTGTAAATAAACAGGTCTATGGTAAAACATTTGAAACAATTTTCTGACTGATAGGTTTTCATAGTCGTGACTTTAGGCTGAAAAGCACAAAAACTCACTAGGCAAAACTATGACACACCATGGCCAGAGTTGACTGCTCCAAATACAGATGAACTGGACCCGTCTCCACCCACTTGGGGGTTCTGGTTTGAATTCGAGAACAATTATTATATACCTTGAACATTTGTTAAGAAAGCTTTTACAGTAATTTGATTCCGCCCACCTAAACATTTGTTATGAAAGCTGTAATTTGGCTCTTCTCACCTCAATATTTGGTTAGCAAGGTAAAAGGTCAACATGCTTAATTATACATCAACTGGCGTTTTGATACATGAAATGTAGTGCACATTTATATTGGGGCATGCACCAATTAGATTAGACAATCTATATAACGAAAAATAAATGAAAATACACAAGCTTAATGTTCTATTTTTGATCCGTCAGTAGGAATATTGCCTTTACAATATTCAAAACATTGAAACAAATGAAAATACACAATATTAATATTCTATTATTGATCCTTCAGTAGGAATATTGCCTGACTGATTTTCTGTCTAGACTTAATGTCTATAAAATGCAAAAATCAGATAGTTATATGAGTACATAAGGCTCTGCTTAATAATCCATGCTAGCTTAGTTTGCGTAGTTATGGAGATTTCAAAAATTGCTATTAAATATGAATTATCCATTCTGTCAACATACCTTGTAAGATAAAGTCTTCCTAGAAAGCTTGATGGATCATGATGAAACTTTACACAAAGGAACTATATACATCATATGGAAATGTGCATGAAGAAATGGATTTATTTTTAGAATATAAATGCCATAACAAACATGATGAGGGTATCCTTTTGTGAGCTCACACGAACAAGTAGTTCTTGTATGATACAGAACAAGGAAATGTAAATTCTAATACATGTACTAGTATACCGTATATCAGGTTATTTTGGCAGATGAAAATTTTGGTGTTTTTTCTGGGTGTTATTTTTGTACTTTTTATGTATATTTTTTATATTTTTACCACCAGAGGTCAACACATATTTATTGTCTGCATTTAATTTGACAAGATTAAAAAGATTGTGATTTTAATAATAGCTTTTTTTTTTTGCACACCAACATAGCCAAAATAACCATCACACCAAAATAACCTGATATATGGTATGCTTTGTATGGTGCTTATCAAAACCAGTGATATTTTATGTGTTATCACTAAATTATTCTTATCTGTTTTAGCCAAAAAGACCTGGCAACTTGGAAGAACATCAAATATATGCAAAGGCACATGGTAAAGTTTTATAGCTTAGTTTAAAATGAATGTTGTACTTATTAAAATCATAATTGTTGAAAAAAATGGGACATTTTAGGGGGGTATAGAATGGGTACAAAAAATTAAGTAAAACAAATTTTTATTCAAAATTTTGGGAAAATGATTTATCTTGAAGCTGAGATTGAAGCATTTTTTGTAATGCTTGATCCAGTCTGCTTCTCGACGGTTTAGTAAGAGTTTTCTGGTTTTCTTTAGACCCTAAAAGAAGAAGAGATATAGAAAATGCTTTTCTGGAAAGGGTGATGGCAGCATACACAACTATTTTTGCCCATATGTTTATTCCAAGAACTACTGTTCATAGGTCAGTGATTTTTGGTATGCATGTGCACAACCAAAAACACTACTCATTTTAAGACAATGATTGAATATGCAGGCTTTACAGGCTTTGACTTTAAATATGTTTTAAAGATGTTTAACTGAGGAAAATGAAGAAGAAAAAATTGCAATGGACCTTTTAAAAGTTATATTTTGGTGAAAACAGACAAGATATACAGTGCGTGACCACACTTGTTCTAAGAAATCAATGTGTGAATAGAATAGAAGCAAAGTGGTACCAATGGTGCTTTCCAGTGGTGTATAAAATCAGAAAAAAAGCCATAACACAAACAGCAGACATAAAAAGAACAACACAAATACAAATCACAACAACCAAACCTCAATCAGAAACTATTATTTCCATGGCATGTATTTTATTTGTTAGGAAGTAGAAAGAGATCCATAGCCAAGGTTGATATAATAGAACCAGGAACTGGTCAGTTTTCTGTCAATGGGAAGTCCATTCTCTACTTTGAAAATATAGCTGACAGGTAAGCCAGATTGAACAACTAAGTGAAGAATCAAGTTGGTTGGGTAATTTGTCATTTCTTTTGTTATACGACCGCAAAATTTTGCGATCGTATAATGGTATGGTGATGTCGTCGTTGTCGTTGTCGTCATCTGGGGACATTTGGTTTCCGTGCGATAACTTGAGTAAATATTGACCGATTATTGTGAAATTTTGATATGATGTTTGTAATCACTAAAGAAAGGTTCCTATTGCATTTCAAGTTTGTGGCCCCTACCGTTTTAGAAAAAAGGGCCAAAAGGGACTAAAACAGGTGTATTGACAAAACTGTTGTAGAATGTTTGTTATTCATTCAATTTTGAAAATTCTTTTTTTATTAAATTCCTTATTAAATTCTGTTAACTTAATGTGTCAATGATTTTAATATATACTGCACCGTTACATTAATACAGGAGGCTAAAGATAGGCCACGCCCAAAAAATCAACTTTTTAATTTTTGGTCCGATTTTCAAAATCTTTTTTCATTAGAAACCTTGTGGAAATCCCTGCCCGCATTTTTCAATCAGATTTGCAATATCTTTTTGTTTGTTTAGGAAAATAGTTTTACACAAAAAATTTAGTTGTAGTTGGCCAATCAATTGTTTTGCAGTTTTAATATGATGATTATATCCACTAAATGAAGCTTCTTAATGCATTTTTGAGAAATTAGGGGTCTAAGGGGCAAAAAACTCCATATTTAAAAGTCAGTCAAGGCAAATGGTTTTACACAAGAAATTTAATTGTAGTGGGCCAGCCAATTGTTATGAAGTTTTAATATGATGATTATATCCACTAAAGGAAGTTTCTTATTGCATTTGGGGTTGGTGGCCCCTACTGCTTAAGAAAAAAAGGGCTAAAACGGGTGTTTTGACAAAACATTTGTAAAATGTTTATTATCCATTCGATTTTGAAAATTCTTGTTTTATTGAATTCCTCATTAAAATCTGTCAACTAAATGTATCAATGGTTTTGATATATATTGCACCATGACATTGCTAAAGGAAGCCAAGACAGGCCGCTCCCAAAAAATCATCTTTTTTGGGGGGTCCAAGTATAAATGTATAAAAAAATTCAAATATGCATTGAAAGTCCACCAAAGAATGCATGTATCAAATAGCTTTGTGAGTCCACCATGGGCTGCATGTGTCCAAAGCATTTGACAATCCATATTGGGCTGCAAACGTACAGGGTTCAACATGTTGCTGTCGTATCATGCTGCGCTCGACGTAGCTTTTTATTTAATAGCTCACCCGACCTGATGTGAACTATTACCATCACTCTGACTCGGCCCATCTGTTTGTTAATTTTTGTAAACCTCTGACCTAGAATTTTAAACAAATTAACTAAATATTTTGGAAACAATATAAATCTTTTTTGTTCCCTGCTGTGAAGTGTAGCGGAGACATAGAAATGTTGTGCTTGTGTGCATGTGTGTGTCACAATTTTTTTCGTAGCAGGTTTTTAACTACTGTTTAAACATAGGCTTTCAAAGCTTCAGGTATAGGGTCTCATATGGTGGGTTTGTTTACAGGTTTGTTGCTTAGTTAGCTGACTTAGTTATACTTGTAGGCTTACAATATTTTGTATGCAGCTTAAGGTAGGGGTCTTATATTGTGGGATGGGTGTTCATGTCTGTCACTTATCTACTTTCTGTTTAACGAGCCAACTAAGAATTGTTTGCTTGTCGGGGAACCCAGGAATAATGTTATTGTTTTCTTATAAAAATAAAGTGTTACCAGATAAGAGATAAAGCATGCATTAATAATCTATATTATTTTTAGGGAGCAGATCTTGTTCCCACTGGTGGTCACTGACAAACTGGGAGAGGTTGATATCACAGCTAAAGTTAAATCAGGAGGAACCACTGGTCAGGCAGGAGCCATCAGATTAGCTATCTCACGAGCTTTGAGCAATATTGTTGACAAGGAAACTTTAGAAAAAATGAGATTAGGTAAGAAAAAATTGTATAGATAAGGCTATGACATACATTATTTACTGTGGATTCATTTATTTTCCAGGGCATCAGTTTTCGTGGTTTCTCCAAAAAGAACATTTGGCTAGATTTTTAATTTAATGGTTTGCTCTTGATGCTTAGTATAATCAATGAAAAAATAGTACTTTGTTGTAATTTTATTTTTCATGGTTGACTAACATTCAAGAAATCCATGAAAATTGATTTATAGGTAATTAGTACATTTTTCCTTTGATGTGTACTGGCCGATAAAGTCTGTCTCAAGAACAGGTGTGTTTCACCAAAATTATTGGGTCAGTACGTTGCGTCACAATTGATTACCGATAAAGAGAATACATGTATATGACTTTTTATTTTAGATCGACTTTATCACTTGTTTTTTGGTTCACCCTTCGGGTTCACCAAAACAAGTGATAAAATCGATCTCAAAATAAAAAAGTCCTATATTCTATATATCCCATGAATGATGATGAAACTACGGTTGGTGATATAGGTTAAAATATCCTTAACTGATGTGTAGGTACTGTTAGGAGTTTCCCTACTTATTGTGTATGTAAGGTTAGGAGTTTTGCTACTTATTGTGTTGATAAGATAAGGAGTTTCACTACTTATTGTGCAGGTAAGTTTGGGAATTTCACTACTTATTGTGTAGGTATTGTAGCAATAAGAAGCTCCTGTCTGTGTACTTATTAAAATCGGCTCATTCTGGAGTCCAGATAATTTAGTAGTTTCTTGAGTACAAAAGTATTCAAACACATCTATGGGTGTGATTTAACTTGTTTTGAAAATTCCAATGACTATAAGTGGTGTTGATATTTACGTTTTAGAGCCTGCCAACAAAAATTGTAGGTCTTTGTATTTTTTTTGGGTCTGGCTATCTGTCGCACCTTAGGTTTACATTTGCTTCTAAGCTAATTTCTCTAAAACCCTTAATCAGATCATCATGAAATTTTATACCCTTATTTACTGTAAATGTGGAAATTTTCATGTTGGGGTTATTTTCACTTAATTCACGATAAAAAAAATATCTGTGAAAATATCCCCGATGTGAATGGTTCATACTTTTAGTAAAAGTATGAATAATCAGAAGAAACAAGATTGTTCCCCCACGCCAAAAAATCACTACAAAAAACATACAAAATATCACCCTGCGAAATTTCCATGTTTAACTTATCATAACAATATCATTACTATGCAATTCTGTCAAATACTGTAGATGTTCTTATATTTACAATTTTACAATTAAAACAAGTACACATTTTCCTTCTGTAGTATTCTTTTTTATTTTATATAGGTCCTTTTTGTGATTATTTGAATTTGCTTAGAAATGACCGACCGCAAAACGTGTGAAATTAAAATACCAGGATTATAATAAAGTTTACAGCCTGTAGGCCATCAGTGTCTTAAGACACATTTCCTTATTTCACATTTTGATAAACAGTTATTCTACTCAGTAACTTCTTTGTAGCTGGATTGTTAACTCGAGATCCAAGGAATAGAGAGAGAAAGAAGCCATTCAAAAGAGGAGCCAGAAAATCACGCACATGGTAATATATACTTTCATGTCACATCAAGTATGCAGGGGCAGATCCAGCTTGTGTTCCTTCAGAATTCTTATGATTTCCATGTAAATTTTTGTTAAAATTGGTCTGTCTGGAACCACCCCTTCCAGAGTTCGCAAGACAATTTCTTTGCCGAACATAGGTCTGCCAAATGGAATATTTCATTGGGCCTAATTTTTTTTTACTGGTTCTTAAATTTTACCAGTTAGGTCAGAAGCATTTCGCAAACTCTGCCCTTCTCCTTCTTTTCCTAGGACTACAAGTGAAGGATATGAGGGTTGAGGAGCCCCATATCCTACCTTCAAGAAACTTTGTGCAATAGTTTAAATGTATTAATTTTCAAGTTTAGTTAGCACCTTCATATCTCAAGAACTATTAGTCCTAGTATGATAAAACTTGGTAGGCATATGCCACAGTAGTAGTTAGGCACAGTTGCTTCCCCATCTGTTAATCTTGAATTTCCAGTGAAGTAACTGACAATTTTCAATACATTACAAATGTAATGTTAAAAGTTTATGAGAAACTTCATATCTCAGGAACTAGGTTGGTCAAGCTTGGTATGTTTTTGCAACAGGGCTAGACTGTTACAGCTACCTCCTCAGCTTTTGACATTGACCTTAGTTTTTTCAGTTTAGAAACTTATAAAAAAAATAGACAGTTTTCAAGTTTGATGTTTTCATAACAGCTATAAATTTAAACAGGAATAAATAGAGATTTACATTGCCAATGGTGCCAGTAGGAGAGACAGACTGTACTTTAGTGTTAACTCTTGTTTCATAGACTTGTCAGACATCTACTTTCTGTTTAAGAGGCAGATGCATTCATATTCCTTGAACACTTTATTCAATTCTTTTAATAGATTTTAAAAATGGGGCCATATTTTTATTATTATATTGGATTAATATTTGTGCAAAAGCTATGAAAATAAATTGATCATTTACAACCAAATTCATTCTACTGTGTTTTTCTACTTTCAGGAAGAAGAGATAGATAGTAGTTTGGTTGCTACATTGACTGATGTTTGAAATAGATCAGTGATTTTGTAAATAAATTGTTGGAATGTATAATGTACCTAATGTTTTGTGATGCAGGCACCCATTTTCAAATTGCAGTAAAACGGGAGAGATCCAATTTCTTTTAACCTCACCATAAATTTTAAGCTGGAATTAATTGTTCTAAGAATTTGGAATTCACCTTTTTAGGAACCAGTTCAACCTTTGAATTACTGTGGTTTCACTATTTTTTGTGGGGTATCAATTATTGTGGTTTTCGTGGGTGGTGCTGTTCCACGAAATTTGTGGTTTCTCATGAAAAGGAAATTTTACATGGCTTTGCATACTGCCAAATTGAGAAATACAAAGGACTAGGGTTGATATAAAGGGCCATTTTTGGCCCAAAAATTATTTTTGTTTGAATTAAAAAAAAAATTGTGACAAGACTAAGTTAAATGTCAGTACTTTAATGCTTCATAGACAATTTAATATTTTTGACCATACTGTGGCGTCATAGTGATCGCACAAAGTCGACCAAATTGGCTCTTTTTAGCTCACCTGGAGCAAAGGTCCATATGAGCTATTGCCATCACTTGGCGTCCGTCGTCGTCGTCGTCTTCGTCCGTTAACAATTTTTCAAAAATCTTCTCCTCTGAAACTACTGAACAGAATTCAATGAAACTTGGTATGATTGATCCTTAGGGTGTCCTGCACCAAGCTTGTGTTTGGATTTTTGATCCGTCAAAAAACATGGCCACTGTTACTAAAAATAGACCAGGGGGGTCAGACTACTGTTTTTGGCTTGTAAATCAAAAAGTATAAGAGATAGATGAAATCTGATGCCACGCTACTGCTTCAGCATCAAAAGCTCTACTTAAATCTTCATTGAGTCGAAGTTCTCAGGTGACCCCTTACAGGAGTTACGACCCCTTAAAGGTGAAAAACAGCATTTTTTCATTTTTTGGCTTCTTAAATGAAAACTATTACAGATAGAGAAAAGCTGTTGCTTGCTTAAATGTTCAGCTCAATTAGCTCTACAAAAATGTCCATAGAGTCGAAGTTGTCAGATGACCCCTTATAGGGGTTACAGCCCCTTAAAGGCCAAAAATAGTGTTTTTGGCCTGTAGAATGAAAAATATTGCAGATAGAGAAAAACTGTTGCTTGCTTTAATGTTCAGCTCAATTGGCTCTACAAAATTGTCCTTAGAGTCGAAGTTATCAGATGACCCCTTATAGGGGTTACAGCCCCTTAAAGGTGAAATTTAGTGTTTTTGGTCTGTAGAATGAAAACTTTTGCAGACAGAGAAAAGCTGTTGCTTGCTTAAATGTTTAACTCATTTAGCTCTACAAAAGTTTTCATTGGGTCAAATTTGTCAGGTGACCTCTTATAAGGGTTACGGCCCCTTAAAGGCGAAAAATAGTGATTTTGGTCTGTAGAATGAAAACTATTGCAGATAGAGATAAGCTGTTGCTTGCTTAAATGTTCAACTCTTTAAGCTCTACAAAAGTCTTCATTGGGTCAAAGTTGTCAGATGACCCCTTATAGGGGTTACAGCCCCTTAAAGGCGAAAAATAGTGTTTTTGGCCTATAGAATGAAAACTATTGCGGATAGAGAAAAGCTGTTGCTTGCTTCAATGTTCAGCTCATTTAGCTCAACAAAAGAATTTATAGGGTTGAAGTTTTCAGATGACCCCTTTTAGGGATTGCAGCCCCTAAATTAACATGTTTTCATGTTTTTTGCTTATATAATGATAACTATAGCAGAAAAAGAAAATTGGTTGCTTGCTTTAATGTTCAGTTCATTAAGTTCTCAACAAAGGTCTCTATAGAGTCAGAGTTGTCAGACGGCCCTTAAAATAGCATATTTCACATTTTTGGCCTACAGAATGAAAACTATTGTTGAAAGAGAAAAAGCTGTTGCTTGCTTAAATGTTCAGTTTATTTAGCTTTACAAAGTTCTTCATAGGGTTGACATCAAGACCAGGTGAGCGATTCAGGCTCCTGGGAGCCTCTTGTTTAGCATATTTTTAATAATTTTCGCTCTGGAAAGTGACCGCAACACCCATGTACCACAAAATCCTTTTGGTAACAAATTAAGTTGGTCCTGAAAAATATTTTCCCAAAGTAACTATTTGGTACATGGCTGTACACACTACTATTGAAAACAAAATAAGCATGAAAATAATGTAAAAACCGCTAATTTTGACCAAATGTTGAAAATCTTCCAACTTTTAATGCCATTTTCTATATATAGATTAAAGGATTGAAATAATTTTCATTTTTTATTTTGTCCCTAACGCTTGCCTAAGAAAATAACACAGTGAATGTAGAATACTAGAACTTTTACTTTTCAGCTATATTTTGAGGCCAAAAACAGGCCTTTTAGTCCTGGTCCTTTAAGAACCCAGGTCTGAGGATCTGGCAAATTTTTTAGCAATCTTTGAAAATTGATACGCTAGAAAATTAATGAATCAACAGTACTTTTTTTACCCAAACCACAAAATTGGTACATCTTTTATTTTAATTTTGAAAGGGTTGGTTATAACATTATTTTTTTTCTATCACAAACTTTTGACTATTGGTTGATTTTTCTAAATTTTTAAAATACTAATATTCTAATTCAAGGCAGAGGTTAATCTTTGTCTGACTTTGACATCTTGTTTGGTAGTATTATTGGGTTTTATTTTGGTACTGTGCACTTCACTTACTGTGGATTTTTTTTATTTTCGTGGGTACATGTACCAACTTTTGTGGTTTGATGAAAAAAGATCAGTTTGTGTATTCTTAAATTTGTAGTTTTGTAGACTGCAGCATACAGATCAATGTAAAATTTCCTTTTTGTGGGGTATTAATTTTTGTGGGTAAAGGCCACCACTGAAAACCACGAAAATTGAAACTCCACAAATGAAAATGAAACCAAAGTATCTTTCTTGATTTTTTTGGTCTTTTAACTTTAAGAAAGAGTAATTTTCCTATAGAGGAAAGGTGGATTTCTTATAATAACATGGATAGCATTTCTTCTGATTTTGTTTATACAATGTATCTGTATAAATAGTTTCATGAAAATCCATTCTATGAATTTCCACATGGTCAGAGGGAGTCCACGCTATTAAAAAAATGCTATTGAGCAAGTCTTTCACTAAATGTTGCATGATCAAGGTGGAAGGAATAAAAAATCTATCAAAATAATAAATGACCAGATTTCGTTCAACAGGAAGTAAATAAAGGTAATAACAAAATTACCAAACTTGGAGAATCAATCTCAAATGTCCACAAGACGAGACAGAACAAGGAAGACATACCGGAAAAAATGAAGACCGCAATGTTTCTGACTTGGTACAGGCATTTCAAAAGAAATGATGGGTTAAACCAGGTTTTAAGGCGCACCAAACCTCCCTCTTCCATTGCGATCTTTGGGTCCAGTAGTTACACAAAACACAACAGGTTTGTGATGACATATCAGGGATGCTAAGGTGATCATCTCAGTACATCAACCAGCCAAACACTAATCAAAGCAAGAACTAATCATTTCGTCAAACATGATATTGAATTTTTCTACCAGTGGCTGATAACGAAGAAAGAATTTTTTTAGAGATCGAATGAGACGTATTTTCTTATAACCTTGATCTAATAGTCGATTAGGGAGAAAATGGTGTCTGATAAAAAAATCTGAAAAATGTGTACAAGCCCTGGCATATTGAATTAGTAGGCAAGGGACAGATTTTAAATCCTTTACCACTGTATGGGACCCAATGTTGATGCTGCTTATCAAATATCAAAAGACTGTGATAAGTAGTTGCTGAGAAAACTGCTGTGCAAATTATTTCCCCGCATTCACCATTTAATAACCCAAATTTCTATTTTAAACTCCCAAAAATGGCAGTGTTTGACCAAGAAATAACAACAAAAAGTAGGACACAATTTATAGTTTTAAGAATCAATAAAAAAAGTTCTAAAGTATATAACTTAATAAAAGTAAACAATGGCTCAAAGAATCTGAAAAGCTCACAATATAAAAGATGAACTTTGATGGGATACAGTAAAAAACTTTGTGTGTCAATTGTTAATTTCACACTTCTTAATATCAAGTAAGCATTTCATTTTCAAACCACATATGATTTTATGCAGAATAACCACTTAAAAATTTCAGATACAAGTTTTGAAAAAAAAATTTATATCACAAAACAATAAGCACATCACCTTTTTTTCTAGTTTTAATGTCACTTTTGATAAGACAAGTCATGTTAAAAAGAAATCACTGATATGTTTATATAGCAGAGAAATACTTATCAAGAACAAAGGAAACAAATTATTGTAAATACATGTATATTTTTCTTGGATATGTTAATTAATAGGAACTTTTTAGTTTACTCCTCCCTTCTGACCTATCACTCTTTTATCATAAAGAATAATGTAATGAAATAAAATGAAATTTTAACAAAATGCTTAATTTCCTAAAATACAGGAACTCTGATGAACAGCGAAACTGTCGTGTAAAACAAAGATGCATACAGGTACATGTATCATTTTTTTTTTTTTTGACAGTCAAGTATCAATACTGAAGTTTGTTTTTGCCTGTAAAAACGATCCCCAAAAAGTTCTAAGTTCAAAGGGCCATTACTCCCACAAAAAATTGAGGATCAAACTTTCCTTGTAACATGCACAACAACATATGGTGTACTTTCTATATACCAAGTTTTGTTGAATTCGGTTTAGTAGTTTCAGAGGACTTGCGCTGACAAACTTTGTGACGGACGGACTGGACAAAAACAATATTGCTCCCCACAAAAGTGGGGAGAGACATAATAAGACAGAGAATATGCTTCTATTCAGAATTAAATCTTACATGTTATCAACAACCTATTGGCATAAAAATGTGACCAACTTGGAACAGAACTAGAAACTAGTAATGTTATATGCAACTGTCATGTACTTAGGAATGTAGTTTGTTATTGACCCATATAAAACAGAAGCCATTTGCATTTCTTAAAATTGTTTTACCAAAGGTTATGGACAGGGAGCAGCAAGCAAGGAACAATGGGGTTGGGAGTAGGGGTCAAAAGGACAAGTGGGAGGGGGCAAGGAAGCTTTGAATGGGATTAAAAAATAAAATGAAGACATGGGAAGTGGGGTAATGGGGACAGGGGATGGCAGTTACGTTGTGGGGAGCCAGAGGTGAAGACCCCCATATCCAGCTTCCCAAGGTATCCAAGGAAGAAAAAACCAACATGACCTATGACAATGAAAGACATCGGATGCTAAGTGAAAACAGGTACTTGTATTAGACACTTAAGACATTCACAATATATATATAATACAGATTTGTTTTACAAAAATAGTATACAATATTAAAAGGCTATGGATACCATTAACATGTTTATATAGCTTTAACAATGACCACACATGGTTTATAAAAGTACAATAAATAAAGCATTTCAAGTAAAAAAAGATGAAAAAAAAAAACATCAATTGTCTATTTATATACTACAAAGTGATACAAAACTTTGTATATTGTAATTGATGAAAGAAAGTGAAAAACGATCAAAAATAAAAAAAATGGACAAATTTTTTAACACAGGAAGTAAGTGAGCGTAACAGACTTGATATTGATTTCCTAGATATCTGACACATACCAGAGAGCTATGTTTAGAATTTGTTTGGAAAATTGTTACATTTTCCAATTTTTCCTCTAACTATCCTATATATGTCATCATGCTATTTTCCAGATTTTCACTTTGTGAAAATATATAATTCCCCCTTAAATGTATAAAGATCAGGAAGTTAATGAGTTGCAAGCATAAAATTGCTTTACATCATATAGTACTTTAGGAAAAAGCTACATGCAAATTATAAAGAAGCTCTGACATGCATGTAGTTGCCTCAAAAAACTGCAATGAAAACTTTTGTGACATCACAAAATAGACAAAGAATGGAAGCTGCAAGACAAATGACTACTTAATGTTGTTTTGCAACACCTTTCAGGTGACATTAACAAGAGGCTCCCAGGAGCCTGAATCGCTCACCTGGTCTTGATGTTGACCCTATACTTTTGTAGAGCTAAATGAGCTGAACATTTAAGCAAGCAACAGCTTTTTTCTACCTGCAATAGTTTTCATTCTATAGGCCAAAAACACCATTTTTCACCTATAAGGGGCCATAACCCCTATAAGGAGTCATCTGACAACTTCGACCCTATGGAGACTTTTGTAGAGCTAAATGAGCTGAACATTTAAGCAAGCAACAGCTAATCTCTATGTGCAACAGTTTTCATTCTGTAGGCCAAAAACATGAAAAAACGCTATTTTTCAGGGGCCATAACCCCTATAAGGAGTTATCTGACAACTTCGACCCTATGGAGACTTTTGTAGAGCTAAATGAGCTGAACATTTAAGCAAGCAACAGCTAATCTTCTATCTGCAATAGTTTTCATTCTGTAGGCCAAAAACATGAAAAATCTTTATTTTTCAGGGGCCGTAACCCCTATAAGGGGTCATCTGACAACTTCGACCCTATGGAGAATTTTGTAGAGCTAAATGAGCTGAACATTTAAGCAAGCAACAGCTAATCTCTATGTGCAACAGTTTTCATTCTGTAGGCCAAAAACATGAAAAATCTTTATTTTTCAGGGGCCGTAACCCCTATAAGGGGTCATCTGACAACTTCGACCCTATGGAGAATTTTGTAAAGCTAAATGAGCTGAACATTTAAGCAAGCAACAGCTTATCTCTATGTGCAACAGTTTTCATTCTGTAGGCCAAAAACATGAAAAAACGCTATTTTTCAGGGGCCATAACCCCTATAAGGGGTTATCTGACAACTTCGACCCTATGGAGACTTTTGTAGAGCTAAATGAGCTGAACATTTAAGCAAGCAACAGCTAATCTTCTATCTGCAATAGTTTTCATTCTGTAGGCCAAAAACATGAAAAATCTTTATTTTTCAGGGGCCGTAACCCCTATAAGGGGTCATCTGACAACTTCGACCCTATGGAGAATTTTGTAGAGCTAAATGAGCTGAACATTTAAGCAAGCAACAGCTAATCTCTATGTGCAACAGTTTTCATTCTGTAGGCCAAAAACATGAAAAATCTTTATTTTTCAGGGGCCGTAACCCCTATAAGGGGTCATCTGACAACTTCGACCCTATGGAGAATTTTGTAAAGCTAAATGAGCTGAACATTTAAGCAAGCAACAGCTAATCTCTATCTGCAATAGTTTTCATTCTGTAGGCCAAAAACATGAAAAATCGCTATTTTTCAGGGGCCGTAACCCCTATAAGGGGTTATCTGACAACTTCAACCCTATGGAGACTTTTGTAGAGCTAAATGAGCTAAACATTTAAGCAAGCAACAGCTAATCTCTATCTGCAATAGTTTTCATTCTGTAGGCCAAAAACATGAAAAATGGTTATTTTTCACCTTTAAGGGGCCGTAACCCCTATAAGGGGTCATCTGACAACTTCGACCCTATGGAGACTTTTGTAGGGTTAAATGAGCTGAACATTTAAGCAAGCAACAGCTAATCTCTATCTGCAATAGTTTTCATTCTGTAGGCCAAAAACATGAAAAAATGCTATTTTTCACCTTCAAGGGGCCGTAACCCCTATAAGGGGTCATCTGACAACTTTGACCAAATGGAGACTTTTGTAGAGCTTTTGATTCTGAATCAGTAGCGTGGCCTCAGATTTCCTCTATCTCTTATACTTTTTGATTTATAAGCCAAAAACAGTAGTCTGACCCCCCTAGTCTATTTTTAGTAACGGCGGCCATGTTTTTTAACGGATCAAAAATCAAAACACAAGTTTGGTGCAGGACACCCTAAGGATCATTCATACCAAGTCTCATTAAATTCTGTTTGGTAGTTTCAGAGGAGAAGATTTTTGAAAAATTGTTAACAGACGACGACGACGACGACAGACGACGACAGACGACGACGGACGCCAAGTGATGGTAATAGCTCACATGGACCTTCGGTCCAGGTGAGCTAAAAATAATCATTTACATCATACATGTATATAGTGTGTCTGTTTGCATAGAATAGGTCTAAATTTAATAAATAATAAAATAGAAAAAATTTGAAAATCAATTGTGAATTATCTTTTAATTCAGTACTAATGATATACATGATCAGAAAGCTTATTTTTTTCAATTACCTAAATTAGATACAAATATAAAAACTTTTAGTTGAATTAATTCTATATTAACTCTATACTAACTCATACAAAAGTAAATAAATCATGGAAAAAAAATTCATCTCCTAAGCCATTTGAATACACAGATTTCTATCTTTATTTTTTTTTCTAAATCTCTATATATCATGTATATTACAGGTAAATACATGTACATGTATACACTGTTAAATAACTTTTTTTGTGGTATGATGATATCCACAATTTTAGAATGTTTGGAGAAATTATTTTTATGATTACCAAAAAACAAAACCTACCAAGTATAAAACAAAAATTACATTACAATAATATGAATGTACATATACATGTATATATATACTGTTTGTTTAAAGCTGCTAGAATTTTAAGAAAAAAAAGCCTGTTTATATAAATGCTTCATACATCATTGGACCTTAAAAACATAAATCCAAAACATTTCACAAATATTTTAAAAATATATACATGAACAATAAAAATATGTTTTAATAAATAAATATAACAAAAAGCATTGACAGAAATTGAAATTTAATCTTAGCACTACATGTGAACAACAAAAAAACAACAGAGAAACCGGGTTAAATAAAAATCTCTTCCTCCTTCAAAATACTATAAACCTAGTAATTTTTGTGTTGCACTTAATTTTTGCAATATTCATAGTAAATAATGATTCATTTAAAAACTTGACCTGCAAATATGCAATATTATAAATGAATGATCCTGGAAAACATGATTGAGATTAAATGAGCAAAAATTTGCCACCACAAAAATTACTATGTTTACAGAACACCATTCATTTCAGTCACTTAAAACATTGTACTTCTGAATATATGATATATTTTTTAACTAGGTACATGTACAAAGGTATAAAACTATAAGGCAGTTGAGGGGTGCCAATACATAAAGGGATATTGTACATTGGTTGTATTTTCAATACAGTTAGAAACAAATTCTAGAATAATATGTTAGCAGATTAAAAACTTTTTTTTTCAGATATACCACCGGTAATAAAATATTTCCATGTATTTTTTAGTTTACAATTAACATACTATTATAAAACATTATAAACAAGAAATCAAGTAAATTTTTAAAACAAATATTCAAGTCATTACTGTATGATTGTATTACTGATATTTCATGAATCTTGTAAATTTACATCAATACAAGATTATTAATTTAAGTAAGTCTAATACAGATTTTTACTGTTCGAAATGTATGTTGTTCTTTAAATGTGAAGTAAGTATAATGAAACGTCAATGAATCAATTGTAAATTTAAAGAAATACATGTACACAGTGACTGACTATGTTAAGCCCTGAGAAATTGCTTGTTGAGAAAAGAAAAATGAGAATGGGAAATATTTTACTCCCTAATTTGTTCTAGATCAAAATGTAGATATCTAGATCTATACATTGATCTTGAACATGTTCATACTACACACTGGGCACTTGAATTTATTCATGCTTATATATTTGTTGAACTTAGTACAAATCTATCAACCTTTGAATATACAATTCACATGTACATTTTGTAACAAAAAACAAAACAGTGCAAAAAAATCTGAATTATATGTACTACATGTACCAATATTGTAAAACTTTAATTTGTTATAAAATACACAGTACATGTATGTCAACCTGATCGAAAGGTTACAGAAAAATATGTCTTGCTCATTGTTCTAAATGTCTAAAAGTACAGGAGTAGTAGATATATGAATGCATTCGTATAAAAATAGCTGCTGTTTCATACTTTTAAAAGAAATTAATATATTTCAAACAGATCTAGAACTTGTAAAGACTTTTAAAAGAAATTACAAATGTATTTACCTAGAAAAAGATATTTTCATAAATAATAACCCAAAACCCCAAAATTTAGTTCATTTAGATTTAGGATCCATTTTCATTTTCATATGACCAGGTCTAACAGGAAAGTAGGCTGGGTTGTCTGCCCTTTTATACACAGGTATGCTTTTACCTGCCATTGGAATGAAGCTTTGAGTTTGTGCTGGCATGGTTGGAACAGATTGCTCAGTAATGATCATAGGCGGCGTTAGTGAATGTGCTTGTGTTATCATGAGAGGAACTGGTTGCGCGTTGATTGGTCTGGAATTGTGATGCGGGGGAACCAGGTGATTTGTATGAGAGACCATGATCGGCAGTAATTGAGTATTTATAGTAACAGGTTTAGAAAGAGGTTTTGATACAGTAGCGCTCCCTGGGTGTAAAGGTTCTAGTCCCTCTGTCGAAGCAAATTTCTTCTTAGCAGGATCTTCCTCGGACTCCTTCTTGGTACCAGCCACCAAGTCTGAGAGACTGCGTTTCTTCATTGGTTTTGCCTTGTCTAACAATTTGGAATAGTATTCTGATTTTTCACCACATGTTGGAATGTTACTTCGAATTGAGTTTTTCTCACCAAATAAAGTTGTAATGTCGTTTTCGTTACTAGAATAGAACAATCTAGGTTGTAATGGTTCAGAAATCACCGGGGAACCATCACGGTTGTGCACTAGTATCTGAACACTTTCAGGAATTCCCGTCATTAATAAAGTATCAGAAGAAGGCACAGTCAATTTCAAATTGTCAACTGTTGCACAATGTGTTCCTAGCGTGGAATCAAAGTCAAAATTTCTAACAGAACTTCCAAAATCTGGTTTGTCGAAACTGTCTGCTTTCGTTACACTAAGTGTCGGTTTGACTAATGGTGAAGGGGACATCTCCCGCTTCAGCTGACCTGGAATGGGAGAATTTCTTTGCTGATTACCATTCGGTAACCTACTGTCTGTTTTTGATGGTGAGTCTACACTTCTATTGAAATCGTCAATGCTACTTTGACGGGACCGACTATCATCAAAACTGCCCTGTCTGGAATCCATACTAGCTTGTCGTGACTGGTCAACCGGGCTACACATTACCACTAAACCTGCATAAAAAGAAACGTTAATTTGAAACAGAACTCAAAGGATATTACAGTATTCATTAAGGGCAGAATAGAGGCCAGGGTGGTGGAAATGTGTTGTGTTTTGTATTATTATCAGACCCTAAGACAGAGGTGGAGAGGGATTTTGGCACCATAAAACTTGGTTTACCATACCATTCCTTTTAAAATGCCTGTACAAGGCCAGTTCCATTGCAATCTTCAAATTCTCCTGAATGTTTGCCTTGTTTTATCGTTTCTTCTTAGACATTGAAATTAAGTTAGTAGTTTTGTTGTTACCTTTATTTTTTTTTATTGATTTGAATTCAAGAATCTCTCTACATTTATGTTACCTCCTTTTTCTAACTCTACACGGAATGTTGTTAGCCAATCAACAAATGTCCGAATGTCTTTCACCTCCAAACTATGAACTGTATCAAGAACTTTCATCTTGGCTTGCCTCAGACCTATGAATAAGAAAATACATTATCTAACATTTTTCAAATAAAAAAATACATGTTACACTCATATAACTAGTTAAATCATGTGCCTGTCCTAGGCCAAGAATAATTGTTTGTACTTGTCATTTATATCTCAGCTGTACTAAGAATGTATACATGTACATAAAGGGTTCTTTTTTGCAGAACATGTTTTTTACCTTGGAACTAATTCTAAAATGTTAAAATGTCTTTTTGCCCTTTCCTTTGGTTTCGAGAAACACATTGGCAGAATTTTCATATTAAAAAAAAAACATGACTATTGGCAAGGCGACGGGTGTGCTATAGCAAGCAGGAACTTCTTACTCTTCAGGAGCACCTGAGTTCACTCTTGTTTCGACTGGAGTTTGCGTTGTTGATTGATATTCAGTTGTTTTGTGTTTCCATGTTTTACATGTTGTCTGTTTTTGTCCCGTTCTTGTTGGTGTTTACTGGTTTTGTCTCTGCCCTTTCGGACTTTTGACATTCGGATACCCCATTGGTACCTCTGCTTCTTTAACTTTTATTTCATTGTACATCCTAAAAACTAATGAATAAATGATTACTTGAATTGGTGCTATCCTCCTCATCTTTAATGTCTGAACAAATTGATAATGAATCTGTCATACCGGCATCTTCCGAACCTTTTGATCGTGAAAGTGGAGAGTTGATTCGTCGCAAGTCCAACAGATGAGACCTCTTAGTTTTGATTGCCTCTAAACAAATTTTGTCAATAAATGGAATATATGAACTTTTTATAGCATGGTTTGTATAGTTTTCGCTCAGCCCTGCATTGGAGCACATTCTAGTCATAATTTTGCTCAATGTACTGTTACCGAGAGGCGTATTATCATACCACACATAGTCAGATACCACAAACGTTCGTTTCGGCCGCTGCCAGAACATGCCTGTCATGGGATGCAGATGAGAAATGTATTTCGTGAAGGAAGCTACTGGACATCTAGGATCTCCTACAAGACATGGAAAATATTTTATCAATTAATGCAACTATAAAAGTAGAAGATATGTGGGGCTGAGGCCGAATAGCCCTTCTGCCCATGCCTGGGACATCATATATATGTATTTTAGGAATAAATTAAATATAGTTACATGTATATTCTTGAAAAAAAATCACAGATATTACATTTGACAGGTTTCATGTGTATACACAGTGTGATTGTAGTGTACCAATCAAATGTGCTTGATTTTATACAGAATATTTCACATCTTCACAGCCCTACATGTATCTTTCTCTCTTTTTTTCTGTATTTATAAATGTTTGTGTCTTGTTTTAGAGATTCTATGTCCAATTTTTCCTCATTCCTCATGAAAAAGTCAAAAGGTTGTTAACACAAATATGAATTGAACCAGTTTCTGGAGTACAAAACAAAAGCTTTTAATGTCATAAAATCTATTACAATTTCATAAGTTATATTACATTTTTCATAAAATTTGACACATTGTCATAAAATCAATGACAGCATCATGTCTATTACTTTGTCATAAATTTTATTACATTGTTATTGAGCACTTCCCAATTTTATATAAATTTTGTCTCTGATTTAACATGTTAAACTTAATAAACTTAATACTTTAATTGATAAAAATACATGTTCATGTAACAAATGATGATGAAAAAGCAAATAAAAAGCTTTGCCGAGAGCAGCATGATACCAAAATAGGGGTCACTCTGCAATAATTAAACTTCCATTTTGTATCCAATATATGACCAAAATTAACTTGAAATCAGTTACTTTTTTGCGCTTTTCGGGCCCAGAAGAAGATGGGACCCCCAACATTCATCTCATCCATTCAAATGCAGTAAGGAACATTGTTACCTAATTAATAAGCAACAATCTACCTTAACCAAAGTTATTTTGGGAACAAATTGAAAATTTGCATTTTTAACCCCTTTTGAGCCCCTTATTACTACCCCAAAATGAATCCCATGTATCCTTTTATGGTAAGGACCATTACGGAAATGTTATTTCAGCTGGATAACTAAACCTAAATTTATTGCTCATACACCAGAAAAGATCCATTTTAGGCCCCTTTAGGACCCTAATTCTTAAGCTAAAAAAGGGGGACCCCAAAAATCAATCCCATCCATCTGAAACATCACTCTAAAGTTTCATAGTGATTGGATAACTAAAACTGAAAGTTATTGTGCATACACCATAGAACTGTATATTTAGGGTTTATGACCAAAGTTAACAGACATCAACACCGATGACACCGACAGAATAATACCATTATACAACGTCCACAAATTTTTTGGGGTCAAATAAAATTGGGGCTACCAAGATCGATGGAAGACAACACACAGGATGATATATACATGTACCTGGCCTCTCGTACATCTTTTCACCAATTGGAGCACCTTGTGACACAGGCTCAGTCTCTGATAAACCACCGACAAGTTCTTTGAAACTAAATTTGGGGTGATACTTTAGCCAAACATATTTTCTACCATCAGATTCTGTCGAGACTTCAAAATCATTTTTTTCCATTACTCTAAGGAAGTCTTTTCCTCTATTACAAATGTACAGATTGATATCGAAAAACACTTTATTTTGTAGCGTGTCAGGTTGGTCTGTGTTCATGGCTGGTCCAAGGTAGATACGTTTTAAATCTTCCCCGTCTATCAGGAGGCGGTGACATCTTCTAGGGGTTTGACGGATAGTTATATCAAATACAGCATTAGCATGCTCAAATTGTTTATCTTTAACAATGTCAATATTTAATTTTTTCATCAAGTATCTCTGTAGGCCTGCTCGAATGTATTTTAGGGACACTGATTCGGGGACATCCTCGCGGTTTTTAACATTTGTATAAAATTCTTTAAGGTAGTCAGCTAGTTGGTTATTAGGCATTGCTAATACTTGGTTTAAATTGTGCCCCTTGTTTGTCGTGTATTCTTTTAGATAGTGTATTGCAGTGCGTATGACAATTTCTGGTTCGTCCTCATCGTCACCCAATGCTTCTTCTTCAGTTTCTTGTTTTTCCAAACTCTTATTTCTCTTCTCCATCATGAATGTTTGGGTATGACGAAAAATGGTAACCGGAAGTGCATTAATTGTAGGGTAAAATGACATTACTTTACATTTGTTTTCTATTTATTGACAAAGAAAATACAATAATCTGTGACGGGCAAAGGATTGATTTTTTCTTGAATATAGAGTTGATTTTCACGCTGAACGTTGCAGCTTTTTAAAGGTTATGAAAATCATTTATGATGATATGTAGACCCCCTATTTCTCTAATGAAATAACCCAAATAGAATATCCGGCTATGTAGTCATCGAAGTAATGTGGGTGACGTCATTCTGTTTGAATGACTTGCGTAATGACCTCTTGGTCGTCATCGTGGGCGATATCAGTTTAACATATTTCCAAGATTTCTTTTACGGTTAACATAGATTGGGTTACTATAACAGTCATAGTATAGAACCATGAGACATTTGAGCATTGAAACATTTTTAAAAACCATGAATAATTTATTTTTTTTGCAAATACTTCTAGATTGTTGCCAGGGATTAAATAAAACTGTTTTGGACATCACTGATTGTTGCTGAGAAAATCATATCGAAATTTTAATTATTGTCTCAGATTGTTGCCCCAGAAAAGAAGATTTTTTTTTAGGGTTGCAATATCAAAATCATCAGGCCCAGATGGAATTCACCCAAAAGGGTCAAAAGGAATGAAAGAAATTGGCTCAGTAATATCATAGACCTGTATATAATATACAGGTCTATGGTAATATGGGGGACTAATATGCAAACCATTGGCCACACTTTCTCAATCATCCATTGGAGACTTACCAAAAGACTGGAAGTGTGCAAGTATCACGTACTGTTCTAATTTAAAAGAAGGGAAAAAGAAAGTAGCTTGGGGAACTACAGACCTGACCAGTAAGCCTTACAATTATAATATGTAAGCTAATGGAATCTCTAGTAAGAGAGGAAATCATAGACCATATGAAGAAAAACGGTCAGCTATATTTAGTAATAAACAGTTCGGATTTATCCGTGGCCGTTCAACAGTATATTACGTACAGCTTCTCGGTCAAGTTATATATGGACAAATATACTAGATCAGGGAGGGTGCATAGACGTGATATATTGCGACTTTATGGAGGCTTTTGATAAAGTACACCGTTTGAGACTTTTACAAAAACTTGAAAAATATCAGATTTAACTTTAAAGACAATATCATTCCTACTTGATAGAAAACAGCGTGTTATTTTCAATAGTGAGGAATCTGAATGGAAAGACGTAACAAGTGGGATTCCCCAGGGATCGGTCCTTGGACCAATACTCTTTGTACTTTATATCAACGACATGCCACAAGCACCGAGACATATCTATTTGCGGATGACACCAACTTGAGCATTTAGAGGTATTTTCCAACAAAGCGATTGTGACTATACTTACATTATTTTTATTTATTTTTTTTTAAGATGATATACATGCGCTATATGAACGGCCACAGACATGGTTACTATGTTGCGCATTGGAAGATCCAAGACTGATAAGAAAGCTTACACTTTGAATGAGAATCTACCACCAATGACCTATGTAGAAACAGAGAAAGACATCGGAGTGACTATTGATACCAAACTGACTTTTGAACAGCATATGTCAGATAAGATCAATAAAGCCAATTCAATAATGGGACTATTAAGGAAAACTATGGAGGACTGTAAGATCATCAAGTTACTTTATACAGC
Organism: Arcuatula senhousia; assembly: GCA_963971305.1. Classification (NCBI taxonomy): domain Eukaryota; kingdom Metazoa; phylum Mollusca; class Bivalvia; order Mytilida; family Mytilidae; genus Arcuatula; species Arcuatula senhousia. The sequence goes on along the minus strand of OZ020309.1, from coordinate 12,243,484 downwards.
ACTAGCGCCGTCATACGGGGTTTACATTTCACAGTTAGTAAGATACGCTCGGATGTGCAGTGGTGTTTCTGATTTTAATAATAAACCGTTTTATTACTGAAAAATTATTAAAACAAGGTTATCGATACCACAAAGTAGTAAAATCTTTTTTCTAAATTCTTCTACAAGTATCGATCTTTTATTGAAAAATTTAATTGTACACGTCGTTTTCTGATAGTGAAAGGAATATCACATCCTGAATTTTATGGTAATGTTTTTTATAAAGCGCATAAATTTAAAATCAATCCATTAGAAATGAAAAATTGGCTTCAAAATTTATTACGGAAAGGATATGAATAGAATATTTTGGTTAAATCTTTGAATTTAGTGTTTTTTTTGGCAGAAATATTGATAACTTGATACTTACTTTATACTTCCATAAACGTTTTTACTATTGTCATTTTTAAGCATTATAGCGATCAAGCATGTCGGTTTTGTGTGATGACACTTCACTAAATCATTATTGTTTGAAGTGTTGTGTCGGATTTAAAATCGACATGTTTGATTTTTTTTACATCAGTCGATTGATGATTCTCAGCTAGATGTCAGTAACAGCGAGTGTTCTATAGAGAGTTCCTTTACCGTCCTTTTGTTTGTTCTTGTTGTTTTTGTCTTAGGTTCTCTCTAGTGGAATTTGATCGATTTGATTTTTATTGTGTGTTTAGTTTTTGTACTTTGTCTAGGAATATATATAGGGGGAAGGTTGGGCCCAAAAAACTAGTTTAACCCCGCCACATATTATATGTGCCTGTCCTAAGCCAGGAATCTTTGACAAAGCTTTCGTTTGTACTTATCTTTTTGATGTTTTCTTTTCCTTGACTAAGAAGGGGGTCTATCTGTGACTACCCCCCCCCCCCGGTATTTTATTTAGACCATGGGCCTATTGCAGAACCGCGAGCAGTGCCAAATGGCCTCGTTGAAAGCTGCTGGCGGTTGTCCATTGTGGTTTTCTAAAGTGTTGCTTAATTGTGGGCTGTGTCGCGTACACTTATTCCACATCTCATTATTTTCTATTGTAAGACCCCACATAGAATACGCAAACCAAGTATATGGTGTCCACATCTGAAGAAACGCATCGAGGCTATTGAGAATGTTCAGAGGAGAGCAACAAAGCAAGTTCAAGGACTATCAAACTTAACTTGTGAAGAACGCTTGCACAAACTGGAGTTACCAACACTATCCTACAGACGATCTAGGGGAGACATGATAGAGATGTACAAGATTCTATCTGGCAAGTACGATCAAGAAGTATCAGATTTTATTCAACCCCGCAGTGATACCACTACACGTGGTCACCATCTCAAGCTACAAAAAGAAATATCAAGGTTAGACATAAGAAAGTACAGCTTCACCCAAAGAACAGTAGATATTTGGAACAGCCTACCAACACCAGTTATCAAAGTACCACCAGTAAAATCCTTTGAAGCCGGATTAGACCGATTCTGGGAACACCAAGCATGTACAGAGATACCAATATCTAGAGAAAATACACACATCCGGACATGACTTAAATGCTATTAGTATTGAATAATAAGAGATGACAGAAGAGGACACCAGAGGTGTCCTACAGTCATTACAGATCCTGTGAGTTAATATATCATATACCTGTAATAAAAGTAATAAAAAGCAATAGCCAGTTGATTTCAAAGCAACAAATGATTTGGGATTGTTGCAAAATAAGTTAAATAAGACTGAGAGATTATTAAAACTAAAACTATAGTGTGAGTTTTAAGTTCTCAGCAAAGAGCTAGGATCCTCTAATGCAATATAAAAGGCCGTTGCAAATATTTTCTCCCGGTATTTTCTGCAATAAATCTGATACTGTCGAAAATAACGCGACAAGGAAGGAAAGTATATTTATAGGATAATTAATTGGGTCGAGTGAATAACCAAAATATGATCACGAGTCGGTGAACGCACACAGATTTATACGAGTGCGCGGAACTTGTTCCGCGCACGAGTTAAATCTCAGTGCGTTCCCGCACGAGTGATCATATTTTGGTTATTCAAGAGACCTAATTGATTATCGTATTTATTACATAGATAAAATGCCGCTAATAAATAGTTCTTAATGAATTTATTTGAATGGCGTATGAATTTAGACCGCAGGAGTCATGCCGACAACGCAATACAATTCACGACGTCATAATTGAGTTTGACCGGAAAGGACGCAAGAGTGAAAAAATTTTTGTTATTTCACAATGTGAATTTACCAGATTTTATTTCACTGGGAAAAATCGGTATTTCATATGCAACTATGTAATAAGCATGCATATATACATGTAGGTCACTGTAAGGTGCTGTTGATGCTAAACCTTCAGACGAGTTTGTGAACTCGACAACGACAAATTTGGGGAAAAAAATCAAGGAATTTGGTTATCCAATATTAAACACCAATAGGACATTTGGATGTCAAAAGTCCGAAAGGACATCGACAAAACCATTAAACGTGAACGAGAACAGTCGAAGAAACACGACAAAACATACTGAAACACAACTGAACAGCAATTAATCAACAACGCGAACTCAAGTCGTGACGAGAGTGAACTCAAGTGCTCCGGAAGAGTAAACTGTTCCTGCTTGCAATAGCGGCACGTCCGTCGCGCTGCAAATGGTCTGTTCAGCGTGTCAAATCCGATAAAGAAAGACAAAACTAAACCCGTAGACAAACTAACATCAGCACTCATTTGAGAGATAATTAAATCCAAAGAACCTTATTACTTGTTTCTATAATGGTAAAAGCAGATTCCGCAATCATATTCCCTTTGTGTGTATTGTTTTCAAGTTTTTACAAAGATCTTAAACCCCTGAATAGTTATAAAAGATCCTCGCTTTATATATATACCGAAATCAGCTCATCATCAGCCTTAAGCGGCCTTAGACCCCCTGCCAAAAATAAAGTGGTTTTTCGTTGGGTAATTTGGGAATACTGAAGAAGTCATGAGAGAGAAGCTGGAGAATAAAATCTTGTTATCTTTGGTTAAAATAAGAAGGACAAGTAATGGGGAAACTTTGGGTTAACCTATATAAAGGCTTCTTTCAAAATGTCGCTCCAAAAATATCTCTTTTCCCATTTCCAGAAATTTTACTATAAGAAACAGAACCAGAGATGAGTAAGCAACAACCTGATCGAAACTCAAAGAGAAAAAGAAAATCTGATCATCACTGGTTCAACCAAAAACTGAGACCAAAAACAAAAACCGGCAGATTCAAAACAAACCCAGCTGAGTGAAGTTGCACAAGTACAAAATATTTGCTGAACATCTAGACATACGCGAATTAAGGTAGAGCTTGGGCGCATCATTTACGTAAATAACGAACTATTCCTCGAGGAATCACCACTATATTTAAAAAGAATCAAAGAAAAAAATGGCCGGATTTCGATAATGAGAGGTAGATAGTGAGCGACAGACCTAAAATCAATCCCACATAATGATATGAGACCCCATGATGATGCCGCATACCAATTTCTAATATCGAGAGGCTGTGATAAGTAGTTGCTGAGAAAATGAACTGCTCCGAAAATCGGAGACCAAGGTTTCTGAAAAATTGTTTTTATATCTCTAAAAACCATTACATAGGTACGGAGAAGCAAAAAATCATAAAGTAATACAGGGAAAAAAAGAAAGAGGAGTAATGTTATAGTTGTAAAACAATACAAATATTACAATACTTACTGTCTGCAGAGTACTGTCTGTATAGTAATATAATACAATAACGGAGGTTAAGGAGGTACACATGTACAATTCAAATCATCTTCCATTGTTTGACTACTATAAACCTGATAATAAAATAAGATGTAGAATGAGCATGGATCAAATAATAGATGATAGAGGAAAGGACTTGATTGATATATGTATAAGTAACAACATGAGAATAGTAAATGGTAGAAAAATTGGTGATTTTCATGGTCAATTTACTTGTTTTAATGTACATGGCCAAAGTATTGTAGATTATTTAATAGCAGATGAGAGCATGTTAGATAAAATTCTTTATTTTCATGTAGATGATTTTATGTCAACTTTTTCAGATTGTCATTGCAAAATTTCTTTTGAAGTCTTAGCAAAATTTTCAGACAATTCCTCTGATACAAACACATTAATACCAATGAAATGCAACTACAAATGGAAAGAAAATTCATCTGAAAAATTTCAGGAGGCTCTTGCCTCTCCAATTATTCAAGAAAAAATAAATCTTTTTACTTCTACTGAAGATAAATGTACAACTACTGAAAAGATTAAAGGGATAGTGTCTACCATTTTGATGAAATTTTGTTTATTTGCATTTTGTACTTGCAACTTTTAAAATTATAAATAATGATAGATGAACACTTAAAATTTTAAATCAGGTACACTAATTATCCATTAATTGCTTAAAGAAAATGGAATCTAATATAATAATAATAATAACTTTATTTGCAAATTACACCCATGGGGGTCAAGCAAACACAATACAACATATAACATATTTACATTCAAACAATGACATGTAATTAATTAGATAAGAACTTTGACCGATATGGACCCTATCTTCGCAGTTCCAAGGACTGCTTTATAAAGTCATTTATAAATGGTAAAAGTTCATTTTCAGCAGATAAAATAACAAGTAGTTGCTGGGCAGGTTCTAATTCTAAAAAACTTGATTTAATATTAGATATATTATTATAAAGAGTAGATCGAAAAACTGAATATTTTGAGCAGTGTGTAAAAAAATGAAGCTCATCTTCAACTTTGTTCTCATGACAATATCTACAAAAACGTTGATTTCTGGGAATATTTTTGTATCTGCCCATTTCAATTTCTAGGGAATGGTCACTAACTCTGTATTTAGTGATCTGCTGTCTTATTTTAAAAGGTTGATTAACTATGTAATCTTCAATCTTAATTTCTTTCTTTATCTGACCATATAAATATAATTTAGAATTTTCAGAGGTTGCTGATAATTTATCTAGTGTTTTTACTCTGTAGTGCTCATTAATAATATTATTTAAAAAAGATTTAATATTATTCTTTATTTTGTTAAATGGTTTATCAAAGGATTCATAATCTTTAGAATCAATTCCCAACTCCTGAAAAATAGATGTTGAAAAGCTGTACCATGTATAACATCCATCATTATGCATATTTTTACATAATTCATATGCTTCCTTTAGTAAAGGATTTATATCATTTTGGTTTAGTCTACAAAAATATAATAAGACTTGTCTTTTTATGAAAGATGCCACTGAAAATCTACCAAGTTCAGATTTAGCTGATATATTACAAGATGTCTTTTTAAGACCCAATACAGATTTGCAAAATCTGTTGTGGATAGTTTCATAACAGAGTTTATCTTCTAGAGATAGGAGATCAAAAATGGAGTCATTTTTAGCTGCCCTATCTCTAGACCTTATAATACTAAAATAGTCTTCCATAAACCATATTTCAGAATTGTATAATAAAATTGGTTTAATTAAAGTGTCAAAAAGTTTACACGATAATTCAATTGGTATGGATTGAAAATTTGTGAATCTACTTCTGAGAGCAAAAAGTACTTTCAGTCCCTTCTTTGACAATTCGATCATGTATTGCATTTTTAAAACTTCCTCTATAGTTAATAGTGATACCAAGAAATTTGTATTCTTTTGTTTCTGTTAATGGACAGCAGTTGAAATACAGCTTTGGAATTTCAATATAATTGTGTTGAAAGGTCATTACCTTTGTTTTGCTGGTATTGACTGTCAACTGCCATTTGTGACAATATTTTTCAAGTTTATGCAATGCATTTTGAAGACCATTATGAGTACTGGACATAAGAACAAGATCATCAGCAAAACTTAAGCTAGAAATTTTGGAGTTTTGAATAGTCAAAGGATCACATGTGTTATCAAAAATCTGGTGCAAGTCATTAATAAAACAGTTAAATATTGTTGGACTTAAACTATCCCCTTGTTTTACTCCTCTGTGTAAAGTAAAATACTCTGAAATTTTATTATTAAGCTTTACAGAAGATTGAGTAGAATTGTACATATCACTTATAATAGTAAATAATTTAATTCCCAATCCACTCTGGATCAGTTTAAATTTCAGTCCATTGTGCCATACAGAATCAAATGCTTTTCTAAGATCCACAAAGCATGTATAAATCTTTTTCTTATTTTTATGTAGATATTTAGTAATTAAAGACTTTAAAATAAAAATACTATCAGAAGTTCTATGATTTTTTCTGAAACCAAATTGTTCATTGGCAAATAAATCTTCATAGAAGCTGGAAAGTCGACCATTAAGCACAGAGCTGAAAAGTTTTGCTATGCAGTTTTGTAACGAAATCCCCCTATAATTATTTAAATCCGAAGTGTCACCTGACTTAAATATTAAAACCGTGTAGGATTTTCTCCATTCTGTAGGATACTTTCCTACTTCAAGTATAAGGTTAAAGAGTTTAGTTATAGATTTACAAGTTAGAGCACTACTATATTTTATTATTTCATTTGCAATAAGATCAGGACCTGCACTTTTTCCATTTTTAAGTTCTCTTATACATCTTTTAATTTCAGTAATTGTGAACGGTTTATCTGTAATATCATTTTCAGATAAAATATTATTATAATTTTTTATACAGTCATCTATTTTATCTGCGAAAGGTTTATTAATATGTTTAGGTTCGCCTTGGGACTGAAAATGACATTTCAAATCTCCAAGGCTAGTGTAATCAGTTTCATTATTTTCAAAGTTTTCCTTTTTTAATGTATTTAAAAGTTGCCAATATTGCTTCGGATCACTTTCTTTCCACTCAAGTAGTTTATCATATATATTTTTCCTAAACAGGTATTTTTTCTTTTTAATTAATTTTTTTAATTGTTTGCAATGTTTGAAAAAAGTATTCTTTATTTGCAAGTTATATGGATTAATTTGCATGTTGCTGCCCAACATAGTAACAGTCTTCTTTAGGTCCCTTACTGTGTAACTCCCCACATGAAAAAGCTCAGGACTTTTCTAATATTTTGGTTCATACTGCTGATTTATCACTGTTTAAACCATCCATAAACAAAAGAGGGAAAAATAAACCCAACAAGAAAAAGAATAAGTGGTTTGACACTGATCTTTCTAAGATGAGAAATAATCTTATATCTCTGGGTAAGCTCTATGCTAGATATCCAAAAGATCCTTATATAAAAGGGAAGTATTACAAGAATTACAGATTGTATAATAAGACTAGGAAACTTAAATATAGGTCATTTATGAATTCTATGCTCAACAAACTTGATATGCTTAGATCTGATAAGCCAAAGGAATACTGGAAAATTATAAATGATATTAAAGGGTCTATTAGAGAAGACCAATCAGTCCAGGTTGATTCTGATACCTGGATTAAACATTTTCAAAACCTTCATTCTGTTGTAAACGATTGTTTTACAGAGCGTCTATCAGAAATTGATAATTTACTTAAAGTGAAAGAAAATGACAAGATTTTTAATGAGTTAGACAAAAGAATAACAGATAAAGAAATTTCTGTTGCCATATCCAAATTAAAACTTGGCAAGGCCTGTGGCCCAGATCTTATATCAAATGAGATGCTCAAGAACAGTCAAAATTTTTTAATTCCTTGTTTAAATATACTTTTTAATACATGTCTAACAAACAGTGTATATCCAAGAATATGGGCTGATGGCTATATTTCTCCTATTTATAAAGCTGATGATCCCAATGATCCCTCAAATTATAGAGGAATCACCATTTCCAGTTGTATTGGTAAATTGTTTAATAATATTCTGAATAATAGATTAGATGATTTTTTAAATAAACATGACCTTATTCATAAATCTCAAATAGGATTCACTAAAAATGCTCGAACTGCTGACCATATTAAAAACGAAAGAATATGGAATATGTACCAGAAAGACACGATCCACATATTTAAATGATTTTGATAAATGTACATAAGCCAAATTTCACTGCGTGTGAAGCGCTTTTCTGGATTAACCTTCATCAGACACGCTAGGAGTAGAAAACTTGGAAAACCGGTAGAATATTAAATTTGATTAAACAAACACAGAAGCCAAAAAATATTACAACAATGACCAAACAGATAAATTTAACAAATTTTAAAGAAATAGCCAACCGTTGTCAAATTTTGGAAATATGTAAACTGTGCCTTTCCAACACATATTCCAGTACTCGAAAATATATAATATTTATTTATATTGATTTTTCTGCCAGCCTTGTTAAAGATAATAACTTTGGTTTTTTTAATATTTACTCTTAAACACCAATCTGAACAAAATTTTTCCAATTTATGCAGCCTTTGTTGCAGTCCTTCGGATGAGTATGAAATCAAAACAATATCATCAGCATACATCAAGCAGTCTACATGTTCAGACTGTAAAGACACAGTGTCTTGACATCCAGTTAGGAATGATGGAAGATCATTATGTATTTATATTAAAAACTCTCATCGATAAGTATTGTAGTACAAATAATGGTAGATTGTATATGTGTTTTGTGGATTTTCACAAAGCATTTGATAGTGTAGTTCATTCTGGTATGAGACTTAAATTGCTTGATATAATTATTGGTACTCTGTTTTATAATATAATAGTTGATATGTATAAAAACTCAAATGCATGTATTAAGATTGGAAATTCTCACACTGAACCCATTAAAATTAATTTAGGAGTTAGGCAAGGAGATAATCTGAGCCCTCACTTTTTAAAATATTTCTAAATGATCTTCCATCATTCCTAACTGGATGTCAAGACACTGTGTCTTTACAGTCTGAACATGTAGACTGCTTGATGTATGCTGATGATATTGTTTTGATTTCATACTCATCCGAAGGACTGCAACAAAGGCTGCATAAATTGGAAAAATTTTGTTCAGATTGGTGTTTAAGAGTAAATATTAAAAAAACCAAAGTTATTATCTTTAACAAGGCTGGCAGAAAAATCAATATAAAGTTGACATACCAACAAAAGGTATTAGATTGTGTTTCTTCCTACAAGTACTTAGGTACTCATTTCACGGCATCAGGAAGTTTCTATGTCTCAAAAAACGATCTATATCAAAAAGCTTTAAAAGCCTTTTTTAAGTTAAAAAAAGATTTTATATGTATGAATCCATCTGTTAAGACAAGTATGCATATCTTTGATCATACTTTAAAACCTATTATTTTATATAATGCAGAAATTTGGGGTAGTTATAATGTTTCATTTAAAAAACTAAATAATAATGATTTTGATCCTGATAATTTTTTTAAATCCCTACAGTGTGAGAAGCTTCATCTTAAATTTTCAAAAAGCATTTTGGGTGTGCATAAAAGAAGTGTTAATTTTGCAGTTTTATCAGAACTTGGTAGATACCCACTGCATTATGATATTTTAAAATGTTTGATTAGATATTGGTTCAGGTTGGAGAATCTTGATTCTTTCCCATTACTTAAAGATGCATATGCCTGCTGCAAAACTATACATGATAACAACAAATTGTCTTGGTACTCTCTTGTTAAAAAAGCATTAGACTACTTAAATATAAATTTAGAAAGTAAAAATTATGGACCATATACATTTAAGAACTTTTTAAAAAAGAAAATTCAGATAAAATATTCAGCTGAATGGTATAAATCACAGAATAAATTAAAAGATGGTAAACTACAAACTTTTTTAAAAATTAAAAACAATTTTGGTTTTGAAAATTATTTACAAGAAACAAAGAAATTTGAAATAAGAAAAGCTATTTGTAAACTTAGAATATCTTCACATAAATTAATGATTGAAGTTGGTAGACATAACAATATTCCTAGAACAGAACGTTATTGCAAAAAATGCAATACGGGTGAAATTGAAGATGAAACTCATTTTTTAATTGATTGTAACCATTTTCAGCAGGAAAGAGAAATTTTATTTTCATTTATTGAGAAAGAAAATAAAAATTTTGAAAATCTAAACTCTGAACAAAAACTTATTTTTTTACTTACTTCTGAAGATTCAATAGTGTTAAATGCAGTGGGTGAATTTATTTTTAAATACTTATAAATTTATATAGAATCATCATGAATATTATGAAATCTGTCCTGCTACTCTGATATGTGATTGTAACTCTTTAATTATTGTTCTTTTCTCTTTAAATGTTATATGTATACTCATGCTGCCCCTTGTTGGGCCCTTGATTGGAAATAAAATATGTTCTATGTTCTATGTTCTATGTACATGTATAATATAAAACGTCTACCCAAGAGATCATCATTCAATCAAATTTAATATTCCCCACTGTTTATTATCAAAATGTCATGCACAAACTATTTGTGGTTTAATGGCAATTAATACTCAGTTTGTTAACCTATATTTTCTGTGATTTTATTATTTTTTTTATATAGTTTTGCGAAAGTTTTCAGAAATGGAACTTCTAATTTATCTATATCTTTATCTATAGAACCCAAAATATTACTAGTCTCTAATCCTTTTTGTAAGGGGGGGGGGTCCCTCAGTTTCGCGTCTTGTAGGCAAAAGTTTTTTTTCATTATTTCTATGAACTTTTTTTTAGTTTTATTGCAATTCGACTTTTTTACCCAATACCGCGCCGATATATATAAAAAGAATTAGTGGTAGAAAATAGTATTTTTCAAACAAGTATTTTAGCAAGCCTATACTCGCTTCTACTTAGTTAATCGTGTCAATAAGACTTCGGGCTCTTTTATAAGTCAATTCATGTAACTTTTAAAATATTAATGCACAAAATATTCTCTATGTTTTATTGGCTTTACAGCATATCTCTGTTATATTTAGCCGCCACTAACTTTGAACTATATCTCTATTTTCCAATATTATTCTATCAGTACAACTATAAATAGATTAATGAAATAAATATAGAATGAAATTCCTAATCAACTTCTATAGAATATATCCTTTATAGGGAAGTCTAGAAGATTGACCCAATAAGTTTGCTGGTGAAAGTGTGCCACGTTTAAAATGACCGGACTTCAGCCATGTATATCGGCTTCTTTTTCAAATCTAAAGTGTTCTAAAAATTTGTAAGATATTTATTGTCTGTTTATTTATTTGTTTGTTTTGGTAAATTAATTAATTGTTTCACACTGAAACATAATGTCACAGTATTAAAAAGAGGAAAAGGGGGGTTTTGTTGTCTTTTGTGCTTGGGGAGACCTATTTCCTCGGATCTTTTTCTAATAACTTATTTTTTGCTAGTAAAGCCTACCATCTGTGTTTTTTTACCCAGTGACATAAGAAATTATAAAAACTCCATCGTTATATTTAAATCTGTAACTATATGCATTTATTTACTATCAAAAATGCGCAAACTTCTGAGAAGAAACGCAAATAAAGAATACTGAAAGATAAAAAGGAAATTATCATATAAATGCATACTTAACTTTTTGAATACCAATTATCCTATTTCATGAATTACGGACAAATCCCTATACAGGTAGATTTAAGACTCATTGGAGGAGTTCGAGCAAAAAGCTAAGTAAAGATGCCAAACATATAACGATTGCATTTTCATTTAAAGAAAATATTTCTTAACTTTTAATCTTCTATGTACAAATTTTACTTGCTCATCTCATGGACCTTTTTAGTTTAAACATATTTATTTATCCTGGTTTGGGAAACAAGCTTAATGCTCATGATGCTTATGTGAATCCCTCTCCAGCTAGCAGCTTGCGAGAGTGGCCTTTGTAGCGGCCCCTATTGAGCCTACTCTTATCGAACTCTACCAAGGGATCTTCAACGTGCATGGGGTATGTGTCAAGAGAGAGTCGGAAAATTGGTTCCTGAAATTTTCACCCCGGACGAAGATCGAACAACGAACCTTGGTGTTAGTAGCCCGATGCGTTAAAGTAACCACTATACACCACCGACTCTCTTAAACCGGATCTTTTTCAAGATTGTTATAACAGGTAAACCGGCAGATATATTGTCTAATAGAAAATAATGAGATGTGGAATAAGTGTACACGACACAGCCCACAATCAAGCGGCAATTCAGAAAAACCTCAATGAACAACCGCAGCAGCGGTTGAAATATGGTGATTGTATAAACAGTTGGAGATTAATTAAGTCAGGTATGATTGAAATGCAATTAACTTGACACGTTGTTGAAAATTAAAGATATCTATTTGCGCCACTTTGACGTCTTTTTGCGCCACAACTGTGCATATAAACATATATGTATCATTTGCGCCAACATACTTTTTGGAAAGGCATTTTTTTTGCGCCAATAGTAAAATAAATGCATTTAGTTTAACTTACATACCAATACATAATGATACCCATTAACTTAACCGTAATTTGCCTAATTTACATATTAGTTGTCTGTATTCAGTATTGTCTGTTAACAACTACGGTTTTATTAAATTATAATATTTTTTTATTTGTTTAAAAGTTTGTATTAAAACTAATTTAACTAAAGTATCTAAGATGGAATATATTAAATATGTAGCATGACTGTATAATATCATTATAGTGACAAGTTTAAATTGAAAGGGTCTACAATTTTGCCCAATTGTATGGAATGGGGTCCGTTTGTCCGGAAAAGCTAGAGTCAAGATTTTTGCCTGCCAGAGCAGACTGGAACAGGTGCCCCCCCCCTTTTTTCCGGCCGACTGAAAAAGACAAGAATGTCTCCATGTATAATTTTAAAATTTTGTCCCGACTAAAACAAATAAAATAGAACAAAACCGTAAATATGTGTTTTCAGTTTGGCCTTCACGTCTGTGAAAAAAAAACAAGCACCTGCTTTTTTTCAAATTTCCCGCAAAATAAACCAAATTAGTGCGCATGTCGTCTATTATTATTTGACCTACTTTTTGCAAAATTGACAATTTTGTAAACTTTTCGATTGAAAAACATGTTTATTGTCAAAACACAAAAGCTTTACATTCCTGTCTATAATCTTATGCAAATTTAAATACATTAAACCTCGGAATCCGTCCAAATTAAGTAAAATATGATGCACTTATAAAGCCTCCATTTTGAATAAATACGCCGGGAACGCCGTCATTGCAAATATGGCCCCCTGGAAATAAATTGAAAACCAACAATATTATCCAACTTCTGCTACGATATATCGAAAATAATAACAATTTAACGCTCATGCATAAGGTTAATTGGTGTAACCATCGTCTTGTTAAAGGGACCGATGGTGCTAGTTAAAGAAGAACTGAAAAAGTATTTCATTATTGATTTTTTAGCCGAAGTAGGTAGAAGTGCGTTCCCTGTGAAAGAAAGCGTTGACTGATCGGTAATCGACAACAATAATGAGGATTCCCCGATAATATTGAGGATTTTCCCTTCGTTTGTCAACCCTGTGTTTATGTTTATATTAGTGTGTGTTTCTCGATATTGTTTAGAATTAATGATTTCCAAAATTAAGTGGATTTAATGACCAAAACTCACTGGAAAACAGTGATATGGCTAAAATTTTAAACAAAGATCCGCATACATTCCAGCAAGAAAAGACTGAATTTTTGAAGGAATTGCACATTTTCCACCGAAATAGAGGGTAAGTTGTATTCCTATTTGTCAAATTTATTTAAAGCAATGTATATATTATCACATAAACATGTTTTATCAATGAAATCCTTTGTTTTCAGGACACCATTCGACAAACTGCCGAAGATTGGTGGACGAGAAATAGACCTGTATCTGTTGTATCGGCGTGTGATCAGCTTTGGTGGATTGCGAAAGGTAAAGTCGATTCGTGTTTACCACCGTTCACAGTCAAATAGCCCAGTATCAATAAGTAGCAGTATGTAGTACGCGTACGATTAACTAAGGGATTGCAATTAATGCATAATAATATTTATAAATTCACAAAGCCATTTTAAAGATGGCTTCCATGTTGTGGTTGAAGGGGAGGGGCATAAAGAGTTGCACCTTTGATTTTACTTTTTCACCTTATATCCCCCTTAAACTTCTTGCCATTTACTCATTGTTTACATCTGATTGGATTTCTTGATTATGATTTAAATGGTTTATATTTATTATCAGTGTTTTGTAATTGAGTTTATTATGTGTATAATGAAAATGTGTATTCAGTCAAAACAGAAATATTGTACACTGCACATTTAAAAAAATGTTATGAATGGGATGTTGGATTTATTGTTTTATCTAAAATTTAGATGAATTCAATATTTACAGATTTACAAAATTTATGAGCACAAGGTACATGTATGGACAGTTTAGGACAGTTTGATTCTCTATGGCTATTGCACATGCATGTAGCTCTATACATTTGTAGCCCCTGAAATTTCAGAGATGAAATTTTTCCACCGTATTATTACATATAGCAAGAAATTGATCACAGCAAATTATGAAATAAGTTATGAAGCCTATTGTTTTCTAACTGATTTTATTTCAAATGGAAGGGAATATATATATACATGTATAATGTTCTTATTACCTTGCCCTCAGTCCTACTGAAATCAGGAAAATGAAATGCTAAGTCTAGCAATTTGAAAATTTTATTACTTTGCCTATCATATAGACTCATAAATAGACTCACGGCACAGATGCTCAAAAAAATTAATGGCCAAGGCAAACAGTCTTCACTGTTTGATTGAAATTATTAGCTTGAAATAACATTTTTTTACAAATTTTCTGTACATTCATGAATTGCATACATGTGATTCTCCCGCCGGGAGACGAAATCTCCCGACTTTTTGATCCATCTCCCGTTCTCCCAACTTTTTGTGTAATCTCCCGCTTTTTCAAGACATGAGAAAATTTTAGTTTTATAGACAATTTAATCGTTCAGTCATTAAACATTTCCGTTGTTTTAAGGGTTTGTCAATTAGGTAGACGTTAATTTAACAGGTAAAGGTGTTAATTAAAGGTTTATTGCCATAATTGACCTGATGACTGTATAAACAGATTGAGATAAATCAGTTTGGCACACCCTAGTGCCCCCATTTGACATTGAAATGCAATTTTATTGAGCGTTGAAAATCTCCCGCTTTTTGTTCCAATCTCCAGCCAAAAATATCAAAATCTCCAGCTTTGTCATCACAGATCTGTCACATGTATGGAATTGACTCAAGCTTGGAAGCACATTTACATGTACAGGCCAGGACCATCTGACTTGTAACTTAATTTTGAAAGACTTAATTTAAACTAGAATGTGAAGAGCCACAGTTAGTTCATACATGAATACCTACTCATATTTGAAGATATTCTAGTACAAACTAGTAACAAACATATGGCAATATTGAATTTTTCTAAGCTAGAACATGAAGAAAGAATATTTCAAAGTGAGAAATTATATCAGTGCAAGACATTCTTAGATTCAATCTAATTGTCAATACTGTAACAGTGTTTATATTTACATCTTTGTTGCATAATTTTATGAATATTTTTTTCAGATTATATCTGACAAAAAAGTATTGTTACATGTAACTGCACAATGACATGTATTAGTTTTCCAAAACTGATTTTTCCAAAAATTGCAATCAATTTGAAAAAAATGTAATTAATTGATATGAAATACATGTTCATAGTGTTAATTAGTTGATACTCTTAATGGTGTATAGAATTTGTTGACTAGGGAGATGATTGTACATTCAAATTCAATCACATAAATCTGACATGTTAATTTGTATATATTACATCATGTGTATTCCATCTGTTATCTGATACAGGTAATAAATTTTAAAATACATTACAGTTATTTTGAATAAACAAATAAGTCTAATTGTCATGATTCTAGTTCTGATACAATTTTTACATCATATAAAAAAAAAATCATTAGCTTAGCTGCTTTAACATTTAAAACTACATGTACATGTATACATGTTATTGAAGCAGGTATTGAATTGAAAGAAAAGGCAATGTACTTTTATTTGCTGTCCATAAAAGAAAGCTAACATATTAAACACCTGCTACATGAAGCACAACCAGTAGTCACAATCTGAATCACCCTAAAAATAGGACAATTTGGAATTTTCAAGATCATGCCCTGTAAAATAAACATGTACATGTACATGTATGTATTAATTTTCAAAGGTAGAACTTTTTCATGATTTGGGCTCAGAGTATCTAAATTGGATGATTATAAAAATGTATATGTAGAAAGCAATTTTTCGTGTTAAAAAAAAAAAAATTACATTTCCATTTTCACTTGTACATGTACATGTACATGCAATGTATACCTGTTAAGAGAAGTGAAGGAATAAATACATGTTAATAGTTTAATCATGTTTATTGGTTTTTAGCAAAAATATCTGCACTATTAATTAGTTTTTTTTGTGTTTTTGTTTAAATTCATTTACATACCTCTTTTCATAAGGGGTAACTTTTTTACATACATTCATTTCTGACATTCATCTGCATGTTTAGTGTTGTCTCTTATGAGAGCACATTGGTGGTTCCAGAAGGGGGTTCAAAAATGTTATTTTCTTCCAATTTTTTGTTGTTGCAAATTTGCATATTGTCCTCAGAACACTATATAAGGACCCGACCCTCCTTTTCTTCAAAATTGCCAATAACGGAGAATGAGTATTCTTAATTTTTCTGTACAGATAATACATTATGTATAAAACATTGATTGTGTTGCAAGAAAGAAAACCTGGCATGCCTGGTGTGACAATTATCTTGTTTACCTTTAAAATCCGATCAGTCCAAACTGAAATAACTTGTGGTGTTGCCTAATTTTAGATTTTACAATGTTTAAATGGATCCTGACTGAGCCTATTTCTTTCAATGGTAAATGTTAAAGCCCTTTAGACATGTTAGAAAATGAGATTTATCGGATTTTAGTAATGTCAGACGAAACATTGTAATATACAGGTAAAGTCTGTTTCCTGCCATCCTTCCTACAATCATGAATGAACATTAATTTTTGTACAAGTGTAAAAATGTTTGCCATTTGTAAAAAAGCATGTACAATGTACAGTATGATATAATTACATGTAGAACCCTACATCAAGATGAGCCATATAGTATTCTATTTATCTGTATTTCTGTCTGTCAATCCATCCAACTTTCCACAGTTACATGTAGATGTACAAATGTAGGGTATAATTTCGTAACCTGACTACTGACTTATTATTACATGTACTTATTTAAGGTTTACATTTATAGATTTTTATCACGTACAAAAATTGAAAAGTTATTGATATGATAATAATAATAAGATTTTTGCTGACTTTGACAGTACATGTATCTAGTAAATGCTGTTGTTGTTATACCCCCGCTTCGAAGAAGAGGGGGGTATACTGTTTTACCCTTGTCCGTCCGTCCGTCCGTTCGTTCGTCCGTCCGTCCGTCCGTAACAAAACTTCCGTCACAGTTTTCCATGCAACTACATGAAATAGAGTTCTGATATTTTGTATACAGCTTTATCATATAGTCCCATATGGTGTATACCGATTTTATGTTCCTATGTAGTCTACTTCCTGTTTACCGAATACTTAGGTTTTAACACATAATAGACATAAATGCAAAATTTTCGTCACAGTTTCCCAAGCAACTACATGAGATAGAGGTCTGATATTTTGTATACAGCTTTATCTTATAGTCCCATATGGTGTATACTGATTTTATGTTCCTACATAGTCTACTTCCTGTTTACCGAATACTTAGGTTTTAACACATAATAGACATAAATGCAAAATTTCCGTCACAGTTTCCCAAGCAACTACATGAGATAGAGGTCTGATATTTTGTATACAGCTTTATCCTAAAGTACCATATGGTGTATACCGATTTTATGCTCCTAGGTTGTAGCTACTTCCTGTTTACCGAATACTTAGGTTTTAACACATAATAGACATAAATGCAAAATTTCCGTCACAGTTTCCCAAGCAACTACATGAGATCAGTGATTTTTCTAGCGCTCGTCACTTTCGTCATTGGCGAAAAGATATTTTATTTGACGAAAAATTTTCAAACCAATTTCGCCACTTTAATTTTCAAAAATGTAGAAAATTTTCGTCCTTTTTTACGATAATCAGTAAATCTTTCGTCATTTTCGTGTAATTCAAATTGACAACAGATTTTATTATGAAGCCCTATTGATTTATGACCCAAGCACCCAGAGGCCGGATATGTTTTTACAGTTAATTAACTGTTAATTGTTTAAATGAGTCATTATAACAGGTGCTTGACCATCGCTGATTGATTTCGAAATCAATCATGAATGAAATATACTTGACCAATCAGGAGAAAGTTTATTTTTATATCAGCTGAAAAATATTGATTGGTTTGTCAACCCACGTGCTCTGACCATGTTGACCAAATGATAATTCTTGTGTTAATATAACAAAAACTTAAAAGTAAATATAGATGAAAGGATTTACCTTCATGAAACTATTTTATTAAGAACATACTGTAATCCAAAAACATCCTTTTACATGCATTAAAAGGAGAACAGATGAAAAGAACTTTGTTTACATTTTTACGATCTCCTTCTTCCTTTTATTACCCTCCTTAGATAGGAGCACTTCCATTTCAGCGGAGGTGTAGTAGAGTTCCAATGTTTTTGAGTTAAGAAATTGGTTTTTTTTAATAACCTTGAGCCACCACCTTAACACTGAACTAAATTTGTAGAGCTCCTTAATAGGACATGAAGGATGTTTTGTTTTGTTGTCTGTCTATTCCTCCTTTTAGGGACCACCAGTCACTTATCATTACCATTATGAAAATGGTAAAACAAAAACAAAACTGCTTCTTCAAATGAGAAAAAAGAGAGACTTTATGTGTGCTTAGAGCTTTCTATGAGCATGTAAAACTTGATGAGTAATACATATTTTCCCTTAATTTGTAAAAAAGGGTGGTGGGTGTTATCATTTTGTTTTGCCTAAAATATTAAAGGCAAAGAATCTGCAGTACATTAAGTATGATTAAAAGGGGAAAAATCAATCCTAAACATTTGTTTAGATATATTTTATTGAACATGATAATAACTGTTGTAATCTGTGTCCTGTCCATGGTACTGAAATTATAATATACATAGCTATATTCTTATATATTATTCTGTAATGTTTTGTCATATGTAATTTTATGTTATGCCCTTAATGGGCCCTTTAATTTGGTAATAAAAACATTCATTCATTCATTCATATAACCTGCACATATAGAAATTCAAGTATTGGTATTTTTGCTTCAACCAGACTGCCAGAAGCAATCCTGGTTATGGATTATAAGGTTGCACATTTTGGTCGACCGCTAAAGTGACTAAAGCCCTCAAAATCCTGGAAAAAACACTGATGAGATAGAGTTCTGATATTTTGTATACAGCTTTATCCTATAATCCCATATAGTGTATAGTGATTTTATTTTCCTAGGTCAACTACTTCCTGTTTACCGAGTATTTAAACTTGTATGCATGGCTTAGTTTGGGGGAGCGGGGGTATCACTAGTGAGCATTAGCTCACAGATTTACTTGTTTTTGAGTTGGATCAGTGTGAAGAAGATTTGACTGATTCATTTGATTTTGTTATTGTTTTGAAATTAAACATGTTTTTAGTAAAGCATTTTTCATGCTCTGCGCGGTACACTAGGTCTTATTGAGGCTATGTTATTTTTAAAAAATTTAGAAATTCAATGCATAAAACCACATTTTTTGAAGCCAACATTACCAGATTTGACACACTGAATTGGAAATTAGCAACAAGACAGGTGTGCTATAGCAGGCAGGAACCGCTTACTCTTCCGGAGCACCTGAGTTCACTCTTGTTATGACATGAGTTTGCATTGTTGATTTCCGTTCGGTTGATTTTGTGTTTTTAATTTGTTTCTTCGTGCTGTTTTTGTTCATGTTTACCGGTTTCCTTGTTGCTCTTTTGGACTTTTGACAAGTGAATGTCCCATTGGTGCCTCTTTGCTTCTTAGATTATTAATGAGATTATGAAAGTGGTCTTATTGTCATGAGAAATTCAACCCAAAATTTAAAGAAAAGTATGTAAACTTATAAAAGGACATGGGACAAACCTTTTGATCAGGGCATATGGTGCATACAGTACATTCTCACTTAGAAGTTTGTGCACTTATACAGAGCCACACACTCAATTGTGAATGGTCTCTTGGCTTAATCTTTGTTTTTGCCAGTCTTAAATAGCTGTCTTTATTTTTCAACTGTCCTTTCATTGCCGTGTAATTTTCAGTCCTCCACATTTTCTTTATACCATTTTATGGTATGTACTTGGATTTTATTTTAGATCCATGAGGAAGAGACATGGAAGCAGATATCCTCAGACCTTCGTATGCCAAGTGGTTGTTGTAATGGAAGCCAAGCTCTCAAACATGTTTATGTCAGGTAGGAACTATGGACAAAATTGTAATAGAAGAAAATGAGATGTGGAATAAGTGTATGCAACACAACCTATAATATAAACATAAATTTTAAAAAATCCACAATGGAAAACAGTCAGCAGCCTTCAATGTGACCAACGGTCGCTGCTCGCTGTTTTTCAATTGGCCCTGGATTGAAAATAAACTACATATGATTCAAGCCCAATCCTAAAATGCAATGAAAGACCCTCTTCTTGACAAAAAAACAATTAACAATACAAACATAAGCTTTGATAAAGATTCCTGGCTTAGGACAGGCACATTAAAAATGTGGCGGGGTTAAACTAGTAGTTATATGGTTTCTGGAATTTCTTGTCAATGCTACACTAATTTCCTACATTATCTTTCACTCTTGAAACGAATACTTCACAGTATAAACCAGTTACCATTATGCTGTAATTTAAGGCAGTTAAAGGTGATTAAGCTGGGAAATCTGTCTTGAAGAGACCCATAATCCATTGACCATTAGTCTGATTGTCACAGTCTGGCATCACTTATAAATGTTTCAAATCACATGAAAATTAATAATACAAAAAAGAACCTAAGATTGAAAACAGTTTGGTACATGGATTTATCATGTTTATAAATAGTACCTATGTATGTCTTGTATTAATTACAGATATTTAGACAAGTATGAGCGTGTACATTTTCATGGAGAAGATCCGAACAAAAAAGACTTTGATGATGACAGTGATCATGCTCCTGCAAGAAAGAAAGCAAAACTACCATTATTTGGAATACCTCTATCATATAACCATGAACAGCACAGAGTTACTGGTATAATATTATTTTATACATGTATTAGACATGTGAACATAAATGTTTGCGATGCACATGACAAGAATCTTTGCTATATACAATATCTATCAATGTTTAAAAATACTTTTTAAGCTTGAATGTCTCATAGAAAAATATTTCAATGAAATCTAAGATTAGATTACTGAAAGATGAAATAAATGTTCAAGAACGCTAACCAATAAACCACAAAACCCTATTTTAACCAAACTTCTTTTAATATCTTCATTTAAACCTATATAAACCAAAAGCCTGTCTTAACTGAACAAATTTCTCAGTGCCAAAGTAAATTCAGTCCAGTAAATTTTGAAGTACCAAGCATTTTTGGGATATTGAAATTTTACTTTCTGGTTGCTTTGTAGATGCTGTTAGAGAGATGTATGGTCTGTCTCAGGATCTGGCTGCCTCAAGCGATTACGATAATCTGGAGAAATCACTGCTGTCTGGTCTACCCAATGAGGTAGACTTTGTTGTTAACGTGTGTACTCTGCTGTCCAATGAGGGGCGTCATATCTTACGGCTGGACCAATCAAGATATCTCCTCACCCTCCTCATGGCACATATAGGATTATTTGATTACAGTAAGTTGCTTAATTTATTACATTAGACATGTTAGATTAATAGGATTAGATTGCTTTTGAATTATTGGAAAAATAAATAGCTGCATCACACCTACTTCAGACCTGTTTACCACTACGATTTGGTCGTAGTTTCTACGATTTTTGCATTAAAATTACGGTCTACAGTTTCTCCTTGAAAAACTACGTTCACGGCAAGTTTTTTCGTTTCGCTGAAAAATCGGTAAAATCAAGTTTCGTTTTGTGTAAAAATCTTTATTTTAAACTTCCGGTTCACTATGTCTACATCAAACGGAGCTTGATCCAATGAAAATTGGAATGAATTCAAGCGTCCACGTGAGACATTCTCCCAAGTTGGAGGAAAAAAAGAGTAAACAAGAAAAAATTAATGGCAGAATAACATTGAAAAACTATTGCTCAGTATCTTAATGTGAATTTCAAAGCCCTAAACTCTTTTTGGTGATTTGGTACAAAAACTACTGGTAAATATGCAAAACTACTGGCAGTTGGACTAAAAACTACTGGCACACCAAAAATAGGGTAAACAGGTCTGCTACTTTAAAATGTATATACTTTATTCCAATAACATGTAATCAAAATTGCAAAATTCTAGGCCATATAGCATTAACTTACATATTTCTGTTTTCAAACTTTTTTCATTTGAATGAAATATTATCAAATAATGTTAAAAAGTTACATGTACATGTATCTGGTTATAGTCATTGCTATGAAATCAAACATTTTAACATCATTTAACATCAAAACGGAAAAAGGGCATCATTTAACAGATTATAATATTATGTAACTCAGAAAGCTCTATCAGCATAGTAAAAATTTTCAGACATATTATTTCAATTTTCAGGTAAAGATGGACTAGAGGCTCTATATGAAAAGGGATGGTGTCAATTTTCAAAAAGAAATTTCATACGAGTAAGTCATTATTTTGCATTATAGAATCATTCTTATCTCATAAGGTGGAAGGCCTATAGACTTAACAAAGTCTCTGAAGATCTATTTCAAAGGTAAATACAACAAATGCACATGTCAATTAATAAAATATAAAAGCTAGAAATGTAAATAGAAATTTGCTTTTTTTTCGTTTTGATAATCTTGAATAGTAGATACCTCCTTATTAAGACTTAGGCATGAGATACAAAGTTACACCTAAACAGAGAGACATGAAATTTTCCTAATATAAATATTCTTTATTTTCTGTTTGTAGTTTTGGTTGGATACAGTAAAAGACAGTTCTGCTAAAATGTTGATATCCAGTACAAGAGATTGTAAATTACGTAAGTAAGAAAATTTTACAGGTGTATGATAACTTATACATGAACATGATGTATAAAAGACTGAATATTCCTAATAAACTTAGATGTTGAAGATATGATTGTCATTAAATCATGTGTGATTCAAATGAAAAGAGGTCTCGGTGGCAGAGTGGTCTAAAGTGCTGGTATAAATATCACTTTATTGATCACTAGTCTATGCAGGTGTTCACGTCTTGCTTTGTTATTTACAAAAATGGCTTAGACATCAGACAGGGTTGTTAGTTACCTGTCCAAAGTCAGTCTTCGCTAAAGTTGAAAATTTTTGCCTGACCAATAACAAAGGTCTGCAGGACCGACTGAACATAGTCATTATATATTTGACCAAATTCACTGGATCAAAGGCTAATTAGTAATTTTTTCACAGCACTGGTGAGGCATATTTCATGAAGACTGCAAAGTCAGTGGTTTCTTCCACCATTAAAACTGATTGTTCTGTGTGGCCCTTGTGTGTTGAAAGCATTTTAAAGTAGTTTCCTTTTTGCATAGCACTAAACTTTCTTGAACCAATTGCAGTTCATTTTATAATGAATTTCGATTTATTTTTTTCTGTGTAGAAGAACCAACAGGTGACTCAGTCCTGAATCTTGGCAGGGATCTTGGTGTTAATGATAAAGAGGGACAAAGAGTAACTCAGGTAAACTTAGCAATATGTGCATCATGTGCCAGATAAAATGAATGTATAACATATGGAGAATGCCATTAAGGGGAGATAACTTGTCTTTATTTTTCCTAATTCCACTTCTTAAATAGTTAAAAGTGAAATGTTATTCATAGTGAACCTGCTTATCTACATATTGAAGTTAAAAGTGTTGAATCTTTGTATAATAATATTCTTTAGCTAGGTCTTATCCAAGGCCCTGGAAACGGTCATATTTGCTGGTCATGTTCGACATTTTATCCAAAATGACCGCTCAAAAATTCCCCAAATCGGACATTTCAAATTTTTTTTGCACAATGTTTTTTGTCAGTAGGTCATAAATTTATTATTTGTCCTGCTGAGCATCCGGTCGGGTGGTCATTTAATCTCATTATTAAGTCTGACAGTGGTGTCAAACACAGGTGTGAATTGCCACAGGGCTATGCTAATTAGGTAATCGGTCATACCTGTCTGATCATGGCCACGCGCATTTACGAAGATTTACCTGTAGGTAATTAATTCAATAATGTTGATAAACTGTACCAAGTTGTTTGTTTTGTTTATTTACAAATCAGATCGTCATTAAAATTGAGAAAAACACACTCAATTGGTCAAAAGAGTGTTTGTACACTAGAAATGAATTTGTTTACATAATGGAATTACGCACGTGCAAGATAAAAAAAATTCTGAAATTATATAAGCAAATAATAATTAATTACCAGATACCTATATTGTGATCAATTGCATTGAACAGAATATCATATTTGTATTTCTTAACACTTTTTGTTAATTTGGTATTTTTTTTAACAAAATATTATTTTTGTATGTCATGTATGTGTCATCATTCCAATCAACTTCCACTTTACTTCTACTTTCACTTTCACTTTTACACGAACAACTTTTGTATCAAGTGAACCAAGCAATTTTTAATAAACCATCAAGAATATTTTAAACAACCTTTGTAAACAGGATCAGGATATCATTTTCAACTTATCATAAAATATTTCAAAAAAGCAAGTACTTGTTTGGATAATACTTTATTGACATAAGATTTAAAGGAGGATAAGGGGGTGGGGGCATGAGTCTTAAACATAGGAAGGAGACAATATTATATGACATTGCATAAGGAGTGGTCATTGAACATTAAAAATTTCGGGAAAAATGACCGAAATCAACTCTGAAAATTTCCAGGGCCTTGGTCTTATCATATTAACATATTTAAAATGAAATTTGAAAATTATTTCAGCTGTATTTGTACATAAAACTGTGATGACTTTGATAATATCCATTCTATACAATTTTCTGAAATAACTTTGTAAAACAAAAATAAATACACAGAACCTATGTCATTTTAAGAATATTTTTTCTATTGTAGCTTGCTGTGATTTTAAGAAACCTTTCCTTCCAAGATGACAATTGTAAATTTATGGCCTCAAATGATCTTGTGTTCAGGTTTGTAATTTTGTGGTAATCTATCATGTAATGTTTGGATATTGATATACAAGATTCTCTTTTATTTGGAACCATTGGACATTGTATGATTAATTCTTACAGCAAAATTTCCATCCAACACCAATCAATTCAATTTATAAAAATTTAAGTTTATAATTTTTTCGCTTAGTTATTTTAAAGGAGTAATTTAACAATAGATAGGAGAAGCAGGCCTACAATAATTAAAAGCTTGTATAATTTTCAAAGAATACAAATTTGCATATGTGAAAGGTTATATTGATTACTCTTCTATGGAAAATGGAGGGGTTAATAAAAGCATGACTCGATTGTAAAGATAATAAAGCCCTGAAATTAGGGGAAAAAGCAACTATTATTTAATATATTTTTATGTTTCAGGTTTCTGATATTGTGTATAAATTGTCAGTATGGGTCTTTACGACAGTTGGCATTAGATACATTTGGAAATTTAGCAGAAAAGGTTGGTTTCTTCTTATCTCTAACCCTAACAACCTGAACAGCAACATAATATTAAAAAGTGAAAATGTATTTATTAAGCCAACAGGAATGGCTGAAGTTAAAACATGGTGTACATGATTTCAAATTACTGTGATCATGTGCCGAATTTACAATTTTACCCAAGTTCATGTGTACTTTATTTTGCAATGCCTGTTTATTATTTTATTCATTTTATACATATTTATTTTATTTCATGGGTAATTAAGTTTGCAAAAAATGCTTGATATGAAATCAGTAAACATTAATACCTTGCGAAAATAAGTAAATTTACTCTTAACTAAATGAATTAAACAATTATGGATTTCATATCAGGCATTAACAATAGCAAACCTTTACCTCATTCATTTCCAATTTTACACAAAAAATACAGAAATGTAGACACATTGCTTATTTGGATTTGATTAAATACCACTTGCTACTATTTGTTTTACTGATATAAGGCAGTATTTATTACGTCTAAGCAGTCTAAGTAAACTATGAATTATTACCTTTATTTATTATAATGTATTAATGTATACTTTCAGTTGATCATTGATGATGATGCTGACAAGAACCTAATTTTAGATCTGATTAGTAAATGTATTTCATCAAGTGACAAGTTTGATGTTGTGAGAGGTCAGTTCATACATACATTTGAAAATATGAAATAATATGGTCTTATTCTTAAAACATAGATCAGTAGTTCAAACATAATAATGACATTCCTAATCTTAATTCTTATGTTAATTTATCAGAATACAATTCAACACATATCTGCTTGTTGAAAGCATCAGTAATGTCATTGATTTTTTTTTTGGAAGAAATACCATGATTAGTACAAACATGTAATAGAAGATAATGAAATGTGGAATAAGTGTTTATGTCAACAATCCACTTGACTAATTGTCCTCTGTGTATTGAACATGCATTTTATTTGCATAAACATCAAAACCATAATATTCACAATTTAACAATCACTAAAAACTAGTTGAAATTTTTTTTTAACCTGAAAACTTGTGAAATAGTAAAAGAAACTAATGGTTTTATTACAATTTTAGGTCTAGAAATCCTTGGTAAGATGTGTCAGATAGAGGAGAATGAGCTTCACATAGCTGAAGGATTAGATGAGAGTATATACACCCAGTTGATACAGCTGGCTTGTGTGTATGACATTCAGTTAATAGTCCACAGTCTGGAAACACTGTATCAGCTGTCAGAACTGGGAGAAGATACCAGCACTAAGATTGCATCTGTTAAAAATGCTGTTGGTAAGGTTTACACTGACAATTTACAATAGTCAAAATTATTTACTTAAACAAAAGAATAAACATGCAAACATACAACAAGAAGCACAAGAAACCAAAAATAAATAAACAAGCTTTGACAAAGATTTCTTGCTTAGGACAGGGCAGTAGTGCGGCCAACTTTCCTCTATTGATGATATCCAGCAAAGCGCACAAAAAAACAAACAGTAATTATCCAATTTATAAAAGTTCAGTTTAACCAGAGAGAACGGAAGATCTAAAGACAACCAAAAACATAGTGGAACTCTCTAGAGAACACTCCTTGTGACATACTGTTAGCTTAGAAGCATCTATCTACTGATTTAAGTAAGTAATAAATGTAATGGTTCTAGTTGCACCCACATTGTAGTATGTTTGTTTGTAGTGATATTGCTGTCAATAGATTGACTTTATTTTCAGACTTGTTAGTGACCCTGCTGTCCATTGAAGCCCAGTCCTATGGTCCCAATTCATTGATAGGTATAAAGGTTGTAGAGTATTGTCCTCCTACAGCTAATGGTGCTGGTATGGACAGGAAAATACATGAAAATTCTCCAGTCCCTGTGGGGCCGTCGCAAAGTAAGTTCCCAAATGAGAGAATTATTGTTAAACTGGATATTTCTGCATGGTTTAGATATAACAATTTCTGTCTAATGTATTTTTGAGGTTTAAGTTTTTTTTTAATTAGCTGTTGATTTATTTGCATTTAACATGGAAATCAATCTTCTTGTAATTTTAATTTTTGAAAATTTATTCAAGTTGATAAGTTTGCAAAAATAAATGTGAAAATTTCCCAATTTACATTATAAAGATTTTTATACGACCGCAAAAAATTTGCGGACGTATTATGGTATGATGCTGTCGTCGTCGTTGTCGTCGTCGTTGTCGTCGTCGTCGTCGTTGTCTGTTAACTTTTTAGTGTTTCCACAATAACTTTAGTTCCAGTTATCCGATTGCTATGAAACTTTACAATGATGTTCCTTACCATAAAAGGATGCATGGGATTGATTTTGGGGGTCCCCCCATTTTTCGTTTAGAAATTAGGGGCCAAAAAAGGGCCAAAAATACTACTTTTTTGTTTGTTTCCACAATAACTTTAGTTCTAGTTATCCAATTGCTATGAAATTTGACAGTGATGTTCCTTACCATACAAGGATGAATGGGATTGATTTTGGGGGTCCCCCCTTTTTTTGTTTCAAAATTAGGGGCCCAAAAGGGGGAAAAAATTCAAATATTTTACTTGTTTCCACCATAACTTTGGTCCTAGTTGGCCTATTGCTGTGAAATTTGTCAAGAATATGTCTTACAATAAAATAATGAACCTGATGAATTTTTGTGCCCCCCTTTTTCTCCGTTGTGTAATTAGGGGCCAAAAGGGGCCAAAATAAAAACTTTTTTATTTGTGGTCCGATTTCGAAATTTTTTTTTACATGTTTGTTCTTGTCAAATAGCGGATACAAAATTAAGAATTAATTTTTGCGACCCCCCCTTTTTCCCCCTATTACGTAATTAGGGGCCAAATGGGGCCAAAATCGAAACTTTTTTATTTGTGGTCCGATTTTGAATTTTTTTTTTTTGCAAGTTTATTTTTGTCAAGTAGCGAATCCAAATTTGAGAATTTATTTTTGCGACCCCCACCCCTTTTTCACCTGTTACGTAATAAGGGGCCAAAAGGGGCCGAAATTGAAACTTTTTTATTTCTGGTCCGATTTTGAAAATTTTTTTTGCATGTTTGTTCTTGTCAAATAGCGGATACAAAATTAAGAATTAATTTTTGCGACCCCCCCTTTTTCCCCTTATTACGTATAAATGGGCCAAATGGGGCCGAAATTGAAACTTTTTTATTTCTGGTTCGATTTTGAAAATTTTTTTTGCATGTTTGTTCTTGTCAAATAGCAAATACAAAATTAAGAATTAATTTTTGCGACCCCCCGTTTTTCCCCCTATTACTTAATTAGGGGCCAAATGGGGCTTTTTTATTTGTGGTCCGATTTTGAAAATTTTTTTTGCAAATTTATTCTTGTCAGGTAGCGATTCTAAATATAAGAATAAATTTTGGGGGCTGTAATCATAATTTTAAAAAAAATTCTGGTTCGATTTTTAATTTTTTCCCCAAACATTATTCTTTTAAAGAGTAGAATGCAACATTCAAAATTTATATTTGTAGCCCCTGGGTTGAAAGTCCATCAGAGAAGCATGTGTCAAAAACCTTTGTCAGTCCACCATGGGCTGCATGTGTCCAGAACAATAGACTATCCATATTAGGCCTAAAACGTACAGGGTTCAACATGTTGCGGTCGTATCATGCTGCGCTCGGCGAAGCTTTTTATTAAATATTCAAGCGGTTGATAAGCTTAAGAAAAATACTTTATAAGAATTAATGTAAAACTATCTCTGAAAGAAGACAATAATATTGTACTTGTTTGATATTACAGAAATATTACAACCTGTACAACAGGCTGCAGTACCACCAGACCCCACCACTAATCCTCTAGATGTCAATTCTGCAACTTGTAAATGGTAAGCTTTTTTTTTCATGCATTTCAGGGATCAAAAGGCAAAATTAGGAAGGAAACACATATTTAAAGAAAAATAAATTGATATAATTTTCGTTGTTTTGAGAAAGTCCCTTCAATTTTACCGGAAATTCCACAGTGTGAGAAAGTCCCTTTGTAAACTGGAAATATAAAGAATATATGCTTGATCCTTAGTACGCTTTTTATCATGTACAATATAATAATTATTCAAGCATGTTTATCAGGCAGTCAATATTATTGATTTTTGTTGTACGAGTTGTTTCTTCAGCATTTATGAAGCCTATTTCATCATGTTTGATTTATCTGTTGTACAAGTTAAAGAAACAAGCTTAAACAGCGGAAATCATCATAAAGCGGGAGCGAAATTATTGAAACGATACAACCAGCGAGTTCATCAGACTGGAAATCAAATCCTGCAGCCAAACATAAATTCCAGGATGGCTGGTTTCAGACATCAAATCTTAAAATTAAAACAATTGACAACATGTATACATTAATTTATACAGGAATATTATAAAACAACTAATGATAGAACTTTGCTTCATGTATAAGTTCCAATCTATGCCTTTATTAAACAGCTTTTTTTTTGGCTCTGAAAACTGAACATAAGCCCTCACTTGTTGTCCATTAAACAATCCATTCTATCAGGTTTATATTATTGACCCCTACGGCAAGTAATGTGGGCCAGCATGGCCCCCTGTCGCCAATTTCTAGATTGAACACTGCTAAAGGTTAAACATTTATGAAGCTTTTAAACAATTTGCTTTACTTTGTAGGTTACAAACTTCATTTGAAGTCAGAGGAGATCAGGCCATGTCACAATCTCATCTGTATGCAGAATATGTCCAGTTCTGTAAAAGGAGTAACATACCACAAATTCTTCCCACTCATTCATTTCATGACACAGTCAAGTAAGTCAGAAATATGTCAATGGAGGAATGATGTGCTATAACCTATTAACATCTAAGTTTTAAGCAAATGCTACATAGTTGTTAAAATTGGGTTTCTCCTATCAATTTTAAAGTGTTCTGCTTGCAAAAAAGCATCAAACTTTACTATGGACATTGTTGGATGGATAGACAACTTACAAATCTTCAAATGAACAAAAACATAGCTCAAACAGCATCTGATAGAATAGAACTAGTAAAGGCTAAATTTTGTTGCATTGTTATCTGATGAATTTATTAAAGCTGACTGCAAGGAAAGATGGCTGTGGCAGTAAAAAAAAAACGAGTGCATCGCAATAGTATTGATTCAAATAATTGTATAAATTCTATTAACTTTAATTCTGTTTTAGACTTTGAAATAAAGAGACATTAATTTCCATATGAACATGAATTTTTTTCAGATCCATTTTCCCTGCTGTACAGGTTGTAGCTAGTGATAGATCTGATGGTACTAAAGAGCTGTCCTACCACGGGCTGAATAAGAGACAGGTTCCTCCACCAACCATTGTATCATCTTCTGGTAATTGTCATGATATCAGTGCTATTTTGTATTTATAAAAACAAGTAAACAAACAAACACGCACACACAACAACAAAAAGTCAGATTTTAAAATTTCATCAATATAAAAACCATATACTGTAAACCAATTAATTTTCGTGTGCTATAAACTTTCGCGAGATTCACGGAAGCTTTGCATTCGCAAAAGTTTAAAGGCGCGAAACAGTCTGAGTGAAAAAAGTTGTAATGATGGAGAATTACGAAACCGCGAAAGATTATCTTCGTGAAAATGTTTATTCTAAAGAAACCGCGAAAGTTTGTAGCCGCGAAAATTGATTGGTTTACAGTACTTGATACACTTATACACAAGGAAAAGTCTGAAGACCAATGATATAAATATAAACTTTTGTAAGGGTCTACTTTGAGTTGTCAGAAGAGTAATCAGTACCTGCTAAAATATTTCACATTAATATACTGTAAAAAAAAAAGGTGCAGAAATTTATTACTTGATATGTAATACCTTTGCATGTGTTGTACATGTATGTGTTATTTATGCATTGATGTGAAAGCATGAATGTTTTAATGAGTGATTTGCTGATCAGTTTGTAAATCTTTTGCAAGTTCATACATGTATATATTGTTTTGCTTCTTGTAAGGCTGTTCCATTTTATCATACCTAGTATATATGGGAACATTTTTGGATTTTTATCGTTAGGGCTGTTCTAGAATTAATCGTGAGTGGGGGTCGGGAGGAATTTCTCTTACATATATGGTGGGTGGTGGGTGTTTTAGAAATATTTTGTAAAAAAAAAACAATGATAAAAATTAATTATTTTTTTATGGGTGGTGGGGTAAAGAAAAAAGTGCCTCCCGATCCCCCCACACATTTAATTCTAGAACAGCCCTTATCTCAAATTCTCAAAAAACTACAAGTTTGGGTATTTTGAAATTGAACAGTCCTTCTTTGATTTTATTTTCGGAATGTATTTTATTTGCATGCTGCTTATGTATGCATAAAGATACAAAGAAAGCCAAGAGCTTTTAATTTTCAAACACTAACAGTTTTATCAAATTTAAGTATATTTTAAATTTTAGATCTTAACTACCTTAGATTCTTTTGCACATAGCAATTTAATTCTAGATTTGTTTAGATTAGATTTGACAATAAGTTTTTGACATTTTGTAACATTTAGTTATTGTCTATAAGCACACATTTTTGAAATGAAACAAGTGCCTTACTGCCTTACATTATGTTATTTGCCATTTGCCTTCATTATCTTATTATAGCATTGTTAATTGATTTTTTTTTACATTTTATTCCAAAGAAATAACCTTAGATTATTAAATGTAAAATGAAAACTAAAAAAAACCAACATTAATTTTGGACATCCACATACTTGAAGTTAAGAGAAACAGTGTTGAAAATATAAAGTTCTTGATAGATTAATTCATAATCAGTGACTTTTCTGGCCTAAAGAAGTGTTGGTGTGTATTTGCCATTTGTAATATTGACTTTATCACATTTGATGTTTCTCTGTTTTGATTAAAATTAAAACTTTCTCTATAAAACTTTTTACATGATTTCTTTGTAAAATTATATCATTTAAATATGTAAAGTTTTATTCTGAGAAAAAAAATATTTCTTTTGGACTTTTATAGAATCTTAATTTTTACTTTCAAAATATTTACTTGTGAAAATGCTTCCTTGTCAGAGGACATATGTTAAAGAAATTGCACACAAGCAGACATACACCGCAAGATTGTTTGCTATTATTGTTTGATATGTAGCATGTACAAGTATTAAGAAATATACAATTTATGGCTTAAAATCAAGCACAATCAAATGTCTTTTTTTTTGGCAAATCATCTGCATACTTTTTTTCCTAGCAAGTTTTTTTTAGAATGATACATCAAAATGCATGCTTTTACTTTGTATGATTTTTAATGTTTGGTTGAATATATGAAATTTGAATTTTTTGATGTTCAGTTGATTTGCAATTTATGACATTTGTACTGCCTTCACAAACATTTATCATTTTCATATAAACTAACAGATTTAAGTTTTGTTTTAGTCAATGGTATACAGTTACGCTCAATTTCAGAATAGTGGTACCATTTTCAATTGAATTTAAATGACACCAACAGGTTTGACATTTAGATGTCTTAAGAGAAGAAATAGGTTTAATATTGTCAGTGAAGTTATTGAGGCATGAGGCACCTGTTATTAGTATAAAATCATGAAGCATATCAATTTAGGTAGAAGTTTAAGGTTAATGTGGACACCTATACTGAAAAAAATTCTGTCATTAAACATTTGATTTTATGGTCTAAAATGAAACATGTTGTTAATATCCTTTATTTAAAATTAAAATAAGGATAGGTCACCATGCTCGTTTTTGCAATATAAGTGGTTAAAGTATGCATGAATTACAATAGATTATATAGGAAAGGCCAAATTTAAGGCATAAAATCATGTCTCAGAAAAATTCCTTACAATAGGATCTTGTTTTTATTTTGTCAAAAGTTATATTTTTACCTACATATTAAAATAAAACATAGAAAACAGGGGGTTACCAGCTTAGATTTTTGTCTACTATTCAATTCCATTGTAAATTTAGGGTAATTTTGAAGTGAGTTATCTCCCTTGTTTTGGTCAAAAATTGCGTTATTCAAGAAACGATTGATGCAATTGTTAAACAGTTGAATATTTATTACTCATTTCAATAAATTCAAATATTATATTTTTTATTTTTGACTTTATAGACACTGGTCTTAAATTTTGCATTTCTAAAGGTACAAAAGTCACGTGACACCTGTCTGTATTAACCTTAAAGGGATCTCACCTGTCCAATAATGACTGATCAAATGGTCAGTTGGATCCATTTAAATTTCTATCTGACTTGATATTTTAGTCATGAGTTGTACTAACAACAGGCATTTCACTGACATAATATTAAACCTCTTTTTACTCTAAAGACACCTAATTGGCATACCTGTTGGTTTCATTTGAATTTAATTGAAAAATGTGCCACTAATCTGAAATAGAGTACACTCCTGTCTAAACCAAACCCTGAGAATTAAAACTGGTTTCAAATTACTTCTTTACAATTTTCTATACATTTTAATCTATAAAAAGCAGCAAAAGCTTTTCTTATCTGACCAAAATATTTAGTTCTAAAGGGGTTTGGTCTAGACAGGTTCCACTGTACATCTTTTACTTTAGAAGCCATGAACTGTATATTTGCATGATTGTAGTTGGATTGCTTGTTTTTATATGTGTTTAGATGTTGTCCTTGATTTGCTTTCAGTCTATAAACCTAGTAGTGTACTGCAAGGCTCACCATCTGCTTATTCTGAATTAACACAAACACCATTGTTACATCAACGCCTCCTGGACTCACCAAGATTATCTCCCTTACAAGCTTCTCCATCACTTCTTCCTGTAGGTGGCGTTGTTCAGACTCAAATAACCAGTGCAATACAGACCCCAGTGTCGTCTGCTATGACCAAGTCCAAAGCTCTGCTGCAGGCCAAGTTACAACCACGATTCATTCAGCAACAGCAGCCTATGATACAGCAAGGATGGATTCAGACCAACAACCAAGGAACACCTGGTGCTATCATACAAGTGTCTCATCACTCTCATGGCATTAAAAACAATGTGATCATATCTCAGCCAATGTTACAAACGACTAACATTCAACAGAACTTACCAGTCATGGTCGAGGGACTGTCCAGTGATCAGGTTCAAATGGAGGCCAAACCAATGGAAACAAAAATGATCAAAACAATGCTGGCCAAAAAACTGAGACCACAGAATGTCCCAGTTCCGATTGTTCCTCGTCCTAAAATAGCCGAACCAACTCCCAGTCCAATGCACTTACTAACGTTTACTGCTCAACAGAGTAATGTTATCCAAGGGCATATACAAAACCAGCCGATAATTCCACAAGTGATTTTTCAGCCTTGTCCACCCGCCCCTGCCAAGTCTCCAGGGGCCAAGGTTGAACCAATGAAGGCTACTGTAAAGGTTGTAGAATCTAGTCAGAAACCTCCAACACCAGTAGTGACAACTCCTGAACCGAAGAGAAAATCAACCAGAAGTAGTAAACCTGCATCACCTAAAACTGCTACTAAAGTCACTGCTTCTCCTAAAAGAACGACACCTAAAAGGTCTCTGAGAAATTCACCCAAGTCCCCCAAAACATATGATCTGGATGTATGTGGAAAGATAGAAAGAGCTAAAGATCTCACTCAAATTGGCATTGAAGCTAAAATCGAACACGTTGAAAATAAATCTGTTGATAAACCCAAAGAAAGTAATGATCCGTCCTCCCAAATCATCAATGATGTCAGGAGTAATTGTATCACAGAAAATCAAAACATCATCTCATCAAACAATAGTGCTATGTCTGTTAACTCATCATCTACCTCTAGTCACAACCCCCACCATACAGTCACTGACAATACTGTTAACCAAACAAGTCTTTCACAAAGTGGTCATCTTATAAGTGCTGAAACTGAAGTGTCTATGGTTGACAATACTGTGTTTAGTAAGGAAAATGTACAAACTGTTAGTGAAGATTGTGTTAAGAAGGAAGGATTAACAAACGGAGATGTCGAGGACAAATGTAATACAAACCTAGATGTTAAACCTGATATTGACACAAGTTTGAAAATTTCTAATGACAATTGTGTAATGAATGGTGATCTCAACTCGCCCGACGATATAATTCCATCTCCTACAGGAGATATTAATGGTGTCGATGAGATCAAGGAAGTAAAACAGGCAATAGGCAAATTTATGGGCAAGGTGGGCAAGCTTAATGGAGTTATAAATCACAATGGCAATGAACATTGCAATCAGAATGGTGGAAATGATTTAGTAAATGGAGACGAGGAGTCGATGGATTGTGATGATACGACGGTTCATATTGTCACTACTAATGGTGAGGAAGCAGTCAACTTTATACCAGCAGAAGGAGTAGACATGGTTGTAAATGAAGATCAGCTTATTATCAATACTAATGGGCCTCTAGAGGTTAATGGGACTGACGAAGAGGATGACTCGCTGTTAATGAACATGCCTCCAGAAACATCATCCATGGAGGTGATAAATGCGGTCAATTCTATTCCTTCGTTAGAATTATCAGAAACTCCTGTGATAAAAAATCAGTCTGTAAACAACATCATCCAGCCTCCATCTGAAATGGAAACAATTGATGCTGTCAATTCTATCCTAGACCTAGAACCAGAGCTCAATGAATCTGGAGATTCCTCATATGTTGAAAATACCTCACGTTGTTATGAACTTGTGGGTGAACCTTCAGAAGACGAAGAAGTCGTAGATAATGAGGTCATCATTGAGAACGAAATGATGCTTCAGCCACCAAAGACTTCGAATGGTGGCAGTTCAGAGATCTGTGAAGAGAGCAGTGAAACTGTTGTCTATCAAGACATTGTATCTGCATCAGATAACACTGAAGGCCTTGTAGATGGTTCTACTCCAGGATTAGAACAAGGGGCATTGTCACAAGATAGTAATGATAGTATGCCTGTGTTAGTACCAGAAAATATGGACTTACAAACAGACAATTGTGTTGCTGTTGTTGGCAATGGTCAAACTCCTGTGCTACAAGAGACAAACAAAAACTCTAATAATACCATAGAAACTAGTTCTGAAGTTTCTGTGCTACAAGATACTATCTCTGTTGACAATATATCACAAATTAATACTGGAATTCCTGTGCTACAAGATAATACCAAAGAACAACCAGTTATAGTACAAAATAACAATACATCTGCAGTGTTAACACAGAACCAGTGTACATTGTTAATAGTTAACTCTAGTACTGTTAACACTGTTGATTCTAGTGTGCGGAGGGAGGAACATCTTAAAAGTCATAGCATTTCTACGCAGTCTGATACGGAGGAAGTTAAGATGAGAATAGGGAATGAAATCTGTTCTACTCGTCATGTGCCTACGCCTGAATCATCTCGTGATAATGAATTGAGTTGTGATAGCTTTGCATCTTCTAACACGGACTCTGACAAACATTCCATGCCATCGCCCGTCGCCTCGAATACACAAAATAATCATTTTAATATCAGCATAATACAGAGTACATCAAAACCAATACAGTCAACCAGAGTAAAAACCCCAGACATTCAGAAAAAACCAAGTAAGAAGAGGAGTCGGAGTGGTTCTGGGGACTCTAGGAGCTCTACATCTACTACGACTACCGTCATTGCATTGGAATATATGTGTGAATGGAGTGGGTGTAAAAGGTGAGTAAATAGTACGAACAATGAGATAGGTGTAAGATTTACATATTATAGACAAGATGGAAGATGTGGAATTAGTGTATGCTACACAATCTAACTGTATATATTGGTATTCTTAAAGAATTTTCCGCAGCAATTTTAAAATCCTCAATGGAAAACATCAGCCCTGAAAAAGACATTATCCAATGGTAAAAAATTTTAATTTAACACAGGAAAATAAAATAAAAGATCCGCTTTATACTGTCCTTCAACAAACAATCAATTTAAAGAAATGTTTTTATTAAATATAATGCAAAATAAATCATGTTAGTGTGATATATGAAGGACAATGAGGACTGAACACATTCTTGCATTAAAATTCTTTTATAGTAAAAAATTATGATGAGAAACATTTCTGGTCTTAAAATATTTTGAGAAATGGTCTAATGTTACTATTAATGATGGTGTTATTTGGAAATTAACTCAATAACTGAAAAATTATTGTCATGTTTAATTATTTTATTTAATACATGTATGATTATGTCACATTTATCGTATACTTGAACAAACTACAAGTTGCTATTCTTTTAAATGGAGTTTGTTGAACAACTGCAGTGGTTACATCAATATAACCAATGGTCCCGTAATTTAAACATTTGTCTCTAAACCAAATAGTGAACTTCAATTTTAAACAAGTAAAACCTAAATGTACCATAAATTCCTAGGGTGTAAAAAGGGGGGTGGGGGGCTGGTAATAATTGGTATTGTGTTAATTGTTAAAACCATTGTATAGCTGGTAGGGTATAAAAGAAACCTCTACACTTCCTGAATAACCTTGAAGGAGTTTCTTACTTTGATTTGTAATTTGTAGGTGTTTTGAGAATGCCAAAAGTGTATATAGTCATGTTTATCATATTCATCTGAGTCGGAACCCTGAGGGATATTGTCTGTGGGATGGTTGTGAAAAACTCCTTAGGAAACGGTGGTCTCTTGCAACCCATGTACAGGTATGTATAACATGTGTGATAACTCATTGTTTATGTTATTAATTGTTTTGAATTTTTATGACCCATCTATGAAAGTAAGGGTCATATAATGTTTGGGTCTGACCATCCATCTGTCTCAAATGTTGGGAGATGTTGGACACTTTTGTTGCAATTACATAAAATGATTAAGATTGTTTTTTCTAATTAATGTCCCATAAGGGGCATTTTAAATTAGTTTGACAAGATTAACTTGAAAAGTGTCTTGGGGAAAATGATAATGTTTCAGGTTAATATACCAAGTTGGGCAAAAGTGTAGTAAAGCATGTTTGGGGATACACACTACTGAGACAAATAAAATGCCAACTTTAGTGTTAAGTTACATTATTCTGAGACTTGATTAAGATTTTTAGAGACAATTTTACTTACTTTGATTTAACACTTTAAAAGTTACTTTTACTAGCATAAAGGCTTCATCAGAAAGTTCATTATTTATTTTACAGGATCATCACTGTTCAGATTCTGCCTTACAAACAGCAGCTATCCGTCGTTTCCAAGCAACACAAACTGGTACCATCATCCAAAATCCTAGGATACCAGCTCTTGTTTATCCTCCTGATGCTGCATGGCAGGCTATTCGAAGATACACACCCAAACCACCATATCCAGAATTTACAGTGAGTACAAAACACCAAAACCTTAGTATCTGGAATTTACAGTGAGTACAAAAACACCAAAACCTTAGTATCTGGAATTTACAGTGAGTACAAAAACACCAAAACCTTAGTATCTGGAATTTACAGTGAGTACAAAACACCAAAACCTTAGTATCTGGAATTTACAGTGAGTACAAAACACCAAAACCTTAGTATCTGGAATTTACAGTGAGTACAAAACACCAAAACCTTAGTATCTGGAATTTACAGTGAGTACAAAACACCAAAACCTTAGTATCTGGAATTTACAGTGAGTACAAAAACACCAAAACCTTAGTATCTGGAATTTACAGTGAGTACAAAACACCAAAACCTTAGTATCTGGAATTTACAGTGAGTACAAAAACGCCAAAACCTTAGTATCTGGAATTTAGTGAGGAAATGTACACCAAAAACCACCATATCCAAAATAAACAGTGAGTGCAAAAACTCTTAAACCACACAGTGAATATTTATATTGCCAACACCACCATATCCAAAATTTAAAATGAGTTCAAAACACCAAAACCAACATATCCAGAATTTACAGGGAGTACAAAAACACCAAAATAACTATATCAAAATTTACAGTGAGTATTCAAATACCAAAACTATCATATCCAGAATTAAGTGTGTACAAAAACCACAATATCTAGTGAAGTGAACACAAAAGCACTGAAACTTCCATATAAGGAATTTACAGTTGTTACAAAAACACCAAACTTAATTATTAGTGAAAAAAATAAACTCACTTTACCGTGAATATGGGAAATATTTATCTTGTGACAATCATGGGTTACATGCATTTGTGAATTATTTGGATGTTCTGTCACTTGTTAAATAGTTCCTGGTATTCA
The DNA here is from genome assembly GCA_963971305.1 of Arcuatula senhousia. NCBI lineage: Eukaryota > Metazoa > Mollusca > Bivalvia > Mytilida > Mytilidae > Arcuatula > Arcuatula senhousia. The sequence continues at coordinate 12,203,815 of OZ020309.1, read as the reverse complement.
TCTTTAAAACTTCCATAACTAAAATTGACTTGGAGTTCAAAATTTACTCAATTGACTTATCTGTCTGTGAGTGATACTATTAAACAGCTTTGTATCCAGCATTTAACATAATTTGAGAAATGCTATCTAAAAGACTACTCATGTTTGATGTCATGTCTTAGTAAAATGTCTGTTATTTGACAGGAGCCTCGTGAAGGACCAGTTACCAAACACATACGACTAACGGCTGCACTTATACTCAGGAATCTGGCAAGATATTCAGCATTTGGAAGAAGGTAGGGTCAATGATTGAATAGTTAAAAATTTGTATCAGTGCCATACAAACAAGAGTAATGTTTGCAAATCTTGGAATGCATTTTGTACTTAATGTCAAAAATAGTCATTTCTAATAGGTCATTTAGATAAACATTCAAATGCATGCACTTGTATTTTGAATTTAGCTTCTTATCTACAAAAAATAAAGTATACAATTTCATTTAAGCCTTGTTTGGAAACATTTATTATGACTTTGTATGTTTGATTGAGCAAAATGTGCTAGGCAAACATTTTTAAATGCACCTGACTTAAGATTAAACTATGAAAAATTCACTGCAGTCACCTAACCAAAAGTAAACCAGAAAATGAAGATTTAAAAGAAATAGGAGATAATGAGAAGTTGAATAAATTCATACAACTATGACCCACACAAATAAGAGGCAATATGCAAATCCACAATGGAAAACTGCCAGCAATCTTTAATGTGCCCAGTGGTTTTATATTTGCTTAAAATAATGATTGATTCTATTTCAGTTTGATCAAGAGACATGAGTCTGTTATAAACTACACAGCTATGAGTTCTGTAGAATCATCAACCTCCCTGGCCAACTGTTTGTGGGAAATTCTACACGACACGTGCTAGTGGTACAAATAACAGATACTCCACATCTTGTCACATCGATGGGTGCGGACCACAGGCAGCAGAACTACGAATCTAAAACATCCCATTTTATCATTTGTTTGTTTCCATGTCTAAATGTTGCATATTATGAGAGGTGATTTTTATTAAATTAGATTTGTGTTATATAAATTTCAAATTTTTACCCTATTTTTGTTTGTGACCATTGAATGAATTGATCATAGATGAGATATTGTCCATGTTTATCATTGTTTAATGTGCTGGCATGTGTTATATCTTTTGTAAGATTGTGTATATCTATTTATTGTAGAGAGAAAATGAGATGACGTTTTGCATTTAGATATATCATATTTTGCATTCAATTTTCAAGTTGTCAGATGTATTTGAAAAAAAGAGTCTTTAAAATAAATCTCTATATGTATTTTGTATAAATTTTTGGTAGTTTTACTACAGTCTATATTAAGTAAATCCTTTGTACACTGAAAACCTGTCTACACCAAATGGTTTCCAATTTTATAAGCGGCGACTACATGTTGGGAGTTGGGAGCATTAAGATTTACACGTCTGTCCGTATGCATTTCCTTCAAGCTTTTCTCACACCGTATAGAAAAAATGATTTGAAATTCGGAAAAATGGTTCAATATGACAAATGGTTTGTCCTAAGCAACTTTTGGACCTGTCAGACTTCTACTTCCTGTTTAGGACTGGGTCAATATCAAAATTTATTCCATCAAGCTTTTGTCAGACACTGTAAACAAGAATGATTTGAAATTAGTATTTGGTTCAGTGTCCTAAATGACATTCAGACCTGAGGAACTTCTTCTTTAGGTTGGGGCCTTACACAGGGGCATCTGTGTCACTTGGACACATTCCTTAACTACAACCTGAACACTTGCCTATAAATAACAATAATAAGTTCTTCAGATGTAAAAGGTTTTGGTTTATACAGTTTTCACTGTACAATGATGTAAACAAGTTTTGTATAACAGATAGTAATGAGAATGAAATCAGCATACATGACATCAAATCATGGCAATGTAAAATCTAATGAAGCAGCCATAGCCTTTAATATGAAAAAGTGGTTGCTGCTCACTGTCATGCAATTGCCACCCCAAAAAAGTAGTGCAAACAACTTAAAACCAATCTCAGTTCAATGGACCCAACCTCCACCTATTAATGATTAACTATACACCAAACAATGAACAGTTAAATCAAATTGATAAAAAATCAGTTAAGCCAAAAAAAAACAACAATAAGTTCCAAGATATGAAAAAGAAACATGACACAGATCAAAGACAAACTTTCTTTAATATTTCTTTCTATTACTACTTGCAATATAAATAACTTTCTCACACCATTACATAATTAAAATTTTTATAAACAACTTTTCTGAATCGAGGGACAACAGGATTTGACTATGCATGCAACTAGATTGACTTTTGGATGCCTTGTGAGAATTTCATATCACACAAGGTAGAAGAAGTCTATTAATTTTGGGGTCAAAAGGTCTATGGTATGCATCACAACCTATATATGTAAACAGCAATTTGAAAATCCACAATGGAAAACAGCCAGCAGACTTAAATGTCACAATTGGTTGCTGCTCACCACTTTGCAATTGGCTCTAGATAAAAAGTAAAATGCATTCTGATACAAAGCCAATCCTAAAATATCAGAGACAAGACCTGCTTCTGTCAAAAATTGCAGATTAATATTTTAGAATAAAATTTGATTTATGCTTGTTGAAATTTGAGTTTAATTTGTTTTTTAGGCTTAACTCAAACACGTAGATAGAATTTCATGAAGAACTTTCACACAATTAAGGCTAATGAGGTAAGGGAGAAGTTAATTGATTTTGGAGTCAAAATGTCAGAGGTCTAAATTTGCCAGGCAGGAGACATAGAGCCATGCTTTTGTCTTTCATGTATAAAGGGATAAAATAAGTGTGTGTGTACACTTTTGTTTTAGGGGTTCATATGTCACCATTTTCAAGACGTGTTTTGCTAAGGAAAATCCTAATCAGAGGCTCCATGTTCAATCTGAATCACTCGCCTGGTCCTTAAGGTCTTTCTTCAAGGTGCCATCTTACATTTACTTGACCAAATGGAGACTTGTAAAGCTTAATAAAAAGCTACGCCGAGCGCAACATGTTGAAACCTGTACATTTGCAGCCCAATATGGATTGTCAAATACTTTGGATGCACGCAGCCCATGGTGGACTGACACATGCATTCTTTGGGGGACTTTGAATTGCATATTTGGATTTTGTTCACACATTTATGTAGTCTGTACCAACCTTCAAGGAAAACTCGTAATGCGCTTTTGGTCCCTTTAATCACTAATATCCCCAAATTGGTAAGAGATATTGCTAACCTGAATGGAAAATGATGGCATCAATTTACAAGGATTCCGATGAAAAAAAGATTTTCAAAATTGGACCACAAATAAAAAAGTCGATTTTTTGGGTGTGGCCCCTTTTTGACCCTCTGATAGCAATATAACAGTACAAGATACTTCAAAACTGTCGTTACATTTTTCTGAAAGAATTTATTAAGGATTACAATGAAAAAAAAATTACAAATTGTATGAAAGGTAATGTTCTACAGAGTTTTGTCTTAACATCCAGTTTCCCCCTTTTGGTCCCTTTTCTTTGAAATGGTAGGGGCAAAAATCCCTTAATACATGAGGAAACTTTCTCTAGTGGTTAGAAACATCATTTTAAAACAATGTAACAATTGGTCAGCCCACTACAATTAATTTGTTCAAATAAAACCATTTGCCAAGACAAACTCTTATAACTGTCATTTTTTGCCCCTTTGACCCCTAAATTCTCTAACACGGTATGAGATATTGCAAATCTGATTGAAAACGCAGGCAGGGAATTTCACAAGGATTCCAATGAAAAAAAGATTTCGAAAATCGGACCACAAATAACAAAGTAGATTTTTTGGTTGTGGCCCCTTTTTGACCCCTTATAGCAATGTAACGGTACAAGATACATCAAAACTGTTGTTACATTTTGTTGACAGCATTTATTGCGGAATACAATAAAAAAAAGCCTGATCAAAATTGGATGAAAATTAAACATTCTACAGACGTTTTGTCAATATACCCATTTTTGCCCTTTTTTCTTCAACGGTAGGGGCCAGAAACCCAAAATGCAATACCAACCTTCCTTTAGTGGTTATAAACATCATATCAAAAGTTTTTATCAATTGGTTATCTACAACTTAAGTTATTGCACGGAAATCAAAGTGTCTACAGACGACGACAACGACATCGCCATAACATAATACAATCGCAAAAATTTTGCGGTCGTATAAAAAGCTGAAGGTTTAAGCAAGCGACATCTTTTTTTTTTCTCTGCAATAGTTTTCAATCTATAGCTGTATACGACAAAAACATGAAAAAAACACTATTTTTTACCTTAAGGGGCTGTAACCCCTTTCTGACAACTTCCAACCAATGGAGACTTTGTAGAGCTTAGAGAACAAAACATTTGAGCAAGCAACAGCTTATCTCTCTCTGCAAAAGTTTTCGTCCTATAGGGAAAATCATGAAAAACCGCTATTTTTTACTTTTAAGGACTATAACCCCTATAAAGGCTTATCTGAGGACTTTGACCTGATGGAGACTTATGTAGAGCTTTATGAGCTGGCAATAGCATTTCCCTATCTGCATTAGTTCTCATTCTATATATATAAAAAAAAAAAAAAAAAAAAGCTATTTTTGACCTAAAAGGGCCATGACCACTATTAGGGGTAGTCTGACAACTTCAATTCAAAAGACTACAGTAGAGCTTTTGATTCTGAAGAGCCTAAGATCCTTCGTATTTTTTCTATCTGTCATGGTTGCTGAGTTATAAACCATCTTAAGTGATTTTACCCTATGTTTTGTTTTTAGTAACAGCGGCCATGTTTTTTATAGAATCTTTTCAAATTGATAATCATTTGTTGCCAGCATGTCATAAATCATTACTGCAATGTTTCATTTAAATGCATATTGTCAACCAAAATTTTTTAAAAATTGTCTGTCATTTAGACCAAAATGTATTAAAAGAAAATTGGGTATATATTTATTACCAAATTTGCCTTAAACTTGGTTTATTTTGCTTAAAATTATTCCACCATGTTGATTGATAATTTGTTTATTACCTTTGATAGATGCATTTTTAGCATATTTATAACAACCATCAATCAGGATTTCGAATGTTTTGTTCCCTAAGACTTTAAAATGGAGACATATTGAACAAACTCAATGTGAACTATCTATATCATCTTTATTACTTTAATACAAGCCATTATTGTCATTTTATTAATTGGCGGCTTTGGCATTTTCGTCATCACATAGATTTCTACACAGGCTAAAACCTTGAGTTACAGATTACTGGCCATGTGTATGAACCAGCAAAGTTTATTAAATAAACAAAATTAAATACAGTGCATTGCTAAGAAAGGATAAGAGCTCATGAATATGAATTTTTGTAAAGCTATACAAATTTTAATTCATAGAAATTCAAATGATTAGGTAAATAGGGTTTTTGTTGTTCATATGATTAAATTAAGACATAACAAGTTGTCTGTTGGCCTTTTTTGTTAGTACAAAAATTTTACTTTTCGTAGACATCATCCCTTTAAATTGGTTCAGTGGTTATTTAAAGAAGATTTTTTAAATTGATAATTAAAAATGACTATCGACGATGAAGGACTACACGCATAGTGATGGCTAAGGTGTTGTATATGGAAAGATATTCTTTGCTGTAACAGGAGAAACTTATCCATAATTATCCCCAACTTTTCAAAGGATAAAATAGCTTATATCACAATTTTTCAGTGTATTAAACATACAACAGTAACAAAACACAAACAGACAGACATTAGAAGAAACCTACTGGGCCCCAATATCACTAAGTTGGTAATAAAAAAAAAAAGTACAAAGTTCCAGACAATAAGTTTTGCTATGACTGACGTGCAGTTCATCTAATCAAGACTCATCAGAGGCAAGTTAATTGTATCTTGCTGTATAATTGTATTCAGCTTCATGAAGATGAGAGTGCTGTTATAAGGAAATAAAGGTATATGTATGTTATGTTGTGCCTCTTTTTATGGTGTTGTCTTGTTTGTCTATGTCTTTTCAAACTTCTGACATTACAAGAACTGAATTCCTGGGTCCCCCGCCAAGTGGCAAAAATTCTAAGTCAGCACGCTTAATAGGAAGGAGTTAAGCAACAGACCTGGAAACACATCCCACCATCTGGGATAATTGCCAAAAGCTGCATACCAAATATCAAAAACCTACGAATAGTAATAGCTGAGCAATCTGTTATGAAAAATTTTCCATTCTTGACTCATTAAAAATTCTAAATCAGCTCTTTTAAAAGGAAGTAGGTGAGCGACAGACCCAAAAATGCATCCCACCATATGAGACCCATACGTAAAACTGCATACCAAATATCAAAAGCCTACAAATAGTAATAGCTGAGAAATCTGTAACAATTTTTTTTCCATTTTCGACCCTTAAAAAAAGTCGGCTTACTTAACAGGAAGTAAGTAAGTGACAGACCTGGAAACACATCCCACCATATGGGACCCCTACCTGAAGCTGCATACAAAATATCAAAAGCCTACCATTAATAGTTTCTGAGAAATCTGTTACGAGGAGAAGTGTGAAGATGAAAGGACGGACACCAAGATGTGTATGTCACTGCTCCACATTGCAGCGAGGGACAAAAATGTCCTATTTGTACTTCTTTGCTCCTTACACATTACATAATTGAACCAAAGTTTTCTATACAACATAAAAAAAAGTCCGATATTAATTTAATTTCTTGGATAAACTATTCCCTGTTTGTATGGACCTCAGCTTGCAACACAAACCTGAATTAAAGTCATATATCACTTTCACTGTCAAATATTTTGTAAGCAGGAAGTAGAAAAATTTTTAGCCAAAATTTATCTATGCCATTAATTACAATAGAATTTATCTATGCCATTAATTACAATAGAATTTATCTGTGCCATTAATTACAATAGAAGTTGAATATCAAGAAGGTGTAGTTATTTCCCAGAAATAAACTGATGGATAGTGCCAAAGTGATCCCAAGATGTCACTTTTAGGCAACATGATAAAATAATGACATACAAAACAAGATATTTATTATGTAACGAGGATAACAAAAGAAAAGAAGAGCCTTTATTTAGTACAAAGAATAATATATTATCTGCAGTATATATTTTCTCTCTTATGTATGATCATGAACTACTACGATAATGAGGTTGAAATGTTGTTTGTTCACACGGCTGTAGAACTGTTAGCTCGATTTTTTCCACGACGTTGTGCCAACCGTGATGCTCCCACTGGCTCTAGTACAGGCTTTGGTGCGTTGTTCAAAGCATTAAACATAGCTCTAACTTCACCCTGTAATGTAAGAAGAGAGAACTTGCATGAGCTTTAATGTAAATAAACATTGGTTTAACTTGATAGCTTTATATTACATTTCTTAAGGCATTATTCAAATGAAGACTGCTAAAATTGAACACCTCCCTTTTGGATACAAATCACGAAATTTGCAACTCGCTAAAATTACCACTATAGGGCATCAGCGACAAATGCTGTATAGCAGGTTATTTTAGCAGATTTGCAAATTTCATGATTCCTTGGACCTTGGGAATAAAGCGGAAAATGGAACCTTGCAAAAATTTCCCACTATAGGGTGTAAGGATGAACCTAAAACTGCTGCATCAACTGAAAACTAGAATGTCTATTAACTCAAATTTAGGAAATGATGTACTACGCTTGCTGGTATCAAGGCTTCTAAGCTTTAACATGTTTATGTTGTAATGAGAAGATAACTTTGTTCTTCTGGATTAGACTGTCATTGAGATTTTTCTGTTTGGTTTACTGGTAACAAACTTGCCTTTTTTATACGACCGCAAAAAATTTGCGGACGTATAATGGTATGATGCTGTCGTTGTCGTGGTCGGTGTCTGTTAACTTTTTAGTGTTTCCACAATAACTTTAGTTCCAGTTATCTGATTGCTATGAAACTTGACAATGATGTTCCTTACCATAAAAGGATGAATGGGATTGATTTTGGGGGTCCCCCAATTTTTCGTTTAGAAATTAGGGGCCAAAAATACTACTTTTTTGTTTGTTTCCACAATAACTTTAGTTCTAGTTATCCGATTGCTATGAAATTTGACAGTGAAGTTCTTTACCATACAAGGATGAATGGGATTGATTTTGGGGGTACCCCCTTTTTTTGTTTCGAAATTAGGGGCCCAAAAGGGACAAAAAATTCAAATATTTTACTTGTTTCCACCTTAACTTTGGTCCTAGTTGGCCGATTGCTGTGAAATTTGTTAAGAATGTTTCTTACAATAAAAGAATGAACCTGATGAATTTTTGCGCCCCCTTTTTCTCCGTTGTGTAATTAGGGGCCAAAAGGGGCCAAATTAAAAACTTTTTTATTTGTGGTCCGATTTTGAAATTTTTTTTTGCATGATTGTTCTTGTCAAATAGCGGATACAAAATTAAGAATTAATTTTTACTTCCCCCCCTTTTTCCCCCTATTACGTAATTAGGTGCCAAATGGGGCCAAAATCAAAACTTTTATATTTGTGGTCCGATTTTGAAATTTTTTTTTGCAAGTTTATTCTTGTCAGGTAGCGAATCCCAATTTGAGAATTAATTTTTGCAACCATCCCTTTTTTCACTTGTTTTGTAATTAGGGGCCAAAAGGGGCCGTAAACAAAACTTTTTTATTTCTGGTTTGTTTTTGAAATTTTTTTTTGCAAGTTTATTTTTGTCAAGTAGCAAATCCAAATTTGAGAATTTATTTTTGCGACCCCCACCCTTTTGCTCCTGTTACGTAATAAGGGGCCAAAAGGGGCCGAAATTGAAACTTTTTTAATTCTTGTCCGATTTTGACAATTTTTCAGCAAGTTTATTCTTGTCAAGTAGCAGATTTATTTTTGTGTCCCCTTTTTTTTACTGTTACGTTATTAGGGACCAAAAGGGGCCAAAATTGTAACTTTTTTTATTTCTGGTCCGATTTTGAAAAAATTTTTTGGATGTTTGTTCTTGTCAAATAGCAGATACAAAATTAAGAATTAATTTTTGCGACCCCCCCTTTTTCCCCTATTACGTAATTAGGGGCCAAATGGGGCCAAAATCAAAACTTTTTTATTTGTGGTCCGATTTTGAATTTTTTTTTTGCAAATTTATTCTTGTCAGGTAGCGATTCTAAATTTAAGAATAAATTTTTGGGGCTGTAACCATAATTTAAAAAAAATTCTGGTTCTTTTAATTTTTTCCCCAAACATTATTCTTTTAAAGAGTAGAATACAACATTCAAAATTTATATTTTTACCCCCTGGGTCGAAAGTCCATCAGAGAAGCATGTGTCAAAAACCTTTGTCAGTCCACCATGGGCTGCATGTGTCCAGAGCAATAGACTATCCATATTAGGCCTAAAACGTACAGGGTTCAACATGTTGCGGTCGTATCATGCTGCGCTCGGCGAAGCTTTTTATTTACCACCGTTATCATTCCCTTAGTATGTAGTGTATTCATACCTTTTTGTTTGCCTTCCTTGGTTATTTTCAATCACTGTTATTAAGACAAAACCGTCTGAATAAATTGTAGTTGTTGAGATACAAAGTTCATGTTTTAATAAGATAGATTTTGATATGATTTTAGAATACCTTAAGATGAGGGCCATTAAGTACAAGTTGTCTATCTGATAATTCCTCTCGCTGAGCGATCCATGGATGATTGAGCACTTGAGTAGCTGACAGACGTCGGGCTGGATCAACATGTAACATCTTCTGCACCAAGTCCTACAAACGATACGATGAATGTCACAATTACTTAGAAACTTTGATCATTTAAACATTTAGAAGTTTGACATGTTTTTATTAAGATTTAGACTTACTACCGTGAAAGTACAAAGTTAGAGGAGTTTAGCAAAATGCACATGTTTGTGGGTTTGCAAATTCATGGTCTTGAGAACTGGATTGTAGAATTTAGAAAACATGGAAAATTATCCATCATCATTATTGTATGATTTTGTGGTTTGATAGACTCAGAAAATTGGTACCCGACAAACAATACTATTTTAATAGTAAGTCAATACCTTTTGTAGTAAGTTGTAAATTTAAACAATTCAAATAGGTACTTGTTATTTCAGGACAGGTACAGTGTTTGACAACTTAATGTAATACACATAATTTGACAACGTACTGTAATACACATAATTAAGTTTCCTAACCCTATCACATAACAAATAAACATGTGCTCGAATTCAATCATAAACATTTGAAACAAAATATCAACCATTCTGCTATATATTAAAACTGTAAAACTATCTCATACAAACCTTGGCTGCTTCAGAAACTGTGTCCCAGTTTCCACCATTAAGTTTAAACTTCCCGACCCCAATACGGGACAAGATGTCATTGGGCGTGTCATTTGGACCATTAGCAAAGGGAGTGTGCCTGAAAAACATCAGTCAAAATAAACCAATTCAGCTAATTTACATATCGAGGAACTTAAGTGCCCATAGCCTTTTAAGCAAAGTGTTTAAAGACTCAAAATACAAATGAATTAATTTACCAGGCTTGCTTTCAGTCAGAAAATAGATCTAGAGGAAAATGCTTAAGAAGGATATGTATTTTGTAATATATTATAAGATTGATATTAAATAGATAGATGTTTGAAAGTTATGCACAATAATAAATAGGTTTGGCTTTTAACAGTTATTTTATCTCCTAACGTTTATGAATTTCCTTTTTAGAGTAGATTTGATACATTAATATAAACATCCTACACTAACATGAAAACCTAGACCTACCCTGCCAACATTGTATACAACAGAACTCCAAGACTCCATATATCACAAGCAGCATCATATCCTTGTCTCTTGAGTACCTGTCAAAAAAAAAATTTAGTGAGAATGTTTTTCGATACCTGAAAATAACCTACTGTCACTTCTGATATACACTTTTAAAAATAAGGAACCTTAGCGAGTGAACACAAAATACCCCAAAGGTCCCATACTATCAAGACTGAAACTGAATCAAAAGATCCATCACTCTTTCTGGTCTTCTTCAAATGTCTATTACTGTGGTTTCATCATTATTTGTGGGGTATAAATTTTCATGGTTTTCCTGGGTATCCTTGAACCAGGAAATTTGATGTCCCACGAAAAGGAAATTTAACATTGGTGTGTATGCTGCAGACTTAAGAACCACGAATTTAAGAATCCACAATCTGATAATTTTTCACCAAACCACGAAAATTGGTACCCATGAAAATAAATGAATCAACAGTATGTAAAGGATATATAGAAAGACAGTTAGTGAAATACCATAATATGGATACTGTAATAATGGGCAAAGATCACACACCTATATACCTCGAATCACACACCTGTCTCCAGAATATCAGAAAAAGTTGAGGTGGTTCAAGAAGTATTAAGGGTGTACAACATGAATATGAACTCAGCTTACACCTTCAGAATGTGGGCTGGAGTGGATCCAGATACAGATTTAAAATTATGGTTGGCTTCAAAATCTCCTAAATAACGGTTTCATTAGTTGAACACAAAAACTAGAGTGTGTCTTGAATTGCACATAATCTCTTAACGTATAGGCCTTAACTGAGAACTTAACTAAAATATAATGGGCAGAGTACCACTCTGTACAAGAGTAACAAAGGCTTCCCGTTTGACAGGAAAATTTGGTTAGGAACTGTATGAAACAAGAGGTCCAAGAATATTTTTTTCAAATTGCGCGCCCTCCCGTTTGAAAATTTCTGGATCTGTCACAAAGTAACTCTGCTCCTGATCACTGATGATATACAGGACCTGGTCCAACAAATGGACTCACAATTGATAAATCTTATTATATGCAAATATTACAATGGAAATTCTAAATTTCATTTTTTTTTTACAAAATGAATGGTTTTCATGCATCTCTACAAGATATAACAAATCATGCAAATCTATGATAAATGTACCAATAACTCCTTAAAATCACTCTTAAATAAGTCAAATTCCCATTCCTCATTCTAGATCCATCTTCAGTTTTAGAATGAAAGATGTCCGATTTTTCATTTAAATCAATTCTTGAGATTTCATATTCTACATTCAATGTTACTGAATATCAGGATATCTCACCTAAGGGCCAGTCACACCCCTATTGAATAATAGCATATCCCATCAACCCCTACTCAATAATACAATGTCTCATTCTAGATGCACCCCCTACTGAATAATAGGATGTCTCATTCTAAATGAACCCCTGTTGAATAATAGGACATCCCATCCTGGATCCACCCCTACTGAATAATGGGACATCCCATCCTGGATCCACCCCTATTGAGTAACACACTGAGGTGGAAATCTACTCTACTGAAACCTCTTACCTTTGTTGTTAATAACTTAACAGTTCCCGTCTAAAAATAGCCCACTTTATTAGATGACTCTACCTTTTTTGCAGTGTTTTTTTTTTCAGTTTACATTATTTTAAGGAAAAATTCATAGAACGCTTAGAATATGACCAATGAATAAAACTTATTAGTAAAATCAGGCCAAAAAAAGTGACATAATCTTAATTTACCGTACTAATGACACTTAACATCTCCTTGAACTGTCTGCTTACAAAATGACAGTTATTTTACCACATTGCATGGATACTCACCTCTGGGGCCACAAAGTTAGCAGTATAACATGGAGTCATTAACAGTCCATTTTCAGCACGTAGTTGTTTAGAGAAGCCAAAGTCACAGATTCTTAGACTTTCTGGAGATCCACTCGTATCAGCATACAGTATGTTGGAAGGCTTAAGATCACGATGTACAACCTGAAATGGAACAGAGTCATTTCAACATCCATGAAAACTGTCTACAGATTATAATTACTTAAATATTTTAGATATTTCTTAGATAAAGCTTGAGTATGAAAACTGAATGGATCTATTATAATATCTGTATCTGGGGTGTATACATATTGTAAATCCTATTTCTTTGGATAAAGTTTAATATAATCTCAACCTTTGTACAGGAATATTATATATAACATGTAACATATGTATAGGTTAAAGCTTACCCTTCATAAATTTATTCTCCATCCATAATGGTCATTACACAAGTTCATGTTGCTAGTTGTAAGTTAGTTGTTTTAAATGTGGGTTTTGTTGTATGCTTTTTTTAATAATTGTCTTATATGTCTACCGATTTTGTCTTTGTATTTTCAGACTTAGGGCAGTTTAGGGCCCCATTGGAACTTCTGCATTTCTTTCAGTAACCAACAAATGTTATGTTTATGTACACTTGTTGAAACCCTCACTGGTCTTTAAAGTTGTAATATTATCACAATGTACAAAATTTCATTGTAATCTAACTTATACCTATTTGATAAATTTAACTATGAATAGATATGGCAAAAATCAGACCGAAGAATTAACTTGTAGATCTTACTCCATTAGAATGTAAAAATTCTGCAGTCTTTGTGGACACACAACTTTCTAATCGACAACATATTTGTACAGTTTGGTGGACATGTTTTTCAGCAGACTACAGGTATCCCAATGGGCACAAATTGTGCCCCATTGCTTGCCGATTTGTTTCCTCATTCATATGAAGCGGAGTTCTTACATTCACTTCTAGACAAAAAGGACCGCAAACTTGCTTTATCTCACATTTCGTTATATTGATAATGTCCTTTCACTAAACAATCCTTGATTTGGTGACTATTTTCATCTCATATATCCGAAGGAACTTGAGATAAAGGACACTACAGATTCTAGGAGGTCCGCTTCATATTTGGATCTATTTCTCAAAATTGACACACTGGGAAGGCTTTGTACAAAGCTCTATGACAAACATGATGACTTCAACTTTCCAATAGTTAACTTTCCCTTTCTGTGTAGCAACATTCCGTCCGCTCCAGCATATGGAGTTTACATATCACAATTGATTCGTTATTCAAGAGCATGTGGGGAGTACAACGACTTCCTTGATAGAGCTACACGGCTGACAAGCAAATTGTTAACACAGGGGTAGGTTGCTCCCAGGTTGTTGTCATCACTCAAGAAATATTAAGTACAGGATTTCTATCTCTCAGATGAGCACAGATGTTGGTTTGACATAGAGTTTTGCAATGTTATCCTTTCCAGAATTGACCAACACTAAATCGATCTTTGGCAACGTGACAGGTGTGCTATAGCAAGCAGGAACTGCTTACTCTTCCGGAGCACCTGAGTTCACTCTCGTTTCCACTTGAGTTCACGTTGCTGAATGAGGTTTTGCTGTTATGTGTGTGTGTGTTTTATGTTGTTATGTGGTTTGTTTTGTTATGATGATTTTTTGTCTACCGGTTTTGTCTTCGTCTTTACGGTTTTATGATACTGATTACCCCTTTGGTACACCTTTGCTTCTTTGTAATGACTTGCAGATCTTACCCCATTTGAATGTAAATATTCCACAGTCTTTGTAACAACTTGAAGAACAGCACTGGCCTCTCGCTCGGAGAAGAATTTTTGACGGAGAATTTTGTCCAGCAGTTCTCCCCCCTGCATCAGTTCTGTCACCATGTATACTTTACCACCATTATCAAACACCTAAAAAACAAGAATACTCTGAGCAAGCTCACAAAAGGATACCCCCCACTTCATATTGGACTCTGTACTGTAAAAAAAATCCCAAGTCCAGTTATCTCCCCTCCATGATAACCGAGAGCAATACAAATTCTTCATGCACATCTACAGATGATGTACTTCCTTCATGATAAGTTTCATCAAAATCCATCAAGCGGTTTAGGAGGAGTTGCACTTATGGGGTCTCCCATTGAATAATGTATTTAAAAAGTCTTAGTCCAATTATATCCCCTGAATGATGCCTGATTGCGATGAAATTTCTTCATGCACATCTACATATGATGTACTTCCTTCATGTAAAGTTTCATCAAAATCCTTCAGGCAGTTTAGGAGGATTTGCGCTTATGATGTCTCCCGTTGAATAATGGTCTCCCCTTGAATGTATCTAAAAAGTCTAAGTCCAATTATCTCCCCTGAATGATATCCAAGAGCAATGAAAATTCTTCATGCACATTTATATATGATGTACTTCCTTCAGGTAAAGTTTCATCAAAATCCTTCAAGAGGATTAGGAAGAGTTGCACTTACAGGGTCTCCCATTGAATAAAGTCCAATTATCTTTTCTGAATGATGTCTGATTGTGATGAAATTTCTTCATGCACATCTACATATGATGTACTTTCTTCAGGTAAAGTTTCATCAAAATCTTTCTTGCGGATTAGGAAGAGTTGCACTTACAGGGTCTCCCAATGAATAAAGTCCAATTGTCTTTCCTGAATGATGTCTGATTGTGATGAAATTTCTTCATGCACATCTACATATGATGTACTTTCTTCATATTAAGTTTCAGCAAAATCCTTCAAGCGGTTTAGGAGAAGCGCTTACAAATATGTGGACAGACAGAATGACGAACAGACAGACAGGGGGTATAAAAATCTGTCAAAGTCAAAAATGGCCAGTAAGAAGGTCAGTGACAGACCTGAAATGAAATCACACATTATCGGACCCCACCCTGATACGAAATATCAAGTGGCTGTGATCAGTATTTGCTGAGAAAACTGTTACCAAAATTTCTTCAACAACCTCCCGCCGCCTGACATTTACTACTTTATAACACAGATTTTTCACTCTGTGACATCCAGCCAAATATTATTATATTAGATAAAAACATTAACGAGTAGAAATGTTTCTTAATCCATACATGATTTTTCGTGTAAAAAAACCCATGATTCTATTCAAAGATTTGAACTTAATATTCATAAACATGTACTAAAAAAACTTTTTCGGGCAATTCATTATCACTAATTTCCTGAGAAACAGAAATCATCACAAGTTAATTACATGTACTTTAATTTAATTTATGATTTTAAATTTTTGCCTCTAGCAAAAGGAAAAAAACCAATTGTCTTTTATGTAAAGTTTCATCAAAACCCATCAAATGGTTTTGAAGGAGTTGCACTTATGTGTAATGTTGACCATAGATATAATATACATAGATAAAGCTCCCGACAGACATCTGAGGCAGATGATATTCGCCGACTTTTTATCACCCACTTGATTTCGGGGTGTCATACTTGGTGTTAATTGACATAATTGAGTGAATATCGACTGATTTTATGACCGAAAGATAATGGCGTCCAACTTTCAATGAAAATGAGAATCTATGATCAGAAGCAGTATGGGCATAAAAAGTACTTGGACTGGGGTCTTGCGTGGGATTACAGATTTTGTATCTGTCTCCTTGATTACATTAAACGAACTAACAACTTTCTTTTCGTTCTTCGTTTTTCGCCGTCTTGATATCTTTAGCCGACATGCATCACAAACGTATGGTGGATCATAAAATTGAGGCAAAAATATTGGATATTTTTTTTACAATATGTAAAAATTTGATCGAACTTGAAATTTTATTCTATTGTTTAGAAATTGTATTTTTTTTAAGTTAAGGTCATTCATTTTTTACGCAATCAAGAACAAATTCTTAATTACAGACAATTTTAGCTGAAAACTTTTTCTGTATTTTTTCTTTGTAATTTTCCACATGTTTAAAAAAAAGCCAACTGTTGGTCACAAACGTAATGGTTTCATAACGGAAAAACGTTTAAACATTAGCGGACATTTTCGTCTTTTAAATCACCATGCAGATTTTTTATCAAATTGATTTGCTTCTATACGAAAAAAAAAAAGAAAACAAAATTGTTGAAAATTTAAACAAGAGGCTCCCAAGAGCCTGAATCGCTCACCTGAACTACACAGATACATACATTTGTAGATATTATTGTGCTTAACCATATGCCATTTAAATTTATGAAATATCTTGGTTAGTTTTCAAGATATTGGGCTTTTTAAGTGCAAATTTGGCAAAAATTAGGAAAAAGAACAATAACTCCCACATCAGCAGTCAGATCTTTTCCGAAATTTCAGGACAGGTACATCTTAATATGCTGATCACTTTTGATTCTTGCACAATTTTGATATCTGAAACCAGTTTTGAGTTATTAGCAAAAAAATGAAATTTGCCCCTATGTTCTATTTTTAGCCTTGGTGGCCATGTTTTTTTTTACGAATCAAAAATCTGAACGATAGAGTTGTAGCATATAAGCTATCAAACAGTGTGCCATGTTAAGATGCAGTTGGTCTTTAGGTTTCAGACAAGTCAGGGGAAAAGTAATGAACAATGGTAAATATTGACGCTTTAAGGGCCATAACTCCTAAAAGAAATGGTTCTACAGCTTTGACCTAATTACATGAATTGTAGATCTTGATGTGCTTAATCATATGCAATTTGAATTTTTGAAATATTTTGTATAGTTTTCAAGATATAGGGCTAAATAAGTGAATTTTTTTTTTTTAAATCCAGAAAAAGGGCAATAACTCCTATGTTGTTTGTTGGATCTTCTTGAAAATTTCAGAGCAGGTAGATCTTGAGATGCTTATCACTTTTGTCTCCCATCAGAATTTTGATATCTGTTACCGTTTTTGAGTTATTTGCAAAAAACTGTAATTTGACCCCTATGTTCTATTTTAAGCCATGGAGGCCATATTCTTTGACGAATCAAAAATCCGAACGATAGAATTGTAGCATTAATGCTATTAAACAACTGTGCCAAGTTTGGTTGAAGTTGGATGTATGGTGTCAGACAAGTTAATCTTTGAAATTCAGGGTAAAAGTAATGAAAAATGGTAAAATTTGACGCTGTAAGGGCCATAACTCCTAAAAGAAATGGTTCTACAGCTTTGACCTAATTACATGAAATGTAGATCTTGATGTGCTTAATCATATGCAATTTGAATTTTTAAAATATCTTGTATAGTTTTCAAGATATAGGGCTAAATAAGTGCAAAATTTTGAAAAAATCCAGAAAAAGGGCAATAACTCCTACATCGGTTGTTGGATCTTCTTGAAAATTTCTGGGCAGGTAGATCTTTTGGTGCTGATCACTTTTACCATGTGCCAGAATTTTGATATCTGTTACCGTTTTTGAGTTATTTGCAAAAAACTGCAATTTACCCCTATGTTCTATTTTTAGCCATGGCGGCCATGTTTTTCAACGAATCAAAAATCCCCACGCTACTTTTATACTACCTATGCTAATTAACAACTGTGCCAAATTTAAAAGCCACTGGACTTATGGTGTTAGAGGAGTTAACGTTTGAAAAATGTTAACGACGACGGACGACTGACGACGGACGACGGACGACTGACGACGGACGACGACGGACGCCAAGTGATGGCAATAGCTCACATGGACCTTCGGTCCAGGTGAGCTAAAAATCGGTGGTCCTTAACTTTTGTCCAAGTGTATATAATTACTACGAACAAGAATTCAAATTTTCTCTATCGATAAAAAAGAAGATTTTCAAACGATTATATGAAAATTCGACGCACTTCGACGATGTTATGACTAGTATCACTAGATAGGCAAACTTTTCCTCTTTTAATTAGACTTGGTCTGATATATAGGAAATTACAGAAAAAGAAGTTATCGCAGTTTTAAAGAACCTACCGGTTAGTTCCATATTTAATTAATGACATTTTTGTAGTAGATAACATCATTACAGTGACCGTTTTCTTCAACCGATTTTCATCAAATAAACACTGACAGACAGGTCGTATCATGCTGTGTCTACTTTATTGCACCCGCTCACCTTATCGTTTAAGGATTACCGGTAATTAACTAATTATTATACCACCGATAAGGTCAGCCATCGATAATATAAGATTAATTATCATATACCCTCAACATATCGGCGAATATCATCTGCATCAAAGACCTCGCTACGCAGTGCCGCGTGTTTGATATATCAAAGAGAACCGTGGGGTACACAGCATGGCAAAAACCTCGAGCTTTATCTATGTATATTATATCTATGTGTTGACAGACAGACAGACAAACAAATGGGGTGAATCATATATAGTCCCATTTTCATTGCTTGTCTTCTTGAAACAGTCTTATAATTGTCAAAACAATTTATATGTGTGTAAGTAGAAGTAGAAGTCAGTAATTATGCTATTTTTGTATATACATGTATATGCTATTCTTGACATAATATTAAGGCAGGACAAAATTTTAATATAACTAAAACATACATCTCTCAACCGTATTATGTTAGGATAATGTCCAAATCTTAGCAATATTTCTATTTCTTCACTGGGATCTCTCTTTTCTTTTTCCATGATCTAAAACATAAGGAATGAGACAAGTTTTATACATCAAACTCAATTTTCCAAGTTTAATTTTCATGAATTTATTTATCATATGAAAAGCACAAAATCCCCTAGTGATAAATCTCACTTTTTACAGAATAGACCATAATAAGATAATTCCTAAATTCTCATCCACATTTGTTGAAAATATGGGGGGGGGGGGCGAATTTTATTTCTTTTTTTTATCCGTTTTGGTAAAATATTCTGTCATCTTGCGAAAAATTAACCAAAAATGAAGGAACCTTAGTGAGCACGCTAACATACCCCACGCATCCACATTATGGACAGAGAATATGTATTTGAGTTAGGAATAAAAAAAGTCAGAGTTGTTGTCTTTCCAAGTTGGCTCTTCAAACATGAAAAAAAATGAGTGACAGACCTGAAAATGTATCCCACCATATGGGACTCCTACCTAAAGCTACGTACAAAACACCAAAAGCCTATGATTAATAGTTGCTGAGAAATCTGTGACGAAAATTTTCAACCCTGAAAATTAAGTGAAAAAAATATAAGTCGGCTCGTTTAACAGGAAGTATCTTATCGACAGACCTGAAAATGTATCCCACCATATGGGACCCCTAGCTGAAGTCAAAATAAATTTTTTTGATTGGGCTGAAAAAATTTGGGGCGGGAGGGGCCGAGAATTTAGAATATTTTTTAATATTGGTCGTATGCTATAATTTTTTCAAAAATATAACTGTTATACTGACCTTGACAGCAAAACTGGACCCTGACAACTTGTGAATGCATCGTTTACACACTGAGTATGAACCAATACCAATGTCCTGAAAAACATGTCAATCAACATTACATAACTGAGGACTAATGTATAGCGGGTTATTTTTGCAGTGGTTTCATTTTTGATGGTCAACAGAAATTGCAAAAAATTAATCCCGCGAAAATATCTATCTAATGTAAGTCATATACAAACACATTCACAAACCGGAAAATAAAACCAGCAAAAGATTTTTACATACCTTATGGCACAAAAAACATGAAAATTTCCTTCTATACAATATTCCAGAAATCTCTACTTTGGGGTTTTGGAAGGAGCTTAAGCCTTAAATCAAAATTCTATTGGTGGTGCCATTTTCTGATAAACTTACAATGCAACATAAAGGAAAGTCTGTTAAAAAAATTGTGCACGGTGGGTCTAGAGAAAAAGTGCCTTCCGACACATCCATACAATTATTTCTGGAATAGCCCCTAATATGGATAAATATAAACCTTCCATTTTTTCTTCTTATTTATTATTTGTCACATAAGTTGATTCTTTTATTTTATTAAACCAGGACAATTTAATTACATATTATGTGCAATATAAATTTAGTTACTGAAAATGAAAGCTTATAATTATTAAGTTCCAAATAAAAACACTGAATAAAATTTGAATCAAACATGTAAAACCACATATAACTAAGTTCAATAACAGAATGAACAACAATCTCACCTTAAATGTATGTTAATTTTAACTACAAGAAAATAGACGATTTTCCCCTAGTAATTTCGAAGCCCTTGCAATACAAAATTTATACTGTGGATTCATTTATTTTCCTGGATATCAATTTTCTTGGTGAAAACGATCTTTTTGTTGATTCGTGGCTCGGAAAACTACAGCATTTATATTATCAATATTAAAATTATCTAATTTTGTGGGTAAGCCACCCACGAAAACCATGAAAATGAATACCCCACGAATAATAATGAAACCACAGTACAAGTTTTGTGCATCTTACTTTCATTCTAGTAAACCACTTATATGTGGAAAAAGCAATACAATCTCTAAAATAAAATTTTGTTCCAAGCATCATTGTGACATTTTTTCATCCTCTGACATTACCGTTATTTATGAACTGTTTTTCAAAGGTGTGGTACCAAATATATATTTGTTAATAAGAAAATATTTTCCACAACTATATTCTCCACAATTTTGGAATTTCTGTAAGCAGATTGGCAGGCCTTGCTATTAAAATTATCATCATGTGTTTCTCAATGTTAGAGGATGTTCCATTACCGTTTGGAATTGTTGTGGAATATATATTTATTGATAAAATCAATATCAATGTAATATCATTGTCAACTAAATAATTTCTTAACCTTTTTTTTTAAATCAACCATGATATAAAACAAGGAATAAGCAGGAGGCTTCAATCTATTGCTTCAGGAAACTTATTTTCTAAAGCATGTTTATGCTTTTAATATAATCATAGTATCTTCAAAATCTGAACACTCACCTCTTTCATTTCATATTCATCTGTGAAGGAATTAGATTTTACACCAGGTAACTGAAATTAAATAAATATAATTGATATAATTGATTATTTATTTTAAGAATATTAAGATCAACTTGCACTTTAGAGACTTTGAAAAACTTTCTTTTTTAGAGATTAACTTGATCAAATTTCACTTTTAAGAATGACTTGATCAATTTTCACGTTTAAAACGACTTGATCAACTTACACTTTTTTGACACTGACTTGATCCACTTTTACTTTTGAGACTGACTTGATCAACTCACACTTTTGAGACAGACTTGATCCACTTTTACTTTTGAGACTGACTTGATCCACTTTTACTTTTGAGACTGACTTGATCAACTCACACTTTTGAGACAGACTTGATCAATCAACATACACTTTTGAGACAGACTTGATTGACTTACAACTTGATCAACTTACACTTCTAAGACTGACTTGATCAAATTACACTTTTAAGACTGACTTGATCAACCTAAACTCTGAAATGTTCAACTAAAACTTTTAAGAATGACGTGATCAACTTTCATTTTTTAAACTGACTAGATCAACTTAGAATTTTGTGACTGATTTGATAAATTTACACTTTTGAGAATGACTTGATAAACTTTATTTTAGGCCACGCCAAATTAATTACTTGTTCGTCGGACCGCCCGCATGTGAAATTGTTTCCTTAAGAAAAAATATAAATTTCTTCCGCCCGCATTTACCAGAAACCCGCCCGCGTCCGATGCCGGAGGTTGTGTTCAAAATTTTTTTTTATCTCCGCGTTTGAAAAATATTTGTCTTTTGCAAAAGTAAACAACCAAAAAATTGCCGATTTTCAACCATGTACTCTTATAAATTGTCTAATCGCTTGTTAGTTAAGTTTAGTGCTCCAATATTGGAGATACATTCAGGATAAAAGACGTTTAAACCTAAACAGTTGAAACTACATTTCATTCCCCTGAAACAAAACACTCCGATGAAAACAATGAAATGTTGTTACAAAATACGGCAATTGCATTTCAAATGGAAGACTCTTACATTGATTTATTTAAAACATTCATAACATTTAAAGAATGCCATATACGATGTATAGTCGACCCCTTTTATTGATAGATTCAAGTTCCTGTGGTATTTTTCCTCGGAAGACCTCAGTTATACATGTAAAAACAACAAGGTTCAAATAGAAAACATTAAGGAAAATCCCTAACTTATGTGTAAGGACAATAATGGGATATTAATGACACCATCTATGAACATCCAATTCACCATTGACCCAAGGATTGTTTTGTAATATTTTTTAAATAAATATTTACAAATTGTTATTGTTTTTTTTATGGTTTTTTTTTGTGAATAAAGATAGGAAGTTGTTTTTCTTTTTAATATTTTATCTTAAAATTATGCCTTGCCAGCAAGATTTTGGGACATAGTCATACTTGTTTGGTGTAATTGACTTTCTCTTGGTCTGCTTGTGGCTATACTATATTGATAGTAAGCCAAGACAGCAACTCTTCAGAGAAAAAAAACAACTAAAGTCAACTATTTCCTGCTTAAATATTATATTGATCAATTGGAAAAGCCATAAACCACAGAGAACAAGCATTTCTTATACTTTAAATAGAAGTTTTTAAATATTTCACTTATTTTCTTCAAAAATAAAAATAATCGCTCGCTCGCCTCACTTTTACATTAAAAACCAGAAAAAAAACTTTTTAAAAATTTAAAAACAAGTCACTCGCCTAAAAAAAATCAGTCGCTCCTAAAAATCAGATTTTCAGAAAAAAAAATAATAAAAATAATTTCGCTCGCTCGCTCCTTTTTTTAAAAGTTAAAATCCAAAGAACAAGAAATTAATTCTGTGTGGCCTTATTAAGACTGCCTCGATCAACTTACACTTTTGAGACTGACTTGATTATCAAGTAATGGATTCTGTACTTCTCCGTTGTCATCGAGCAAAGCTGGAGCTACAAAACTGAATCCTCTGAATAGTTCATGTGCTGTAGCTGATGGTGGAATTCCAGGTGAGTCTACAATAAACATAAGAAAGTTATGATATACTGTGACCAGGGTTTCCTCTGGGTGTATTTTTCTTCAGAAAAGGCCTTATATATTGCAGAATTAAAGAAAAAATATTTTAGGAAGTCGAGTAGACCATTGCTATTTTTAGCTGGGTATGAGATACTCTCAATGTTTATTTATTTTATGAATGAAATTTCTATATTTAGAAAGGGGGATTCACAAATAACTTTTGAAATTAGCACAACTTTGACAATCATTTTTATCAATACCGCTATAGCGACGGGTTCGGGAATTTTTTATCAGAAAGAATGGAGTCTTATCTGTTGGCTATATTTTTTTCAGATTTTTAGGAGCATGATGTTTTATTTGTCACAAAGGAAATCAGACCCCATAATATCACTTAACATGAGAAATGTGCTCTTTTCACGCTGCAAATTTAATAAACCAAGGCAAATTCGGTGTTGTTTACTTTCATTTTACATATTTTATATCACATTTTATTTTAAAAGTTGCTCTAATTAACTTTTTAATGCCCATAGTTACTACGTAAACATGCCAAATCAAATTTTACCTTATTTACTGAAGAGCGCATATTCTTTTGTCTCGTCTCGTTCTGACCACCTTTCTGACTGCATCCCTTGGGCCAAATGCATATTTTTTGGGCCAACATAAATGACATTGGGCCAATATTTTTTTTTTGAGTTTTGGCTGGAAATCTTTATTAATATTATATATTTCAGTACCAAGGAAAGCACACAAATTACAACAGTTATTATTATGTTCAATAATATATATTTAAACATTTGTTGAATTGATCATAGTTAATCATATTAAGATTTAACAAACTGTCATAATGTTTTTTTAATGTACTACAGATCTTTCTAGAATTTTTTGTTTTTGTTATATAAATGGGCAAAAAAATAATATAATAAAAAAAAAAATTGTTTTAACAAAATAAATCAATCATTGGAACTCCACTAAACCACAGTACTCCGCTGTTATGGAGGTGCTCCTATCAAAAGGAGGGTATTACAGAGGAGACAGAGATCGTATATATGTAAACAAAGTTCTTTCATCTGATCTCAATTTGATGCATGAAAAAGGATGTGTTTAGATTACAGGATGTTCTTAATAAAATAATTTCATGAAGGTAAATACTTTCATCTATGTTTACTTCCAGTTTTTCTGATATTTACACAAGAATATTTATTGGTCAACATGGTCAGAGCACTTGAATTGCCATTTAAATCAGCTGATATAAAAATAAACTTACTCCTGATTGGTCAATTATATTGCATTCATGATTGATTTCTATCAATCAATCCAAATCAATCAGCGATGGTCAAGCACCTGTTATTTTGACCCCTTTACACAATTGACAGTTAATTAACGGTGTTAGCTTGGGTCATAAATCAATACTATATATAGGGCTTCATAGTGAAATTTGTTGTCAGTTTGAATGACACGAAAATGACATTGTCGATCAAAATACGGAACCAACATTTTGGGCCACTTTGTTGTGCCAAAATTATATTTTTTGGGCCAGAATTGAAAAAATAGGGCCAATGGCCCAAGTGGCCCACGCCAGCGGAAACCCTGACTGTGACCCAAAGCTTGAAACATTTCAAGAGAATTCTATCTATGAACTTCAGGATAAGCTGTGTCAAACAAAAAAATAAATGCTATCTAGAGTACACCTTTCACTGGATTTTTCTATTGTCTATCAACCAAATGGCTTTCTTAACTAACTGATAACTGTGAAGAATTTATTAGAAGATTTGATGGTATGTGAGGACCTTATAAAAGTAAATACATCAGACCTGGGGTAATTGAAAATGTAATTGTAATTAGCCGTAATTAATTACATGTTTTCCATGTAATTGAATGTAATGTGTAATTGAGGCAAATCTGAATTACTTGTAATTGAAAGTAATGCATTACTTTGCACATTTGCCTGTAATGCCAAATTACATTTTAATTACATATCATAATGCTTGTTCTAAATATTTGAAAAAAAATGAATTTTGACACTAAATCAAAAAGGAGTATCATGATTATAGAAACATGATATTTTCTTCATTGGTCATCATTTTAAAAAACGAAATATTCACATGCAGTTGACCTTTTGGGTAATAAACATAAATTATTTGTTTATTCTGTGAAAGAAATGATTGTATTAGACTAAACAATGGAATGATTTTTTTAAGTGAATAAATATTTTTCATTTAAACAAACAGTTATTTAAATAACACCCAAGCCATTTAACCACTAAAACAACATAATCCCAAGCCCTGTGCACTAATTCATAAGACATTAAATAATCTTTAATCAGCAATAACAACAAACTGATTTCTTTTGTCCAGTGAATGTCAAATATCTTTTTGAAATATGGCTTCCAAAAAGAAAACTTTTTGGGTTGATTTGTCTTAATTTGTGTCATGAAGAAGTAGAGTGTTTCAAGCTTAATAGGTATTGTAATAATTTAGAATGTATCACAATTAGAAAATTCGAAAATTAAATAGCTGAATATTAATAAAGTAGAGCATGTAAATTTATAAAACAAATACTAAAATGTTTCTTGTTCGCCCCGGAAGGAAATTGTAAGCTATTTAATGCATGTATGACATGCATATTTTAAAACCTTGAATTGCTAGATGGCTTCTAATTTTCTACTTTTATTTAGGGGTTAGTTATGAATAAAGATGTATGAAATGGTTGCCTGTAACCAGTCAGGTCAAATAATTCAAATAGAGTTATATTGAAATTGTAAGCTTCATGAAAATTCATACGATGAAAAATCATTTAAATATTGAAAAAAAAATACTTATTGCATAATTTGTTTTAATATTTCCCATAAAAGTAATTCAAAAGTAATTAATTACATTGCCAAAGTAATTGTAATGTAATTAATTACTTTTCAAATTTTTGGTAATGTAATGTGTAATTTAGCTTAGAACAAATTACATGTAATTGAATTGTAATTAATTACATTTGTATGTAATTGACCCCAGGTCTGAAATACATATTTCCCCAACACCAAATTATCAGGTGTTTGCGATTTCAGCTATATTCATTTTCTATTTCGTACTGACCTTTGGGTGTCCTTGATGTGAATTCTTGGTCAAAGTAGAAAGCTTCGTCTGTCTGTACAACGGCAGGTTTGAACGGTGGGTTCAAAACTTTACGAAAAAGTTTGTCAAAGTCTATCGTAGAGAAGAAAGGCTGCTTTTTGATATCTTCGATTCCATTTTGACCAGTACCTGTTAAAAGAAAACAGTAGGATTAATGAACTGTTAGGCTTTAAATTAAACTTAAGTTTATAATTCAAATTCTTTTCTTTTAAAGATTCCATTTCTTCAGTGTGAAAATGAAACTCAATTATTAAGTGCTATTTATTCTTTTATTTTAATACATGTGTATCAATCTGTAGATCTGTAGATGAACCCACATTGGTACTATGTGCCAAATTGTATTGTAACGTTATTTTATAGAGTGGAAATTGTTTACAATTTGGGATGTGCTGTGAGCAAATTAAAGTATTTAGGTTGTATTTTTGGTTTAACTTTGTACAGAGATTAATTAACAAAAGGTTTTCTTTTATATTGCTTATGACTATCATGAAATAAACTATTATGTAGTCTTATGCCCAATCTATGAAAGAAGGGGGCATGAAGTTTAAATGTCTGTTCGTCCCAAATGTTGTGAGATGGGGCATTTTGTCTTTTGGACATAATCTTATTCATTCTGAAGAAGTGAGTTTGAGTTTACAGGAGTTTGTCTTTTGTGCCATGTGAAGTTGGTAGAACAATTCCCCATGTTTGAGATGTATGCTCTATATTTTTTAGATATGGTGTACTTGTACATGAGATTACTTCCCATGTGTACACTTTGTTTTTAACCACTATCTAAATTTATGTAAATTCTAAAACCTAAGGTTTAACTCCCTCCAACATTGTTTTGCCCTTAGCTATATATAATTGGATTTTGTTTGGTTTTATGCATTTTGAACATCTTTTGAATTGTGGATCTCCTTTGTTTGGGTTCTAGTGCTGCTGATGGGGAATAATTTTCTGAAATGGCCATACAGCTGATAAAAGTTAATTGCAGTTGGAGTTAACATATGTGTTGTGGTCTCATGTTCATTTACTCCATATCCTTTCATAAATTACTAAATTTGGTATCTATAAAATCTGTATGATACTTAAGTCACAATTGTGCATAACTTACCTAATCTGTTTGCAGGATTTCTTTTAAATAAACACCTCAGTAAGCCTTGAGCATCAGGACTTAAAAACTGTGGCATTCCTAACTTTGCTCTGAAAGTAAATAACACAGAATCATTAAATTCAATATTACAATCTACAAATAAGTTCACAAAGATTTTGAATATCACAAACAAAACGAGTACTGATTGTGACGGCAGCCGTCACAGATGTTCCCCAAACGAACAAGATGTACCTTAAAGCAGCAAAAGTACTGCCTTTTTTCAGTTTTATAGAATGTGCAAATGATGTAAAAATATAGAATATATATGTATAATGGTCATGGCATTGTCAATGATGTGTTTAAACATACCATCTTGGATAAATTTTAGCGCCCATCTTGGATTTAGAAATTTCACGTTTTTGCATTTGACAGAAAAACTGTAAATATCTCATTAGAACTTTAAAAATATTTTTGTAGTCCTTATCAAGCTCTATAATACCACTTAGTTTCAAGGTGCTCATCACTTGTGTTACTGAGATATGACAATGTCCTATATAATGAACTTTTGCTATTTATTAAAAAAAAAAGCGGCCATTTAAAAAATTTCGAAGTTCTTATGGACACCTCTGATGTAAAGCATTACTCGCAACATCAAAATCTACCAGAATATTAATTTTTATCAAAATCAAAGTACTTTTAAATTTTGGCGGCCATCTTGGATTTTGAAATTTCACATTTTCGCATTTAGCGGAAAAACCGTAAATATCGATTCAAAATTTTTTTGATATTTTTGTAGTACTCATCAAGCTCTATAATCCTACCCAGTTTCAAGGTCCTGACCACCTAGGTTACTGAGATATAGCAATGTCCTATATAATGAACTTTTGCTATTTATTAAAAAAAAGCGGCCATTTAAAAAATTTTACAGTCCTTATGGACACCTCTGATGTGGAGCATTACTCGCACCATCAAAATCTACCAGAATATTAATTTTCATAAAAATCCAAGCACTTTTAAATTTTGGCGGCCATCTTGGATTTTGAAATTTCACATTTTCGCATTTTGCGGAAAAACCGTAAATATCGCTTCAAAATTTTTTTTGATATTTTTGTAGTACTCATAAAGCTCTATAATCCTACCAAGTTTCAAGGTCCTGACCACCTAGGTTACCGAGATATAGCAATGTCCTATATAATGAACTTTCGCTGTTTACCCGGAAACGGTGGCCATTTTGAAAATTCCAAAAACGTTGTGCACACCTCTGATATGTGCCCTATCACTGTGGAAAGTTTCATAAAGCTCAGTCTTCACATCTCTTCGGCTATACCCGGACAAGCGTTTTTTAGAGTGCGGAAGAAGAAGAAGAAGAATAATTAAAACTTATGTTTCGCGAAACATGGGATGTCCCCTCCCGTTCTCATTTAATGTCTGTGATACCGAGTTAATTCTGTTCAGCATGTCAAAATACCCCTAAATATCAATTTTCATGTAAATCGAAGCACTTTGAAGTTTTGGCGGCCATCTTGGATTCAAAATGGCCGCCATCGTCAAATTTTAATTTTAGATATAGAATATTACTCGCAACACCATAATCTATCAGTATACCAATTTTCATCAAAATCAGACCACTTTGAAATTTTGGCGGCCATCTTGGATTCAAAATGGCCGCCATCGTCAAATTTTAATTTTAGCTATAGAATATTACTCGCAACACCATAATCTATCAGTATACCAATTTTCATCAAAATCAGACCACTTTGAAATTTTTTGAAAAATTTGGACCCGATTATCTCCCTTTAAAATCACATTTTCATTTATATCTCGAAAACCGTAAATACCGCTTCCGAATTTTTTTCGCTCATTTAGTAGTACTAATCAAGCTCTACAAACATACCAAGTTTCAAGGTCCTGACCACCTAGGTTTCCGAGATATGGCGATGTCCGGTATCTAGAACAAATCCGGTTTCCATGGAAACGGCGGCCATTTTGAAATCGAAAACCCTAACTAACCCGAATGACCTTGGGACCTATCACCCCTCCAAGTTTCAGATCGATCGATCCAACCGTTTCCGAGAAGAAGTCCGGACAAGTTCATGCATCAGGTTGACGGAAGAAAAAGAAAAAAGAACAAGTGCTGAATGTGTTGGGGATGCCCAACACAAAAATGTCTCCCAAACGAACCCATTTTTGACCTCGTATTATGATTCGCCATCTTTTAAAACCTCAAGATACAAAATTTTGTCGAAATCGAAGCATTTTGACGATTTTCGCATTTTTGGGCCCGAAAAATCACATTTTCGCAAATCACTCGAAAACCGTAAATATCGCTTCAAATTTTTTTTTCGTATTATTGAAGAGCTCCTTTTGCTCTATTCACCTACAAAATTTCAGCCTCCTACGCACCTAGGTTACCGAGATATTGCAATGTCCTATATTATGAACTTTCGCCAATAACACGGAAACGGCGGCCATTTTGAAATTTTTGAAAAGTCCGTCAACAACTTCAGTAACCGATCTACCTTCCTACAATGTTTCGTGCAAATCCCCCTATGCGTTTGAGAGAAAACTACCGGACAAGTTCATGGCGGGGAGAAAGAAGAAAAAGAATAATAATAATAATAAGAAACGGAGTAAAAACAATATGTCTCCAAACTTTCGTTTGGGAGACATAATAATAATAACAAGTATTAACTGTGATTGCAAGCAAGTCACAAAGTCCCCCAAACGACCCGTATTTGCCACTATTCTATTCAGCATGTCAAAATACCCCTAAATATCAATTTTCATGTAAATCGGAGCACTTTGAAAATTTCGACCCGATTATCTCCCTTGAGAAATCACATTTTTATTTATATCTCGAAAACCGTAAATATCGCTTCAAATTTTTTTTTCATATTATTAAAGAGAATGTTTTGCTCTATCAACCTACAAAATTTCAGAACCCTGCGCACCTAGGTTACCGAGATATTGCAATGTCCAATATTTAGTCCATTTTCCTGTTTCCATGGAAACGGCAGCCATTTTGAAAAGTCCGATTGTCAACGAAGCTTCCTTTCTTTACAATCTATTATCCTGCCAAGTTTCATATTGATATGTGGAGTCGTTTTCTCTGGGATCTCCGGACAAGTTCACGACTAAGTGGAAGAATCGGAAGAAGAAGAATAATAATAATAAGAAACGGTGCAAAAACAATAAGTCCCCAAACGTTGTTTGGGGGACTTAATAATAAGAAAAATAAGAAACGGAGTAAAAACAATATGTCCCCGACGACACTTCGTGGTCGGGGACATAATAAGAATAATAAGAAACGGAGTAAAAACAATATGTTCCCACACTTCGTTTGGGGAACATAAATATTACATTGCAAGTCTTTTATTTAGACATAAATCAAATAAAATAAAAAATCCTATACTTTTGCAATAGAAATTCTTACTTTAATATTTGGCTCATCGTTTCTTTTCTGTTAGCTCCTTGGAATGGTAATGCACCAGTTAACATTTCAAACTGAAAACAAATTCATATTTAAGTTTTTAAATTTGTCTTTAAATTCATTTGGACAAGCAGAGACTGACTGCCAAACAAACTGGACCAAAACTTAATGCCCTTCTACCTTTGTAGGTATGGCATCACCATATATCTAATATAATGGTTGTCCAACAATTCATATATCTGTTACTTATCAGAAATCTATTATAATATATCATATGAACAGTATTCTTCCATGATATTGTCAATTAATATGATAAGATATTAGATGCACATCATATGACCACCCATAATGTATAACACATACAACCAATGCTGTGACCATTTCTATTTATATAAGATAGGTCTAACACATACCATTAACACACCATATGACCGATTCTGTATCTGTTTCTTTTTATATAAGGAAGGTCTTACACATACCATTAACATATGATACGACCAATTCTGTATCTGTTTCTTTTTATATAAGGAAGGTCTTACACATACCATTAACATATGATACGACCAATTCTGTATCTGTTTCTATTTATATAAGGAAGTTATTACACATACCATTAACACACGATACGACCAATTCTGTGAATGTTTCTATTTATCTAAGGAAGGTATTATACACCATATGACCACCCATGAGGTATTATACATGCCATTAACACACCATATGACCACACATGAGGTATTATACATACCATTAACACACCATATGACCACCAATCGGCAGCAGTTCCATGACCTTTTCTATTTACAACTTCAGGGGCCATGTATTCCACTGTTCCACAAAATGAATATGTCTTTTTCTCATCAAATACAGATTCCTTACTCAGTCCAAAATCTGTAAGTTTGATATGTCCGTCGGAGTCCAGTAAAATACTACAAAAAGATCAAATGTCTCTCGATAAATCATTATGAATAATAAAGCTTATACTCAAATTCAGAATAGTGGTAGTTTTTTTCAATTGAATTTAAATAACAGCAACAGGTTTGACAATTAAGTGTCTGAAGCGGAGAAAGAGGTTTGATATTAGGTCAGTAAGCTCAATTTCTATGGGATCATAAGATTTTATTTAACTGCAATGTCAGATCTTCATTTGCATAAAACAAACAAAATCTGTCAAAATTGGCTGGTTTTTAACAAGAGGAGGTGGGTGACAGACCTGAAATCCAATCCCATGTTATGGGACCCAATCCTGATGCTGTATGCAAAAATATAAAAAAGCTGTGATAAGTAGTTGTTTAGAAAACTGTAACACAATTTCTTCCCGCTCGTCCAACATTCATTATTTTATAACCCAGATTTTTCACTCTGTGAAATCCAGCCAAAAATCAATCCCAATGTGATTTAGTTTTCGCGCCTATATATGACTCAAACTTAACAAATATATAGTCTTCACAAATTGTTCCCTTTTACAGTATTTGGGATGAGGATGCTTGCTGGTTTTGTTATTGGATCTCTGTCATTTTTTAAGGAATCCCCTGGTTTTAAACATCAAAAATGTTAAAATTTCTTCCCATGAACCCCTTATTTTCTTTTTATAAACATCTTTAATATGTCAAAAAGAATTGGAAAAAACTCCTATTTATTCTGTCATTGGTTTTAACAGCTAAATTGTGCTAATGTTAAACTTAAGAAAAAGATAGCAAAAAAACATTTTCCTGACAAAACTTTTATATCAATTATCTTGAAAACAAGGTACAAAACCTCTTAAATTTTTGGTAATTTACTATCCTTTCAATTTAAGGCATCACATTTGAAACCTATTTATTTTCAATTATAGTAGTGATCATCCATAATAGAATTTTCCATTTCAAAGATTCATACAATGTAGTAAATCTTACTTTTCTGGCTTCAGATCTCTGTACACAATACCAATAGAATGTAAATGATCCAGGGCAAGAGCCAGCTCTGCCAGATAGAACTTTACATCCTCTTCAGTAAACATAACCTAGACAAAATACAAAGATATAGGATATCTATCAGTTATCAAGTTTTTGTCAGAACAAATAATATAAATGGCTAACAGTGTATCCACTTTTTTTGTAACAAAAACTATAAATGGCTTACAGTGTATCCACTTTTTTGTGTACAAAAACTGTAAATGGCTAACAGTGTATACTATAAATGGCTAACAGTGTATCCACTTTTTTGTGTACAAAAACTATAAATGGCTAACAGTGTATCCACTTTTTTGTGTACAAAAACTATAAATGGCTAACAGTGTATCCACTTTTTTGTGTACAAAAACTATAAATGGCTAACAGTGTATCCACTTTTTTGTGTACAAAAACTATAAATGGCTAACAGTGTATCCACTTTTTTGTGTACAAAAACTATAAATGGCTAACAGTGTATCCACTTTTTTGTGTACAAAAACTGTAAATGGCTAACAGTGTATCCACTTTTTTGTGTACAAAAACTATAAATGGCTAACAGTGTATCCACTTTTTTGTGTACAAAAACTGTAAATGGCTAACAGTGTATCCACTTTTTTGTGTACAACAAGAGTTAACACTAAAGTATGTCTCACCCACCGGCACCATCAGAAACAATTATTCTTTCTTACTTCCACTATATTTTGAATTTACATGGATTTTCAGTTTCTGAGATCAAAAGATCAAGGTCAAGGTCCAAAGATGGGGATGCAACTGTGCTAAGCTACTACTGAGGCATATGCATACCTAGTTTCATCAACCTAGGACCTATAGTTCTTGAGATATGGAGGTGCTCGCAAAACTTTTCCATTGCTATTATATGTATAGAAAATTGTCAAACTCACTCAACCGAAAAATCAAGGTCAAGGTCAAAAGATGGGGATGCAACTGTGGTAAGCTACTATTGGGGCATATGCATACCAAGTTTCATCAACATAGGACCTTAAGTTCTTGAGATATGGAGGTGCTCACAAAACTTTTCCATTGCTATTATATGTATTGAAAATTGTCAGTCACTCAACCCGAAAATCAAGGTCAAGGTCAAAAGATGGGGATGCAACTGAGCTAAGCTACTACTGGGGCATATGCATACCAAGTTTCATCAACCTAGGACCTATAGTTCTTGAGATATGGAGGTGCTTGCAAAACTTTTTCATTGCTATTATACAGGTCGAGGATTTTACCTTTTAAGGATAATGTTTTCGTCAAACTTTTAACCAATTGTTTTTGAGAGAGTATAAATAAATACGATTGCCAACACGTGCTTTTATGAAAAAATAAAATATAACATGACTCGCAAAACAAATCTTTAAAATGAGCGGTGAAAAAACTGGTTGTTGTACTTGTATTAATGTCATATTAAAAATAAACATATTAAAGAAACACTTTTTCACCCAAACAACTTTGACAAGTAGGGAGATTTTATGGCCATGTTTACCTTTTTGATTGTCCATTGACCAATACAATTAATAAAATAGAAGTCAATAAGTGGAACATAACATTACTTTATAAGGAGAATTTACCTATGTTAAACAAAATAACGTTTAAAACCAATCATATTTGGTATTTGACAAATATGAGCGAGGAAGTTAAAGAATACATGTTTATGTTAGGAACTTTTCTATCAAACCGACGAAAAAGTTTTACCATATTTTCCCATTTGAAAGGTCAATCTTTTACAGTTTTGATTGATTAATAGGTCAAACGAAATCTAGAAAACCCGACCTGTTATATGTATTGAAAATTGTCAAAGTCACTCAACCAGAAAATCAAGGTCAAGGTTAAAAGATGGGGATGCAACTGTGCTAAGCTACTACTGGGGCATATGCATACCAAGTTTCATAAACCCAGGACCTATAGTTCTTGAGATATGGAGGTGCTCATAAAACTTTTCCAAAAAGTTAACGCCGCCGCCGCCGGTAAAGTAACACCTATGTCCCGCTCTGCTTTGCAGGCGAGACAAAAACTGTAAATGGCTAACAGTGTATCCACTTTTTTGTGAACAAAAACTATAAATGGCTAATAGTGTAAGTAGCTAACATTGTGAATTAGCTTATTGAAATTACTTATCTTAGGATGTACAGATGAACAGACAAAATAGTGCCTTCAATAGCATGCACACCCTTGAAACAGGTATAATTTTATGGTGATTTTAAAAAGCTCAAATTCTAATGCATATTTGTATTCAGAATTAAGATGATATCATGTCTTTTTTGGAATAGTTACTTAAATCAACCAGTTTGGAATGGAGAAAAACTGTCCAAAACACTATATGCCCCTGTACTTTCATAAGCAAGGTATAATAGAATGAAAATCTTTTTTTTTATTTCCAGTTACAAAATTTAACATTAAAACAAACTAAACAAAAGAATGCATCACATAAATACTTGCCTCCTTTGACAACCTAGTAAAGAGATCTCCTCCCCGTAGAAATTCTAATATCAGATACAGTTTTCCTTCTGTTTGAAATGCTACAAAGTAAAAACAATTATAAGTCTTTTTAATAATTACAATTTTTTGCTTTATAACAGCCTTAAATGTTAACTGGTCTCTGCATACTCACAGATCTACATTTTGATTTAATATTCAAAGTCATTTTTGTCTTCAATTCAAAGCATTTGAGTCAAAAGTCTCAAATTGTGGGAAAAAAAAAATCCCAAAAACTGCAACAAGCCAAGCAATAGAAGTATGAACAGAGAGCAATGCTTAGAACAAAAGCTGGATGCCCACTAATGAAGAGAGACATAAATATGTATTTAATTTACTACTTTACCAATGCACTTAAAATTCAAATTGAGGCTTTCATTGGAATATGAATGATCTTACCATAACGTAACCTAACAAAAAATGAATGAATTACATCAGCAAGAATGTCACGTTCCATTTTTGTTAAACTTACCATAATGTAACCTAACAATAAATGGATGGTTTACATCAGCAAGAATGTCACGTTCCATTTTTGTTCTTTGTCTGTCACGCACTGAAAAAAAAGAAACTTGTATTTATACATTTAACAAGAAAAAACTTTTAACATACTGTGGATTCATTTATTTTCGTGGGTACCAATTTTCGTGGGTTGATGAAAAAGTATCAGTTCGTGGATTCTTAAATTTGTGGTTCAAAAGTCTGCAGCATACAGAACAATGTTACATGTATATTTCCTTTTCATGGAATATCAAATTTTGTGGGTCAAGGCCACCCACGAAAACCACGAAAATTGATACCCCATGAATGATAATGAAACCACAGTATTGGACTTAAAACGTTGTTAAAACAAGACTATGTCCAAAAGACATAATGCCACATCTTGCATTATTTGGAATGGATAACAGACCTGAACACTAAATGCCACCTTCTTTTGTTGATGGGGCATAAAAATATTACTTTTAATTTGAAATGTACTAAAAATATTTACTTAACAATTAAAATTATAAGAATTAATTCCAACAATTTGCTGTATGTAAGCTTTGAAAACAATTTCAACTTCCCACTGCAAAGTCCTTTACTAGACATATGGAAGACCAAGTTTATACTCTAGATTCATAATACAATGTTCAGCCTGTGACTGTCAAAGGTTCCTTCAATTGCTTTGAACATATCAAAATCAATATGTAATCTACAAACCCTTAAGAGTAGCCTTCTTTAAAACTTTCATGGCATATAATGTTCCAGAATCGTTTCCTGTTATCTTTCTTACAAGAAAAACCTGAAAGTCAATGATATATCTTTACAATCTATATAGCAATTTTCTTTTTATCACATACAATGAAAAGTGTTTTATTTGGATTGTTGGCAATACAGATAAGCTTAATGTACAAGCGAAAAGTGACAATTCTAAAGGATAAAGGACAAGGTACAGTAAGACCCGTATTTGGCCCCCTCTAAAACTGAAAAATAGAAAACTGATCTAGAGAAAAGTCCTTTTGTTATTAACTAAGTCAAATGAATGAAAAAGATAAAACAACTAAATTTATCAGAATTTTTCATGTTTATTATTTGAAATTGCTTGTCAAAACATGGTGAATATGTATGATTTCTTTCAAATTCGCGGAAAATGGACAATATTTGGGTAATATTTTCAATTTAAAGATGCCAGTGACTACTTAGACCACAGTTATTGTTTATGAACTTTAATTTGCACTATAGAATGGTTATAAATCAGTTGAGAAATCCATGGTCTACGTTGTCGCTGGTCATTAAAATTACAAAATAAGCATAAAAAATTACATATTTCGACGATTTTGATACTTTTGGACAACTTTAAGCCTCTATAAAATTGAAATTAGAGTAGATGATGGAAAATGTTTACCATTGTCAAAAAGTTTAATCATCTTACTTGAAACCTTAATGATATTTAAATCATTTACTTTGGATTTGATTTTCTTTAAATAGGGGGGCCAAATATGGCCCTTACTGTACCTTGTCCTTTCATTAGTTTTTCTTTAAACTTAAAAGTCCTATTTTTAATTGTGCATTACACACTTTGATATTTTATCAATTCTTCTTGTCACCCTGTCAAAGGTTCCTTCAATTGCTTTGAACATTTCAAAATCTGATTTTTATCGTGTGGTAGTTTTGTGCTTTATCAATATGTTGAGGGTCCTGAAAACTAATTTTACACAGCCACATTTCACATGAGCCTGTCCTTAGCCAGAAATTTTTGTCACAGCTTTTGTTTTTTTACTTGCCATTTTCATGTTAGTTGTTCAATGTCAAGAAGGGAGTATTCAATTGATTACAATTTACATGGGATCGGTTTTGAATAGCATGAATCATTTTTTTATCTGCAGCAACACATGCAGTTACAATAGGCCACCTTTATATTTCTTCTGTGATTTTTTAAAATTTTGAAATAACTTTAGATTATTATAATCATATAAAATGCAATTAACTACCTTTCCAAAAGATCCTTGTCCAAGCACCTTGAGCAAATCAAACGTTGAAGGATCAACCTTTTCCCCATCTTTGGTAAGTTCTGTCAGGCTGATGTTTCTCATTGAAGGTTCGTTGTCATTCTGCATGAAACAAACAGGGTCAAGAACAAAATAGACAGACTTGTTACAGAGAAAGAAGGTGAGCAACAGAACTAAATTCAAATCATACAATATGGCTTCCCATTCTGATGCTGCAAACAAATATCACAAGGGTGTGTTAAGTAGTTACTTGGAATATTGTTTAAAAAATATATTTTGTCAGCCCCTCTTTCCAAAGAAAGTAAACAATCTAAGCTCTGAGGGGAACACGATAATCACCCCACCCCCTAAAAAATACATTAATGCTGACTAAAGACATTTTAACTATTTTGTGTGTGACAAAAAAAAAACTAGAGTAAACTTAAGGTTGTAAATCTACTGAACATACCTCGTCCACCAGCATATCTTCTGTAGAACCAACTTCCTGAAACAGAACAAATATGACAGTGAGCAAGTTGTTTTAACTGGTCTTTAAAGTCAAGAAGGTCTTTTTTCAGCAATTTTAGCAAGGTTTAGCCATGTGCATTACATATTAGAATGGGCAAATTGCATACAGTGAGCATGGATGACTTGTCATATTGAAGGCATAAGAAAATTATTTAGACATATTATTTTTTTTTTTGGTTTCTAGCTTTTTTATTTTTGAAGTGTGTACAGTAACTATTTTTACATGTTTTGGTTCTGTCACGTTTATTGTTATGTCCGGGTGCAACTGGACTGGTGTTATTATACTTATTTCATAATTTTGAGCCTGTTCACATGACCAGCAGCCTGACTTTGCCATGAAATTGAAAATAAAAAGAGCATTGTGGAATACAATATTATTCAAACAAATTTCTATTTTCTAGCTATTTAGCATTAAATTTAAATAAATGTTTCCTATCATTTTTTTTAAAAGGATATATACAGGATATATTGGCAAATGAAATATAAGGTTAACTATTGCTAAAGCAGATAAATTATTTTCATGATTTTTATAGGACAGTTTGGATGGCAACGGCGCCGGCATTTCGGCAACATTTTAGTAAATATCGCTAACACTACCTATACTAACAATGTCGCTAGCCAATTCCATGGGTTTCCATGGATCAGCATTTACTGCCAAAGGCATCTTGAAAGACTTTGTTCTTCTGTCACTGCATATAATTTTTCAGTCTCGGAATTCTCAACTTCCATAAAATGGCGACTTCCGACAAATTGGTGGCGAGTAATTATTGCATCATCTTTCGTCCCCATATTTCTTGGCCCTTTGTGTCATAGTCAGTTTCAGGTCAATATACTGGTCTACGATATATATACTTGGTACAGCTTTGCCACTTCTATTATGAATTTATGAATCAGTTTCAGCTAAATAAAGGAGATTTGAGTTTCCTGATAAAGTGTATAAGGAACTTAGATTAAAAGTTAAAACAACTTGTAAAAAGTTATTGCTGAAAATACAATGAACTGCTTGCATGGGTAGAATCACCTCTAAGCTATTTCTTAACATTAAGTTAAAGTCGAATATAAAACATGATTATTATTTAAAAACTCCCAATACAAATAGTCGAAAAAAACTTACCAAATTCCGCATCAGCGACCATAATTTAAAAATAGAACTTTGAAAGATACACGAAACTTTAATCGTGAGCAAAGACTCTGCAAAATATGCAAGGTTTAATTGAAAATATATGAATGTTAGAGTATAAAAATACACAATTTCAGCATTTTTGAAATATCTTATCAAATAAATATTTGATTTGAATAAAATCTTTAAAATATATGTATTGTGACTTTATTTCCAGTGACTTTTTCCGTTGTGAAATTTTTTCTTGTGACTTTTCTTTCGTGAAATTTTTCCTGTGACTTTTTTTCCGTGATTTTTTTCCTGTGACTTTCTTCTTACATATGTTGGCAATTATCAATGATTCTTTAGAATTGCGGAAATGAGATCTTCACTGGTCTGGTCAAGTTAATTATCACATCACCATTTTCTTTTCATGTATTCACCACCATTTAATTTCATATATGCTATTTGTTTGTGATTGTTTTGTATTTGCTGAGCCCGGAAGGGTTCTATGTTTTTCAAATAAAGTTTTCTTTATCTTTTTTAGATGTATATTGATTACAGCTGTACAGGTGTGTTAAAACAGATAAGAAAGGCGTTTTAACTTTTTTAAGTGGGGGAGAGGGTAAATCCTGAAAGAGTATAATTGGTCTGGCTGGCATCATTTGTTAGTATGGACCTTACAAGGCGAAAATTCAATGAAAAGTTTCAATTTCACTTTCCACTTTCCCTATTTTGTTTTACTTGTAAGAAGACGCTCAATTCTAAACGTTTTTCGTGCATGACAGTTATAAGGAAACGACTGTTTTCATTTTCTTTTCACGAACAAACATTGGCGGATCAAATTAAGTGGGGTTGAGGGTTGAACCCTCCTTTATCCCACCAACTGAAATTTTCTGTTTTTTTGTGTGTAGATTTTTGAAAAAAAATGTCTGGAATCACCCACTTTATTCCATGCCGAGCTTTTCTCAATGAAAAGTCCAGTCTGATGATACTGAAGCCATACATGTATACCAAATTTCAAGTCACTATGATATGCAGTTGCTGAGAAAATTGTTACAAAAACTATTTTCCAAACGGACGGAAGGACAGACAGAGGTAAACCACCATATCCCCATATTCTTCGAAGCAGGGCATAATAAAATGGCTGGATATATAGGATATCACTTTCAAGATGAAAATCACTACGAATAATATTTAGTCCTACAATAGGTGATTCCTGGAATAAGTGGTGACGGAAAATAAACTTTCAGTGAAAACGGGATCATGAAATTAAGTCAACATAACTACGCACAAACGTTACTAGAGGGACTATTCACAATCAAATATCTATATGTTTTCGCCAAGACTCACATATTTAAGACGTCGCCGTTTGACTTGGAATCTGGTGTTTTTGTTTTCCTGAAAAAAAAAACTAGTTATTTGTTTTTGTTTCATTGCTTCTAGACCAGAAAAGATAGAAAAAGAAATAAATCAACTTCACTACTCCAACGAGAAATGTCTGCTTTATCATTGTTTGCTAATCAGGTGTGAATGAGTAAATGACCAGTAAATTGTCATCAATACTCCGTTCTTATATTTCCAATATACAAATTAACTTTATTGTCATATAAACATAATAAAATCTGTCAAAGTCATAAATGGCCGGACCTCGTTAAAAACAGGAAATAGGTGAGTGACAGACCTGGAATCCAATCCCACGTTATGGGCCCCACCCTGATGCCGTATACAAAATATCAAGAGGCTGTGATTAGTAGTTGCTGAGAAAACTGTTATGAAAATTTTTTTTCCCCGCCCGCCGCCTGACATTCACCATTTTACAACCCGAATTTTTCACGCCCCCCCCAAAAAAAATCGGTTTGTGAACGAGACACATTGAAGGTAATGATAAATAAATATAAAACGAGTTATATAAGAGACCACTACTCTTAGTTCTAACGACAGTTTTAAAATAAAAGCAAACATTCTTTTATGATTATAATTTGTTGGGTAAAGCAAATATTGACCATTTTATCTTCATCTTATGTATTATCAATATATTCAATGTAGACTATTTTCAGACAAAGTAACCGAATTATATGTAGGTATTTAGTGGGCAACGTCTCTACACGATTCTCTGGGATTGGATGAACCACCAATTAAGTATTAATGTAAATGAAAGTATAATATATGCGAGGTTTACTTAAGAATTAACTGTAATTAATTTTTGGTTTATTGAACCATAAACTTAATTTTTCCTGGTGCACATTGAATAATCCGCGAAGCGGATTATGTTAAATGTGCACCACGAAAAATTCAGTTTATGGTTCTATAAACCAAAAATTTATTACAGTTAATTCTTATAAATAAATTTTAAAATACATTCCGCGTAAAAAATTTGAAATTAAATTTTTAGTCAAACATATTTTAAAATCAGTTAATTAATCTAGCGCATTAATATTTTCACCTATCAATCAAAAAGCACGCGGAGTCCGTGCAACTGCAAAGTCAAAATTCTATAGGTTGTATTCCGGTTTAATCTGGATTTGACATTTAGATTTTGGGCTTTCATTGCACGATAAAAAATGTCCAATAAATTCTTCTGGTTTTTCTCTAAAGTTCATGAGAATATTTTTCTTTCAACGTAAATGCAACTAATGATTTTTTAATTATTATTATATCTTTGGTTAAGAGGGAATTTTGCCAAAATGATTAAGTTGTGTATTTGATGTACTTTTAAGATTCGGAAACCGGTTTAACTGGTTTGACAGAAGATTCATTTGGGCGGAGTTTCCCATCAATTATCAACCAGTTATATTTTTAGTGGGCGTATATTAAAAGCTGTATAAACCAATCGAATTTGTTGCATGTTTTTTTGGTTCATTGGAAAATGGTCTAAATTTCTGAACAACGCAAAAGACACTAAAAATACTCTTAAATTTATTTATAAAAAACTAATATATAAAATATTTTATATTTCATTGCATTAGTCGAAGGTTGTATAGATAGAAGTTTTCATTTTTTGCATGAGCAATTTTATCCATTTAAAATATCTGTACATCTTTTTGTGAAATTTTAAGAAATGAAAAGGGAACCCAGCTGTGAATTTATCCAGAACAGTTTTGAACCGAGTGTTACTTCAAGTGTTGGTTCAAATTCCATACTATTTCCGTCCTTTTATGCATTAGAAATCTCAGAATCATTTAATATACAGGTCTTTGTCAGAACGAAGTTGCCTGGAAGAGCAGCATTACCTGTTGACAAAATTTAATTATAGTTTAGGGCGGACCCAAAATTTTTTGAAAGGGGTTCTGCGTATAGTTTATCAAGGATGAGACGGACTCCAGACCAAAATTGCTCAAAATGTACATAAAACTGAACAAGATGTTCCATGAAAAGGTCAGGTTTTCAAACCCTAATATTCCTGAAATATTTGAGCTTTAAACATAGTTTCTTTCCATGTATTGCACATGGTCAGTATCCCTGGTGCTGGATTTGGTATGTGTGTGTGTGTGTGTGGGTGTGTGTGTGTGTGTTGGTATTAAATGCCCTTTGTCGGTGCACCTGGGCCATGTAGGGCGGTCAGTTTTATTGGTGGAGGAAACCGGAGTGAGGAAGTAAGTAAGTAAGTAAGTAAGTAAACTTTATCTAAAGTCGGAAGGAATATATACAGAATAACATAAAACATGAGCTCTGAAGAGCCCTTAGACCGACTGATATTATAAAAACATATAACAACAAGACATAAAACAATAACATAAGCATGCATACAAATTGAGACAGACAATTAGACTCAATGAGTCATACACAAAGACATCATGCAGAGACATGATAAATAATGACAAAAAACAAACATAAAAAAAAACAATAAATAAATAAAAACAGACAGACAGAAAATAAAACAAAAACACAAGCAAGGAAGAGGTTCAGCTATGGAAGATTGATTAGTGAAATCTACACGAACTACAGGAGCAATTTTCAGAAAAAAAACACCATGTAGACATGGTAGATATGAAGTTTTTGAAGCTGCCAAAAGTTGTAATAGAACGAGCATGGTTAGGTAGGGAAACCACCAACCTTGGGCACATACAGTTGGGGAAGTCCCTTTTTTGTAAAATACAAACGGGACTCGAACACCAGCTGAGAGGTGATCGGTTAGTGATCAATAGTGTGGTATTGCCTAAGACCAGCGCCTAAGACCATTCGGCCACCCAGGCCCCATGCTGGATATGTTCCAACGTGTTGGGTTCGAGTATTTCTTCGATGTTTGTTTTCGACATTGCGATGAGAGGTTACTCTCAGAGATATGCACATACACGCAGTATACAACTAAATTAACAATTTTTATACCGGTTTAATGGTAGTATGTATTTTGATGCGAGACATTTCTTAAGATTTTTCATAAATTGCTCAGTCCAACGGAAACAAAAGCTTATAAAAAATATTTAAGCAGGTGATTAGCAGGTAATTCAAGATGCGTCAATGAAACTATGATCAACAACACCCACAGATATTATAAAGCTGAATATGAATGTGTTTTGCAGAATCATTTCCGCATATTTATTTTTTTTTTTATCGTATGACATTTCCCTTAAATTTATAGACATTTTTTTAAACAATAGGCTCACAGGAGCCTTAATCGCTCACCTGGTCTTGATGTCGACTCTGTAAAGACTTTTGTAGAGCTAAATAAGCTGAACATTAAAGCAAGCTTTTTTCTATCTACTATAGTTTTCATTGTGTTGGTCCAAAACATGAAAAAATGTTATTGTAGGAGCTATTAGGCCTATATGGGTTCATCTGAAAACTTCGACCTGATGAAGACTTATGTAGAGCTAAATGAGCTGAATGTTTAAGCAAGCAACAGTTTCTCTCTACCTGCTTTAGTTTTCCTTCCATAGGCCAAAATAAAAATAAAAATAAAACTTATTCTAGGGGCCGT
Organism: Arcuatula senhousia; assembly: GCA_963971305.1. Classification (NCBI taxonomy): domain Eukaryota; kingdom Metazoa; phylum Mollusca; class Bivalvia; order Mytilida; family Mytilidae; genus Arcuatula; species Arcuatula senhousia. The sequence continues at coordinate 12,159,291 of OZ020309.1, read as the reverse complement.
AACCTCTATAAAGGGTCATCTGACAACTTAAGATCAAGAATACAAAGCTTTTCATTTGAAAAAAAACAAAACCAAACAAGTTAAAATTGATTGAAAACCGTTAAAGGGGGATTACTCTTAAAAGGTTGATTTTGACCCTGAAATCATTTTTGTATATCTCAAAGAGCTGAACAATTTTGTAATGCTAACTTTTCCTTTAGCACTTACAGTTTTAAAGATAAAGTCCAAAAACTGTTGTGAAATTGGTCAATTTTGATGATTAAGGGGAAATAACTCCAATTAAGATTTATCCCATAATTTCACCTCAATGGAGAGTTTTGTAGAGGGGTGGTTGCTTCAGATTTTCTCTATCTCTTATACTCTTTGAGCTATAAGCAAAAAACTATGGTCTGATCCTGCTGTTCTATTTTCAGTTATACCGGCCATGTTGGTTGGTCAGCATGCACAAATTTCACAAACTTGGTAGAGGACATCCTAAAGATCAAGTGTACAAAGTTTGAAAGCAATCCCTTTAGTGGTTTAAGGGAAGAAGATTTTTAAAAATCAGTTAAAATTGATAGAAAAACAGTTAAAGGGGGATGACTCTTAAACAGTTGATCTGACAATTTTGACCCTGAAATCATTTTTGTAGATCTCAATGAGCTGAACAACTTTGTAATGCTAAATTTTCCTCTAGCACTTACAGTTTTCAAGATAAAGTCCGAAAACTGTGAAAATGGTCAACTTTGACGATTAAGGGGAAATAACTCCTATAAGGAGTCGTCCTACAACTTTGACTCAATGACGAGTTTCGTAAAGCTTTTGATGCTGCACATGGAAGGTTGCTTCAGATTTTCTCTATCTCTTATACTTTTTGAGCTATAAGCTAATGTAACGAATTTGAGTTTTCGATAATTAAATTGCACTAGGTTTACCTTGAAAAGCTACATTTTGGTATTTAAATGCTAAATAAACATCGAGTTATATTGATTAGAAAGTGTCCGTAAACAAATCAATTATCGTTCGGGAATTCAAAAGCTGAATCAGGTGTGTATTGATTTTTACGGTCCGCTAAGATTTAAATTTAGACGTTATACGTGCTTATTTACCTGTACAAAGTTTGTATAAAAGGGAGATTATTTCTTGTTTAAAGTATGTTGGATAATGTTAAATGAATTATAGAGTTTTTAAGTATATAAGAAATATTTTGTTAATAAGGTTAACAATTTAGAGAATTAATATTTCAACGAAATTACATGCCTTGGTTTGTTTGCACACGGCCTGCTGTCTTTGCACACGACACCTAGGTTTGAAGGGGTATATAAGGCGGCGCGAAACGTCAGTCTGATGGTCGGATGTGTCTACATCTGGCTTGACTGCTTGATTGCTGCTCCTGCACATGATAGTGGTCTGAGCCAAATTGGACAAGTTTCTTCCAAGCTACAAGATTGTAGATGTCGGCGTGCCACACCACATGACTGTAGTCTTTGGTTGAACCAACGCATCCGAGGTTGCTTGATTGCTGTGCTGGCTTGCCGCGTACATGATAGCGACCTTTACCGAGGAGTTACTTTACGGCGTGCTTTAGGGTGTTTGGAGGTGTACAGACGGCCTGATTGCAGCTTAAGCTCATGACGGTGGTCTGCACGCCTTGAGACACATATTTTAGGGAAGTTAGGTTTTCAAGAAAGTAGGTGTTTTAGTAAAGCTCGGTTTTTCTTCAAGGTTCAAATTGTTAAGTGTTTCATTTAGGTTTTAGGTTTAGAAAAGTTAAGTGTTCCATACAAGCTTCGCTTTCTGTTAAGGTGTTTTGTTAAAGTCTATGTCCCAAAGTTTAGATGTTTCTAAGTAGGTGTTTTGGTTAAGTTTTAAACGTTTCTACAAAGTTTGGTTTTGAAACGCAATCTTTAAGGTTTTGATCTGGCCATTCTTAAGTTTATTTGTAAACCGAATTCAATATCTCGGGAAAACCCGATACGAACTCTAGTGTTTAGTTGAAACACTATCTCCTCAGCTCGGGCACGTTACAAAATTGGTGGCAGCGTCGGGGATGTTGAAATTAATATAGAACCTAGTTTAAAGTTTGAAAGTATGGCATACGGAGGTCGAGACTTGTATCCAGACGATTACTTTGACATTGAAGGAAGCCTGAATGAAACTGCACTTCAGCGAGAAATAGATAAGTTGAGAAAGGAATTGGAGCAATATCAAAACTCGGGGACACTTTCCAATAAGTCCCGTTCAACACCTAAGTCAGGAAAGACAGACGATTCTGGATATAGCTCTAGAAGAACAATCTCTCTTGGTCAGACCGTGAATGAAAGCGGCTCGAGAAACATAAGGTTTGAGGATGAAAGCGACGAGGAACAGGAAAGGCAGCCAAGTCCACAAGAGTCCAAATGGGACCAAAATGTGACAAATCGGCGAAAGGGAAAACCCGAATCGAGAAATAAGAGTTCAGTCAAACCAGCTACATATGACGGCCAGGGTCCATGGGTTGACTATAAATCCCATTTTGATGCCTGTGCAAAGATAAATGGCTGGGATATGGAGGACAAAGGACTTTACCTCGCGGTATCCTTACGAGGACACGCACAGGGTGTTTTGGGTAACTTGCCCATCGAGGAACGCCAGAACTATAAAGCGTTGTCCAGGGCTTTAGAGGAAAGGTTCAGTCCTTCAAACCAGACAGAGCTGTACAGAGCACAGCTTCGGGAACGTAGCCAAAGGCCCTTTGAAAATATACCAGAGCTTGGACAGGACATAAGGCGCCTCACAAACTTAGCATATCCAACGGCTCAAAATGATGTCCGTGAAACCCTCGCAAAGGAGCAGTTTATGGATGCCCTTGTCAGCTCAGACATGAGGTTGCGTGTCAAGCAAGCTCGACCCCAGGACCTGAATGACGCTGTTAGACATGCCGTTGAACTTGAAGCTTTCAACAAAGCAGAGGCAAAGCGTGCTGGGGAACGATTTGTTCGCTCTGGAACTCTAGAAACTGTAGAGAAGCCAGACACTGAAAGTGAAATGTTTGCCCTCCTACGATCCATGCAAGTGACTTTAACCACGCTGCAAGAGAACATGGACTCTATGAAAGCCAGGGAAGCCAGAAGGGAACAGTCCCAAAATGACCAGCGGGATGTAAAATGCTTTAAATGTGGTAACATCGGACATTTTGCCCGACATTGCAAGGTAGATCGAGAAGAAAGCCCAGATGTAACTGGTTTTGTTCGTACTCTAGTAGGTACACAGAATTCAGACCAGGACGAAGACGGCTTAAAAGGCATCATACAGGAAATTAATTGTCTAATGAGAGATTTTCAGAAGGGCATGGAGACTATTTTGAATAGAGTGTCAGGTCAAGAGAAAAAGAAAAGAACCTATTTTAGTTGTGACAGAACGGGACAACAAATCGCTCGAGATTGTAGCAGGAAAAATGAGGATATGTTTAAGCATGAAACATCTATCAGGGAATGTAACAGAGTTTACACAGAGAAGAGAAATCGAAGTTATCAAGATAATTCAAAAATGCCACTAAGGTTAAGTTGTGGACAGTGTACAGCTACCTTTGCAAAGAGAAAGTATTTAAAACGACACATGAGAAGAGGTCACAGTAATGACAGCAGGGATAAGAATATTGAAACAGAAAAAGTGGATACTTTGAAAACCAATGTGGTGTTTCGAGAAGAGTCTGATCAAGCCAGTGTAGATACAGAATCGGATAAGAAAACCGAGAAGCAGCCGTCGACTCGGAAGTTAACGCTTAAGAAAACTAGACCCTTGAAAGATGGGTTGGTATTAGAAAACGAAGTTAAGTCAGAGATGATAGATGAGAAGGCAGGATCTTTATTGAGAGATAAAAAAGATGCTGAAGGGACGGCATCTTACCAGAAGTTGGAGTTAGAAGATCCTCCACTCATAAAAGATAGTTTGCTGTTGCAGAGACACAGAAACGTTGAGCCTCCAGATAAGGGTACAAGAGGTACCGAACTCAGGGGAAGTTCATTCGGCCTGGAGAGGTGGCTTAGACGGAGTTTTCAAGCCATTACTTAGCTAGATGTAAATACAGTGTTCGATATGTCGGCACAAGAAGGTGCAAACTGCTTGGTTTTTGTTTTGTGAACGTTTTGTATTGTCATGTCATTTCAATGTTGTCCGTCGGATGGGGACGTTAAATCCGAGGTCCCATGTGCAGGGAAACGTCACGCCTTGTGCATGTAAAAGACCCCTTGCTTTAGCCTTAAGTGCTTTTGATGTAGGCAAAATTTTTCAGAACCGGTTTTTGGCATTTTAGTGTTTTACAGTGGCAATTCAAATTTATGAATTTGGTATGGTTCTTTGGTCTAAATTGTTCTAAGTTTTACAGTATACATACACTTCAACTACCTCCAACATTCTTATTTTACCTGCAATTTATTAAGTTTGTCTTGAGGTGTACATGAAGATAGGAAGTTTGAATACTTGTGGTTGAATTGGAACCGGCACTTTGTTAGGTAGATACTGATCTACGGTTTTTTTTTATGTTTTGGACCTTGATAGAGTCCATTGGTGTTCCCTAATATGTTGATTAGGTTGATTTTGGGTTTCCATAGTTGTTTTGGTGTAATGCCCATTTGTTTTTAAGTGCCTGTATGCTAACCTCTGCTTGCATGTTGATGAGTTTGGGTTTGAAACATAACCACAGGGAGTAAAGTTCAACTACAATTGTGAAGCCTGATATTGTGTCATGTGGGGACACATGAAATCAGAGGCGTGGGTAATGTAACGAATTTGAGTTTTCGATAATTAAATTGCACTATGTTTACCTTGAAAAGCTACATTTTGGTATTTAAATGCTAAATAAACATCGAGTTATATTGATTAGAAAGTGTCCGTAAACAAATCAATTATCGTTCGGGAATTCAAAAGCTGAATCAGGTGTGTATTGATTTTTACGGTCCGCTAAGATTTAAATTTAGACGTTATACGTGCTTATTTACCTGTACAAAGTTTGTATAAAAGGGAGTTTATTTCTTGTTTAAAGTATGTTGGATAATGTTAAATGAATTATAGAGTTTTTAAGTATATAAGAAATATTTTGTTAATAAGGTTAACAATTTAGAGAATTAATATTTCAACGAAATTACATGCCTTGGTTTGTTTGCACACGGCCTGCTGTCTTTGCACACGACACCTAGGTTTGAAGGGGTATATAAGGCGGCGCGAAAAGTCAGTCTGTTGGTCGGATGTGTCTACATCTGGCTTGACTGCTTGATTGCTGCTCCTGCACATGATAGTGGTCTGAGCCAAATTGGACAAGTTTCTTCCAAGCTACAAGATTGTAGATGTCGGCGTGCCACACTACATGACTGTAGTCTTTGGTTGAACCAACGCATCCGAGGTTGCTTGATTGCTGTGCTGGCTTGCCGCGTACATGATAGCGACCTTTACCGAGGAGTTACTTTACGGCGTGCTTTAGGGTGTTTGGAGGTGTACAGACGGCCTGATTGCAGCTTAAGCTCATGACGGTGGTCTGCACGCCTTGAGACACATATTTTAGGGAAGTTAGGTTTTCAAGAAAGTAGGTGTTTTAGTAAAGCTCGGTTTTTCTTCAAGGTTCAAATTGTTAAGTGTTTCATTTAGGTTTTAGGTTTAGAAAAGTTAAGTGTTCCATACAAGCTTCGCTTTCTGTTAAGGTGTTTTGTTAAAGTCTATGTCCCAAAGTTTAGATGTTTCTAAGTAGGTGTTTTGGTTAAGTTTTAAACGTTTCTACAAAGTTTGGTTTTGAAACGCAATCTTTAAGGTTTTGATCTGGCCATTCTTAAGTTTATTTGTAAACCGAATTCAATATCTCGGGAAAACCCGATACGAACTCTAGTGTTTAGTTGAAACACTATCTCCTCAGCTCGGGCACGTTACACTAAAATCTATGGTCTGACCCCCTGTTCTATTTTTAGTAACAGCAGCCATGTTGGTTGATCGACATTCACAAATTTCACAAACTTGGTAGAGGACATCCTAAAGATCAAGTGTACAAAGTTTCAAAGCAATCCCATCAGTAGTTTCAGAGAAGAAGATCTTTGAAGGAAAGTTAACGACGGAGGACGGACGGACGGACGACGGACGACAGACGCCTAACAATGACAATAGCTCACATGACCCTTCGGGTCAGGTGAGCTAAAAATGTTAACAGACGACGACGACAGACGACGACGACGGACGCCAAGTGATGGCAATAGCTCACCTGGACCAGAAATATTTATTAGCTAAAGAGTGAGCCTTCAGCGATTTCCTTATTTTCTGTCAAAACATTTTTTTCATAAAGGGGAGAGCCACAACCCTCCTGGATCTCACGGAAGGAAGGGAGGAGTTCTGAAGCCCTTGGATTTCAAGAATGGGTGACCTGTGAGTCGTGAAGGTCGGTCTCCTGAAGGATAGGAAGGTGAGCCCTGTAGCCCCCTCCTGGATCTATAATGAATGGGAGGGAGGTGAGCCCTGTAGCCCCCTCCTGAATCTATAATGAATGGGAGGGAGGTGAGCTTGTAGCCCCCTCCTGAATCTATAATGAATGGGAGGGAGGTGAGCCCTGTAGCCCCTCCTGAATCTATAATGAATGGGAGGGAGGTGAGTCATCTATAATGAATGGGAGTGGGAGGAGCCCCATCCTGGATCTCATGAAGGGAATTGAGGTGAGCCTGGCAGCCCAAAATACTGAGTTTAATGATTGAAAGGAAGGCGAGTCATGCAGTCCCCTCCTGGATCTATCATGAATGGGAGGGAAGTGAGCCCTATAGCCATCTCTTGGACTTCATGAAGGGGAGGTATGGAACCTCTGATCTCATAAAAGGGTAGGATAGAAGATCCTGAAGCCCCTGGATCTTTTGAAGGAGGGGACGAGTCCTACATCACCCTCCTGGATCTCATGAAGGGGCATCCCACTATTCCCCTACTAAAGTTTAAAGTAAAGTGAAGGTTTAGTTCTTGTCCTTACAACACTGACAGAAAATCTCTATAATTTTACAAATATTGACCTAAGCTTAAAGACTATTCAACCTAAATGCATCAAACTAATACCTTTACCAAGTCAAGATCATTATCATGTTTAATTTCTTTTGTATGGCTTTCCCCCTTTTTTAACAACTTATTTTTTTACATTTGAGATTGATCTAGTTCAGTAGTTTTGTTATCAACTTAATTTACATAAAAATATAGTCTGTTTAATATCAATAGAAATTTTGTTTGTTTATGTCAATGAGTTTTTGTCTGTTTAGGTCAAAGGATGTTTTGTCTGTTTATGTCAATGGAGGTTTTGTCTGTTTAGGTCGATGGAGGTTTTGTCTGTTTAGGTCAATGGAGGTTTTGTCTGTTTATGTTAATGGAGTTTTTGTCTTATTAGGTCAATGGAGTTCTTATCTGTTTAGGTCAATGGAGGTTTTGTCTGTTTATGTTAATGGAGTTTTTGTCTTATTAGGTCAATTCAGGTTTTGTCTGTTTAGGTTGATAGAGGTTTTGTCTGTTTAGGTCAATAAAGGTTTTGCCTGTTAAAGTCAATGGAGTTTATGCCTGTTAAAGTCAATGGAGGTTTTGTCTGTTTAGGTCGATAGGGGTTTTGCCTGTTAAAGTCAATGGAGGTTTTGTCTGGTAAAGTCAATAGAGGTTTTGTCTGTTAAGGTCGATAGAGATTTGTCTGTATAGGACAATGAAGGTTTTGTCTGTTTAGGTCAATGGAGGTTTTGTCCGTTTAGGTCAATGGAGGTTTTGTCTGTTAATATCAATGGAGATTTTGACGGTTAAGGTCAATGGAGGATTTGTCTGTTTAGGTCAATGGAGGTATTGTCTGTTTATGTCAATGGAGGATTTGTCTGTTTAGTTCAATGGAGGATTTGTCTGTTTAGGTCAATGGAGGATTTGCCTGTTAGGTCAATGGAGTTTTTGTCTTATTGGGTCAATGGAGGTTTTGTCTGTTTAGGTCAATGGAGGTTTTGTCTAATTAGGTCAATTCAGGTTTTGTCTGTTTAGGTTGATAGAGGTTTTGTCTGTTTAGGTCCATAAAGGTTTTGCCTCTTAAAGTCAATGGAGTTTATGCCTGTTAAAGTCAATGGAGGTTTTGTCTGTTTAGGTCGATAGGGGTTTTGCCTGTTAAAGTCAATGGAGGTTTTGTCTGGTAAAGTCAATAGAGGTTTTGTCTGTTAAGGTCGATAGAGATTTGTCTGTATAGGACAATGAAGGTTTTGTCTGTTTAGGTCAATGGAGGTTTTGTCCGTTTAGGTCAATGGAGGTTTTGTCCGTTTAGGTCAATGGAGGTTTTGTCCCTTTAGGTCAATGGAGGTTTTGTCTGGTTAGGTAGATGGAGGTTTTGTCTGTTTGGGTCAATGGAGGATTTGTCCGTTTAGGCCAATGGAGGTTTTGTCTGTTTAGGTTAATGGAGGTTTTGTCTGTTTAGGCAAATGGAGGTTTGTCCTGTTTAGGTCGATGGAGGTTTTGTCTGTTTAGGTCAATGGAGGTTTTGTCTGTTTATGTTAATGGAGTTTTTGTCTTATTAGGTCAATGGAGTTCTTATCTGTTTAGGTCAATGGAGGTTTTGTCTGTTTATGTTAATGGAGTTTTTGTCTTATTAGGTCAATTCAGGTTTTGTCTGTTTAGGTTGATAGAGGTTTTGTCTGTTTAGGTCAATAAAGGTTTTGCCTGTTAAAGTCAATGGAGTTTATGCCTGTTAAAGTCAATGGAGGTTTTGTCTGTTTAGGTCGATAGGGGTTTTGCCTGTTAAAGTCAATGGAGGTTTTGTCTGGTAAAGTCAATAGAGGTTTTGTCTGTTAAGGTCGATAGAGATTTGTCTGTATAGGACAATGAAGGTTTTGTCTGTTTAGGTCAATGGAGGTTTTGTCCGTTTAGGTCAATGGAGGTTTTGTCTGTTAATATCAATGGAGATTTTGACGGTTAAGGTCAATGGAGGATTTGTCTGTTTAGGTCAATGGAGGTATTGTCTGTTTATGTCAATGGAGGATTTGTCTGTTTAGTTCAATGGAGGATTTGTCTGTTTATGTTAATGGAGTTTTTGTCTTATTAGGTCAATTCAGGTTTTGTCTGTTTAGGTTGATAGAGGTTTTGTCTGTTTAGGTCAATAAAGGTTTTGCCTGTTAAAGTCAATGGAGTTTATGCCTGTTAAAGTCAATGGAGGTTTTGTCTGTTTAGGTCGATAGGGGTTTTGCCTGTTAAAGTCAATGGAGGTTTTGTCTGGTAAAGTCAATAGAGGTTTTGTCTGTTAAGGTCGATAGAGATTTGTCTGTATAGGACAATGAAGGTTTTGTCTGTTTAGGTCAATGGAGGTTTTGTCCGTTTAGGTCAATGGAGGTTTTGTCTGTTAATATCAATGGAGATTTTGACGGTTAAGGTCAATGGAGGATTTGTCTGTTTAGGTCAATGGAGGTATTGTCTGTTTATGTCAATGGAGGATTTGTCTGTTTAGTTCAATGGAGGATTTGTCTGTTTAGGTCAATGGAGGATTTGCCTGTTAGGTCAATGGAGTTTTTGTCTTATTGGGTCAATGGAGGTTTTGTCTGTTTAGGTCAATGGAGGTTTTGTCTAATTAGGTCAATTCAGGTTTTGTCTGTTTAGGTTGATAGAGGTTTTGTCTGTTTAGGTCCATAAAGGTTTTGCCTCTTAAAGTCAATGGAGTTTATGCCTGTTAAAGTCAATGGAGGTTTTGTCTGTTTAGGTCGATAGGGGTTTTGCCTGTTAAAGTCAATGGAGGTTTTGTCTGGTAAAGTCAATAGAGGTTTTGTCTGTTAAGGTCGATAGAGATTTGTCTGTATAGGACAATGAAGGTTTTGTCTGTTTAGGTCAATGGAGGTTTTGTCCGTTTAGGTCAATGGAGGTTTTGTCCGTTTAGGTCAATGGAGGTTTTGTCCCTTTAGGTCAATGGAGGTTTTGTCTGTTTAGGTAGATGGAGGTTTTGTCTGTTTGGGTCAATGGAGGATTTGTCCGTTTAGGCCAATGGAGGTTTTGTCTGTTTAGGTTAATGGAGGTTTTGTCTGTTTAGGCAAATGGAGGTTTGTCCTGTTTAGGTCGATGGAGGTTTTGTCTGTTAATGTCAATGGAGATTTTGTCTGTTAAGGTCAATGGAGGATTTGTCTGTTTAGGTCAATGGAGGATCTGTCTGTTTAGGTCAATGGAGGTATTGTCTGTTTAGGTCAATGGAGGATTTGTCTGTTTAGTTCAATGGAGGATTTGTCTGTTTAGGTCAATGGAGGATTTGCCTGTTAGGTCAATGGAGTTTTTGTCTTATTAGGTCAATGGAGGTTTTGTCTGTTTAGGTCAATGGAGGTTTTGTCTAATTAGGTCAATTCAGGTTTTGTCTGTTTAGGTTGATAGAGGTTTTGTCTGTTTACGTCCATAAAGGTTTTGCCTGTTTAAGTGAATGGAGTTTATGCCAGTTAAAGTCAATGGAGGTTTTGTCTGTTTAGGTCGATAGGGGTTTTGCCTGTTAAAGTCAATTCCACATTCACAATTAAAATCTCGTTTGGCACAGCTGATTAAACGTAGCTTTATCAAAAAGAATGGAAAACGCAGGTACAAGTATTTGGTAGTCGGTTATAAAAAGACTTACTTTGTCATCCAAGAGTCTAGCAAGAAAAACAAATTTACAGAAGATCAAATAATAGAAATGCTCAACTTTCTAATCGACAATATATTTGTACAGTTTGGTGGACGTGTTTTTCAGCAAACAATAGGTATCCCAATGGGCACAAATTGTGCACCATTGCTTGCCGATTTGTTTCTTCATTCATATGAAGCAGACTTCTTACAATCACTTCTAGACAAAAAGGACCGCAAACTTGCTTTATCCTTCAATCTCACATTTCGTTATATTGATGATGTCCTTTCACTAAACAATCCTCGATTTGGTGACTATTTACATCTCATATATCCGAAGGAACTTGAGGTAAAGGACACTACAGATTCTAGGAGGTCTGCTTCATATTTGGATCTATTTCTCGAAATTGACACACAAGGAAGGCTTTGTACAAGGCTCTATGACAAACGTGATGACTTCAACTTTCCAATAGTTAACTTTCCCTTTCTGTGTAGCAACATTCCGTCCGCTCCAGCATATGGAGTTTACGTATCACAATTGATTCGTTATTCCAGAGCATGTGGGGAGTACAACGACTTCCTTGATAGAGCTACACGGCTGACAAGCAAATTGTTAACACAGGGGTACGTTGCTCCCAGGTTGTTGTCATCACTCAAGAAATTTTACGGACGACATCATGTTCTTGTATGCAAATACGGGATTTCTATCTCTCAGATGAGCACAGATGTTGGTTTGACATAGAGTTTTGTAATGTCATCCTTTTCGGATTTGACCAACACTTAATCGATCTTTGGCAACGTGACGGGTGTGCTATAGCAAGCAGGAACTGCTTACTCTTCCGGAGCACCTGAGTTCACTCTCGTTTCGACTTGAGTTCGCGTTGCTGAATGCGGTTTTGTTGTTGTGTGTGTGTTTTATGTTGTTATGTGGTTTGTTTTGTTGTGATGATTTTTTGTCTGCCGGTTTTGTCTTTGTCTTCACGGTTTTATGATACTGATTACCCCTTTGGTACACCTTTGCTTCTTTCAATGGAGGTTTTGTCTGGTAAAGTCAATAGAGGTTTTGTCTGTTAAGGTCGATAGAGATTTGTCTGTATAGGTCAATGAAGGTTTTGTCTGTTAATGTCAATGGAGATTTTGTCTGTTAAGGTCAATGGAGGATTTGTCTGTTTAGGTCAATGGAGGATTTGTCTGTTTAGGTCAATGGAGGTATTGTCTGTTTAGGTCAATGGAGGATTTGTCTGTTTTGTTCAATGGAGGATTTGTCTGTTTAGGTCAATGGAGGATTTGCCTGTTAGGTCAATGGAGGTTTTGTCTGTTTATGTCAATGGAGGTTTTGCCTGTTTAGGTCGATGGAGGTTTTGTCTGTTTAGGTCAATGGTGGTTTTGTCTGTTTAGGTCGATGGAGGTTTTGTCTGTTTAGGTCGATGGAGGATTTGTCAACAAGAGGCTCCCAGGAGCCTGAATCGCTCACCTGACATATGTGCCTGAAGTAAAATCTATTTGACATTGAAAGGGTCATAAGATTAATAAGGGGGTCATCTGACAATATGGTGGATCTTAAGGTGCTGATCACTTTTGTTCTCAATCAAAATCTAAAAATCTGTCACCCTTTTTGAGTTATTAGCAAAAAACTGCCATTTACCCCTATGTTCTATTTTTAGCCACAGCGGCCATGTTTTACAACCAATCAAAAATCCCAACATCAGTTCTATACACCAAATGCTAATAAACAACTATATTAAGTTTGGTTCCAATTGGGCTTAAAGTGTCAGAGGAGTTAACGTTTTCAATGTAATGAGGAAATGCTGTTAAAATGCTCAATTTTGACGTTCTAAGGGCAATAACTCCTAAAAGGAAAGGTCCAACAACGTTGACCCTATTACATATTTTGTAGATCTTGATGTGCTTAATGTCCAAGAATCATGGACAAATTCAGGGTAGATAACTCTATTTGAAATTTTGTCACCACTGATAAGGAGTTATGTAACATGACTATAGCTGGAAACCTATCTGTTGGTGACCTTTTCACACATGCATACTTATTATTTAGTTGAGATAAAACCAAATTTAATCGATAATCAATAATTTGATAAATCATTATATGTAAATTGTCCATTAATATTTGTGTGTTAGCATATTTCAGTAACTTCAAGTTCAGTAACCTTTGAATCAACATTCATGTCATGGACAATGGATACCTTTTTTTTTACTTCAACTTTTTTGCATATTTAGGGATATTTCAAGATAAACATAAATGTTTCTTCTTATTTGAATTTTAAGCAAATTTCAAGTATTGACATGGTTAAATAATATTGTGGCATATATATACTGAATAATACATGGCAAAATCTGTATCATATGCTGTATTTACCCGAGACACCTATATCATACCGAGGGCCAAAGGCCCGAGGTATGATATAGGTCGAGGGTTAATACAGCATGTGATGCAGATTTTGCCATGTAATGTTCATTATATCATATAGAATAAAATATTGATATTTTGTAGGGGTGCGATATAGGGCATGCGATATAGGGTAAGGGGTGCGATATAGGGGGTGCGATATAGGGTATGCGATATAGGTAATGTGCTTTGTCCTATAATGCATATCAAAAAAGACTATATTTATACTTTAATATATGATATATGCGGTTTTTTTTTAATTTATTTTTCTTGCTACAAACATGATACACGGTATTCAGCTTTTATTGCTGTTATTTGACAGTTTAAGCGGGACTAACTTAAAAGTGTGTGTCATTATTCTATTTATTTATTTGAATTGGTTTATTTTTTATATTTTATTAAATTGCGTCAGGCAAAGCAACTAGAGGCTCCCAGGAGCCTGAATCGCTCACCTTGTATTCGATGATACCTATATGCTGGATATTTTATTAAAGGACTGCTACTCTGTGGAATTATCAATTTTAATGTTCTAAGGGAAACAACTCCTATCAAGAAAGGTCTTACAACTTTGACCCCATTACATAATTTTTAGATCTTTATGTGCTTAACCATATGCAATTTAAATTTTTCAAATATCTTGTATTGTTTTCAAGATATAAGCCTTAAAAGAGCAAAATTTGAAAAAAAAAAAACAAGAAAAAGGGCAATAACTCCTACAACCATTGTAAGATCTTCTTCAAAACTTCAGGGCAGGTAGATCTTTATGTGCTGATCATTATTATCCAAATAGAATTTTAATATTTATTACCATTTTTGAGTTATTTGCAAAAAACTGCAATTTACCTTATGTTCTATTTTTAGCCATGGCGGCCATGTTTTTTGTCGAATCGAAATTTCGAACGATAATTTTGTAGACCACATACTATTGAACAACCCTACCAAGTTTCATTTCATTTGACTAAGCAGTTTCAGAGAAGAAGATTTTTGAAAAGTTGAACAAAAAACTGTGAAAATGGTCAATTTTTACAATCCAAGGGGTATAACTCCTGAAGGAATGATCCTACAACTTTGACTCTGTTACAACTTTTGTAGATCTTGATGTGCTTAGTCATATGCAATTTAAATTTTTGAAATATCTTGTATAGTTTTCAAGATATAGGGCTAAATAAGTAAAAATTTTGAAAAAAATCCAGAAAAAGGGCAATAACTCCTACATCGGTTGTTGGATCTACATGAAAATTTCTGGGCAGGTAGATCTTGAGGTGCTGATCACTTTAACCCTATGCCAGAATTTTGATATTTGTTACCGTTTTTGAGTAATTTGCAAAAAACTGCAATTTACCCCTATGTTCTATTTTTAGCCATGGCGGCCATGTTTTTTGTCGAATCAAAATTTCGAACGATAATTTTGTAGAGGACATACTACAGAACAACCCTACCAAGTTTCATTACATTTGGCCAAGCGGTTTCAGAGAAGAAGATTTTTGAAAAGTTGAACGACGGACGACAGACGACGGACGACGGACGCCAAGTGATTGCAAAAGCTCACATTGCCTTCGGCAAGGTGAGCTAAAAAAGGAACTTAAGGTCCGTTCACACATGAAATAGAGAATAAGCCAATTATAAATTAAAGTATTTGAGGTCAGAGCTTAAGCACAATTAAGGTACAAAAAAATTATCAAAACCACTACTATGTAGTATATAATTCGTGAAATACAAATGTACGGTCATGACGGTGTAAACGCAAGTGTTGTATATTTTATTGAAATATATGACTTGATGTACAGTGTAAACGGGCCTTTAGACCAACATGTTTAGATTTTGGCGATTTTTAAAGATTAATTCTTAAGAATTTAAGAAACAAAAACGTACGGTACCCTTATCTTTACTGAAGACGAACTTCAAATGTTACAAGTTTTGAAACAAGAGGCTCCCAGGAGCCTGAATCGCTCACCTGGTCTTGATGTTGACCCTATACTTTTGTAGAGCTAAATGAGCTGAACATTTAAGCAAGCAACAGCTTTTCTCTACCTGCAATAGTTTTCATTCTATAGGCCAAAAACACCATTTTTCACCTATAAGGGGCCATAACCCCTATAAGGAGTCATCTGACAACTTCGACCCTATGGAGACTTTTGTAGAGCTAAATGAGCTGAACATTTAAGCAAGTAACAGCTAATCTCTATCTGCAATAGTTTTCATTCTGTAGGCCAAAAACATGAAAAATCGCTATTTTTCAAGGGCCATAACCCCTATAAGGGGTCATCTGACAACTTCGACCCTATGGAGAATTTTGTAGAGCTAAATGAGCTGAACATTTAAGCAAGCAACAGCTAATCTCTATGTGGAACAGTTTTCATTCTGTAGGCCAAAAACATGAAAAAACGCTATTTTTCAGGGGCCGTAACACCTAAAAGGGGTCATCTGACAACTTCGACCCTATGGAGAATTTTGTAGAGCTAAATGAGCTGAACATTTAAGCAAGCAACAGCTAATCTCTATTTGCAATAGTTTTCATTCTGTAGGCCAAAAACATGAAAAAACGCTATTTTTCAAGGGCCGAAACCCCTATAAGGGGTCATCTGACAACTTCGACCCTATGGAAAATTTTGTAGAGCTAAATGAGCTGAACATTTAAGCAAGCAACAGCTAATCTCTATCTGCAATAGTTTTCATTCTGTAGGACAAAAACATGAAAAAACGCTATTTTTCAGGGGCCGTAACCCCTATAAGGGGTTGTCTGACAACTTCGACCCTATGGAGACTTTTGTAGAGCTTAATGAGCTAAACATTTAAGCAAGCAACAGCTAATCTCTATCTGCAATAGTTTTCATTCTGTAGGCCAAAAACATGAAAAATGGCTATTTTTCACCTTCAAGGGGCCGTAACCCCTATAAGAGGTCATCTGACAACTTCGACCATATAGACACTTTTGTAGAGTTAAATGAGCTGAACATTTAAGCAAGCAACAGCTAATCTCTATCTGCAATAGTTTTCATTCTGTAGGCCAAAAACATGAAAAAATGCTATTTTTCACCTTCAAGGGGCCGTAACCCCTATAAGGGGTCATCTGACAACTTTGACCAAATGGAGACTTTTGTAGAGCTTTTGATGCTGAATCAGTAGCGTGGCCTCAGATTTCCTCTATCTCTTATACTTTTTGATTTATAAGCCAAAAACAGTAGTCTGACCCCCCTAGTCTATTTTTAGTAACGGCGGCCATGTTTTTTAACGGATCAAAAATCAAAACACAAGTTTGGTGCAGGACACCCTAAGGATCATTCATACCAAGTTTCATTAAATTCTGTTCGGTAGTTTCAGAGGAGAAGATTTTTGAAAAATTGTTAACAGACGACGACGACGACAGACGACAGACGACAGACGACGACGACGACGACGGACGCCAAGTGATGGTAATAGCTCACATGGACCTTCGGTCCAGGTGAGCTAAAAAGGAATGTAAGGGGGAAATTATGAACCTTGTCTAATGAGTTTTAATTCCTTAGAAAATAAAGTTGCAAATGTAGCCAGGATCCTTATTAAAAGATATAGATAAATAAAATAAAATTTTACGGCTATTACGAAATTTTTGCTTTATTTCTTAGAGTCCTTTGTCTTTGGTGGTTCTTATAAGTTATCCTGTATTTCTGTTAATTTATAGTTTGGCGTACATGCAGTTTATTCGCCCTTTTTTTTTCTGTTGAAAAGTGAAAAAAAAACGTGACTTCATTACATGTATTTATTATATAATTTGTAGGCTTCGCAAGAAAATCCCACTCAATCAGTCCCGTGTGGGACCCGGCTGGCGAATAGGCCCACATCAGTGCCTAGTTTGTCGTAAGAGGTGACTAAGGGTATTGGGATTCTGACGTCGGGTCAGCGCTCAGCCCACAGCGCGACCAAGGTGTGTATTGTAGGTGGCTGAATAGGGTTGCCCTCGTCCGCAGGGGTTGTGAGGCCTATAATAGGGAAACCCTGACCGGTGACCAAAGTGGGCCAACGTGTGTGATGAGTGCCACGCTTCATGCACGTAAAAATCACTCTGTGTACCACCAAATAGGCTAAATTTTCTGCCCCTACCAACCTCTCCCCTTTTTCCTGTTTTTTTTCTTTCTTCAAAAGTTGCTGTTTCCTTTGTTTCCCACCCCACCCCATGTTTCATATCATTATCATCATCATGTCATGTTCATTTTTACAATCTTTCATGTTCATCGCCTTCAAATAATCTATAAAGTGTTGCGAGGGCCTAAAACACAACTCACTCACTCACCCACTTGATCACACATGTACATGTACATGTATTTTAAACAAACTTTAAGCGTTGATTTGCTCAGAGCTCTTTATTAGTTAAGGTAAGACTGGATTATGGTATGCTCCGCACAATGTCACACCTTACATGCATTGTCGTTCCTTTTTTCATTTAGAAGTATGGAACTCTCATACATTTATACTTTGAGAGTTATATATACCAGTGACATTTTAATAAAACTAGAAATGAAAATTGCATCAATATCAGGGAATGATATATATTTTCATTCATTAAAACATAAGATTAATTAAATAAATCTATGCACAATATTAATAGGACAAGATAATCTTTGAACGAAATTAAAAAATCCGGGCTCAAAATGTAGCCAAAAAATGAACAATCATAAACATTATAGATTAACAAGATATAAAATTCTACTATACTATCGTATAATATACTTATTATGTATGGCAAACAATATTTGACACTGTAATAAACTTTTTTTTTATAATTAAAGTTAAATCCTTTAAAAGTTGAAACTCGAAAATAAATAATTTTGGTGTTATATCAATTCTACAAGAGGCTCCCAGGAGCCTGAATCGCTCACCTGGTCTTGATGTTGACCCTATACTTTTGTAGAGCTAAATGAGCTGAACATTTAAGCAAGCAACAGCTTTCCTCTACCTGCAATAGTTTTCATTCTATAGGCCAAAAACACCATTTTTCACCTATAAGGGGCCATAACCCCTAAAAGGAGTCATCTGACAACTTCGATCCTATGGAAACTTTTGTAGAGCTAAATGAGCTGAACATTTAAGCAAGCAACAGCTTATCTCTATCTGCAATAGTTTTCATTCTGTAGGCCAAAAACATGAAAAATCACTTTTTTCAGAGGCCGTAACCCCTATAAGGGGTCATCAGACAACTTCAACCCTATGGAGAATTTTGTAGAGCTAAATGAGCTGAACATTTAAGCAAGCAACAGCTAATCTCTATCTGCAATAGTTTTCATTCTGGCGGCCAAAAACATGAAAAATCTTTATTTTTCAGGGGCCGTAACCCCTATAAGGGGTCATCTGACAACTTCAACCCTATGGAGAATTTTGCAGAGCTAAATGAGCTGAACATTTAAGCAAGCAACAGCTAATCTCTATCTGCAATAGTTTTCATTCTGTAGGACAAAAACATGAAAAATTGCTATTTTTCAGGGGTCGTATCCCCTATAAGGGGTCATATGACAACTTCGACCCTATAGAGAATTTTGTAAAGCTAAATGAGCTGAACATTTAAGCAAGCAACATCTTTTCTCTATCTGCAATAGTTTTCTTCCTATAGACCAAAAACATGAAAAAACATCATTTTAGGGGCGTAACCCCTGTAAGGGGTCATCTGACAACTTCGACCCTATGGAGAATTTTGTAGAGCTAAATGAGCTGAACATTTAAGCAAGCAACAGCTAATCTCTATCTGCAATAGTTTTCATTCTGTAGGACAAAAACATGAAGAATCGCTATTTTTCAGGGGCCGTAACCCCTATAAGGAATTATCTGACAACTTCCACCCTATGGAGAATTTTGTAAAGCTAAATGAGCTGAACATTTAAGCAAGCAACATCTAATCTCTATCTGCAATAGTTTTCATTCTGGCGGCCAAAAACATGAAAAATCTTTATTTTTCAGGGGCCGTAACCCCTGTAAGGGGTCATCTGACAACTTCAACCCTATGGAGAATTTTGCAGAGCTAAATGAGCTGAACATTTAAGCAAGCAACAGCTAATCTCTATCTGCAATAGTTTTCATTCTGTAGGACAAAAACATGAAAAATCGCTATTTTTCAGGGGTTGTATCCCCTATAAGGAGTCATATGACAACTTCGACCCTATAGAGAATTTTGTAAAGCTAAATGAGCTGAACATTTAAGCAAGCAACATCTTTTCTCTATCTGCAATAGTTTTCTTCCTATAGACCAAAAACATGAAAAAACATCATTTTAGGGGCCGTAACCCCTGTAAGGGGTCATCTGACAACTTCGACCCTATGGAGAATTTTGTAGAGCTAAATGAGCTGAACATTTAAGCAAGCAACAGCTAATCTCTATCTGCAATAGTTTTCATTCTGTAGGACAAAAACATGAAGAATCGCTATTTTTCAGGGGCCGTAACCCCTATAAGGAATTATCTGACAACTTCCACCCTATGGAAAATTTTGTAAAGCTAAATGAGCTGAACATTTAAGCAAGCAACAGCTTTTCTCTATGTGCTATAGTTTTCTTCCTATAGACCAAAAACATGAAAAAACATCATTTTAGGGGCGTTACCCCTGTAAGGGGTCATCTGACAACTTCGACCCTATGGAGAATTTTGTAGAGCTAAATGAGCTGAACATTTAAGCAAGCAACAGCTAATCTCTATCTGCAATAGTTTTCATTCTGTAGGACAAAAACATGAAGAATCGCTATTTTTCAGGGGCCGTAACCCCTATAAGGAATTATCTGACAACTTCCACCCTATGGAGAATTTTGTAAAGCTAAATGAGCTGAACATTTAAGCAAGCAACAGCTAATCTCTATCTGCAATAGTTTTCATTCTGGCGGCCAAAAACATGAAAAATCTTTATTTTTCAGGGGCCGTAACCCCTGTAAGGGGTCATCTGACAACTTCAACCCTATGGAGAATTTTGCAGAGCTAAATGAGCTGAACATTTAAGCAAGCAACAGCTAATCTCTATCTGCAATAGTTTTCATTCTGTAGGACAAAAACATGAAAAATCGCTATTTTTCAGGGGTTGTATCCCCTATAAGGAGTCATATGACAACTTCGACCCTATAGAGAATTTTGTAAAGCTAAATGAGCTGAACATTTAAGCAAGCAACATCTTTTCTCTATCTGCAATAGTTTTCTTCCTATAGACCAAAAACATGAAAAAACATCATTTTAGGGGCCGTAACCCCTGTAAGGGGTCATCTGACAACTTCGACCCTATGGAGAATTTTGTAGAGCTAAATGAGCTGAACATTTAAGCAAGCAACAGCTAATCTCTATCTGCAATAGTTTTCATTCTGTAGGACAAAAACATGAAGAATCGCTATTTTTCAGGGGCCGTAACCCCTATAAGGAATTATCTGACAACTTCCACCCTATGGAAAATTTTGTAAAGCTAAATGAGCTGAACATTTAAGCAAGCAACAGCTTTTCTCTACCTGCAATAGTTTTCATTCTATAGGCCAACTAGAGGCTCCCAGGAGCCTGAATCGCTCACCTGATCTCTTATGTCAAAGTTTGAATAAATTTCACAAACTTTCAAGTATACAAAGTTGCAAAACAATCCTTTCAGTGGTTTCAGAGAAGATTTTTGGAAATCAGTTTAAATTAATAGAAAAAAACAGTTAAAGGGCAATAACTACTGTAAGGACCTTTTGATGCTGAACAAGAAAATTTGCTTCCGATTTTCTTTATCTCTTTTACTTTTTGAGTTATAAGCCAAAAACAATGGTTTGACCTCCCTGTTCTATTTTTAGCAACGGCGGCCATGTTGGTTGGTCGACATGTATATAATTCACAAACATGGTAGAGAACATCCTAAAGATCATGTATACAAAGTATCAATCCAATCCCTTCAGTGGTTTTAGAGAAGAAGATTTTTGAAAATCAGTGTAAATTAATGGAAAAAAACAGTTAAAGGGGAATAACTCTTAAACGGCTGATCTGACAATTTAAACCCTGAATCACATTAGTAGATCTCAATGAGCTAAACAATTCTGCAATGCTAACTTTTCCTCTAGCTCTAACGGTTTTCAAGATATAGTCCAAAAACTGAAAAAATGGTCAATTTTGATGATTAAAGGGCATTAACTCCTATAAGGAGTCGTTTCACAACTTCGACTCAATGGAGAGATTCGTAGAGCTTTTGATGCTGAACAAGGAAGGTTGCTTCGGATTTTCTCTATCTCTTATACTTTTAGAGTTATAAGCCAAAAACAATGGTCTGACCCCCCTGTTCTATTTTTAGCAACGGCGGCCATGTTGGTTGGTCGACATGTATATAATTCACAAACTTGGTAGAGGACATCCTAAAGATCATGTATACCAAGTATCAATGCAATCCCTTCAGTAGTTTTAGAGAAGAAGATTTTTGAAAATCATTGTAAATTAATGGAAAAAACAGTTAAAGGGGAATAACTCTTAAACGGCCGATCTGACAATTTAGACCCTGAAATCATTTTTGTAGATCTCAATGAGCTAAACAATTTGGCAATGCTAACTTTTCCTCTAGCTCTAACGGTTTTCAAGATATTGTCCAAAAACTGCAAAAATGGTCAAATTTGATGAATAAAGGGCAATAACTCCTATAAGGAGTCGTTTCACAACTTCGACTCAATGGAGAGATTCGTAGAGCTTTTGATGCTGAACAAGGCAGGTTGCTTCGGATTTTCTCTATCTCTTATACTTTTTGAGTTATAAGCCAAAAACAATGGTCTGACCCCCCTATTCTATTTTTAGCAACAGCGGCCATGTTGGTTGGTCCACATGTATATAATTCACAAACTTGGTAGAGGACATCCTAAAGATCATGTACACCAAGTATCAATGCAATCCCTTCAGTAGTTAAGGAGAAGAAGATTTTTGAAAATCAGTGTAAATTAATGGAAAAAACAGTTAAAGGGGAATAACTCTTAAACGGCCGATCTGACAATTTAGACCCTGAAATCATTTTTGTAGATCTCAATGAGCTAAACAATTTGGCAATGCTAACTTTTCCTCTAGCTCTAACGGTTTTCAAGATATTGTCCAAAAACTGCAAAAATGGTCAAATTTGATGAATAAAGGGCAATAACTCCTATAAGGAGTCGTTTCACAACTTCGACTCAATGGAGAGATTCGTAGAGCTTTTGATGCTGAACAAGGAAGGTTGCTTCGGATTTTCTCTATCTCTTATACTTTTTGAGTTATAAGCCAAAAACAATGGTCTGACCCCCCTGTTCTATTTTTAGCAACGGCGGCCATGTTGGTTGGTCGACATGTATATAATTCACAAACTTGGTAGAGGACATCCTAAAGATCATGTATACCAAGTATCAATGCAATCCCTTCAGTGGTTTCAGAGAAGAAGATCTTTGAAGAAAAGTTAACGGACGACGGACGACGGACGACGGACGGACGACGGACGCTTAACGATGACAATAGCTCACATGACCCTTCGGGTCAGGTGAGCTAATAACTAGAGGCTCCCAGGAGCCTGAATCGCTCACCTGATCTCTTATGCTAAAGCCTCTTACCTAGTGTGCAACATGGTCTACATGTACTTGGTAAGTAACATTAAAGAAACTAGTTAATAGAAAACACTTTAAGACCAAGAATACAAAGTTACAAAGCTTTCCATTTGAAAACTAGAGGCTCCCAGGAGCCTGAATCGCTCACCTGATTTCTTATGCCAAAGTTTGAATAAATTTCACAAACTTTCAAGTATACAAAGTTGCAAAACAATCCTTTCAGTGGTTTCAGATAAGATTTATGGAAATCAGTTTAAATTAATAGAAAAATACAGTTAAAAGGCAATAACTCCTATTTATAAGGACCTTTTGATGCTGAACATGAAAAGTTGCTTCGGATTTTCTCTATCTCTTATACTTTCGAGTTATAAGCCAAAAACAATGGTCTGACCCCCCTGTTCTATTTTTAGCAATGGCGGCCATGTTGGTTGGATGACATGTATATTATTCACAAACTTGGTAGAGGACATCCTAAAGATCAAGTGTACTAAGTTTCAAGGCAATCCCTTCGGTGGTTTCAGAGAGGAAGATTTTTGAAAAATCAGTTAAAATTAATGGAAAAAACAGTTAAAGGG
Source organism: Arcuatula senhousia (assembly GCA_963971305.1). Classification (NCBI taxonomy): domain Eukaryota; kingdom Metazoa; phylum Mollusca; class Bivalvia; order Mytilida; family Mytilidae; genus Arcuatula; species Arcuatula senhousia. The sequence continues at coordinate 12,136,244 of OZ020309.1, read as the reverse complement.
AAATAACTCTTAAATGGCTGATCTGACAATTTTGACCCTTTAATTATTTTTGTAGATCTGAATGAGCTTAACAATTCTGCAATGCTAACTTTTCCTCTAGCTCTAACAGTTTACAAGATATTGTCCAAAAACTGCAAAAATGGTCAATTTGACGATTAATGGGCAATAACTCCTATAAGGAGTGGTTTCACAACTTCGACTCAACGAAGAGATTTGTAGAGCTTTTGATACTGAACAAGGAAGGTTGCTTCAGATTTTCTCTATCTCTTATACTTTTTGAGTTATAAGCAAAAAACAATGGTCTGACCACCTCTTCTATTTTTAGCAATGGCGGCCATGTTGGTTGGTCGACGTGTATATAATTCACAAACTTGGTAGAGGACATCCTAAAGATCAAATATACCAAGTATCAATGCAATCCCTTCAGTGGTTTCAGAGAAGAAGATTTTTGAAAATCAGTGTAAATTAATGGAAAAAACAGTTAAAGGGGAATAACTCTTAAACGGCTGATCTGACAATTTTGACCCTGAAGTCATTTTTGTAGATCTCAATGAGCTTAATAATTCTGCAATGCTAACTTTTCCTCTAGCTATAACGGTTTTCAAGATATAGTCCAAAAACTGCAAAAATGGTCAATTTTGATGATTAAAGGGCAATAACTCCTATAAGGAGTGGTTTCACAACTTTGACTCAATGAAGAGATTTGTAGAGCTTTTGATACTAAACAAGGAAGGTTGCTTCAGATTTTCTCTATCTCTTATACTTTTCGAGTTATAAGCCAAAAAACAATGGTCTGACCCCCTTGTTCTATTTTTAGCAACGGCGGCCATGTTGGTTGGTCAACGTGTATATAATTCACAAACTTGGTAGAGGACATCCTAAAGATCAAATATACCAAGTATCAATGCAATCCCTTCAGCGGTTTCAGAGAAGAAGATTTTTGAAAATCAGTGTAAATTAATGGAAAAAACAGTTAAAGGGGAATAACTCTTAAACGGCTGATCTGACAATTTTGACCCTGAAGTCATTTTTGTAGATCTCAATGAGCTTAACAATTCTGCAATGCTAACTTTTCCTCTAGATATATTGGTTTTCAAGATATAGTCCAAAAACTGCAAAAATGGTCAATTTTGATGATTAAAGGGCAATAACTCCTATAAGGAGTGGTTTCACAACTTCGACTCAATGAAGAGATTTGTAGAGCTTTTGATGCTGAACAAGGGAGGTTGCTTCAGATTTTCTCTATCTCTTATACTTTTCGAGTTATAAGCCAAAAACAATGGTCTGACCCCCCTGTTCTATTTTTAGCAACGGCGGCCATGTTGGTTTGTCGACATGTATATAATTCACAAACTTGGTAGAGGACATCCTAAAGATCATGTATACCAAGTATCAATGCAATCCCTTCAGTAGTTTTAGAAAAGAAGATTTTTGAAAAGCAGTGTAAATTCATGGAAAAAACAGTTAAAGGGGAATAACTCTTAAACGGCTGATCTGACAATTTTGACCCTGAAGTCATTTTTGTAGATCTCAATGAGCTGAACAATTCTGCAATGCTAACTTTTCCTCTAGCTCTAACGGTTTTCAAGATATTGTCCAAAAACTGCAAAAATGGTCAATTTTGATGATTAAAGGGCATTAACTCCTATAAGGAGTCGTTTCACAACTTCGACTCAATGGAGAGATTCGTAAAGCTTTTGATGCTGAACAAGGAAGGTTGCTTCGGATTTTCTCTATCTTTTATACTCTTTGAGTTATAAGCCAAAAACAATGGTCTGACCCCCCTATTCTATTTTTAGCAACGGCCGCCATGTTGGTTGGTCGACATGTATATAATTCACAAACTTGGTAGAGGACATCCTAAAGATCATGTATACCAAGTATCAATGCAATCCCTTCAGTAGTTTTAGAGTAGAAGATTTTTGAAAATCAGTGTAAATTCATGGAAAAAACAGTTAAAGGGGAATAACTCTTAAACGGCTGATCTGACAATTTAGACCCTGAAATCATTTTTGTAGATCTCAATGAGCTCAACAATTCTGCAATGCTAACTTTTCCTCTAGCTCGAGTGGTTTTCAAGATATTGTCCAAAAACTGCAAAAATGGTCAAATTTGATGATTAAAGGGCAATAACTCCTATAAGGAGTTGTTTCACAACTTCGACTCAATGGAGAGATTCGTAGAGCTTTTGATGCTGAACAAGGAAGGTTGCTTCGGATTTTCTCTATCTCTTATACTTTTTGAGTTATAAGCCAAAAACAATGGTCTGACCCCCCTGTTCTATTTTTAGCAACGGCGGCCATCTTGGTTGGTCCACATGTATATAATTCACAAACTTGGTAGAGGACATCCTAAAGATCATGTATACCAAGTATCAATGCAATCCCTTCAGTGGTTTCAGAGAAGAAGATCTTTGAAGAAAAGTTAACGGACGACGGACGACGGACGACGGACGCTTAACGATGACAATAGCTCACATGACCCTTCGGGTCAGGTGAGCTAAAAAGGAACACATGTTGATGATTAACACTTGTCCTTGTTTAAACATTTTCACAAAGACATGATGCCACTCGCTGTTATTTATTATCGCCAATTAGCAAATAATCAACTGATCTAGTCTGAGAAAGTATAAAACAAAAATGGCTAAATTTCAACTTAAATTTGACAGAAAAAAAATAAAGTTTAAACAATTTTTGTTGATACCTGTAGAAAATTAAACATTTGAAGCATTTTTTGGGACGTAGGGCTAAGATTTCCGTTGAGAAATAAAGTGACAGCGATTTTTTAAACTAGAGCCGTTTTACCATTTTCAGGCTAGTTTATATAGAATTCTATTGGAAAATAACGTATTTTTTTCACCAATTTTCAACCAAAAAATGACAGAAAATGTATTTACTTAAAACTAATATACGATATACTGCACTAAAGATAAATGTTTAAGGTATTTAGTCAGACGTAGGGCTAAGGTTTTATGAGATTAGTTACTTGTCAATTGAAGAAAGTAAAGGGACTGTCAAAATTTTTCCATAACGTTCTATTGTAATCAGTTGATGGTGAATGGTGCCCCCCCCTATAGTGACAAAATAATTGGAATCAATTAAAGTTGTCCACCATTCTTGAGTATGCAACATGCAATTTAAATTTCTCAAATATCTAGTATAGTTTTCAAGATATTGAGCTAAACAGGTGCAAAATTTGCAAAAAATCCACAAAAGGGCAATAACTCCTACATGGGTTGTTGGATTTTTTTCAAAATTTCAGGGTAGGTAGATCTTGAGGTGCTGATCACTTTTACCATATGAAAGAATTTGATATCTGTAGCCGTTTTTGAGTTATTTGCAAAAAACTGCATTTTACCCCTATGTTCTATTTTTAGCCATGGTGGCCATGTTTTTTGACAAATCATCAATTCAAGCAGTAGTTTTGTACACCATACCCAAAAGAATAACCACACCAAGTTAGGTTACAATCCGACTTATGGTATCAGAGGAGTTAAAGTTTCTAAAAGTTTACAGACGGACGACGGACGCCAAGTGCGGCAATAACTCACATGACCCTTCGGGTCAGGTGAGCTAAAAAGGGTTTAGTCTGTTTAGGTCAATGGAGGTTTTGTCTGTTTAGATCAATGGAGGTTTTGTCTGTTTAGGTCTTTGGAGGTTTTGTCTGTTTAGGTCAATGGCGGTTTTGTCTGCATAGGTCAATAGAGTTTTTGTCTGTTTAGATCAATGGAGATTTTGTCTGTATAGGTCAATGGAGGTTTTGTCTGTATAGGTCAATGGAGGTTTTGTCTGTTTAGATCAATGGAGATTTTGTCTGTTTAGGTCAATGGAGGTTTTGTCTGTTTAGGTCAATGGAGGTATTTTCTGTGAATGTCAATGGAGGTTTTGCCTGTTTAGGTCAATGGAGGTATTGTCTGATAAGGTCAATGGAGGATTTGCCTGTTAAGGTCAATAGAGGTTTTGCCTGTTGTTTTGTCAGTTAAAAGTCAATAGAGGTTTTGCCTGTTAAAGTCAATGGAGGTTTTGTCTGGTAGAGTCAATGGAGGCTTTGCCTATTAAGGTCAATGGAGGTTTTGCCTGTTAAGGTCTATGGAGTTTTTGCCTGTTAAAGTCAATGGAGTTTTTGTCTGTTTAGGTCAAGTTGGAAGTTTCGCCTGGTTAAAGTCAATGGAGGTTTTGTCTGTTTAGGTCAATGGAGGTTTTGTCTGTTTAGGTAGATGGAGGTTTTGCCTGTTTAGGTCAAAGGCGGTTTTGTCTGTTTAGATCAATGGAGATTTTGCCTGTTTAGGTCAATGGAGGTTTTTGTCTGTTTAGATCAATGGAGATTTTGCCTGTTTAGGTCAATGGAGGTTTAACCTGCTTAGGTCAATGGAGGTTTTGTCTGGTTAGGTCAATGGAGGTTTTGTCTTATTAGGTCAATGGAGGTTTTGCCTGTTTAGGTCAATGGAGGATTTGACTGTTAAAGTCAATGGAGTTTTTGTCCCTTTAGGTCAATGGAGGTTTTGCCTGTTTAAATAGATGGAGGTTTTGCCTGTGAAAGTCAATGGATGTTTTGTCTTTTAGGTAATTGGAGATTTTGTCTATTTAGGTCAATGGAGGTTTTTTCTGTTTAGGTCAATGGAGGTTTTGTCTGTTTAGGTAGATACAGGTTTTGCCAGTGAAAGTCAATGGAGTTTTTGTATGTTTAGGCCAATGAAGGTTTTGCCTGTTTAGGTCGATGGAGGATTTGCCTGTTTAGGTCAATGGAGGTTTTGTCTGGTTAGGTCAATGGAGGTTTTGCCTGTTAAAGTCAATGGAGGTTTTGTATGTTTAGGTCAATGGAGGTTTTGCCTGTTTATGTTAATGGAGTTTTTGTCTGTTTATGTTAATGGATGTTTTGTCTGTTTATGTTAATGGAATTTTTGCCTGTTTAGGTCAAAGGAGGTTTTGTCTGTTTATGTTAATGGAGGTTTTGTCTGTTAAGGTCAATAGAGGTTTGGTCTGTTTTGGTCAATGGAGTTCTTGTCTGTTTAGGTCAATGGAGGTTTTGTCTGTTTAGATCAATGGAGGTTTTGTCTGTTTAGGTCTTTGGAGGTTTTGTCTGTTTAGGTCAATGGCGGTTTTGTCTGCATAGGTCAATAGAGTTTTTGTCTGTTTAGATCAATGGAGATTTTGTCTGTATAGGTCAATGGAGGTTTTGTCTGTATAGGTCAATGGAGGTTTTGTCTGTTTAGATCAATGGAGATTTTGTCTGTTTAGGTCAATGGAGGTTTTGTCTGTTTAGGTCAATGGAGGTATTTTCTGTGAATGTCAATGGAGGTTTTGCCTGTTTAGGTCAATGGAGGTATTGTCTGATAAGGTCAATGGAGGATTTGCCTGTTAAGGTCAATAGAGGTTTTGCCTGTTGTTTTGTCAGTTAAAAGTCAATAGAGGTTTTGCCTGTTAAAGTCAATGGAGGTTTTGTCTGGTAGAGTCAATGGAGGTTTTGCCTGTTAAGGTCTATGGAGTTTTTGCCTGTTAAAGTCAATGGAGTTTTTGTCTGTTTAGGTCAAGTTGGAAGTTTCGCCTGGTTAAAGTCAATGGAGGTTTTGTCTGTTTAGGTCAATGGAGGTTTTGTCTGTTTAGGTAGATGGAGGTTTTGCCTGTTTAGGTCAAAGGCGGTTTTGTCTGTTTAGATCAATGGAGATTTTGCCTGTTTAGGTCAATGGAGGTTTTTGTCTGTTTAGATCAATGGAGATTTTGCCTGTTTAGGTCAATGGAGGTTTAACCTGCTTAGGTCAATGGAGGTTTTGTCTGGTTAGGTCAATGGAGGTTTTGTCTTATTAGGTCAATGGAGGTTTTGCCTGTTTAGGTCAATGGAGGATTTGACTGTTAAAGTCAATGGAGTTTTTGTCCCTTTAGGTCAATGGAGGTTTTGCCTGTTTAAATAGATGGAGGTTTTGCCTGTGAAAGTCAATGGATGTTTTGTCTTTTAGGTAATTGGAGATTTTGTCTATTTAGGTCAATGGAGGTTTTTTCTGTTTAGGTCAATGGAGGTTTTGTCTGTTTAGGTAGATACAGGTTTTGCCAGTGAAAGTCAATGGAGTTTTTGTATGTTTAGGCCAATGAAGGTTTTGCCTGTTTAGGTCGATGGAGGATTTGCCTGTTTAGGTCAATGGAGGTTTTGTCTGGTTAGGTCAATGGAGGTTTTGCCTGTTAAAGTCAATGGAGGTTTTGTATGTTTAGGTCAATGGAGGTTTTGCCTGTTTATGTTAATGGAGTTTTTGTCTGTTTATGTTAATGGATGTTTTGTCTGTTTATGTTAATGGAATTTTTGCCTGTTTAGGTCAAAGGAGGTTTTGTCTGTTTATGTTAATGGAGGTTTTGTCTGTTAAGGTCAATAGAGGTTTGGTCTGTTTTGGTCAATGGAGTTCTTGTCTGTTTAGGTCAATGGAGGTTTTGTCTGTTTATGTTAATGGAGTTTTTGTCTTATTAGGTCAATTCAGGTTTTGTCTGTTTAGGTTGATAGAGGTTTTGTCTGGTTAGGTCCATAAAGGTTTTGCCTGTTAAAGTCAATGGAGGTTTTGTCTGTTTAGGTCGATAGGGGTTTTGCCTGTTAAAGTCAATGGAGGTTTTGTCTGGTAAAGTCAATAGAGGTTTTGTCTGTTAAGGTTGATAGAGATTTGTCTGTATAGGACAATGGAGGTTTTGTCTGTTTAGGTCAATGGAGGTTTTGTCCGTTTAGGTCAATGGAAGTTTTGTCCGTTTAGGTCAATGGAGGTTTTGTCCCTTTAGGTCAATGGAGGTTTTGTCTGTTTAGGTAGATGGAGGTTTTGTCTGTTTGGGTCAATGGAGGATTTGTCCGTTTAGGCCAATGGAGGTTTTGTCTGTTTAGGTTAATGGAGGTTTTGTCTGTTTAGGCAAATGGAGGTTTGTCCTGTTTAGGTCGATGGAGGTTTTGTCTGTTAATGTCAATGGAGATTTTGACGGTTAAGGTCAATGGAGGATTTGTCTGTTTAGGTCAATGGAGGATTTGTCTGTTTAGGTCAATGGAGGTATTGTCTGTTTAGGTCAATGGAGGATTTGTCTGTTTAGTTCAATGGAGGATTTGTCTGTTTAGGTCAATGGAGGATTTGCCTGTTAGGTCAATGGAGTTTTTGTCTTATTAGGTCAATGGAGGTTTTGTCTGTTTAGGTCAATGGAGGTTCAGTCTAATTAGGTCAATTCAGGTTTTGTCTGTTTAGGATGATAGAGGTTTTGTCTGTTTAGGTCCATAAAGGTTTTGCCTGTTAAAGTCAATGGAGTTTATGCCTGTTAAAGTAAATGGAGGTTTTGTCTGTTTAGGTCGATAGGGGTTTTGCCTGTTCCAAGTCAATGGAGGTTTTGTCTGGTAAAGTCAATAGAGGTTTTGTCTGTTAAGGTCGATAGAGATTTGTCTGTATAGGTCAATGAAGGTTTTGTCTGTTTAGGTCAATGGAGGTTTTGTCCATTTAGGTCAATGGAGGTTTTGTCTGTTTAGGTCAATGCAGGTTTTGTCCCTTTAGGTCAATGGAGGAATTGTCTGTCTAGGTAGATGGAGGTTTTGTCTGTTTGGGTCAATGGAGGATTTGTCTGTTTAGGCCAATGGAGGTTTTGTCTGTTTAGGTTAATGGAGGTTTTGTCTGTTTAGGCAAATGGAGGTTTGTCCTGTTTAGGTCGATGGAGGTTTTGTCTGTTAATGTCAATGGAGATTTTGTCTGTTAAGGTCAATGGAGGATTTGTCTGTTTAGGTCAATGGAGGATTTGTCTGTTTAGGTCAATGGAGGTATTGTCTGTTTAGGTCAATGGAGGATTTGTCTGTTTAGTTCAATGGAGGATTTGTCTGTTTAGGTCAATGGAGGATTTGCCTGTTAGGTCAATTGAGGTTTTGTATGTTTATGTCAATGGAGGTTTTGTCTGTTTATGTCAATGGATGATTTGTCTGTTTAGGTCAATGGATGTATTGTCTGTTTTGGTCAATGGAGTTTTTGTCTGTTTATGTCAATGGATGATTTGTCTGTTTAGGTCAATGGAGTTTTTGTCTGTTTTGGTCAATGGAGGTATTGTCTGTTTATGTCAATGGAGGTTTTGTCTGTGTAAGTCAATGGAGGTTTAGTCTGTTTAGGTCAATGGAGGTTTTGTCTGTTTAGGTCGATGGTGGTTTTGTCTGTTTAGGTCAATGGTGGTTTTGTCTGTTTAGGTCAATGGTGGTTTTGTCTGTTTAGGTCAATGGAGGTATTGTCTGTTTAGGTCAATGGAGGATTTGTCTGTTTAGTTCAATGGAGGATTTGTCTGTTTAGGTCAATGGAGGATTTGCCTGTTAGATCAATGGAGTTTTTGTCTTATTAGGTCAATGGAGGTTTTGTCTGTTTAGGTCAATGGAGGTTTTGTCTAATTAGGCCAATTCAGGTTTTGTCTGTTTAGGTTGATAGAGGTTTTGTCTGTTTAGGTCCATAAAGGTTTTGCCTGTTAAAGTCAATGGAGTATATGCCTGTTAAAGTAAATGGAGGTTTTGTCTGTTTAGGTCGATAGGGGTTTTGCCTGTTAAAGTCAATGAAGGTTTTGTCTGGTAAAGTCAATAGAGGTTTTGTCTGTTAAGGTCGATAGAGATTTGTCTGTATAGGTCAATGAAGGTTTTGTCTGTTTAGGTCAATGGAGGTTTTGTCCGTTTAGGTCAATGGAGGTTTTGTCTGTTTAGGTCAATGGAGGTTTTGTCCCTTTAGGTCAATGGAGGAATTGTCTGTTTAGGTAGATGGAGGTTTTGTCTGTTTGGGTCAATGGAGGATTTGTCTGTTTAGGCCAATGGAGGTTTTGTCTGTTTAGGTTAATGGAGGTTTTGTCTGTTTAGGCAAATGGAGGTTTGTCCTGTTTAGGTTGATGGAGGTTTTGTCTGTTAATGTCAATGGAGATTTTGTCTGTTAAGGTCAATGGAGGATTTGTCTGTTTAGGTCAATGGAGGTATTGTCTGTTTAGGTATATGGAGGATTTGTCTGTTTAGTTCAATGGAGGATTTGTCTGTTTAGGTCAATGGAGGATTTGCCTGTTAGGTCAATGGAGGTTTTGTCTGTTTATGTCAATGGAGGTTTTGTCTGTTTATGTCAATGGATGATTTGTCTGTTTAGGTCAATGGAGGTATTGTCTGTTTTGGTCAATGGAGTTTTTGTCTGTTTATGTCAATGGATGATTTGTCTGTTTATGTCAATGGATGATTTGTCTGTTTAGGTCAATGGAGTTTTTGTCTGTTTTGGTCAATGGAGGTATTGTCTGTTTATGTCAATGGAGGTTTTGTCTGTGTAAGTCAATGGAGGTTTAGTCTGTTTAGGTCAATGGAGGTTTTGTCTGTTTAGGTCGATGGTGGTTTTGTCTGTTTAGGTCAATGGTGGTTTTGTCTGTTTAGGTCGATGGTGGTTTTGTCTGTTTAGGTCAATGGAGTTTTTATCTGTTTAGATCAATAGAATTTTTGTCTGTTTATGTTAAGAGTTGTCTGTTTATGTTAATGGAGTTTTTGTCTGTTTTAGGTCCATGGTTTGCTTTTGTCTGTTTAATGTCAATGTTTGTTTTTGTCTGCTTTATGTTATGTTTATGGTTTTTTTTATATGCTATATCAATGGTAAGTATTTATTGTCTGTTTTATAAATGTCAATAGATAGTTTTTTGTCTGTTTTATGCTTAATGTCTATATTTTTTTGGGTATGTATTATGATTTATGTCAATATTTTGTTTGACTGTATCATGTCAATGGTTTGTTTTTGCCTGTTTTATGTTGTTGGTGTTTTTTCTCCGTTTATGTTATTTGTCTGTTTTATGCTTTGTTAATTGCATTTTTTTTTCTGTTTTAAGTTATATCAACAGTTAGTTTTTTTTCTCTGTTTTGTTTGATGTCAATGATTTGTATTTGTCTAGTTTGTTTGATTTCAATTGTTTGTTTTTGTCTGTTTTTTTGTCAATGGTTAGTTTTTGTCTGTTTAATGACAATGTTTTTGTTGTCTGTTTGTCAATGGTTAAATTTTGTCTGTTGTGTTTAATGTCAATGGTTAGATTTCACGTTGTGTTGTCAGAAGTGGGTCAAGGCCACCCACCAAAAACATGAAAATTGATACCTCACAAATAATAATGAAACCACAGTAACAAGTAGTACAAAGGCAAATGAAAAAATCATTAAATAAAATTTTATTCAGCATCTTTAGGTTTTTTGGCCTTTTTCTTCTTTTTCTTCTTCTTTTTACTTTGTGTCTGACTGTCTGTCTTATTAATAGATAATGTTCCTATCACATCCTCCATTTCCTCTGTTTCGTTCGTCACATCTACATCTAGCTCTCCTCCACCACCTGAAGCTTCTAATGTGAAATGGTTCCTCACTGAAATACATAAATAAAATCTGTCAAAGTCCAAAAATGGCAAAATTTCGTTAAACAGGAAGTAGGTGAGGAACAGAACTGAAATCAAATCCCATATTATGGGACCTCACTTTGATGCTGTATACCAAGTATCAAAGGCTGTGATTAGTAGTTGCTGAGCAAACTGATACATTCATACAAAGATTTCTTTCCCATCCGCCTGCTACCTGACATTCACCATTTTATAGACGATGAAGAGATGTGGAATAAGTGCATGCTACACAACCAACATTAAAGAAAAGGCAATTTTAAAAATCACAATGGAAACCAGCCAGCACTCTTCTACATGACCAGAGGCCACTGCTCACTGTCTTGCATTGGCTCAAGACTAAAAATACAATACATAAAATTCAAACAAATCCCTACATCATCAATGAAAGACCCATTTCTGGACATGAAACAAAAACAAGAGGCTCCCAGGAGCCTAATTCGCTCACCTGGTCTTAATGTCAACCATTTGAAGACTTTGGTATAGCTCAATGAGCTGAATGTTTAAGCAATAAAAAGCTTTTCTCTATCTGCAATAGTTTTCATTCCAAAGCAAAAAACACTATTTTTCACCTTTAAAGGGCCATAACCCCTTAAAGGGGTCATCTGACAACTTCGACCCTAAAAAGACTTTTGTAGAGCTAATTAAGCTGAACATTTTAGCAAGCAACATCTTTTCTCTATCTGAAAAAGTTTTCTTTCTTTAGGCCAAAAACACTATGTTTTGCCTTTAAGGGGCTGTAACCCCTATGAGGGGTCATCTGACAACTTCAACCCTATGGAGGCTTGTGTAGAGCTAAACGAGCTGAACATTTAAGCAAGCAACAACTCTTCTCTATCTGCAATAGTTTTCATCCTATGGGCCAAAAACTCTAATTTTTGCCTTTAAGGGGCCGTAACCACTATAAGGGGTCATCTGGCAACTTTTACCCTATGGAAACTTTTGTAGAGCTAAGGTTCTAAGACACGGTTCGATTTTGTTTACAAGTTAGTTTCGCATGGTGACATCCTAGAATTTCTAAAGTAAAATAAATTGGTCTACTTTAAGCTGCTGTAAAATGAGAAAGGCTTTTAATTAGAAAATAAAAGTATGCTTGAACTTTAGGGAATTAACTAGAGATTAGGAATTTAAAGAAATATCAATGTTGATTGAATGAGGTATTAATAACATCTCTTTTTCCTGCATTGAACCATTTGTAGAAAATTGATCATCTGAACGTTTTTGTGGATGCAATTTTACAGTGTGACAAATGTGAAGTCATTTACTGAGAAAATGAGCCGGTCGTGATAAACTTTTTTTCAGCTGTATTTGCAGGAAAGTTTTTCTACTTTAAGAGCATGTAAGTGGTTTATGGAGAATTAGCGCAGGTTATAGTCGTTTTAGGGTCCAAAGTCTGGCAAGAAATGGAGTTTTTTGTGTCTTTTTTCACCTGAAATGGAATATTTGTTTCTGGCCATGGAATGAATGAATTTTCCTTCACATAAATAAAAAGTGCACCATCAAATTCTGTATAATGTAAGCTTTTTAATGAGTCTACTTCAGTTTTATCATGCCTGGTAACAACCTTAGACCCAAGTTTTGAAAGATGCATGTAGGATGAGCTTTTAGGGTCATTTAAATGATTTTGACGTCAACCGTGATTTACTACCTTTAACACAACTCAATTTATGGCGCAAATTGATAATTAACAACTGAGACATGGCTTAACTGCTTTTTTTGGCCTCTTTTCTTTATGATATCTTGTGTAGGGTAATTATGTTGTTATCCCTTTTGTTTCAGAATAAAATCCATAATTATGACTTTTCAACTCAGTTCTCAATAAGACAAACACCTCACTTGTTTGACAGATTTTTTTTTGCAACGTCATTACACACAAAAACATAATTTTTTACAAATATTTTATTAATTTCATGTTGAACTAGAGGCTCCCAGGAGCCTGAATCGCTCACCTGATCTCTTATGCCAAAGTTTGAATAAATTTCACAAACTTTCAAGTATACAAAGTTGCAAAACAATCCTTTCAGTGGTTTCGGAGAAGATTTTTGGAATTCAGTTTAAATTAATAGAAAAAACGGTAAAAGGGAATTAACTACTATAAGGACCTTTTGATGCTCAACAAGAAAATTTGCTTCCGATTTTCTCTATCTCTTATACTTTTTGAGTTATAAGCCAAAAACAAGTGTGGCCACTAAAAGTATGTCTCGCCTGCCGGCACCATCACTAAAATCAACTACCTAAGCTTTCATTTCTTGATATAAACACAAAAAGTGTATGTATACCTAATAACAGATGCCTAGTTATTATACTATTCAAGCAATCCATTGTCCACACATGAATTACAAAAAGTTTTCTGTCTGAAAAAAAGACCTAAGTTCACAGAGTCACTGGAGCGTAAAAATGGGGTCATGGTCACATGGCATGGTGACAGTTGCATTGTCCATAACCGCAACTGTCTGTTTACCCAATATCAGATGCCTAGCTATTATAACTTTCCAGCAATTCATCATCCACAAAAATCTTACAAAAAAGTTTATTTTCAGCCTGAAAAAGACCTAAGTTCACAGAGTCACTAGAGCGTGAAAATGGGGTCAGGGTCACGCAGCATGGTAACAGTTGCGGAGACCATAATCTAAACTGTCTGTATACCTAATATCAGATGCCTAGCTAATATACTTTTCCAGCAATTCATCGTCCACAAAAGTCTTACAAAAAAGTTTAAGGCCTGAAAAAAGACCTAAGTTCACAAAGTCACTGAAGCGTGAAAATGGGTTCAGGGTCACATGGCATGGTGACAGTTGCGTAGACCATAACCTGAACTGTCTGTATACCAAATATCAGATGCCTAGCTAATATACTTTTCCAGCAATTCATCGTCCACAAAAGTCTTACAAAAAAGTTTACGGCCTGAAAAAAGACCTAAGTTCACAGAGTCACTGGAGCGTGAAAATGGGGTCAGGGTCACACGGCATGGTGACAGTTGCGTAGACCATAACCTGAACTGTCTGTATACCAAATATCAGATGCCTAGCTAATATACTTTTCCAGCAATTCATCGTCCACAAAAGTCTTACAAAAAAGTTTACGGCCTGAAAAAAGACCTAAGTTCACAGAGTCACTGGAGCGTGAAAATGGGGTCAGGGTCACACGGCATGGCGACAGTTGCGTAGACCATACCCTCAACTGTCTGTATACCAAATATCAGATGCCTAGCTATTATACTTTTCAAGCAATTCATCGTCCATAAAAGTCTTACAAAAAAGTTTACGCCGCCGCCGTCGCCGCCGCCGCCGTCGCCGGAAAGTAATACCTATGTCTCGCCTTCCGCGACTATTCGTCGCAGGCGAGACAACAATGGTCTGACACCCCTGTTCTATTTTTAGCAAAAGCGGCCATGTTGGTTGGTCAACATGTATATAATTCACAAACTTGGTAGAGGACATCCTAAAGATCATGTATACCGAGTATCAATGCAATCCCTTCAGTGGTTTTAGAGAAGAAGATTTTTGAAAATCAGTGTAAATTAATGGAAAAATTAGTTAAAGGGGAATAACTCTTAAACAGCTGATCTGACAATTTAGACCCTGAAATCATTTTTGTAGATCTCAATGAGCATGCTAACTTTTCCTCTAGCTCTAACGGTTTTCAAGATATTGTCCAAAAACTGCAAAAATAGTCAATTTTGATGATTAAAGGGCAATAACTCCTATAAGGAGGTGTTTCACAACTTCGATTCTATGGAGAGATTCGTAGAGCTTTTGATGCTGAACAAGGAAGGTTGCTTCAGATTTTTTCTATCTCTTAAACTTTTTGAGTTATAAGCCAAAAACAATGGTCTGACCCCCCTGTTCTATTTTTAGCAACAGCGGCCATGTTGGTTGGTCGACATGTATATAATTCACAAACTTGGTAGAGGACATCCTAAACATCATGTATACCAAGTATCAATGCAATCCCTTCAGTGGTTTTAGAGAAGAAGATTTTTGAAAATCAGTGTAAATTAATGGAAAAAACAGTTAAAGGGGAATAACTCTTAAACGGCTGATCTGACAATTTAGACCATGAAATCATTTTTGTAGATCTCAATGAGCTAAACAATTCTGCAATGCTAACTTTTCCTCTAGCTCTAACGGTTTTCAAGATATTATCCAACTAGAGGCTCCCAGGAGCCTGAATCGCTCACCTGATCTCTTAAGCCAAAGTTTGAATAAATTTCACAAACTTTCAAGTATACAAAGTTGCAAAACAATCCTTTCAGTGGTTTCAGAGAAGATTTTTGGAAATCAGTTTAAATTAATAGAAAAAAAACAGTTAAAGGGCAAGAACTCCTGTAAGGACCTTTTGATGCTGAACATGAAAAGTTGCTCCGGATTTTCTCTATCTCTTATACTTTTCGAGTTATAAGCCAAAAACAATGGTCTGACCCCCCCTGTTCTATTTTTAGCAACGGCGGCCATGTTGGTGGGTCGACGTGTATATAATTCACAAACTTGGTAGAGGACATCCTAAAGATCATGTATACCAAGTATCAATGCAATCCCTTCAATGGTTTCAGAGGAGAAGATTTTTGAAAATCAGTGTAAACTAATGGAAAAAAAATAGTTAAAGGGGAATAACTCTTAAACGGCTGATCTGACAATTTAGACCCTGATATCATTTTTGTAGATCTCAATGAGCTAAACGATTCTGCAATGCTAACTTTTCCTCTAGCTCTATTGGTTTTCCAGATATCGTCCAAAATCTGCAAAAATGGTCAATTTTGATGATTAAAGGGCAATAACTCCTATAAGGAGTCGTTTCACAACTTCGACTCAATGAAGAGATTTGTAGAGCTTTTGATGCTGAACAAGGAAGGTTGCTTCGGATTTTCTCTATCTCTTATACTTTTCGAGTTATAAGCCAAAAACAATGGTCTGACCCCCCTGTTCTATTTTTAGCAACGACGGCCATGTTGGTTGGTCGACGTGTATATAATTCAAAAACTTGGTAGAGGACATCCTAAAGATCATGTATACCAAGTATCAATGCAATCCCTTCAGTGGTTTCAGAGAAGAAGATTTTTGAAAATCAGTGTAAATTAATGGAAAAAACAGTTAAAGGGGAATAACTCTTAAACGGCTGATCTGACAATTTAGACCCTGAAATCATTTTTGTAGATCTCAATGAGCTTAACAATTCTGCAATGCTAACTTTTCCTCTAGCTCTAACGGTTTTCCAGATATCGTCCAAAAACTGCAAAAATGGTCAATTTTGATGATTAAAGGGCAATAACTCCTATAAGGAGTCGTTTCACAACTTCGACTCAATGGAGAGTTTCGTAGAGCTTTTGATGCTGAACAAGGATGGTTGCTTCGGATTTTCTTTATCTCTTATACTTTTTGAGTTATAAGCCAAAAACAATGGTCTGACCCCCCTGTTCTATTTTTAGCAACGGCGGCCATGTTGGTTGGTCGACATGTATATAATTCACAAACTTGGTAGAGGACATCCTAAAGATCATGTATACCAAGTATCAATGCAATCCCTTCAGGGGTTTCAGAGAAGAAGATTTTTGAAAATCAGTGTAAATTAATGGAAAAAACAGTTAAAGGGGAATAACTCTTAAACGGCTGATCTGGCAATTTAGACCCTGAAATCATTTTTGTAGATCTCAATGAGCTTAACAATTCTGCAATGCTAACTTTTCCTCTAGCTCTATTGGTTTTCCAGATATCGTCCAAAAACTGCATAAATGGTCAATTTTGATGATTAAAGGGCAATAACTCCTATAAGGAGTCGTTTCACAACTTCGACTCAATGGAGAGTTTCGTAGAGCTTTTGATGCTGAACAAGGAAGGTTGCTTCGGATTTTCTCTATCTCTTATACTTTTTGAGTTATAAGCCAAAAACAATGGTCTGACCCCCCTGTTCTATTTTTAGCAACGGCGGCCATGTTGGTTGGTCGACATGTATATAATTCACAAACTTGGTAGAGGACATCCTAAAGATCATGTATACCAAGTATCAATGCAATCCCTTTAGTGGTTTCAGAGAAGAAGATCTTTGAAGAAAAGTTAACGGACGACGGACGACGGACGACGGACGGACGACGGACGCCTAACGATGACAATAGCTCACATGACCCTTCGGGTCAGGTGAGCTAAAAAGTTATACATATACCATAACCATATGTAAACCAGTAGCCATACATCTTTTTATCATATTCCTTCTCTTGAAATTTCAGATATAGTTTCTAAAATTTTTATAACATCTGTGTGTCAATCTGTATACTGATCGAGTCATTTATTTCATAATAGCACAAACCATGCCTGATTTATTTAACTCAGACTTAACTAGAAGGGAACGCTTAAATATAAGTCGGAAACTTGCCAATTTTGAAGTGCTGAATGAATGCCAAATCTGGAAGGGCTTAACAAGTCAATCTGGATATGGCATCATTCGCATGGTATTCAGAGGTGAAAGAAAGGCCTACAAAGTTCATCGCTTGAGTTTTTTTTTAAACTGTAATTTCTATTTGGATGCAAGTATACATGTGTCACATTGTTGTCACAATAAATTGTGCTTAAACTTGCATCACTTATCATATAAACCTGCACATGTAAATAATAGTAGAAATTTATGTCGAAACCACAGAGAGTGTACAGGACACAGAGGTTATAAGAATTGTTTTCTGTAAATATATATCATTGGTAAGAATGTTTGTTTGTTATAAAGAGAGAATTCATTTTCACCTTTTATCAGTTACTGTTTACTTCATTTGGTAATGGTTTACGGATAAATTTATTTTTTCTAGATAAATATCGTTTAAGTTTATACTGAGGAGTCTGTTTCAACTTATACTGATTACGGTCACTGTCATCCCGTTTAACCATATGCCGAAAGAATGGGTCAAATTTAGAATATTTTATTCCAACTGAATTAGCAATCAAAAGAGCAGATCTTCCTGTTCCTAAAGAGGCCGAATGCACTGCAGAGTGACACAAAGCTGAAAAATTTCTGCTCCATACTGTATTTTTAGGGGCATATGTGAAAACCCCGTGATGTAGGCTCTCAGATTTGTTTGTATTCAGAAGATGTACAATTTTTTTTAGATTTTCCAAAGAAAGAGACTGCATGATAGTTGTATTTAAATTTGATTCATCTTCTGAACATAGATCTAAATGTCTCCCATACAGCAAAAAATTTGTACTATATGCTGCCAAATGTGCGATGCAGACCATTGAACTATTCCTACAATTTCTATGTCTACCACTAAAACATGGGACTAAATTTTCTAAAGCTGCAGTCGCCTTACTACAAAAAATGTCCTCACAAGGGAACCTTTTTTTAATGCGCACCAATTCTAATCGCACTCTAGAACGGATACAAGTGGCCAAACGTTGCAAAAAGATGTCTCTATTTGTATTTGGAGGAGTGCGAGTTAGTTTTATTTTTTTAATGTTTTTTTGTAGGGTGCGCAACTTGTGAATAAAACATGTGTAATGCCGTATGGGATAGCCAAAAGTTTCAGAAGTTTCCCTGACAGTTTTTGCAAGTTGAGCACTAGCATCACTGGTGACAGAATTTATTTTCAAAATGCCATTTGAATTTACATTTTGCAGATTTATTTTTGCAGATTTGGCCTCAGTGGAAGAAATAGACTCCTCAGATGCATAATTTTTTTACAATTGTTGTGTTCACATTTTCTTTTTCTGCATAATTTATTTTTTACATTTAATGCAATCGGAAGTTTTTTAGTGGTGTTCAGTTCAACTATTGGAGTAAATGACTGAGTGGCTGCTTCTCCTCCGGCTTGAGGTCTATTGTTATAAGATGTATCGGTTTCGACATCAATAAATTCATCATGTCCTAAAAGATTATTAACATTTTTAACAAACAACTGATTTTGAAGCATTGAATTTTCATTAATGCCAATTATTTTGTCTGACATAGCATTAACTTTTCTATTTATAACTGTGATACTAGGCGGTTTAATATTTAAACACGCTAAGATAAAAGAAATATCTCTAGCTCCACATTTTGTTTTAACTACTGGTAGAGCTAATGCCTCATTTAGTGTTCCTGGACATGGTCCTGAAGTGTGAAGCCGTTCAGTTGTTTCGAAAAGTTCTTGCCTCTCCGATACAAAGTTGCAGTTTTTGCACTTAACTGCTACAATTATGCATAAACCTCTTCTTTGAACAAGTTTTACCTCAGGTTCTGGCTTGGTACACAATACGTTGAAATGATGTGGCAAAAGGCTGAAACAATTTTGTTCAGTCTAAAAAAATTAACAATAACATTTTCTTGCCGATCACACTCCATGTATGGAAACTCATCGTTATCTTTTTTAGGACGCAGTTTAGATGGCAAAATAACAACCTCCTCTGGTCTACATCTGGCCCACTTGGCATTTGTGTGGACCGCCTCTCTGTATATTGCATTTGATGGTCTGACAGTCTGTGTATTATCAGAATCTTTAGAAGAAGAAGAAGATAGAGAAGATGAAGAACAATCAGAAACAGTTTCTTTAGATGATACAAAAGTTGCAGAAATAGAAGTGTGAAAAGATGAAGTGCTGGGCTCTTCCACTGATTGGACTGACAAATTCCCAGCTTCCTGTTTGTTCCATGGTGTGTTTCCATAATCAAATGTACCTTTTAAACCTTTTCTCCTCCTCCTAGTTGATTTCCTTTTTATCCACATCTTCACTAAACCCTAACACTCCTTGTTGCTAACCCAAGTCCTTATTGTTACTAACCAGATAAAGTGACGTCATAATTGCAATTATGACGTCACTAGAATATTAAGAATACAGAAAAAAGTACAGATAACTTTATTCTTTAAAATTTTAATAAGTTTCTCATGATTTTAGTTTCACATAAATGTTTCTTAAATGCAAAAGCCTTTTGTATTATTTTGCCTTATTTCAATAATTTTAACAAAAAAATTAGAGTTATCTGCCCTTTGACCATGCATGCTTTTCAAATAGATTTACTGGTTTGCATAGAAATGGTTTTACCAAAAAATTTTCTTAATGTAAATGAGAAATTGAAATAATTGTTTAGTTTAATCTGAATTCCAACAGATACACAGCATTTGCCTATATATTTTCTTTTAAGTTAAATAAGATTTGAGGTTAAAGTGAATGGTTGGCATATGAAAGTACCTGAAATGCTTTTTGTTTCTAATAGCAACAGAATAACTGTACGGGTGAAAGTGCAAGTTAACTTTCTTTTTCAATGTCTCTCAAGTCAGTCGGTATATTTATTACCATAAAAAATAATTTTTAATTGTTTTTTTCTTTAATCAAGTATTGACTAAATTTTCAATGACAATTATGATCACAAGAAATTTTTTTTTTTTTTTTGGATTTTCTTCAATTGACATATGATTTTGCATTGGCTCTATTTTAGTTAGTTTTTGCACCATATTCATAAATAAGGTCTCATTTTAATCCATATATACTACAGATAATGAAAAGCCTTCTTAAATAAAATCTAAAAAAAAAAGTTTTCCATTAAGGTTCTAAGACACGGTTCGATTTTGTTTACAAGTTAGTTTGGCATGGTGACATCCTAGAATTTCTAAAGTAAAATAAATTGGTCTACTTTAAGCTGCTGTAAAATGAGAAAGGCTTTTAATTAGAAAATAAAAGTATGCTTGAACTTTAGGGAATTAACTAGGGATTAGGAATTTAAAGAAATATCAATGTTGATTATTGAGGTATTAATAACATCTCTTTTTCCTGCATTGAACCATTTGTAGAAAATTGATCATCTGAACGTTTTTGTGGATGCAATTTTACAGTGTGACAAATGTGAAGTCATTTACTGAGAAAATGAGCCGGTCGTGATAAACTTTTTTTCAGCTGTATTTGCAGGAAAGTTTTTCTACTTTAAGAGCATGTAAGTGGTTTATGGAGAATTAGCGCAGGTTATAGTCGTTTTAGGGTCCAAAGTCTGGCAAGAAATGGAGTTTTTTGTGTCTTTTTTCACCTGAAATGGAATATTTGTTTCTGGCCATGGAATGAATGAATTTTCCTTCACATAAATAAAAAGTGCACCATCAAATTCTGTATAATGTAAGCTTTTTAATGAGTCTACTTTAGTTTTATCATGCCTGGTAACAACCTTAGACCCAAGTTTTGAAAGATGCATGTAGGATGAGCTTTTAGGGTCATTTAAATGATTTTGACGTCAACCGTGATTTACTACCTAAATGAGCTGAACATTTAAGCAAGCAACAACTTTTCTTTATCTGCAATAGTTTTCATTCCATAGACCAAAAACACTATTTATTGCCTTTAAGGGGCTTAAACCCCTATAAGGGGTCATCTGACAACTTCAACCATATGGAGACTTGTGTAGAGCTAAATGAGCTGAACATTTAAGCAAGCAACAGCTTTTCTTTATCTGCAATAGTTTTCATTCTATAGGCCAAAAACACCATTTTTTGCCTTTAAGGGGCCGTAACCCCTATAAGGGGTCATCTGACAACTTCGACCCTATGGAGGCTTGTGTAGAGCTAAACGAGCTGAACATTCAAGCAAGCAATAGCTTTTCTCTATCTGCAATAGTTTTCATTCTATACACCTGCTATAGGCCAAAAACTCTATTTTTTGCCTTTAAGGGGCCATTACCCCTATAAGGGGTCATCTGACAACTTTGACCTTATGGAGACTTTTGTAGAGCTAAATGAGCTGAACATTTAAGCAAGCAATAGCTTCTCTCTATCTGCAATAGTTTTCATTCTATAGGCAAAAAACATGAAAAAATGCTATTTTTCACCTTGAAGGGGCCGTAACTCCCATAAGGGGTCATCTGACAACTTCGACTCAAAGGAGACTTTTGTAGAGCTTTTGATGCTGAAGCAGCAGCGTGACATCAGATTTCATCTATCTCTTATACTTTTTGATTTACAAGCCAAAAACAGTAGTCTGACCCCCCCTGGTCTATTTTTAGCAACGGCGGCCATGCTTTTCGACGAATCAAAAATCCCCACATCAGTTCTGTGGGGGATACCCTAAAGTACCACCAGACCAAATTTGGTTTGAATCTGAGCAGCCTTTTCAGAGGAGAAGAAGTTTGAAGAAAAGTTAACGATGACGACAACGGACGATGACGACGGACACCAAGTGATGGCAATAGCTCACATGGCCTTTGGCCAGGTGAGCTACAAACCCAGAAAGTTGACAGGGAAAACAAAAGCTTTGACAAGGATTCCTGGCTTAGGACAGGCACCTGGATTTTTCACTATGAGGACTTTGGTCAAAAATAGAGGAAGCCCTACCATCCCTTAAATGGACTTGTGGATTAGGACATACAATATGTCATACTTAACCATCCTGTCCAATTTCAAATCACTCTCATTCATGGTGTATAAGAAAAGCTTAATGGAATTAATGGACATTCAAACAGACTGATTGACATGAGTAAAACTTTATGTCCTCCGACGTGTAGTTGCAGACTTAACAAAAAATAATTTGTTCTTTAAAATCTAAAATTAGGTGAAAATGACTGTTTAACTAATCATTTCAATAAGTATTTAAAACATTCAACACATTTTTACTTATAATTGTAGTAAAGCCCTATTAGTAATTTTGTCTTAGTCACAGAACAATCGTACTTGCTTCATTGTGTAACATGTAAAATTTTAAAAAACTGGATAATTACTTAGACATTTTTATGAGTATACTGAATGTACAATGTATATGCAGATGAATTAACATATGTTTTTAACATGCAAATATGTCAATTGACCTTAAGTGTTTAACCTAAATCTTCAAAATGTATTGTTCATTGTGTTTTTTTTAAATGACTGCTTGTTTATGTGGAATGTGTCACAAACACCTTTTTCCACATCTTCTAAATAAAGATTTTATATTAATTTTTAAAAAAATGTAACAAAGTACAATTTGTGTCTATAGTTAAAGATACTTTGAACTTCTTCCATACAATACAATCTATAAAAACCCACTTCCTTAATATTAACAGTGAAAGCTATTATTTCCTAAAATTGTAAAAGCTTTTTTCTAAAAGACATTTCCTTTATTGCTTTTAGAATTACATATCTTTTCTTGGTTTGGATATTTAATTTCAACAAGAGTTAACACTAAAGTATGTCTCTCCTGTCCGGCACCATTAGAATTATAAATTCCTTGTTATTTCTCCAAAACATTCATTAATTATTAAACTTTTATGAAAAAATAAAACTTTAACAGTAAAATTTCTTTATAAGAGTTAACACTAAAGTATGTCAGTCAGAAGACCATTATAAAAGATGATCACCAGCATGAACTAATGCTGAATGCTGTGGATCACCATCAAATAGACTCCTGAATGGTAAATACTCATTCTCAAAGTATACTAAAGCTTGATTTGATAATTATAATATCATACATGCTTTAAATAATGGTTTTTTTATATTTCAAAAAATAAGGATTTTCATAAATAAAAAGCTACGCCGAGCGCAGCATGATACGACCGCAACAAATTAAACCCTGTATGTTTGAGGCCAAATATGGATAGTCAATTGCTTTGGTCACATGCAGCCCATGGTGGACTTACAAAGCTTTTTGACACACACATCCTGTGGTGGACTTTAAAATGCATATTTGACACATTCATATATATCTACATCAACATCAAATTTTAAAAAGTCTTGTGATATGTTTGGCCCTCTGACCCCTAATTACTCTAAAACCATAAAATATTGCAAATCTGATTGAAAAAATACCGGCAGGGATTTGCACAAGGATTCCAATGGAAAAAGATTTAAAAAATCGGACCAAAAATTAAAAAGTTGAGTTTATGGTTGTGGCCCGTCTTTTCCCCCTGTAGCAATTGAACAGTGAAATATATACCAAAACCATTGACACATCTAGTTAACAGAATTTAATGAGCAATATTTTCAAAATTGAATGAATAATAAACATTCAACAACAGTTTTGTCAATACACCCGTTTTAGCCCCTTTTGACCCTTTTTCTAAAATTTTAGGGGCCAAAAACCCTTAATACAATTACCAATCTTTTTTCTGGATATAATCATCATATTGAAACTTCATAACAATTATCTGGCCCACTAGAACTAATTTTTTTTGCGTAAAACTATTTGCTGTAAATAATGAAGTTTTTTTGCCCCTTCGACCCCTAATTTCTCAAAAACGGTAAGTGATATCGCAAATCTTATTGAAAAGCGCAGCCAGGGATTTTCATAAGGATTCCAATGGAAAAAAAATTTTGAAAATCGGACCACAAATAAAAAAGTCGAATTTTGGGGTGTGGCCCCTTTTTGACCCCCTGTAGCAATGTAACGGTGCAATAAATATCAAAATCCTTTACACATTTAGTTGACAGAATCTAATGAGGAATTCATTAAAAAAAGAATTTTCAAAATCGAGTGAATAATAAACATTCTACAACAGTTTTGTCAATGCACCCGTTTAAGCCCCTTTTGGCCCCTTTTTCTTAAACGGTAGGGGCTACAAACCCCAATTACAATACCAACCTTCCTTTAAAAGTTACAAACATCATATCAAAATTTTAAAACAATTGGTCAACATTTACTCAAGTTATCGCACGGAAACCAAATGTTCCCAGACGACAGCGACGACGATGACAACGACGACATCGCCATAACATTATACGATCGCAAAATTTTGCGGTCGTATAAAAAGTAGGGCTTTTTTAGGATTTTGACATTTCTATTAGGAATTTTAAGGCTGTTTTGAAAAAATAAGGAAAATTAAGAAAATAAGGGCCCGCTTGAAAGCCTGAAGCTATTACTAGGACATATGCATACTGAGTTTCATCAACCTTGGACTAATAGTACTTGAGATATGGAGATGCTCATATAACCTAACACTCCTATTATATGTATTGAAAATTGTCAAAGTCACTAAACCGGAAAATCAAGGTCAAGGTCAAAAGATGGGGATGCAACTGTGCTAAGCTACTAATGGTTCTTATGCATACCAAGTTTCATCAACCTAAGATTTATAGTTCTTGAGATATGGGGGTGCTCACAAAACCTTAACATTGCTATTATATCATGTATATGTGTTTAAAATTGTCAGTCACTAAGCCAGAAAATCAAGGTCAAGGTCAAAAGATGGGGATGCAACTGTGCTAAGCTAATCCTGGGGCATATGCATGCCAAGTTTCATCAACCTAGGACCTACAGTTCTTGAGTTATGGAGGTGCTAATAAAACCTTACCATAAATGTTAACGTTGCTGCCACCGCTGCTGCTGGTAAAGTAAGAGTAAAGTAAAGTAACACCTACATATGTACCCATCTGCTTCTCAGACAACACAAAAACATGAAAACTATCAAAGTATCTCAATTCAAAAGCCCAAGTCAATGTCACCCAGCAAGAAAATCTAGGTCAAGGTAAAAAGGTTAGGATGCAACTGTGCTAAGCTACTACCATAGCATATGCATACTAAGTTTAATCAACCTACTGACTTATAGCTGTTGAGATATGGAGGTACTCATAGATCTTTGACATAACTACATCTATTAAACACATTGAAAATTGACAGTCACTCAACCAAAAAATCAAGATCAAGGCCAAAGAAGAGGATGCAACTATGCTTATATGAGCATATGCATACTAAGTTTCATCAACCTAGGAGTAACTGTTTACGGGGTATGTAGGTGCTCATAAAACTTTAATTGAAAATTGTCAAGGCCACTCCATTGGAAAATCAAGGTCAGGCCCAAAAGATAAGGATGCAACTATGCTTAGCTTTTACTGGGGTATATGCATTACTGTGGATTCATTTATTTTTGTGGGTATAAATTTTCATGGTCTGATGAAAAAGGATCAGTTCGAGGATTGTTAAATTCATGGTTCTTAAGTCTACAGCATACAGACCAATGTTAAATTTCCTTTTCATAGGATATCAAATTTCGTGGGTCATAGCCACCAATGAAGACCACGAAAATTGATAACCCACGAATAATAATGAAACCATAGTACCAAGTTTCATCAACCTAGGACTTACGGTTCTTGAGGTAGTATGAAGGTGCTCATAAATCTTTAAAGTTACTACTTCTTTTTAATGTATTGAAAACTGACAAAGTCACTCAACCAAAAAATCAAGGTCAAAATGAAAATATGAGGATACAACTGTGCCAAGCTACTATTGGGGCATATGCATACCAAGATTTATCAATCTAGGATGTATAGTTCTTAGAATGTGGAGGTGCTGATAAAACTTCAACATTGAATGTTAATGCTACCACCTACACCGATGAAGTAACATCTATGTCTCGCTCTGCTTCATAGAAAAGACCACAAAAAAATCAGATTCAATGATCAAGATAAGCTTTGGGTTTAAAAAGTTTACTAAATGTTTTCCACTGCTGTTCAATTATTGTACAGGGGAAATTTTCGCAAGAGTCTAATTTTCGCTTTATTCCTGAGGCTAAAGTATTGCTAAAATTAAAGGCCGCAATATTTTAGTTTAGATATTTCACAGTTATTCTTCCTTAAAAATATTTTAAAAACTTGAAAAATTATGATCATTAAAATTAAACATCCACTTTTTAGATACAATTTTGCGAAGTTTGCAACTCGCTAAAATTACCAGCTATACAGTATTATTTTGGATGGGACACTAATTTTAGTGGTCTTGGTAGATCGGGCAAACAACAAAACCCGATTCCAAACGACTATGGTTAATCAGTTTGTTGAAACAAAAAATTTGTAAATTAATGAACATGCATTACATTCAAAGTAGCTCTGATCCAATGTCCACGACCTTCAATTTCTTATTCCGGACCTTTGAAATTCTATATACAAAAGTCCTGTACCTGCACATTTTACATTAACTCCTATTGAGACCCTTTTAATAACAACTGGTGGACTTTCTACCTGGAATTTAGAAAAGTCCTGGACCATTTGCTCTTTCATGTTAATTTGAGCCCTTGGCATTTTGTTTTTAATAAACAAACATTGATTTACAATTTACAGTAAATATTTTCTTCCTCTTACCAGCAGTGCTTTCTCTGATGTCCCAGACCTTCATTTTTCCTCCATCTCCACCGATAGCAAACACGTAAGGAGCTTCAGGACAGCATTCACAACAATACAATTGTCCCTAAAAAAGGTTTCATTTCAAACATCAGCATCTGTCATCTATCTAATACACCAGAGAGGTTTGTTTTTTTTAAGTTAACCGTCAATCATATGATGGAAAATACAAAATGAAGCCCAACCTAAAGACTGACATTTACGGAGTAGAGCCACAAAGGACCCAAATCAGCCCAAAAAACTAAACTTTGATATACTTGCTTGTAATTGCTGGTTTGGTGTTCATTAGACTCCATATTTCATAAATTGCAATATCTTTTGGTTCAATTGTTTATAATCAAGGAAAGCAGTGAGCTCAAAATCAGTCTATTTTTAGAAAAATCACCATATTTGACATTTTTCTTTGATTTTCATGTATAAATCGATGAATTTGAAAATGGCCACACCCGTCGACCAAAATAATTTTGAGATAAAATTGTGTATTCTTATGTTATAAACTGATTTTCAAAAAATTACAATGGTCAACCAATGTAGCCAATAGTGACTTTCAATACTAATTTTGACAAAATACGAAGAGAAAACAGTGAAAATGTGTGAAAAATTTAGATTTTTACAATTTGGAATGTGTTTGAAATGTCAAGGCTAAACCTGTGATGTAAACATTTTGCTAAATCTTACAGATATGAAAAGTTCATAACACCTAAACTTATTTTTTTAGTTAAATTTACTAAAAGTTCAAGTAGTTTAAAAAATTTTAAAAATACCCGGCCGATTTGAAGCCTTTGTGGCTCTACTCCTTTAGATAAATGATAAATCTGTCAGCCAAGCAGTATGCACCCAAAAATATCTAGTTGGAATGATGAAATACACATGTCTATTAAATTTGTACTTTATGTGCTAACAAATATTTGCTCATTTTTACTAGCTCTTACAAATTATTACTAGCTTAAAGCATCGGGCAAGTGACTAAAGGCAGAGACTGCAGCCAAAACTTATTCCGTTCATCCCAGCTAACTAAAAAAAATTCCTTTTGCTACTTTACCATCTGAAGATCCCTGCCCATGACCATTGACGGTTTGTTATCTTTGATGTCCCAAACTTTAAACCTCTTGTCTGTCAATGTTGTCTCCACTAGAACTAGTACTTACCATCTGAAGATCCCTGTCCATGACCATTGACGGTTTGTTATCTTTGATGTCCCAAACTTTAAACCTTTTGTCTGTTGATGTGGTCACCACTAAACCGGGTACCTGACTGCTCTGAGCTAAAGCTGAAAAAAATAAAAATTATAAGGCTGTTCCAGAATTGAATGTGAAAGTGTTGAGGGGAATTTTAAAATTTAATTATGGGTAGTAGGTTTCAGAGATTTTTTTAAAGTAATTTGAAAGATTGGAGACAACTGGTCACATCAAAAACCGATTGTGGATTTTGAAATTATGAAAACATATTCCAATTTTTTTATTTCTCTAAAAAATAATATAAGTAAAGGACATCAATTTTGGCGAATTGACAAGAAATTCATTTTTTGCCAATTCTTGATTTTAAGTTTTTTTTTAAATCAGTGTAGAAATCAATACAATTTTCCTATTTGTTGAGAATCCAGTGGTTCACCCGATGTTATTAAAAAGTCCTCAATAGAAGTTATTGTAAATACATGCAGGATCAGGACTTTTGTAAATAGAATTTCGAAAGTCCTGTACAAGTACAGCTTTGTCGGGTATTTATACGCATCGTGTATTTTTACGCACATGGTAATTTGTAAACACAAACATGAGATCGTTTTCATTTCTTTTTCTTAGAATGAAGAAAAGTAATAAAAAATGAGATTTTATTTTTATTTTGAAGCAATATTTCTTAATTTTGAATAATGTTGGTACTTTTATATAGTTTACATTACTTCTGCTATGACAAATTACCACCTTGTCGGTAAAACTAAAAATTTTCCAAGCACACTTTTTGGAAACAGCCTATATTTTGACATGTTTTCCAGAAATGACCAAAAGTCAATACAAAGTGTGCCATGACTTCATTTGCATAAAGGGGAATAAATTGTGATGACCTAATTTTTGACTGCGTAAAAAAAGCCGACATTTTTATGTGACAAAAAAGTTGGGTGCTCCTGTTCAGTACCATTTTTTAGAGCTTTATGTTATGTAATTCAAAAAATGAAAATTATGCAAAATAGAGGAAACATTCAGCTATTTGGTAGTGAACTTTATTAAAAAATATTGTTGTTAAAGAAGTTTTTGGCAATTATAACCCTTAGGTGCGTATAAAAGGCCGACAGCATTGTACTAATTTTAACCAGATGTATCAAATTTTATGCCAAGTCTGACCAACAAAAACTTGTGTCCATTTCACGGGAATGCTCTTCAGTCGTATATTGAAGTTTCTCACCTGTGACAGCTTCATCATGGGCTGCCAATGTAAACAATGGTTTATCCATCCGAGAATCAACGTAAAATATATTCCCTTTGTCTGTAGTTGCCTGTAAATACAAATGAGGTATAATTCTTTTTATATAAGTGTTAGGTCTTCTTCTTGGCAAATTGAGCTTTATGTAATTTTTGTTGTTTTTGTAATATAATTGTGACACATGTAAATTCTGAAGCATTCTCAACAGTGTATCTGCCATTGATGATTACAGCTTACTAAGAAACATTCATTGACTGATATAAAAGAATCAAGTAGACTAAAGAGAATACTTGTTACTAGCTTAAAAACATCTGTAGAATGATATACAGTATAACAGAATCAAGTATATCTACGAAAGAATAAAATCTTTGGTGTATTTGAAAAGAGTATGTGTCAGGAAATCCCTAGAATGGCAGTCTTCCATGGAAGATGTATGTTGCCTGTGTCTTAAAATATTCAGTTAATAGGAAGAAGATAAGTTATGACTATAAAACCAGTTTTGCACCATAAGTTCTATAGGAGGAAGCTACATGCCAAATATCAAGAGGCTGTGTCATGTAGTTGCCCGGAAAACTGCGACGGAAATTTTTGTGACACCGCTGGACCACAATGCAATACGACGGATAGTGTCAAAGTGACTCCATTATGTTGCTTTGCAACATGTTGCAGGCGACATAAAAATGACTAAGAGAGCATGAAAACCAAACAATGGTAATACATCATATATATGTATGAGCAAACTTACGAAGAAATTAAATGGTTTGTATTTATCCCATAATGCCTTCTCAATCTCCCCGTCTAGTTCCCAGTTCTTATATGTATCATTGGGACTTCTACAATCATACACTTTTACTGTCCTGAAAAAAAATGTACATAGATTCTAGAAATATGATATAAGCCAACAAGTAATGCTGAAAGAATCTTTTTCTCTTTTACAATTTTAGAAAATTTCATTGAAAGTTAATAACTTTGAAAACAATTTAATTATCCATCTTGGTTGTTTTAATATTTATTTATTTATTAAAATCAAGTTGAAATCAGTTTATATTTGAGTAAAACTAGAGGAAAGTGTACCATAAACTGAAGTAAGAATCTTTATTTTATTTTGATTACTTGAGATGATAACTTTTACACTGAAGTCAAATAATGAGTCAAATAAGGTGCAAATAATTCATCTACTGCTGACAAAAAAGATGTACTGATACAAACCATATGAACAACTTGAAGAGGACTTGCTTTAGCTTTGCTGATTGCAGTTGAGTTGTGTGTTTTTTGTTGTTGTGCAATTTGTTCGTGTGCTTTTTTAGTGTCTACTGATATTGTTTCCACCTTTTCAGATCAACCACTTTCAAATGCCCCATTGGTACATTGAACTTCTATGCATCTTATGAGATAAACCCTTTCCCACTTTAATTGGATTTAGAACTTACTGATTAACAGTGACTGTTGTTCAATGGGATGCCACTTTACATATGTACTTACTGATCAAAAGATCCTGATAACAATGACTGTTGTTCAATGGGATGCCACTTAACACATTGTACCTAAAATATACATAAACTAGTATAACAGGGTTTCATAGTTTTCCTATTAAATATGCATCTGGTTTAATACTGATGCATTAGCATACAAAGTTCCATTAAGCTAGGACTTATAGTTACATGAAAGTGTTCATAAAACTTTATCATTGATTCTTAACGACAATTCACCAACTGTTACACTCAGCTTTGAAGCATGACAAAAATTAGCCCAAAGGCTGGTGCTACATGTATAACAGATAATACTTGTAAATGATATACTGCAAAATGGAGAGTGATATATATCATGATACACAATTCAGTACAAATGATTAGTCTACAAGTAATATATGGAACATTCAACCACATTTACATGACTTACTAGTAATTTGTTTCTAATGCTTCATAGAGTGCATTCAATTTACAGTTCATATCTTTTCCCTATGATAAATTGATAGTTGTTACACTTGTTTGTTTGTTTTAATTCATATCTACTTAAAAGTACCTTTTCTTTGTGCTGTGTTATACTGGTCACTATTTTTCCCTGGGTTAAATCCCAAATACCAACTGTGAAATCTGCAGAGGCACTAGCCAACACATTTCTGAAAGATATAATGGTAAATCATCAAATGTTTAAATATTGGATAATACAATTAAATTGAATGATAAAAATATGATCATGAATGCTGGTGAAAGTCTCTGATTTAATGAGTTCCTTGCACGTCTATTATGTTATGTTCTCTTACTATTGTAAAATCTACTGTATAAACATTTTTTTCATGGGGATAAAATTTCATGGTTAAGAAAAAACAGACTGAATAAGTGGGGACAAATTTTTATGGATTTTTAATTTTGAAATACACTCTTCAACAAAATATTTAAATTTGTAGGGTTTTAATTTTGTGGATTTTTTTCTTATCCACTAAAAAAATGAAATTAAACCCCCCACAATATTTCTGATTCTACAGTAGTTCTTGTGAGATGAGACTATCTAGTGCTTTCCACTCCACACGATGAGATATTCAATTTCAAAGAATTTGATTGGCTATCCATGTGTGACACCTCAGTTATATATGCATCGTGTGGAAAGCGTGCTTACTTTTGTTTGAACACTTGTTGATTTTGTTGAATAATAAAACCCCCAAAAATGCTTTGTTTCCTAATTTGACAATTACCTCTATGTGATAAACATCTGTATCTCATCACTTACTGTAAACGTATTGATTTTGCTGTTGCTAATTTTCGCAGTTTCTTGAACTAGGACATATTCGCGGGTACCAATTTTCGCTGTTTTTAGATGCAGCTTATGATTATTAGTATCATGTTTATTGACGTTTTTAATAAGAAGGTGGTCAAAGACTGAAATTGCCTAAGCAGTAATAAAAAAATTGCTGTAATTAACTGTCAACCCAAGCTGTCAATTTCTAACTTGTTGACATATACAATATCTTGAACAATTAACAGATTAATTGTTTAATATTTTGTTAATTGTGTGTGAAGTGTTTGATTCTTGTCTTTTATGTATTAAAGTTTATTTACCAATTTATGGTCACACCAAGCTATTTGTCTTTCTTATCATTATGTTAATAATTAATTATGCTTTATTTATTAATTATAATCATTTTCATTTAATACCATGCACAACGGTCAACCATATACAAATATCTGATTTCATGCACACATTTACAATTTTTATCAACAATTTGCAGGTACTTATTTTTGCGGTCTTTTGGCAACCGCAAAAATAGCGAAAATTAGTACGTTTACAGTATAATTTTGAAACCTGTATATCCTAAAGAACTTGAGATAAAGGACACAACAGATTCTAGGAACTACGTATACTATATCTCTACAAAGGCCTACCTATATGAAGAGTTCCACGATAAGTCTAAGACAGCATCTGTATGACCCAGTCCCCCAGCCTGTATAAAATCAAACTTATCTGAATCTTCACCTGACTGCTAAATATGTCAAAATTTTATATTTTAGAAATAGGAAAAACAATTTGTATTTGATGGATAGCATCTGTATGACCCAGTCCACCAGCCTATAAAAAAATCAAACTAATCTTAATCTGGCTGCTGAATAAGTCTAAATTCTATGTTATAGAAATAACTGTGGACTCATTTATTTTTGTGGGTACCAATTTTTGTGGTATGATGAAAAAAGATCAGTTTGTGGATTCTTAAATTCATGATTTTGAAGTCTGCACCATACTGATCAATGTTAAATTTCCTATTCATGGGATATCAAATTTTGTGGGAAAAGGACATCTATGAAAACCACAAAAATTAATATCCCACGAATAATAATGAAATAAAATTATTTGTATTTTACATTTTGGTGGATAGAAAACATATTTCATTAAGAATGTAGAATTAGTTTTACACTTTCCTCTAAAAGTTTTTATCAGACATGCAACATGTCTCCTAAAACTCTAATGGTACAAATTTGATGGAATTGAAATGTGTTGTACTTGTTATTTATAATAAGTGTACAAAATTTCATGAAGATCAGACTTCAGATTCTTGAGAAATTAGCCTAATGGCAAAAGAAACCCTAAGGTGAGACGGACTGACAGACAGATTGAAAAACTATGTGTGTATGCAATAAAAAAAACCCCAAAAAACATGAAAATAAATAATGAACCCTAGAGATTTATGGAGGTATATATACAAACTGACATTACATCTTTAAATTTGTGCATATTGACCTTTTTACTTTTCTTTTTCTTCTTTTTTTGACCCAGCTGTGCAACAGGTTCTAAACAATCAACAACATCAAGGTCCCAGATCTCAATCACTGGCTCCATAGTACCAACAGCTATAAAACTACCTACAATAAAACATGGTATCTATAAATACATGTAAGTAAAGGATGTCAAGGTCCCAGACCTCAATCACTGGCTCCATAGTACCAACAGCTATAAAACTACCTACAATAATACATGGTATCTGTAAATACATGTAAGTAAAGGATGTCGAGGTCCCAGAACTCAATCACTGGCTCCATAGTACCAACAGCTATAAAACTACCTACAATAATACATGGTATCTATAAATACATGTAAGAAAAAGATGTCGAGGTCCCAGATCTCAATCACTGGCTCCATAGTACCAACAGCTATAAAACTACCTACAATAATACATGGTATCTATAAATACATGTAAGAAAAAGATGTTGTGGTCCCAGAACTCAATCACTGGCTCCATAGTACCAACAGCTATAAAACTACCTACAATAATACATGGTATCTGTAAATACATGTAAGTAAAGGATGTCGAGGTCCCAGAACTCAATCACTGGCTCCATAGTACCAACAGCTATAAAACTACCTACAATAATACATGGTATCTATAAATACATGTAAGAAAAAGATGTCGAGGTCCCAGATCTCAATCACTGGCTCCATAGTACCAACAGCTATAAAACTACCTACAATAATACATGGTATCTAATTAATACATGTAAGTAAAGGATGTCGAGGTCCCAAATCTCAATCACTGGCTCCATAGTACCAACAGCTATAAAACTACCTACAATAATACATGGTATCTATAAATACATGTAAGAAAAAGATGTCGAGGTCCCAGATCTCAATCTCTGGCTCCATAGTACCAACAGCTATAAAACTACCTACAATAATACATGGTATCTATAAATACATGTAAGTAAAGGATGTCAAGGTCCCAGACCTCAATCACTGGCTCCATAGTACCAACAGCTATAAAACTACCTACAATAATACATGGTATCTGTAAATACATGTAAGTAAAGGATGTCGAGGTCCCAGAACTCAATCACTGGCTCCATAGTACCAACAGCTATAAAACTACCTACAATAATACATGGTATCTATAAATACATGTAAGAAAAAGATGTCGAGGTCCCAGATCTCAATCACTGGCTCCATAGTACCAACAGCTATAAAACTACCTACAATAATACATGGTATCTGTAAATACATGTAAGTAAAGGATGTCGAGGTCCCAGAACTCAATCACTGGCTCCATAGTACCAACAGCTATAAAACTACCTACAATAATACATGGTATCTATAAATACATGTAAGAAAAAGACGTCGAGGTCCCAGATCTCAATCACTGGCTCCATAGTACCAACAGCTATAAAACTACCTACAATAATACATGGTATCTATAAATACATGTAAGAAAAAGATGTTGTGGTCCCAGAACTCAATCACTGGCTCCATAGTACCAACAGCTATAAAACTACCTACAATAATACATGGTATCTGTAAATACATGTAAGTAAAGGATGTCGAGGTCCCAGAACTCAATCACTGGCTCCATAGTACCAACAGCTATAAAACTACCTACAATAATACATGGTATCTATAAATACATGTAAGAAAAAGATGTCGAGGTCCCAGATCTCAATCACTGGCTCCATAGTACCAACAGCTATAAAACTACCTACAATAATACATGGTATCTAATTAATACATGTAAGTAAAGGATGTCGAGGTCCCAAATCTCAATCACTGGCTCCATAGTACCAACAGCTATAAAACTACCTACAATAATACATGGTATCTAATTAATACATGTAAGTAAAGGATGTCGAGGTCCCAGATCTCAATCTCTGGCTCCATAGTACCAACAGCTATAAAACTACCTACAATAATACATGGTATCTATAAATACATGTAAGAAAAAGATGTCGAGGTCCCAAATCTCAATCACTGGCTCCATAGTACCAACAGCTATAAAACTACCTACAATAATACATGGTATCTATAAATACATGTAAGAAAAAGATGTTGTGGTCCCAGAACTCAATCACTGGCTCCATAGTACCAACAGCTATAAAACTACCTACAATAATACATGGTATCTGTAAATACATGTAAGTAAAGGATGTCGAGGTCCCAGAACTCAATCACTGGCTCCATAGTACCAACAGCTATAAAACTACCTACAATAATACATGGTATCTATAAATACATGTAAGAAAAAGATGTCGAGGTCCCAGATCTCAATCACTGGCTCCATAGTACCAACAGCTATAAAACTACCTACAATAATACATGGTATCTAATTAATACATGTAAGTAAAGGATGTCGAGGTCCCAAATCTCAATCACTGGCTCCATAGTACCAACAGCTATAAAACTACCTACAATAATACATGGTATCTAATTAATACATGTAAGTAAAGGATGTCGAGGTCCCAGATCTCAATCTCTGGCTCCATAGTACCAACAGCTATAAAACTACCTACAATAATACATGGTATCTATAAATACATGTAAGAAAAAGATGTCGAGGTCCCAGATCTCAATCACTGGCTCCATAGTACCAACAGCTATAAAACTACCTACAATAATACATGGTATCTAGTAATATTGTGTCAAAGTATTAAATTCGTGGGATACAAATTTCATGGTTTTTGCGGATTAGGCAAACCATAAAATTATTAAAAGAAATTTCTTTCAATGCTTTTGATAAGAACTTTGTTATAACCATAAATACATAATCCACAAATGTGCAATTTATTCAAAACACCACTGTATTAGATATGTGCATTGTCATTCATAATATTTTGGCCATCTATAAGCAGCCAGGAATTTTATGCTATAAATAATTTTTCTATTTACAAGATTTATTGATAGAAATATACACATTAAACAGGAAAATTTCACACTCACAAAAGTTTGAATAAAATTCTTGTGAAACTCACCTGAAATGAACTTTTCCATTAAATTCACATGAAAAAGTTTACATGATATTCATGTGTTATTGAGATTATTCCACATCAATTTTACATTATTTTAATATGGGATAGTTTAATTTGAAACTCTAAGTATTTTTATATAATGAGATTCACATGATTTTCACATTAAGTTCATTACATCTAATTTCCCTCTGAAGTACTTACCATTGATACCCCATGATTAATAATGAACAGAACATCAAAGTGCTAGGCAACTTTCTGTATATATTACCTGGTTTATCATCTCCAATGTCAAAGTTCATCCATTCAACAGCCAATGGGAAAGAGTTTAACATAATATCATGGTGTACATATAGATTTGAATTGTCCTCATTATAAACTGAAAAACAAGCATAATATAATGTTACAATGCAAAGGAAAATACATGTATAATGATAGCAAACATGACACAAAGACATAATGCCCTATCTTGAAGCATTTGGGACGGACAGACAAACAGACCATCAAATTGACGAACGGTTAACGGATGAACAGAATCAAACACTAAATGCTCCCCTACATCCTCATAGAAGGGGCATAAAAGATTTTTTTTTCTAAAATCAAATCAATATTTTTAAATCTTGAGCAAACTGTAAGATTGCAAAGCAGCAACCACTGAACACATTGAAGCGGCTGGCCATTTTCCTTCTTGGATTTTAAATTGATAATAATTTATGAAGGTTGCATTGTATACCCTTATTCCACATCTCATTATTTTATTCTAACAAATACAGGAAAAAAGTTCTCTTTCAGAAAGGATAAGCTATTACAATCATCAAATACGCTTTAAACCCTTGGAGCCTACCTGAGCTCACACTCTGTATGACTTGATATTGTTTTGCTGATTGCATTTTGGTTGTTTTTGTGTTATCAGTTTGTTCATATTGTTTTTGTTGTATTGATTGTTTTTTTCTCTTTGTCTTTTCAGACTTTTGACAGGCCAATGCACTCCACTGATACATCTTTAATGATATAAACTCACTATAAACATCTAAACTACAAGACTCTTTATCTACTTTTCCGGCCACTAATAAGTTATCTGTTGCTCTAATTTCAAAGTCTTCTTCATCACTATCAATCTGTAATTATCAAAGAAAATTGGATTTTTAAAAATAACTTTTCTGAATCTTAAGTCTTGTTTCAGAATTAACATGATATCAATTTAAGTACACAAAAAAAACATTTATTTGTAGACTAACTAAACCAATTTTTTTTTATTACCTTAAAAATGGTCACTCCTGAACCTTTTTATATCAAAGATTTCACTGCAGGCTTAAGAGATCTTAGAAGTGTGTGATGCATGCTAGCAGTCTTGAGCACATAAAATCCCAAAATTGGGGCTCCCGCAGGGTACCCCCCTCAGGTCGCAAGGTCGCTTTTAAAAGGGGCCTGAGGTCGCTTTTAAAATGCATATATTTTGGCGGAGGTCGCAAGTCGTTTTTTGGCATAGGTCGATTTTATGAAGTGTAGGTCGGAAGTCGCCCTTAAAAAGCCCTCAGGTCGCAGGTTGTTTTTAACCCTGCGGGAGCCACAAAATTATTATGTCCTGCTGACCTGCTCCATGCTTGATGGGAAACAAATATGTAATTTTTTTTCAATAAAAAATACTTAGTATAAACAAATTACCCACAAAGTTGTTATTATCTCAAACTCAAATTTTTCACTATAAGTTAATTTTTAAAGGAAAGACAATTTTTAAAAGATTACCTCATCTTTAGCTGTGATGTATGGGTCATCTTCTAGTGAAGCATAATAAGCCAGACTACCAATACCTGCCATAGCATCTGTTTCTGAAAAATAAAACAAAGAATAAAATCACCCTTATGTTAAATTATCACAAGAAGTACCAGGTATGTTAAAATCTAATTGTGTAGAACAATATTGAATCTTACAATAACTCTTTACTTTTTTTTGGTCAAACAAAAATCTAAATTGAAAACATATATTCATTATATAATCATAGATAAAAGGGTAGTTTTACCTTTTACAGAAAAACAAACACCATACCAAACTTACAAAACTTGTATTCAGTAACTGGTCCTTAAAAAAATCTTACATGTCTGTTCCCTCTACAATTTTTTTCAATAGTCATAACTATTGTTGTTACTAGAGAAGACCAATTTGTTTTTTTCTATTTCCCATCTATGAAAGTAGGGGACATGTAGTATTCAGGTCTGTCCCTCCATCGCAAATGTTGCAAGATGGTGCATTATGTCTTTTGGACATAATCTTGTTTGGTAGATCAGGATTCAATAACTTTCGAATTCTCTGTTAATGCCATCTAGATAAAACTTCATGAGACAAAGTCTCTGACATAAAATCCTACCATTGTCATAAGCAGAGGCACCAAAGGGGCATTCGAGAGTCAAAAGTCCGAAAAGGCAACGACAAAACCGGTAAACATGAACAAGAACAGCACAAGGAAACACAAAACATAAAAACAACCGAACAGAAATCAACAACGCGAACTCAAGTCGTAACAAGAGTGAACTCGGGTGCTCCGGAAGAGTAAGCTGTTCCTGCCTGCTATAGCACACCTACCATTGTCATCATCATAATCGTCTAGGCCATATTTGTCGACAACATCATCATCGTCCTCATCATCATCACGAGACCTCTTTGAGCCAGGCTTTTTCTTGGAAGTTGTGGATGTTTTCTCATTCTCTTCGTCTTCATCATCCTCCAAAGGTTCATCTATATCTCTTAAAGAGAAACAAATTTTATGTTTATCAAAGTGAATTACAGCAATTTATAGTAAAAAGTGTATGAATATATTTCAAAACGGATTCTTTCAGACTTAATTGTTATAAACCTATTATTAATGAACAAGCTGACTATTTACACCCTTGAGATATGCACAAGTATACAAGTACAATGTGTATGGATGTTGTAATTTTTGATTTGGAAAAGCAATCTGAAGTTCTTTAAAAATTTGTCTAACGTTTTTTATTTTTGTTTATAAAACTTATAAAACATTTGCAAATTACAGTAACATGTACTCGTGATCAAGAAAACTGTTGGTTCTATTTTGAAATTATGATGCTACATGTTTAAAAACCTGAATAAAACTCTTATGATCAGAGCCCTATGTTAAGAAAAGGGAACTAAACTTGAAAGGCTGGTTGATAACAAATAGAACAACTACATGTAGTTTCCACAGTCTTCTCAAAGTTTTACTATAGATAAATATGTAGCTAATTTTGTTTAACATAAAATGTTATCTTACTCTCTTGTTTCTTCGATAATTCTTCGTAAATCTTCTTTGTCAAGTTGAATCTTAAAAAAAAATATAATTGGTCAAGGAATTATAGATTGAAAAGAATGGTAAGAGGGACAAAGCTTGCCAAATTACCATTAACACTATAACTTCGTCATCTGATTATTACATTTAACATTCACACTTCCAGTCGACTGGAACTAGTGAAGTTAAAATATCATGCTCACTGAGGATTGATACAACTTGGTGAAATGTGATTCTTTTATTTGTTTAATAGTTTACTGGGACAATTTACCCGTTCTGGTCTGGATTTGGAAACACCTCTCCGGACCCAGGCAACACAAGGCAACATGTTAAAGTGATATAAATTAATTGAAAAAAAATATGAAAGAAAAAAATGTTCTCGTGTTTTTTAATTGGGGATAATAATACAGGGGAATGAAACAAACAAACAAAATCGGCCCATAACGATCGGACCAAGAGTATTTGTATCGCCCACCCACACTATGGGACTTTGTGCTTATGTATTTTCAAATATCATACAGCAATAGTCAACGATGACGACAGCACGTACCGTGTAGATGTTTTAATTTATAACCGTGTATCTGAACTTGTGCCGCAGGAATGGGTCATGTTTTTGCAACCAGTTCAAAGTTGTCTTAATTAAACAGGGCATCTTTTTCACACCAGCTGTCCAGAATACTGGAAGAAGACCTCTGAATTTAATACTATATATATAATGGAAAATGGTTCAAAATAATGAATACAGCACTCTAACATGAAACCAAAATGTCACGGCTTAATCAGGATCTAGTTTTTGCCGATTTTGTCTTTAATGGGATTTATTTTGTTTCATTTTTTTTTGTCTTAAAAAGGATTAATTTCTTATGGGCTAATACTCAAATTATTGGCAAGAAGACAAATCGGTACTGGATTTCTATTTCCTTGAATGAATATCCTAGGATGATGAATACAACCGGCTATATATATGATTTGTCCTACAGTTTTAATTTGCAAATGTCTCAATTCCTTGCCGTATTTTGTATTTGACTCACCGGTTTAATGCATGAATAATTGACCTTCTGGAGCATCCGATTTTATGTTCACTTTCACTAGCAGGAATTCGCGTTTCTTATTCCAGTTTACTTGGGGAGAGGCTGAGGCCAGGCAAAAAAAAACAGGAACGATTGGCGAAGTCTTGTATTGACCTTATGCTCCACTGGGAGCGAAGAGGATAGGTAGGTAGGTATTCCAGTTTAGTAGGGTTTTTTTTTCGTATCGACCGGGCTCGGGATTTACCTAAGTGTCTTATGTATGGACCGGCTTTGACATTCGAACTTTCCTATTATAGGTGGTCATACTTAAATATGCCTGCCATTATATTCAATATAAAATAAAACGCGTGCAGAAAAAGGGTATACGCCTGTCATTTTCTGCACTACTATTTTTAATAAATCAAAGTTTAATATATACCTGAAGGTGTAATAAATGATAATTTCCATAAAAATATGTTGATATCTTGTAAAAATTGTTTATATTCATAAAAAAAATATATAGCGTGTATACGCCGGCCGACGTACTCGGGAGGTCCAAAAATAATATGAGACGGGAACACCTGTTTGGGGGACGTATTATCATTAGGTATTTCTCTTTTTTTTCACTTCTGCTTCCATGCAAAGGCTTGCCTTTTTTGAAGTTAGTCTCTCGGATGACTCGAAATGCTTTGTTTAAATTACTTTCAAGTTATAAAGTAATTTGGTTAATAATTAATTTTTAAAGAAAAAATCTGCATCAGATGAATTTGATTATTGCATGCTTGCATCACTTGTAAGTCTTTTTATTCCTTTCTCTTGGGGAGTTTATATTCTGCATGATCACCATCACGTATTAAATTATATTAATATGCGATATGATGATGCTCTCTCTCGCACATTCACCAAATTTTGGGCTACTTTGGTCACATGCTTAGTGATTCCCTACACATCCAACCAATTTTGTTTCGCCAAAAGGGTGACCGGACCCCTGCTTCCCCCATCCGGATCCGCCCCTGTGCATCCATATTATTAACATATTCTGACATTTTTATCAACTACGGTTATATATGAATTTAAAAGATAAATTGGTGGGTGCCTAAAATTTTTCAATCCCCTGCCCCTTTTTCAGAAAACGCAGTCAAGCCACCAAAATCGGACAGTCACTTGTGTTGGCACATTAAAAAAAATAGTTCACGGTCTGTCTGAACAAGTACATGAAGGATCTTCCCACCAGTCATCTTAACAAACCCCTGTATTGAATGAAAAGTATACGGTATTAAGCAGTGTCAAAGACGATCGCATGCCTTGTCTACCCAGATCAATAAGTCGACCTACATACGTCATTTGAACATTGACTTGTTCTGAATACTCTTTTCATAATCGATATGATATATTTGTATAATATTGGAATTTAAATATACTACTTGGCATTTTGTGTATTGGGATAGTGTAGTGTTTTAACATGACTATACAAATATTTCACTGGTGATTGAGATTTTGATATGGTAAGCTCATTAATTTATAACGTAATTTGTTGAATTCAACTGTCACGGGTGCATTTATATTTTGTTTCAGAAGCCAGCGGTCTACTCTGATATGTTGGTAAATATTTTTTTACCGTATTATGGTCTTACACCATGGCTACCGTTTTTTTTTTTTTTTTTTTTTTTTAAATTGAGACAAGCAAGAAGAAATTTTCAGGTGTAAGGCTACTTTAAGTAATTAAGACGACTAGATAATAAATCTGTCCCCGAAAAGTGCATTATTATATAAATAACATATAGCTGAGAGGGTGATAGAGTAGATTGATACCCAGAGAAAAGCATTGTCAACTGAGGCGCAGCCGAGGTTGACAATGTCTTTTCGAAGGGTAGGAATCTACTCTATCACCCTCTCAGCTATATGTTATTTAATTTATTATACTGAAGCATTTAAAAGTATTTTTACGCACGAATTTTCATTTTTTTCCCTTTAAACTGAAAGAAAATTGTGCCCTATGAAATAACTATAAAACACTCTTTATTGGTTTTTTTATGCATTAGTTGGTGTTTGTTAAAATAAGCACCTTGCACGAAATATTGTTGAATCTAAACGCTATCTATCATACGTCATACTGAGGCTGTGCACGAGCTCGGCGCACGAGAGGGTGATAGTTAAAAAATTATCACCCGCGAGGGTGATAGATAAAAAATTATCACCCGCTGGGGTGATAAGTTACCTTTCTGAAATATATCTTATATGATAGATTGAATTGTTCAATTAAAATTTGCTAGGAAAAAATCTTATGAAGTATAATAAATATAATTAATTCCATAGCATAGCTGATCATTTTGACGCACATAACAATAGATTCAGATAATATACAATAAAAAACTGACATTTTAACGTATTGTTGGGGCTTGTTTAAGGGGAATGGGGGTTCCAATATTCCGTACCCCTGTAAATTTTCAACAAATTGCCCGGCATCCCAAAAAGTGTTTCCCATATCCCTAGCTGTAAATAAAATATAGATTAAAATATCCCATATTTTTTTTTTTAAGTTTTGCCTCAAATATCCAGTATCCCATGACGAAAATGTGCGAATATCCCATGCCCCAATATATTCTAAACAAGCCTCATTGTTTGAACTAATGATCTCAATGTTATAGTTCCTTTTAAAACCAACTTTAGACCAGTTTTGTTCGACCTACACTATAATAGTAATGGTTATCATTATTATAAAGTGAAACTTCGAATGCTTGTTGTTACACCTCAATAGAGATATCTCGAAATACTATTAAACATAACCACACAAGGGCATTTTAATAACTCATATATCATAAATTATATTGTAATGATATTTACAGTCAAATGCATTTAGATTAAAGACACAAGACGCCTATTGAATAGTTATGAGGGTCGAATTTCATATTATTCAGGTTATGCTTTTAACACGAGATCTATAAAATATGGAAAAAAATGAAACTTTTGCCATGGTATTAATACCCGAAGTTTCTGGGTTCATGTTTTTTATTCTCTGGTCCTTTTTTAACTTCTTTGATCTTATTGATCACACCGACAACATATAAAATCAACGGCTTATTCAAAGAATCTCCTTCAAAGTGGTACCATAAATTCTTGCTCAACCCACAACTTCTTTTGAATTTTTTAGCTATAAATGTATCAATCATGGATCTTGCAATTTTCATTTCGTGCTTCAGAATTAACCCACAGACCGTCACCACAGACTAACTAATAAAGAACGATACTGAAAAGATACTGGATTAAGGTATAGGGGTACGGAAAACATTTTGGTCGATTATCGGATACAAATAGAAAAATATGGCCCCTCGTTATTTCGCAAACCAACTTAAAATGGAAGTTCTTGCTACATTTTATGAGCTCTCAAAGATCGCATTAGCACTACAAGGTCCCTTTCAAATAAAATGAAAGTCCAATGGATTCTAAAAGCAAATATAATGTTAAATTTCTTCCAAATGCAATTCTTTCTACGTTTAGTAAAAGCACATGGGTTTTGGTTGATTCAACGGGAAAATATCAATTTTAGAACTAGAGACATGGCATCTTGTGACTATAATGAAA
The DNA here is from genome assembly GCA_963971305.1 of Arcuatula senhousia. Lineage (NCBI taxonomy): Eukaryota > Metazoa > Mollusca > Bivalvia > Mytilida > Mytilidae > Arcuatula > Arcuatula senhousia. Next base: position 12,092,365 of record OZ020309.1, on the reverse strand, counting down.
TTAGTTAACGAACAGAACGGACGTTATACAGAAGCAATGCTATGAAAGGCCGTTCATGTCAAAAACGGTATAAACTAACGCGTTAAATTTTAACGCGTTAAAATCAATTTTAACGCGTTAAAATCAGTTTTAACGCGTTAAAATCAGTTTTAACGCGTTAATACATATATTTATCGCGTAAGTAGACAATAAACTTTCACGCGATAAAATTAGTGAGGAAATTTATCCCGTAAGTGCAATTTTACGTTTATCGCGTTAAAATAGAACACTTCTCTGGCCACGGATGTCATAAATAAAATATTTAACGCGTTAATGAAAGCTACTGGCATTTAGATTGTATAAAATACTTTTAACGCGATAAAACCTTTACTAACGCGTTAAACGTAATTTTAACGCGTATAAGGTTATTTTATCGCGTTAAAAGTATATTTAATGCGTTAAAAGTAGCGTATTTCAACCTCAACTTTCTTACAGCCAGCATATTTGTTCAGTTTGGTAGACGTGTTTTTCAGCAAACAATAGGGACTTCAATGTGCAATAATTGTGCACCATTTGGCTGATTTGTTTCTTCATTCATATAAAGCAGACTTCTTAAAATCACTTCTAGACAAAAAAGATCGTAGACTATGTCTCTCTTTCTGTTATATAGATGATATCCTTTCGATTTGGTGACTGTAATCATCTTATATACTACATGTACTAATTACATGTATCCTCGTGAACTTGAGATGAAAAACACAACGTATTCTATGAAGTCTGCTTCATATTGAGATCTACATCTCGAAATAGAATCTCAAGGAAAACTTTCAACAAAGCTTTATAACAAGCGTGATTACTTCAACTTTTCAATTGTCAACTTTCCTTTCTTGTAAAGCAATTCAACATTCCGTTCGCTCCACATTATGGAGTCTGCGTATTACAATTCATTCGTTACTACAGAGCTTGCAGGACTTACAACGATTTCCCTGACAGAACGTCACATCTAACACAAAAATGGCTTGCACGGGGTTATGTTGCTCCTCGGATGCTTTCTTCACTCTAGCAATTTTCTCGAAGACATCATTCGCTTAAAGACAAATATGGGATTTCAATCTCTCAGATGAGTGCAAATGTTGGTCTGTCATAGGTTTTTATTGTGTCTTCCTTTACCGGATTATGCACACTTAATTGACGGTTGGCTACGCGGCAGGTGTGCAAGCATGAACTCCTTGAGTCCTCGTTTTTGATAGCTTTTCAGTTGCTTATGTAATTTTGTGTTTTATGTTGTCTGTTTTTCCATCCCGGTCTCGCTGGTTGTTACTGGTTTTGTCTCTGCCCTTCGAATTTTTGGCATTCAAATGCCCCAACGGTACCTCTTCTTCTTTAAGGTGAGACATTACGTTAAAAAACGACGTTACGGATAAAAAGATGAGGGGCGTTAGGATCAATAAATGCTCAAAGAAAATATTGTTGGTTCAAATATTATGATATTTATAAGTACATGTATTATCAACTTATATGTATATATATGTTGTGTACAAGTTTCAAAAACGAAAAGGAAAATGAGTCATTTTCCTATTCAAAATCGAAAAGGAAAATGAAAAACGAAAAGGAAAATGTGTATCTTGTAACTATTTGGTTCCCCAGTTTGGTTATTTTTGGTTTTACTGTTCTATACTCTTCATATTTATATAGTGTTTGGCATTTTCAATATTTTTGATAGAGCGCCTCTGATGAGTCTTGAATAGACGAAACGCGCGTCAGGCGTAGCGAAATTTATTGTCTGGAACTTTGTTGTAATTTGTATTTTCGAACACACGTGAAGGTTAGCACTGCTGGTGGAGTTTTAATTCCCCGAGGTTAGCCCGCTCCGGCACCAACACTTTTGAGTTGGAGAAAACATCAAAGCTTTAAATTATCTGTCTAAATTTCAAAATCGTCTAAACCCTAAGGTTCTTCCTACCCCAGACATAGGTTGATTATCTTAGTAATTATTTGGTGCCCCAGTTTGGTTATTTTTGGTTTTACTGTTCTATGCTCTTCATATTTATATAGTGTTTGGCATTTTCAATATTTTTGATAGAGCGCCTCTGATGAGTCTTGAATAGACGAAACGCGCGTCAGGCGTAGCGAAATTTATTGTCTGGAACTTTGTTGTAATTTGTATTTCCTATTCAAAATCTAAAAAAAAAATTGGAAAAAAAATTTGAAAAGGAAAATGAATAACGAAAAGAAAACGCAGCTTCAATACGATGCATTGGCCGGATTTCACGGAGTTCAGAATCTGGATTATAAAGTGGTGAATTTTGGCCGGCTGGCGGACGGGGAAGATATTTGCGGAACATTTTCTCAGCAACTACTTATCACAGCCACTTGATATTTGGTATACAGCATCATGGTGGGGTCTCATAACGTGGGATTGTACTTCAGGTCTTTTGCTCAACTACTTCCTGATCATTTTAGTTGTCATGCCAATCAGTTCACTCAAAAAGCTACATGTTTCAGGTCTGTCGCTCACCTTCTTCCTGTTAAACGAAATTCGGTCATTTTTTACTTTGACAGTTAACTCCAAAAGCTACATATTAAGGAAATTGTCCTAATTTCATCGAAATTTGCTGATTTTTGCAAATTTTTTAGTCTGGAAGAATGTGTGCACATCTAAACAACAACTCCATACTTGCAAAAAAATGCGTAAAATAATGAAATCTATCATTTCTTAAAAAATGAAGGTGTTGTTTTCATGCACCAAATGTTTCTAAAAAAAAAGGAAAATATGTACTGAAAGCATCCAAAGTTGCAGATTTTCTCCTTATTGAAAAATATGACCGTCTAATTTGATGGCATAATTACGTCACAATGAATGAAATTTGCCTTATTTGATGTGTTTTCTTTGTATATATACATATAAGTTGATAATACATTTACTTGTAAATATCATAATATTTGAACCAACAACATTTTCTTTGGCCATTTATGGATCCTAATGCCCCTCATCTTTTTATCCGTAACGTCGTTTTAACGTAATGTCCCACCTTAAAGAAGAAGAGGTACCAATGGGGCATCCGAATGCCAAAAATTCGAAGGGCAGAGACAAAACCAGTAACAACCAACGAGAAGAGGATGGAAAACAGACAACACAAAATTACATAAGCAACTGAAAAGCTATCAAAAACGAGAACTCAAGGAGTTCATGCTTGCACAACCGCGTAGCCAACCGTCAATTAAGTGTACCTAATCCGGTAAAGGAAGACACAATAAAAACCTATGACAGACCAACATCTGCACTCATCTGAGAGATTGAAATCCCATATTTGTCTATCAGCGAATGATGTCTTCCATAAAATTGCTAGAGTGAAGAAAGCATCCGAGGAGCAACATAAAATTGAGTAAGTCATTTTTGTGTTAGACGTGACATTCTGCCAGGGAAATCGTTGTAAGTCCTGCAAGCTCTGTAGTACGAATGAATTGTGATACGCCAACTCCATAATCTGGAGTGGACAGAATGTTGCTCTACAAGGAAAGTTGACAATTGAAAAGTTGAAGCCATCACCCTTGTTATAGAGCTTTGTTAAAAGTTTTATTTCGAGATGTAAATCTTAATATGAAGCAGACTTCCTAGAATAAGTTGTGTTTTTTTATCTCAAGTTCACGAGGATACATGTACTTAGTATATAAGATGCAGAAAGTCACCAAATCAAAACGATATCATCAATATAACAGAAAGTGAAATTAAGGGAGAGAGAGCCAGTCTATGATGTTTTTTTTTGTCTAGAAGTGATTAAAAGAAGTCTGCTTCATATGAATGAAGAAACAAATCAGCAAAAAAGTGCTAAATTAGTGCCCATTGAAGTCCATATTGTTTGCTGAGAAACACGTCTACCAAACTGAACAGATATGTTGTCTATAAGAAAGTTGAGATTGTCGATTATTTATTCTTCTGTAAATGTGTTCTTTTTCTTAGACTCACTGATAACAAAGAAAGTGTTAGTATAATCGACTGTTCATACTACTTCTATTATAGCTCGGAAACCATTCAAAACTTCTCTTTCGCATTTTCCTTCCCAGGCGCGTCCCGTGTGCATTTAAGTGTCACTGTTTTTTGTCTTCTAAGAAACCTGTTGACACTTTGTCTTTTTATTGAAGTAAAACAAGTAAACTAAGACAACTTATTGCTTTAAAACACAAAACATTAGTTTGAACTAAAAAAGTTGTTGCCTTCTATAGCTCAACACGAGTTGAATTAATACGCTCTTAACTCATATTATTGGATTTTGCAGTAATTTAAGACAAAATAAAAATTATTAAGATTAAAACGACTTAAGTTAATGCGACAAATATCTTTATAATACAATATATCGCACTAAATAACGCGATTTATAGTCTTATAAGGAGATAAGGTTGTTTTATTTAAGATAAATAGTGCGTTATAATGGGATTTATTAAGACAATACGAGTCCACTATACGCTTCCGTAGTTAATAGCAACTTCTAACGCGATAAAACTACTTTTAACGCGATGAAATAACTTTTAACGCGATATAATACCTTCTAACGCGTTAAAATCAGTTTTTTCGCGTTAAAAATTATTTTAACGCGATAACATAACTTTTAACGCGTTAAAATCATCTTGAACGCGATAAAAATACTTTTAACGCGATAAAACTACTTTTAACGCGATAAAATTACTTTTAACGCGATAAAACTATGTTTAACGCGTTAAAACTACTTTTAACGCGTTAAAATTACTTTTATCGCGTAAAAATTACTTTTAACGCGATAAAATTACTTTTAACGCGATAAAATAACTTTTAACGCGATAAAACTATGTTTAACGCGATAAAATTACTTTAAACGCGATAAATTATGTTTAACGCGATAAATCTACTTTTAACGCGATAAAATAACCTTTAACGCGTTAAAAGAAGTTTTATCGCGTTAAAAGTTGATTTCATTTTTGAATTGATATTTACATACCCATCTTGAATGTTTAACAGCACAAAATGGCTTACACAGGGTTATGTTGCTCCTCGGATGTTGTCTTCACTCAAGCAATTTTACCGAAGACATCATGCGCTCATAGACAAATATTGGATTTCAATCGCTCAGATGAGTACAGATGTTGACCTGTCATATGTTTTTGTTTTGTCTTCTTTTACCGGATTTGGCACACTGAATTTACAGTTGGCTACGTGGCGGGCGTGCTATAGCAAGCAGGAACGGCTTACTCTTCCAAAGCATCTGAGTCCATCTTATCAAAGGTACATTGTAATTGAATTATATCATAATCTTTGTTATTTGTACCAAAGTTTTGAAGCGAACGTCAATTGTATATCCATGTCGTTTCGGTGTCATTTCACGCCTGGGAAACTCGAAAGTCGCAACTAAAGTTCCGGTGTTATATTGCCATTTTTCCCCCATGCCAGTTTTTCCCCCCGGAAAATCTGGATCGATCTAGTTTTCCCCCCGGGGGAAAAACTTGATCATTGCCATTTTCCCCCTAGGAAACATGACAATACGTATACATATTGTAGATTTTCCCCGATGCCAGTTTTTCCCCTTTGATGTTTGTCATATTTTAGCTTTTCAGTGGATACATGCATACCAGTCTGTGATTTTTTGTTATGGAAATTGTAGCTGTTAACGCGATAAAATTATGTTTAACGCGATAAAACTATGTTTAACGCGATAAAACTACTTTTAACGCGATAAAATATCTTTTAACGCGTTAAAAGTTACTTCTAATGGATAAAATGGTGTGTGCTGACCATCAATAGAACATAATGTTTAACGCGTAAAATGCTCTTTTATCGCGTTAAATTTCAAATATATGGCACTTCTGGCCAACTTCATCTACAACTTACGGGTAAAATTCGACGACTTAAATTTCGTTTATGTCGAATGTTAATTTTTTTTCTTTGATTCGGTTTGGTGTTATATTTAACGCGTTAAAATTAATTTTTACGCGTTAAAAGTAGTTTTTACGTGTTAAAAGAACATTTAACGCGTTAAAATTACTTTTATCGCGTTAAATGTTAACGCGTTAGTTTATAGCGTTTTTGACATGAACGGCCTTTCATACAATGCTTCCTGTGGGCGGTCTTGTTTTACAAACTGGTTAAATCCAGTAGATTTCACGAATGCATGTTGTTTACCAGTGTTTGTGTTTGTATTTATAGATTGCTTCCATTGATGGCTAACTGCCAGTCGTGAATCACCACTACAGTGAAGGTGTTTACCATGTTGTGCATACCTAGTTCTATTAGCAGGTAAGAATATAAAATAAGATTTATAATTAAGGTGCTTAGAAAAAATATTTAGGTGAAGTCAAGGTAAAACTACGGTTCATATCTGGAGCAGTCAAATGAAATCAAATAATTTTTAAAATTCATTCCTAAAATTTAAATCTTCTTCAATTTGATCCGAGACTCGAAAGCATGTTTTAGTGTCCCTATTGACTATTTTTTTCGATAAAAATATTAAATACTTTAAATTGATTTGTACATTCGATTCATAACCATATCTTATGAAAAGTGACCAACTTCATATATAGCAGATAAGTTGGTTAAATATGTCAAAGTTTAGCTTTAGGAACAAATTGTTTTACGTTGCTTGGTTTAACCTGCTTTGTCGTACTATGAATGATGAAGGGTGTTTTTTCCTTGACAATAATCCAAATTTTATTCACTAACAAATTTGTTAAATTTGTTATGTTTTATGTGAAGCCTTTGGCTAAAAATACAAATTCTTCTCCTTTATCTGACTAGCTAACATGCATTTTCACGCTTATACTTAAAACAGTTTTGTTAAGAAATAGCTTTAGCTTCACGATTTTGTTTTAAGTCGAAGGCAGTTCTTTTCAGTTTAACCTATATTTTCATGGTTGTATTTGTCGCCGGATTTGCTGTGCACTGAATTGGTCTTTAGCAACGCGACCGGTGTATTGCAACAAACAAGAACCGCCAAGGCTCCCTGAGCGCACGTTCATCTCTTTACAACTTAAATCGCGTTGCTGGTGTCAATTTTGGGTTATCGTTTGGCCTTTTCGGACTAACGAATTCGAATGACACATTAGTACTTCTCTGCTTGGTAACTTTCTGCAATCACAGTGTGTATAAAGTAACAACTTTGTTAATTGGGTAATAAGAATGTTTAGGACGTAGCCCTATGCCAGTATATAAGACTGGCCATGATTTGAATTGTATGCATTTTATTTTGATCTTGGACCAATCGCAAAACAGAGAGCAGCACCTACTGGCCTCGTTGAAAGCTTCTGTTTTTCATTGTGTTCTTTTAAAATTGTCACTTGTTTACGTGATGTGGGCTGTGTCGCATACACTTATTCCACATATCATTATCTTATATTCTTATAGATAAAAAACAAAAATGGAAGAAAAAAGAAAGAAAGAACACGACTCACTCAAGAGAATCTATAACCCTTGGTTCATGATCAAACACCCATTCAAATATTCAAATAAAAGTTATCACACCTCCTTGCTTACGTCTGAAAAATTCCTTCCTTCCTACACTATTACGTATTACCCCTACTTTGAACGTTCTTGACAGTTTCGTAGTATTAATTAGGTTACTGGTATAGGGGCTACGTCCTACATTCTGATTATACTCAATTAACAAAGTTGTTACTTCATACACACTGTGATTGCAGAAAGCGGTAGTTCAGTGAGCTCGCTTTTGTGGTGGTTGAATAAGAGGGCACCATACATCACCGAAACTTTGGCAGAGAACATATCAATACGCTTTGATATACGAGTAATTTATCTATCCTTCTTTTTATTTTTATAAAGAAGTATGTTGGCTGCTTGGCTTCCTGTTTTGGGATCCTTATCAAACTTTATGTTTTTTTTTCAGATAACAAATAGTATTTCTAGGAAACCTTCATACAACATGGCATTTCTTACTCAAATCGCCGAAATCACAGACTATTTATACCTCAGCAGTGCTACGGCCATAACAAGACAAAGACTTTCGATGCTGGGTATAACCCATGTAATAAATTGCACATTGGATGTTCCCAACTTAAATGTTCCCGGAATTCAAAGCACACAGATTCACGTAGATGATCATCCACAAGCTCGATTAGATTTACATTTCGACCGCGTTGCAGACGAGATCAGCAATGTAGCCTCGCGTGGCGGGAAAATTATAGTCCATTGCGTGGCAGGGGTTAGTCGATCTGCCACGCTTTGTATAGTTCATTTAATGAAATACCAAAGAATGACTTTACTGCAAGCATACGAATATGTAAAGAGACGTAGGTCTATGATTCGCCCAAATACAGGATTTTGGAGGCAGATGATCGAATACGAGCGAAAACTTTACGGTCGAAATACAGTTAGAATGATCAATACGAATTATGGACTGGTCCCAGACGTTTATAAAGAGTATGCAGCAGTTTCTACTAGCCAAGTACGAAATCCTGTTTTTGTCCCGTCTACATCTTATTCGAGATCGTATGGAAGACATCGGTTTGGATATTAGGGAACTCAAGTTTTTTCTACCAGGAACATTTTAAAACGTGTTTATTTAATGTTCCTGTTTCTACTCAGTAAAATCTGAGTCTACAGGTTGACTGTTTCAGTAGAATAAAATTAACTATACATCATATAAAGTTTAAACATGACTTTTCATGTCATTACAAATGTAAGGATATTTTTTTAAAGTGATTATTTCGAGTAAATGTACAAAATTGTGAACAAGCATACTCATTAATGAAGAAAAAAACTCTATGCAAGTTATACAGAATCTAGTTTCGAACTTCTTCATATATTGCGTAGCAAGTCTTAGTAGATAAAACTCTATGATATATTAACTAAACTACTAAATTATTTAATTCTCAAGACGAAGATAAAAAACCAATATAGATGTGGATGCTGGTGTTATTTATTTATTTATTCTGTAGAAATATTGTTGTTTTGTTGGTTGTATACTAATTTATATATTAAAAAGTTGTTATTTTTGGAACACCTTTTCTTAGTAAAAATGTCTGATTCTGATAGCAACTTGAGGGAGAGATGCAAATCATGTGTTTGAATTTCGTATTAGCTTCGTTCTTTAATTCCAGTAAAAGTATGTAATAGATCGTAAAATAAATGCACATGGCTCAGCATCCATGAAAATCTTCTTATAAATAAGAAACTAAAAACAGCCAGCAACCTTAAACGTTAGCATGTGGTCGCTTCACTAAGTTTTTATAAAGAAAGAAGATACTGAAAAATAGCCCACTTCTTGTAGTTTGCTCCATCAAAGTTAAGACGCAACATGTTTGAAAAACTGAAGCTTGGATGAATTTCAAAATTGTCATATACTTACTCTTTCATCAAATGTTTTTGTTAGTGTAAATCTTAACCTAAGCCGGTTCGTCCAATCCTACCCAAGACATATTTTGATCTTATTAAAAGTCAGTTGCGATATCGACAGTGTCATAAATCGGATCCAATTTCGTGTTTCGTGTAGAACAATCAACATGATAAAGATGGGACCTTTCTGAAGTCTTGCGCGTATTCGATTATATTACCCTCCCTCTTTTAATTGGTGTGCTTTTCTGCATCTATGTCAACGTCTTAGGTCCTTACCTCAAGACAATAAAAATAATTAATCGTCTTAGCACGAATAGTGTTGATATAAGTTACTGAAGTTGACATTCTATACGAGAAGCTAAGTAATTTACCAGTGAACTTACATAATCAGGATGATAGAACGGATAATTATTGATATAATATTGTTTTTGGCTAATAGAATGAAAACTTTTGCAGATAGGGAAAAGCTGTTGGTTGCTTAATAGTTCAGCTCATTTAGCTCTATAAAAGTCTCTGACCCATTATAGGGGTTACAGTCCCTTAAAGGCGAAAAATAGTGTTTTTGGCCTATAGAATGAAAACTATTGCAGATAGGGAAAAGCTGTTGCTTGCTTAAAAGCTCAGCTCATTTCGCTCTACAAAAGTCTCCAAAGGGTCGAAGTTGTCAGATGACCCCTTACAGGGGTTTCAGCCCCTTAGAGGCGAAAAATAGTGTTTTTGGCCTAAAGAATGAAAACTATTGCAGATAGAGAAAAGCTGTTGCTTGCTTAAATGTTCAGCTCATTTAGCTCTACAAAAGTCTTCATAGGGTCGAAGTTGTCAGATGATCCCCTCATAGGGGTTATAGCCCCCTAAAGGCGAAAAAAGTGCTTTTGGCCAATAGAATGAAAACTTTTGCAGATAGGGAAAAGCTGTTGTTTGCTTAATAGTTCAGCTCATTTAGCTCTACAAAAGTCTCTGACCCATTATAGGGGTTACAGTCCCTTAAAGGCAAAAAATAGTGTTTTTGGCCTATATATAGAATGAAAACTATTGCAGATAGGGAAAAGCTGTTGCTTGCTTAAAAGTTCAGCTCATTTAGCTCTACAAAAGTCTTCTAAGGGTTGAAGTTGTCAGATGACTCCTTATAGGGGTTACAGCCCCTTAAAGGCGAACAAAAGATTTCTGGCCCATAGAATGAAACTATTGCAGATAGAGAAAAGATGTTGCTTGCTTAAAAGTTCAGCTCATTTATCTCTACAAAAGTCGTCATAGGTTCAAAGTTGTCAGATGACCCCTTATAGGGGTCACAGCCCCTTAAAGGCGAAAAATAGTGTTTTTGGACCGAAAACTATTGCAGATAGAGAAAAGCTGTTGCTTGCCTAAATGTTCAGTACAAGAGTTTCCATAGGGTCGAAGTTGTCACATGACCCCTTATAAGGGTCACAGTCCCTTAAAGGCGAAAAATAGTGTTTTTTTGCCTATAGCAGATAGAGTAAAGCTGTTGCCTGCTTGAATGTCCAGCTCATTAAGCTCTACAAAAGCATTCATAGGGTTGAAGTTGTCAGATATTATAGCCCATCAGTTAACATGTTTTCATGTTTTTGGCTTATATAATGAAAACTATATCAGATAAAGAAAAGTGGTTGCTTGTTTAAATGTTCAGTTCATTAAGCTCTTAACAAGCGTCTCTATAGAGTCAAAGTGTTTAGATGGCCCTTAAAATCACATTTTGCACGTTTTTGGCCTACAGAATGAAAAGTATTGCTGAAAGAGAAAAGTTGTTGCTTGCTTTTAATGTTCAGCTTATTAAGCTCTACAACGTTTTTCATAGGGTTGACATCAAGACTAGGTGAGCGATTAAGCCTCTTGTTTGTAAGCAGCATAAGTGGGACAAAATGTACTAACAGACAAACATGAAGTAGATGCGCAACAGTCCTCAAATCAATATTGGCAACATGGGACACCACACAGAAGTTGCATATACATGTATACCAAATAATGAATCATTGCGATTATTGGTTTCGAATTGACACTGATAAATCAAACTGTGCTAAAAAATACATCTCATTTTCGACGCATTGTTATTTTATCTATTTCATCTTTGATAAGTGTTTTAAGACCAAAGTAACCAAAACGGGGATAACCAATTTCAAAAGTCGTATAACAGTTGACAAGATAAGATTATCATAGTTCAAACAAACGGAAGAACACAATGGTCCTTACATGGTACATGTATGTAAGATCAAGATAATCTTTTGTGGTATATTTTGCTCTAAGTGGACCACATAAGTAAAATTTGAAATGTACATCCAAGAATGATGTTGACCTGGAGGTGGAGGAATATATACATCGAACTAACAAAATAGGACCTTTATATATCCTTAATGACCAACATGCAACAAAAAACTATGACAGTTGGTTTTCAAGTATTCAAGTGTCTGTTTTTGCAACAATCACTGAATCATGAAATTAACTGGTGAGGGTATTGATGAATTTATATATAAAGTTTCATGGTGATATCAACCACACTTTCTTCATTTGGGACAGTCGGACAAACAAATGAACCTTAACACTGTATGGCTCTTTTTTATTGCAGGTGCAACTAACTAAAATCATTTTTTAATGCCACTGCAATAAAATAGGATTTTAGTAAGTTCTATCATACAAGTCAATGCATGCTAGAACATGCAAAAATAAAACCAGTAGCAGTTCCATAAACATAAATGATATACTTAATAAATCAATTTCCATAACTTTACATACCATTTATTGACACAATGTGCATATATAAATCTGCTATTTAATAACTAGTGAACCATTTTCAAAGCTTTTTATAAAGTTATGTAATAAATTTGACAGTAAAAGACGAAACGAAGTGTACTAATGAATGTGAACAATTTGTAAAGATTTACTTCAAACATCTCAGATATAATGTTGCATCAATGCATTCAGAATTGACAAATGTTTTTCTTTACAAAATAAATAAATTATATAACTTAATCTAGATTCTTTGTCCCACATACGATATTGCATACAGCTGAAAGCTATTCATAAACAGGTTGCATTAATGTGCTTTAATACTCGGCTCTATACCAGGGATGTCCAAAACAATCAGTTTTATTTAATTCCTGTCTATACCTAAACGCTTTCAGAATTTCACCTTCATTAAAAATAATCTTTAACACAAAAGTAGACCGAGATGGGACAAGAGTTAACACTCAATACCAACCGAAATTTTAATAATTATTGTTCGTTAATTCCCCATTATATTCCTAAATCAAAAATCAAACTTGAACTCCTAGCATTATAAAAACCCATTGAAAATTCAATGTCACTAAACTGAAAATCCTCGGCAAAACCAAGGCGAAAAAGATGAGGATGCAACAGTAACTGTTTAATGCTAATGGATTTACTATACTCGATTTTATTAATCAAGGACTTTTATTTTCTGAGATATGAATGTGCGTATTGAAAACTGTCATTTTACTAAACTGACAAAACTGAAAATCAAGGTCAAAAGATGGGGATGCATGCAATTATTTTAAGCTACTATTGGAAAATATGTATACCAAGTTCAGTCCGAAAACCGGTGGTATTTAAACAATAGAATGTGAGCTCTTCATCGGAAAAGATAGGAAAGTCAATTCGAATGTTTATCCTGGTTGTCAAGTGAATCAAAAGTTCTTTTTAGTACAAAATTTCTTCCAATTTAAAGTTATGCTGTTAAAATAAACTTTTTTGAATTAAAAAGAGTTTTTAAAAGTAACAGATTGCATTTTAATGCATGTTATTATGTGGATATTTATGAAATGCATACGGTGCAAACTGAAATGGATCGCACAACTTTAACTTTTATATAAAAAATTGAAAAAAAATCACACTATTTGTTTAAATGTATATCTTCCCATATGCAAATTTTCAGACATGTACTGCAAGAGGTAAAGCCAAAATAAAATTAAGAAAAAGACCTATTTTTCTAGTCCGTCTTGACAACCTTCTTTTTAAAAGTACACGATTTACCTGTTGAATTCGATTATGTCATAGAACATGTTTACCTTTTTGACCGGTATCCGTAAATTGGGATCAACAGTATGTGAATTTGCATTGTATTGGAGTAAATGTCCAATTCAATATTCAGTCATCCGTTTTAAAAATAGGAATGCCTCCCATTTATCATGTTTATAATTTATTAAAGATAGAACTTGGTTGTGTCCCTTGAAAGTTTTTCATAGGTACACATTGAATTCAAATGGATCGTTATATGATAACAGTAAAATATAATTTTCAAACTAATATCTGTCGAAAGAAAAGGTAATAACCTAACTTTCCCACAAGTTTCGAAAATGTACTGCAGGTATTACGCCTTGTGTGATTTTTTAAAGGTTGAGTTGACATTTTAATTTTTTCCAACGGCCAATAAGTTTCACTCGATTTGTTAAAATATGCACTTTTGTTGACCTTATAAACAACTGTTTACGCAACAGAAAAGATTCGTTAATAACATAACATGTCCAACGTATATGATAGTAGTCAAATCCATGCGTAATAAATGAAAATTGAAGATTGTTTATATGCCGTCGCCATCGTTGTTGTCATCGTTAAAAATTTAAAAACACATTAGCTGTTTTCTGCAGGGGAGATAATTGAATACCACTAGATATTAGACTGAGTTTCACAACCTGAGATTTACAGATATTGAAAGATGGAAGTGCTCGTGAAACTAACATTGATATAGTTAATGACCACCATCACTTTATATGGTGTTTGGTGGAGTACTAGTATACAAACTATTATGACGGACTACAAAATCTCACATGACACTGAATTTCAGCTAGAATTTTGCATTAAATAGACTTTCCATAAGAGCATGTATAAACAAGAGCCCGAATCGCTGACCTGGTCCTTAAGGACATAAGGGTCTCTTCTATATAGGATTATCTGACAGTTTTAATCCAATACAGACTTTCGTAGAGCATAAAATAAGCTGAAGGTCTAAGCAAGTATCAGCTTTCCTCTTTTTACAATTTTTTACCTTGAAAGGGCCATATTTCTTACTACCCTACAAGGGGTCATCTAAAAACATCGACCAAATTTAGGCTTCTGTGGAGCTAAATGAGTTGAATGTTCAAACCAGAAACAGCTTTTCTTTATCTTAAATAGTTTTCATTCTATATCATGGTAAAAACATGAAAGATTGCCGTTTTAAGCTTTAAATGGCCATAACCCCTAGAAGGGGTCATATGACAATTTCGACCAGATGGAGACTTTTAATTCTGAAGGGCTTAAATCATTCAGAGTTGTAAGCCATTTAAATGATTTTGTCCTATGTTCTATTTTTAGTACCAGTAGCCATGTTTTTATTGAATCATTTCAAAGTTGCCAACATGTCATATATTTCAGTGAAGACGACATTTGAAAATCTGTTAAACAGACCCATAGTGATGACATAAACTCACATGACCTTTGGCCAGGTGAGCTAACAAGATATATAAAGTTACAAAGCTTAAAAAAAAAACCAGTTGAAAAGGGGTGAGGGGTCACTAATGAAGGGTTGAGAAATTTTGATCCTGAAATTATCCAAGTAGATCTTAAAGTGCTGAACAACTTTGCAGATAACTCTTTCTCTAACACTTATGCAGTTCAAGATGGAGTGTGAACACTGCCAAAATGGTCATACAAGTTCGACTCAATGAAGAGTCTTTTTTATCTTTTAATTCTGAATAAAGAATGTTCCTTCAGACCTTCTCTCTCTCTTGAGCTATAGTGTGACAAGAATTAACACTAAGTACATGTATGTCTTGAAAGCCGGCACAATTGGAATACTAGTACCTAGTTATTCAAGTATTCATTAATTAATTATCGCCTGTTGGCACAATCACAAATTGCATTAAAAGTTTTCCTAAGCCTTGAGTTCTTGAGATCAGAGGTTACATTTCTAGATATTCATTATCCACAAAAGTCTTACAAAAAAGTTTTCAGCCTGTAAAAAGAACTAAGGGGACAACCATGCAAGTGACTGAATGACATTTTCCTGTGGACCATCTAAAGTGATTCTAGATATCATAGTCATGCAGAAACAGACTTAACATAAAAGACTGAAAAAAAAAAATAATTAACAGTCATTCAGTGTAAAAATGAGTTTAAGGTCAGATGACCTGGTGATGGACACAAAACCCTATTCATCAATATCCTAAATACCAGATGCATAGTTATTAAACTTTTCAAGCAATTCATCTTGCACAACAGTCTGACAAAGAAGTTTTCAGACTGAAATAAGACCTAGGTTCACAAAGTCACTGCATGAAGCATGAAAATTGGGCCAAGTTCCTATGTCACGGTGACAGTTGCGTAGACCATAACCCTCCACTCTCTCTATTCCAAATATCAGATGCCTAGCTTTTATACATTTCTAGATATTCATTATCCACAAAAGTCTTACAAAAAAGTTTTCAGCCTGTAAAAAGACCTAAGGGGTCGACCATTTGATTTTGAGGGGGACCTGGCAGTTTTTGTAAATAAAAATTCTTGCCTGGAAAAAGTTGGAAATAAATAATCTGGCCTCTGTTTGCAAGAAAATAAATAATATGTCCCAAGATCCTTGCTCAATTAAGCTATTGTATGAAGAAAATAAATAATCTAGCCGCGTAGCGGCGAAAAACAAATATTCTGGTCTGGAAAAAGTTGGAAATAAATAGAGTCACTGGAGTGTGAAAATGTAGTCCGGCTTACATAGCATGGTGACAGTTGCATAGACCTTAACCTCAACTGTCGGTATACCAAATGTCAGATGCCCTAGCTATATACCTTTAAAGTAATTCATTTCCACAAAAGTCTAACATGAAGGTTTATGCCGTTTTTCACCGGAAAGTAATACCTATGTTTTGCCTTCCGTGACTTTTTGTCATAGCCAGGCAAACAAAAACTATTAGTCTGAACCTCCAGTTCCATTTTTAACGGTCATGTTGGTTGGTCAGTTTAACAAACTTTGTTATAAAACATCATAAAGATTAATTGTACAGTTAAAAAGCAATCTCTACAGTAGTTTCAGAGAAGAAAATCTTTAACTTAAAGTTGGACAACAAAAGCTGGTGATGACAAAAGCTCAATGACTTTAAAGTTAAAACTACATGTCATGTCTTACAAGGTTTGGGGAAAGTTGAGCTCACAAGATTTAAAATTAAACACAAATGTAAACTCGCCTTGTTTTGCAGCATTGTTGATAAAGAGAAGAGTGGTTGTCACGAGGAAAAGTAGATCACAGTCAGCATCAAATAGACGATATTGAGATGTGGAATAAGTGTACGCAACACAACAAACATAAACTAAAAAAATCAAGCTCCCAGGAGCCTGAATCGCTCACCTGGTCTTGATGTTGACCCTATACTTTTGTAGAGCTAAATGAGCTGAACATTTAAGCAAGCAACAGCTTTTCTCTACCTGCAATAGTTTTCATTCTATACTACTATAGGCCAAAAACACCATTTTTCACCTATAAGGGGCCATAACCCCTATAAGGAGTCCTCTGACAACTTCGACCCTATGGAGACTTTTGTAGAGCTAAATGAGCTGAACATTTAAGCAAGCAACAGCTAATCTCTATCTGCAATAGTTTTCATTCTGTAGGACAAAAACATGAAAAATCACTATTTTTCATGGGCCGTAACCCCTATTAGGGGTCATCTGACAACTTGGACCCTATGGAGAATTTTGTAGAGCTAAATGAGCTGAACATTTAAGCAAGCAACAGCTAATCTCTATGTGCAATAGTTTCCATTCTGTAAGACAAAAACATGAAAAAACGCTATTTTTCAAGGGCCGTAACCCCTTTAAGGGGTCATCTGACAACTTCAACCCTATGGAGACTTTCGTAGAGCTAAATGAGCTAAACATTTAAGCAAACAACAGCTAATCTCTATCTGCAATAGTTTTCACTCTGTAGGCCAAAAACATGAAAAATGGCTATTTTTCACCTTTAAGGGGCCGTAACCCCTTTAAGGGGTCATCTGACAACTTCGACCCTAGGAGACTTTCGTAGAGCTAAATGAGCTAAACATTTAAGCAAGCAACAGCTAATCTCTATCTGCAATAGTTTTCATTCTGTAGGCCAAAAACATGAAAAATGGCTATTTTTCACCTTTAAGGGGCCATAACCCCTATAAGGGGTCATCTGACAACTTCAACCCTATGGAAACTTTTGTAGAGCTAAATGAGCTAAACATTTAAGCAAGCAACAGCTAATCTCTATCTGCAATAGTTTTCATTCTGTAGGCCAAAAACATGAAAAAATGCTATTTTTCACCTTTAAGGGGCCGTAACCCCTATAAGGGGTCATCTGACAACTTTGACCAAATGGAGACTTTTGTAGAGCTTTTGATGCTGAATCAGTAGCATGGCCTCAGATTTCCTCTATCTCTTATACTTTTTGATTTATAAGCCAAAAACAGTAGTCTGACCCCCCTAGTCTATTTTTAGTAACGGTGGCCATGTTTTTTGATGGATCAAAAATTGAAACACAAGTTTGTTGCAGGACACCCTAAGGATCATTCATACCAAGTTTCATTAAATTCTGTTCAGTAGTTTCAGAGGAGAAGATTTTTGAAAAATTGTTTACAGACGACGACGACAGACGACGACGGACGCCAAGTGATGGTAATAGCTCACATGGACCTTCGGTCCAGGTGAGCTAAAAAATCAAGCATGCATTGTGCTTAACATCCCTTGGTGCACCTTTCATACCAATATGGCTGATGTGGTACTTGTCAGTAAGCTAGGAAGGACCTGGACCATACTTATGTTAGTGGTCATTCATAAAAAAAATGGTTACAACCAGCAACCAAAGCATGCATCATGCTTAGTGTCCCTAGGTACATCTACCTTACCAATAAGGTTCTTATATCACTTGTCTGTAAGCAGGAATTTACTATATTCATTCTTCTGAAAGTGATGATCAGTGTGGAAAATTGAAGTTCCAACCAGCAACCATTGTGCTTAGCATCACTAGGTGCACCTACCATACCAATATGGTTGATCTGACACTTGTCAGTAAGCAGGAATGGATTTTAACCATTCTTCTGTAAGTGGTCACCCAAGCAGAAAATATAGGTCACAGCAATGATCTGAAGCATGCATTGTGCTAAGCATCACTAGGTGCACATATCAAACCAATATGGTTAATCTGGCACTTGTCAGTAAATGGGAATTGACTTAATCCATTCTTCTGTAAGTGGATACCAACGCTTGAAGTATCACATGAGCACTCTTGCTTCTTGAGAACAAAAAAATTAAGTTATCCTTAAAATCCCAACATATCAGTATTGTTTAACTGTAAAAACAGAAATCAAATACTGTGGATTTATTGACTTTCATGGGTACCAATTTTCCTGGTTTGACAAAATAGTATCAGTTTGCAGATTCTTAAATTCATGGTGTTCAAGTCCTTAGGATATAGATCAATGTTAAATTTCCTTTTCATTGGGTATTAAATTTTGTGGGTAGAGCCACCCCAAGAAAACTACGAAATCAATACCATAAGAAAAATAATGAAATCACATTATGAAAAGTGGGATAATTGAGAAACAAAGGAATAAATATCAGTTTACCAGAGTACTGCTAAATAAGCATCTTCAGTTCCTGAGATATGAACATCCCTCCTCCTCACCCAAACAAGACAATTATTCCCCCCAAAATAAAGTGTGTGTGTGTGTTGGTGCTTAAACGCTTTTTATGAATATAAAATAATGCAACAAGAGGTGGCTGGACAAATATTGGTAACATATTCATTTTAATTTCAATCAATTGTTATAAATACATGTAACAATATCAACATTTTCCTGACTGAAATACATGTAGCTGCTCCCTTTTCTGATTTTACAATCCAAACAAAGGCTGTAATCCATAGCATGGCTATGACCTTAAGTATCTCTACACATTCTCCACTTTGTCAGTTCTCATCTAAATGCTTGTAAATTCAGTGTATATATAGTTTCTGCGTCAGATCCACACAATAAAGTCTGATTCACAATATCTAGTGAGTTGATGGGGAGGAACGATTCCGATAGCAGTGATGTGATCTCCATTCTACTCTTGGCAATGTCTGTGGCTAGCCAGGGATTCTTTGGAGACTTAGACAAACCTGATCCTGAATCTGTAAAAATAAGAGGAAGTTTCAGTTTACAGATTTTTCGCTTTATAATATTGTGTTTCTTCTCTGTTAGCACTTGTTTGGCATAATAATTTTTTATCATTAATATTCTTGTAAGCATTATTATTTTTTCTTTAATATTTCAATTTACCTAACAGGATTTTCTTTTCAAGACAGGGTTTTCATATTTCTATATCAGAAGTTCAGAATGGTTTATGCAGTTAAACAACTAAGCCATCTAATAGGTCACTCTCTAGTTCCTTGATTTATAACCCCCCAGAAAAATCCTTGAAAAAAAATGGTTTCAGTGGCCTAAAAATATTTTTCAAACATTTAAAAAAAAAAATCAAACTTAGCTTTCATTTTATTGTATTATATTCATTTTGCAAAGTTTTATTAAAATCCTTTGAATAATTTTGATGTTATTATCCAGAAACTATCAAAGACTGAAGAGTGTATTGACATAAAAGGAAATAAGAACAAATTCTAATTTCCTCTAGCTTTGCATGAAAAAAAATCTGCTTATACCACAGGAAGTAGATAAGTGACAGATCTGAAAACACATCCTACAGTCCCATGGGACCCCTACCTGAAGCTGCATCCCAAATATCAGAAGCCTATGATTAATACACATGTACAATTCAGACCTGGGGTAATTAAAAATGTAATTGTAATTAGCTGTAATTAATTACATGTTTTCCATGTAATTGAAAGTAATGTGTAATTGAGGCAAATTTAAATCACTTGTAATTGAAAGTAATTCATTACTTTTCATATTTTGCATGTAATGTCTATTACATTTTAATTACATATCATTACATTGCTTACAGCAAATATAAGCATAGTACATTTTCATGAATTCATAGTATATTTTACTTAACAAAAAAGCAAATGAAAATGACATCTTTTGGTTATAAACATAAAATATTTGCTTATTCTTTCAAAGTTAAGAAAATGACAAATAGATAAAATAGGATTTCATTTACAGTGTTTAATAAATTAGTATTTTACTTTAGTTAAACAGTTCATTTGATTGACACCAAAGCCCTTTAATCACTAAAACAACATAACACCAAGCCCTGGGCACTAAATTTGATCATCTTATACAGAAAAACAAAACCTTTTCAATGTTCAATCAGCTAAAACAACAAACTGATATATTTTGTCAAGAAATGTCAAATATGGCTTCTCATTAGAACACTTTTTGGCAGTTTTCTTATTGTAATATCACATAATTACTGAATAATAAAATAAATTATTTTTTAGCTAAACATTTCTAAATTAAGAATTCTTAATATCAAAAAGCTGGTTCATAAACATGATAAAAAGGAAATAACACTTGAAAATAAAATTGAAAAAAAAAACTTAAATTATGCTCCATATGTTTATCACAGCATAGGATTTGCAAGAAATATTTTTGTTACCATTTTATTCTAATCCAGTTTTTCAAACTAGTTGGAAAGGTCCTAATTTCGGGAAAGTTTTTGAAATACAAATGACAACAAAGTTCCAGACAATAAATTTTGCTACGCCTGACGCGCGTTTCGTCTATTCAAGACTCATCAGAGGCGCTCTACCAAAAATATTGAAAATGCCAAACACTGTATGAATATGAAGAGCATAGAACAGTATAACCAAAAATACCAAACTGGGGAACCAAATAATTACTAAGATATTCAACCTATGTCTGGGGTAGGAAGAACCATAGGGTTTAGACAATTTTAAAATTTAGACGGATAATTTAAAGCTTTGATGTATTCTCCAACTCAAAAGTGTTGGTGCCGGAGCGGGCTAACCTCGGGGAATTTAAACTCCACCAGCAGTGCTAACCTTCACGTGTGTTCGAAATACAAATGACAACAAAGTTCCAGACAATAAATTTTGCTACGCCTGACGCGCGTTTCGTCTATTCAAGACTCATCAGAGGCGCTCTACCAAAAATATTGAAAATGCCAAACACTGTATGAATATGAAGAGCATAGAACAGTATAACCAAAAATACCAAACTGGGGAACCAAATAATTACTAAGATATTCAACCTATGTCTGGGGTAGGAAGAACCATAGGGTTTAGACAATTTTAAAATTTAGACGGATAATTTAAAGCTTTGATGTATTCTCCAACTCAAAAGTGTTGGTGCCGGAGCGGGCTAACCTCGGGGAATTTAAACTCCACCAGCAGTGCTAACCTTCACGTGTGTTCGAAATACAAATGACAACAAAGTTCCAGACAATAAATTTTGCTACGCCTGACGCGCGTTTCGTCTATTCAAGACTCATCAGAGGCGCTCTACCAAAAATATTGAAAATGCCAAACACTGTATGAATATGAAGAGCATAGAACAGTATAACCAAAAATACCAAACTGGGGAACCAAATAATTATTAAGATATTCAACCTATGTCTGGGGTAGGAAGAACCATAGGGTTTAGACAATTTTAAAATTTAGACGGATAATTTAAAGCTTTGATGTATTCTCCAACTCAAAAGTGTTGGTGCCGGAGCGGGCTAACCTCGGGGAATTTAAACTCCACCAGCAGTGCTAACCTTCACGTGTGTTCGAAATACAAATGGCAACAAAGTTCCAGACAATAAATTTTGCTACGCCTGACGCGCGTTTCGTCTATTCAAGACTCATCAGAGGCGCTCTACCAAAAATATTGAAAATGCCAAACACTGTATGAATATGAAGAGCATAGAACAGTATAACCAAAAATACCAAACTGGGGAACCAAATAATTACTAAGATATTCAACCTATGTCTGGGGTAGGAAGAACCATAGGGTTTAGACAATTTTAAAATTTAGACGGATAATTTAAAGCTTTGATGTATTCTCCAACTCAAAAGTGTTGGTGCCGGAGCGGGCTAACCTCGGGGAATTTAAACTCCACCAGCAGTGCTAACCTTCACGTGTGTTCGAAATACAAATGACAACAAAGTTCCAGACAATAAATTTTGCTACGCCTGACGCGCGTTTCGTCTATTCAAGACTCATCAGAGGCGCTCTACCAAAAATATTGAAAATGCCAAACACTGTATGAATATGAAGAGCATAGAACAGTATAACCAAAAATACCAAACTGGGGAACCAAATAATTACTAAGATATTCAACCTATGTCTGGGGTAGGAAGAACCATAGGGTTTAGACAATTTTAAAATTTAGACGGATAATTTAAAGCTTTGATGTATTCTCCAACTCAAAAGTGTTGGTGCCGGAGCGGGCTAACCTCGGGGAATTTAAACTCCACCAGCAGTGCTAACCTTCACGTGTGTTCGAAATACAAATGACAACAAAGTTCCAGACAATAAATTTTGCTACGCCTGACACGCGTTTCGTCTATTCAAGACTCATCAGAGGCGCTCTACCAAAAATATTGAAAATGCCAAACACTGTATGAATATGAAGAGCATAGAACAGTATAACCAAAAATACCAAACTGGGGAACCAAATAATTATTAAGATATTCAACCTATGTCTGGGGTAGGAAGAACCATAGGGTTTAGACAATTTTAAAATTTAGACGGATAATTTAAAGCTTTGATGTATTCTCCAACTCAAAAGTGTTGGTGCCGGAGCGGGCTAACCTCGGGGAATTTAAACTCCACCAGCAGTGCTAACCTTCACGTGTGTTCGAAATACAAATGGCAACAAAGTTCCAGACAATAAATTTTGCTACGCCTGACGCGCGTTTCGTCTATTCAAGACTCATCAGAGGCGCTCTACCAAAAATATTGAAAATGCCAAACACTGTATGAATATGAAGAGCATAGAACAGTATAACCAAAAATACCAAACTGGGGAACCAAATAATTACTAAGATATTCAACCTATGTCTGGGGTAGGAAGAACCATAGGGTTTAGACAATTTTAAAATTTAGACGGATAATTTAAAGCTTTGATGTATTCTCCAACTCAAAAGTGTTGGTGCCGGAGCGGGCTAACCTCGGGGAATTTAAACTCCACCAGCAGTGCTAACCTTCACGTGTGTTCGAAATACAAATGACAACAAAGTTCCAGACAATAAATTTTGCTACGCCTGACGCGTGTTCGTCTATTCAAGACTCATCAGAGGCGCTCTACCAAAAATATTGAAAATGCCAAACACTGTATGAATATGAAGAGCATAGAACAGTATAACCAAAAATACCAAACTGGGGAACCAAATAATTACTAAGATATTCAACCTATGTCTGGGGTAGGAAGAACCATAGGGTTTAGACAATTTTAAAATTTAGACGGATAATTTAAAGCTTTGATGTATTCTCCAACTCAAAAGTGTTGGTGCCGGAGCGGGCTAACCTCGGGGAATTTAAACTCCACCAGCAGTGCTAACCTTCACGTGTGTTCGAAATACAAATGACAACAAAGTTCCAGACAATAAATTTTGCTACGCCTGACGCGCGTTTCGTCTATTCAAGACTCATCAGAGGCGCTCTACCAAAAATATTGAAAATGCCAAACACTGTATGAATATGAAGAGCATAGAACAGTATAACCAAAAATACCAAACTGGGGAACCAAATAATTACTAAGATATTCAACCTATGTCTGGGGTAGGAAGAACCATAGGGTTTAGACAATTTTAAAATTTAGACGGATAATTTAAAGCTTTGATGTATTCTCCAACTCAAAAGTGTTGGTGCCGGAGCGGGCTAACCTCGGGGAATTTAAACTCCACCAGCAGTGCTAACCTTCACGTGTGTTCGAAATACAAATGACAACAAAGTTCCAGACAATAAATTTTGCTACGCCTGACGCGCGTTTCGTCTATTCAAGACTCATCAGAGGCGCTCTACCAAAAATATTGAAAATGCCAAACACTGTATGAATATGAAGAGCATAGAACAGTATAACCAAAAATACCAAACTGGGGAACCAAATAATTACTAAGATATTCAACCTATGTCTGGGGTAGGAAGAACCATAGGGTTTAGACAATTTTAAAATTTAGACGGATAATTTAAAGCTTTGATGTATTCTCCAACTCAAAAGTGTTGGTGCCGGAGCGGGCTAACCTCGGGGAATTTAAACTCCACCAGCAGTGCTAACCTTCACGTGTGTTCGAAATACAAATGGCAACAAAGTTCCAGACAATAAATTTTGCTACGCCTGACGCGCGTTTCGTCTATTCAAGACTCATCAGAGGCGCTCTACCAAAAATATTGAAAATGCCAAACACTGTATGAATATGAAGAGCATAGAACAGTATGACCAAAAATACCAAACTGGGGAACCAAATAATTACTAAGATATTCAACCTATGTCTGGGGTAGGAAGAACCATAGGGTTTAGACAATTTTAAAATTTAGACGGATAATTTAAAGCTTTGATGTATTCTCCAACTCAAAAGTGTTGGTGCCGGAGCGGGCTAACCTCGGGGAATTTAAACTCCACCAGCAGTGCTAACCTTCACGTGTGTTCGAAATACAAATGACAACAAAGTTCCAGACAATAAATTTTGCTACGCCTGACGCGCGTTTCGTCTATTCAAGACTCATCAGAGGCGCTCTACCAAAAATATTGAAAATGCCAAACACTGTATGAATATGAAGAGCATAGAACAGTATAACCAAAAATACCAAACTGGGGAACCAAATAATTACTAAGATATTCAACCTATGTCTGGGGTAGGAAGAACCATAGGGTTTAGACAATTTTAAAATTTAGACGGATAATTTAAAGCTTTGATGTATTCTCCAACTCAAAAGTGTTGGTGCCGGAGCGGGCTAACCTCGGGGAATTTAAACTCCACCAGCAGTGCTAACCTTCACGTGTGTTCGAAATACAAATGACAACAAAGTTCCAGACAATAAATTTTGCTACGCCTGACGCGCGTTTCGTCTATTCAAGACTCATCAGAGGCGCTCTACCAAAAATATTGAAAATGCCAAACACTGTATGAATATGAAGAGCATAGAACAGTATAACCAAAAATACCAAACTGGGGAACCAAATAATTACTAAGATATTCAACCTATGTCTGGGGTAGGAAGAACCATAGGGTTTAGACAATTTTAAAATTTAGACGGATATTTTAAAGCTTTGATGTATTCTCCAACTCAAAAGTGTTGGTGCCGGAGCGGGCTAACCTCGGGGAATTTAAACAAAGATGTCCCAAATGATTGCCTGTAACATGCTGTTAGGCTTTATTCATTTGACAAAAATATTTTTACAAGTGTCTTTAGTGTTTTACTATTTGCATATAATGTAATTCAAAAGTAATTAATGACATTACCAAAGTCATTGTAATGTAATTAATTACTTTTAATTTTTTTGATAATGTAATGTGTAATTTAACTGATAAAATGTAATTGTAATTAATTACTTTAGTATGTAATTGACCCCAGGTCTGATGTACATGTAGTTGCTGAGAAAACTGTTACAAAATTAAAGTAAGACGTACAGACATGTCCCTGCTTAGAGATGCCGCAGGGGACAACTAATGGTTTCTTTTAAAGTACATGTAAGTGTTTGTGGAAGGATATAAAATGAAAACATATCTACATGCAATAATTTAAACCTACCTGAAATGGAAAATGGATGATCTGTTACCATGGAAACTGAGTTGATTTGTGAAGCATCCCAATGCCAAACATTGCCATCATCTGAACAAGTGAAGAGATGGTCTGGTGCTGTTCTGTGGAACTTAACTTCCCACACTGAAATAGCAACAGAACTTTGTTAAGACTGAACAAGTAAAGAGATGGTCTGGTGCTGTTCTTCGGAACTTAACCTCCCACACTGAAAAAACAACAAGGATTTGCACCAGAATACCCACACTTGACCATTAAGAAAACAGGAAGTAGATGCTTGACTGACTTGGAAAGAGGAGGCACGTTACAACTCATCATAATAAAGCTGTGTACAAGATTTTAAATCAATCCCTTCAGTAGAAGAGGAGAAATCTGTAACGAAAAATTGTGAATATTTTTACCCTAACAAAAGTTGGCTCAGAAAACAGGAAGTAGATCCAGGACTGCGCTGGAAAGGGGAGGCACGGTTCAACTCATCATGCTGAAGCTGTGTATCAAATTTGAAATCAATCCCTTCTGACAGTAGTAGCCAAGCATTCCCTATTGTGTCTCACAACTATGTTGTGTTCTATGGTCATTACCGGATCCTATGATTGCAATGGAAGAGGGAGGTTTGGCGCCATTAAACCTGGTTTAACCCACCATTTCGTTTGAAATGCCTGTACCAAGTCAGGACCATTGCGATCCACCAATTCTCCGTGTATGACTGATTCGTTTTTGTCATTTTCTCTGGACTTTGAGATTGATCATTCAAGTTCAGTAGTTTTGTTATTACCTTTATTTACAAAAGTTTGTAATAGATTGACAGAGTGACGGGACTACTAGACCTGCTTTCGCCTTCGATGATGCAGGTAATTTAAGTTTGGAAAACAATTCAAAGTTGTATGATTCACAAAATAGAAATATAAAACAATCAGCAATCAATTCACCGAATAATAACAATACTTTTTAAAGACTGATAAATAAGGTCGGTTTTAGACAAGTTTGAGCCAAGAAAAACTAAGAATACTGTAAACAAGCACACAAAAAGGATAACTCCCTCACTTCATATTGAACTCTATATTGGGAATAGTCAAATATCTCATTCTATATATGATGATTAAGAGCATATGATGTACTTTATTCATGTAAAGTTTCATCAAAATCCATTCATTAGTTAAAGATGAGTTGCATTTATGAGATTTGTGGAAAAACTACAGGTATGTTGTGCTTATGATTATCTTCCTTGTATGATATTTGATCAAATGCACATTTCCATATGATGTACTTGTCAAATATTATTTATGATTCATCGAAATTCATTGATCTGTTAAGGAAGAGTTGTCCTCACAAAATATGTTGACAGACAGACAGGCTGATTCCTATATACATGTATTCCACTAATTCTATTTCAGAGGATAATAATGAAATATAAGCTGTTTCTTGCCTTTTTTATCCTAAATGTGACTTACTTGTACTAGCATGAGCCTCCATCAATGACACAGGGGATTTCTCCTGCCGTAGATTCCCCCTTTGACTTACTTGTACTAGCATGAGCCTCCATCAATGACACAGGGGATTTTTCCTGTCGTAGATCCCAGATCCCTAAGGTCCCGTCATCGCCCCCAGTGGCTACAATGTGGGATTGACTTGGATGTTTGTCTACACATTGTAATGGTGTTAGATCTCCTGTACTGAAAATACAAAATCATATAATGTTCACCATGAATTACTGAGAAATGAGGCTTTAATTATATAACATGTTTAAGGACAATAATTGTAAATACCGTATAGCGTGAAATTTTCGTGGGGTTCTTAATTTCGCTATATTCCCGACCATTATTATATCCCAAAATATTGAACCCGCGTAGTATAAATCAATATTAATTTGTATTGAGAATATAATGAAATAAATGTCTGTGTAAATAAAAACTAGGCCATTTGGTATGAAATCGCGAAATTTGCAGGCCGTGAAAAATACCCGCTATACGGTACTATTGGACCGTTCATCAAACTCTAATGATTAAAAGTTCAGCAAACAAGTATATGTCCAATAGACATAATGCCCCATCTCACAACATTTGAGACGGATGGAAACAGATCTGAACACTATATACCCCTCTACTATTATAGATGTGGCAAAAAAAACTGTGCTGTAATTATATTACAATTATTTATTCTTATACATAATTAGATCATTGAATATTGTTTGATATACGTTCGTTTTAAAACACCATGCCATTTGATATTATGAACCAGTTCTGTATTTCTGTTTTTGTGTGACGTTTCCGAATATGTTTCCAATGTTTTAGCATTCGCTATCTATCTTCTGCTTTCTAGAAATCAATAACATGTTAATCTGGCTTTCAATTTTTAAGGAGTTTATATAAGCCGCCGTACAGTGTAAGACAGTTTATTTTATTCTAGTTATATAAGACATTTGGCTGTTTATTGTCATCTTTGAAAGATTCGTTGTTATTATTGTAATTCTACTTTCGTTTTCTATTCATATTTTCTGGAAATTTACTCGACCTTGAATCTTGTCATCAAAAAAGCCAGATGTAATTTTCAATCACTTTATTTTACTGTGCTTACTTTTTCTAATAAAAATTATAATTCTAGAGGCTGTTTTGTTCGATCTTTGTGTATAATTTTCATACTTCTTAAACTTACTAAACTTTGAATTTGTAACTTTCTGTGATTTCATATTTATGCTCGTTTTTATTGTATTTCAGCAATTTACCATCTTGTATTGTATGTGGTTGAAAAAATGTTCATTCCCCTGATTTCGCCTTTGTTTTGCCCTGTATAATTCTGGTTAGCTACCTGCCGCACGGGCAGATTAAAACCAACTACTTAGCCTTTGTTGTGTTGTGTTTATGAACATTAAACCTACACAGAGAGAGTCTGTACAGGCTCGTCTGATTTACTCCTCATGTCGTAAGTCTTCAGTTGTCCCGTGTTGTTTACTGTGATGAATTCAAACTGTTTGAGGAAAGTCACACATGTGATGGTACAGCTGTCTGCCTTCCCTGTAATATAAATGCTGATAAAGGCATGTTCTTATCTAGCGATAAGAAAAAGAGCTGTAACGAAAACTAACTTTTAATTTGAATTTATAACTAAGTAATTCTACATCCTTATTTCTAAAATTTTTAGGTTGCAACATCAAAACTTGAATATTTTGATTCCATTTTCCATTTCTTTTTCCGAATTGTGTTTTTTTTTTTCATTTCTTTCCATGATTGACTCAATGTAAGATTTGCATCCCACTTTAAAGAAACTTTGAACTCTGTTTATCAAAATTTGAATTTTTCAAAGAAAACCATTTCAATAATAACCATTTAGTTTTAATGGATGAATTTGCATTGATACCTGGTTCGTTAAATTACAGAAATGTACCTTTAATAGTTTTGGAGTTTAAGCACATAAAAAAATACAGTGAAGACTTACATCACATATTTTTATTCTTACCAATCTTTCTGATAGGATCTTTATGCCCAGCATTCAATGCATTGATTCGCCCATCTTCACCTGCGGTAACTATTATATCATCCCTGACAGCCAGACATGTACACGGACAGCTCTTGTTGCCATGGTGATGAAGTCTGTCCCACTGATGAATGTAACCTAAGGTCTAATAAAACAAACATTCTGCCAGACAAGGGTCATTTCAGAGTGGGAAACAAAATTTTTGTTCAGCTTGCCATTCCCGCTAGTACCCAAATAAAAGTAATTGCAGAATTTGTGAAATATTAGCCAAATTTGGCAAGTAGGTTTTTAATTAAAAACTTACAAGCACCATAAGTTACATGTAGCATTTGTACAGAGTTAAAGAAGATCTTAAAATTAAAAGAATCTTAAATTAACATTGAAAATACACCAAACACACTCTTTTAAGATACATTGTATTTTTTTTCTAGAACAAGCCTCAAAGTTTCAGCTCGCCAAACTGGCTAGTTGCAGATGAAAAGAACTTGCCAAAAATCATTTCAACTCGAATTCGGCAAGTTGGCTAGTGGCCGTTTCCCACAATGTCATTTGATAAAAGAACTTACAATTCAAAAAATCTGTTCAAGTAAAAAATGGCCATATTTTGTTAAACAGGAAGTAGCTGAGGGACAGACCCGAAAAATGATTCCATGGTATGGGACCCCATGCTGCATACCGAACATCAATAGGTTGTTATTAGTAGTTGTTGAGAAAACTGTTACGAAAATCATTCTCCCATCTGTCCACCAACAATCAGCCCAACATTCACCATTTTATAATCAGGATTTTTCACTTCGTGCCAAAAATAAATGTAAATAGGGCTATCTAAATCACTCAGTTTACACTTTTGGACATCATTACAAGAGGTGTTTTTCCATTTATGAATCCTTGTACCTTGTAGATGTATTGCATAAAAAACTCAGAAGTCCAATTATCTCCCCTGTAGGATACCCAATTTCATGCATATCTCCTTTGCTCACACAGGGTTATGTTCCTTGGTTGCTGTCTTCACTCAAGAAATTTTACTTCAGACATCATGCACTTATAGACAAATATGGGATTTCAATCTCTCAGATGAGTACAGATGTTGGTTTGTCATAGGGTTTTGTCTTCCTTTACCGGATTTGACACACTCAATGGAGTATTGGCAACACGACGGGTGTGCTATAGCAAGCAGGAACTGCTTACTCTTCCGGAGCACCTGAGTTCACTCTTGTTTCCACTGGAGTTCGCGTTGTTGATTGATATTCAGTTATTTTGTGTTTCCATGTTTTACATGTTGTCTGTTTTTGTCCCTTTCTTGTTGGTGTTTACTGGTTTTGTCTCTGCCCTTTCAGACTATTGACATTCGGATACCCCATTGGTACCTCTGCTTCTTTCTTTCCTTAAATTGTACTTTCTTTAAGTTAAGTGTCATCAAAATCCATCAAAAGGTTTGGGTCTAGTTGCTGTGATGAGATATGTGGACAGAAATACAACCATCCTTAAACTTTGTTTGCCAAGGTATAATAACTGTCACATACCTGTGAGTTGGTATGATGTTTGTACAATGAAACTGTTCCAGATGATGAGGATGACACTAGATGTTCTTCTGAAACAAACTATAATAAGAAACATTATCAATTAACAATGAGAAAATAAGAACACTTACACACCAGACATAAATATGTGTACATATATTTAAACAGTCACAAAATTAGTAGACGCACAGCAGAAATATTGAAAATTTGTATTGAGGACAAACAACTTTAAGACGAGTTTCATACCCTGAATTAATATTGCAAACTCACAATGTATCTGGTAAAATACATGGCAATTTGACTCATGACAGCAAAGCTATATCTGTTAATATCAAGTTCTGTAAATTCTACAGAAATTCTAAGAAAATCTTAATACAAACCTCTAAGCCTGTGACATTGCCGTTGTGAGGGGCCTCACACATCAGAACAGGATCTCTCGATCTATCATTCTCACCATTCTCTAAAGTCCGGGCTTGATCAAGCCTCCAAAGTGATACCTTGTTTATCTAAAAATGAACTCATTTTATATTTGATAGATTATATTTGTGTAATTGTATATGCGCTGTATAAATAATTATTTTGCTGTAATTGTCATTTTGTCTCATAGGGACCCTTAATTGGAATAAAGTTGAACGAAGAAACGTTAAAAACTTATTCTAAGAATGTACTATAAACAATCAAGATTGGACAGACTTTGAAGGGCAAAAACATACAATTTACACAATTTATAAAGACAATTATCAATTGTTAATTTTTTCAAGTTCCATAAAAAGGAAATGAAGACCGTGAGATGGATGACTGCCCCATCGCATGCATAACAACCCTCCTAAGGTTGCAAGGATGTTTTTAAAAAATTCTCTCTGGTAAAATTTCAGGCACATTTCTAAGGAGATCACAGGTTATTTCAGCTCAATTTTTGAGATTTTTGTAAGATTTTCAGAATCCCTAGGATTTTACCATTAAAATATGGATTTTTTTTGCCCAGTGAACCCTTTAACTATTTTCTTTCTACAATAGGGATTATTGAACTATAAAGGGCTTATTTAAAAAGTTTTAATATGTCTTCCTATTTTTTCATAGTTTTTAACACTAAAACAAGGCTATAAAGCTTTACCTTAAAAGTCAGAGAGAGCAGGCTTTGAAATTAAGATTTGTATTTTTGGTTGCCCTAAATCTAAATTTTAAGGTTTTGTCCTATATGTCCATTGCAAAATTCATCCAAAATTCACTTGCACGAAAAGATTTTTACTGGCCAGTGCTAATTTCGCACATTGAGAAAGCTTTTCACAACAAATTGTATAAAGCTTACATGTATTTTGTATTCTATTCATCAAGGATATAAATATAAATACCTTGTTTTTTTTCAATTAAGCAGCGAATAGCTTTAAGACTTAACTTCCGGTACATGTAAATAAGAGGTTGTAAGAGCCCCTTAGGCTAAAAAGCCTACAGGTTGTAGGTCATTTTTGATTAGATGCGCGAGCCTCCAGCCAACTAGTGGCCTTGAACTTTATTAACTTGATTTAAGCTAAATTTCACAGTTTTTTATTATTGAGTTATTTCCGTGTTCGCTTATGTAACTTGTTCTTTGTGCTATTTTGGTAAGTGGTTTCTGATCATTTTCCAGCATATTTTTAATCCATTTCATTTATTTTTTCAAGCACCCACCTAACCAAAAAGTTAAGAAATGAAAAATGCAGGAGTACATGTAAATTTACATGCAAGTGATCAAATATTACCAGTACTCAAGAGAACACCATTAAGAGGTTTTTTTCTTAAGGCACATTATACCATTATGGCAAAACCACAACAATAAGAAATTCTTATTGTTACAACAAAGACGAAAATCAGGAAATGGTGACAGGAAGGAGGATGGATCATTTATGACTGTAGCAATAAGAAAATCTTATTGTTAAGGCACTTACTAGTTAGTATTACAGCTGGGCAATTTTTTGTTGTGTAATATGCATCAGAGATTTACCAAAGATAAGATATTTTTATAATTCTTCCGCTATTAATAACAATAATTAAATTAATTAATAATAATAATTAAAAATTTCATCTTATGATATCTGTAGTTATTAAATTATTGGAAAACATCCTCTCTACCCTTTGTTGAATAAACTCTTAAGGAGCATCTCGGACAAAGATAACTCCTCTTCTATATTCACCTGTATGGCCTAAATTAAAATATTGTATGTTTGCCCTTCTCCCGACCCTGAATTTTGAAGCAGGGTAGGTAGGTAGGCAAAATATTTTATTTTTTTTTATCAAAAAATAATTAGAGTAGGTAATTTTTTTCCTATGGGTAGGTAGGTAGGTAAATTATTTTATTTTAACTTTAAGATATAAAAGCGTAAGAAGTTTTTTTTTATGCATGTGAAGATGTATGATTGCACGTCTTTATGTGCTGTTTGTATGTTTGTATGTATTTATATCATATAAATTATTAGCTGTATTTGCTTTTGGAATAAACTGTTATTAGTATGTATGTTTTGCAGTAAAGGCTCTTATTCCTAGAGCATTTCAGGAAATTTCTGACATTAAAATTTCTAGAAACCTTTTGACATTGAATGCACAATTCTCCTGATATAATGCATTGAATCAATTGGTTTGAACGAACATATTTATTTATTGAACAAAATTTGTACTCTCCTAAACATTTCAACATTTTTATTCAAATTTTAATTGTTAAAGTAAGACTTGAAATGTCTAACAAAATGAAATAAATCTCATGATACAACACAACACGGTCATGACTAGAAACAAAATTGACACTTGTCTATTCTCATAAAGTAATTCAACTCAAAAAATTGACTAAGGTTTCTACTGTAACCTAGATTATCCCGACTAAAACTGACAGACAGACGGACGGACAACGTAAAAACTATAGGGTGACGCATTTTCAATGCGGGGCCCTAATAAATAGCCAATGTTTAATAATACTGTGGTTGATAGGATAGTATGGCTGAGACAACTTGAAATGTGTATGGAGTCAGTGCTTTCCTGGCATGTCCATGTTCTTCATGTTTCTGTTGTGTGTACTATTTCATGTCTTGCGTCCTTATGTTTTTGTGATTGTTGTTCAGATTTGTTAACTATATCCCTTAAATTGTGATTTTAGAATGCCAGGTTGGGCCTTGGTTTTTCTATACCTAAATGTTAACATGTATATTGAGTTTGTTGTATTCTGAATTGGCGACTTTACTGCCATTTTATCTCACAGAGGCGATTTTACTGCCATATTTCATAAAATTTGTGAAAATATAAATAACAGTTTCCTTTCTCAAAAGCTTCGTCTACTTCTGTCTCTTGATCCGTATCTCCAAATGCCGCCCCGGCAACATCGTCCCATATTTCTTTTGTAAACACTTTTACGATCTTATTTTTGACCAACGTTTTCTTAAAATCGTTTTTAATTTCATTTATGGTCACACAGAGTGCGGCCATTCTTGATCAATGTCATTCAGCAGTTTCGAATCGGAACAAAAAAATATTCTATGCAAACGCATGAAAGACCCGTTTTCGGATAACTATTTAGTTTACTATCAACGTGTACGATAAAATCCGAAAATTCCGAGAAAAAAATGCAGTCGGTAAATATAAATAAAAGATTTTCAGTCGGAAGCGAAACGGAATAAAATAAAATTTTGCCGATAAATGTAAATAAAATATTTTCAGTCGCAACGAATTTCGGAGGTCGGTCGGCTGAGGGCAAACATACAATATTTTAATTTAGGCCTATGTTCTCAAGAATTGCTTTACACATAAATTGTGAAGTTCTTTCCTAAGAAAACTATATACTAAATTTTCATTTTCCTGAAATGTGCAGGATTAAAACAAAACCCGAAAACCACATATTGAACATGTTGAATGGGTCCTATGTGCCATACTGTTATCAAAATAACTTTGAGTTAAACTTAGATTAAAATTTGATAATTACTATTTTTTGTCCGCTGTGTATTATAATAAATTAATAAAATGTTATGCTATGCTACTTTTTATTGGGTGCCTGAATCTAAATATAAGATTGAAAAGTATTTATCAACTAGTGAATTGATCAACCAGATTATAGATTTTGAGCAAAAAGATTTTAGCAATGACATAGGGGGTATCAACTCTGCATCAGAAGAATTGAAAAGTTTATATGATAACATTTAAAAAAATGTCTGTAAAATTAAGAAACCTGTCATCTATAAAAAAATAGGGCATGTAATGGGACATTAAATGATACCCCGCCACGTTATAATATCAAAAGTTCATAAAATTTGATTTACAAGTGGCCTATCTTGAAAACTGTTTTTCAGATCATGCTGGAAATTGAACTTGACCTGTATTTTATTGTACTCAATAGCTGTACAAAATATCATTTGAATCCCATGAAGCCTTTTCAAGTTATTCAGGTCGGAAACTCAAAATTTCATGACATTTAATTTTTCAAAGTGGCCTATCTCGAAAACTATTTTTTGGATCATGCTGGAAATCGAACTTGACCTGTATTTTATTGTACTAAACAGCTGTGCAAAATATCATTCAAATCCTTTGACCTGTTTTCAAGTTATTGGTCGGAAATTCAAAATTTCATGAAATTTGATTTTTTAAAGTGGCCTTTCTCGAAAACTATTTTTTGGACCATGCTGGAAATCGAATTTGACCTGTATTTTATTGTACTATACAGCTGTGCAAAATAACATCCTTTGACGCGTTTTCAAGTGATTGGTCGGAAACTCAAAATTTCATGAAATTTGATTTTTCAAAGTGGCCTATCTCAAAAACTATTTTTTGGATCATGCTGGAAATCGAACTTGACCTGTATTTTATTATACTAAACAGCTGTGCAAAATAACATTCAAATCCTTTGACGCGTTTTCAAGTTATTGGTCGGAAACCTTCGGGGGACGGACAGACGGACGGACGGACGGACAGACACCGAAAAAAACTGAGGGTACAACATAATACCCTGCCACTTCGTGTGGCGGGGTATAAAAAGAAAAAAGAATAAAAAACCATGGTCAGATGATAAAATTATAAACTTAAAATCCAAAATTAATTACTTAAGTAAACAATTAAAAAATAGGCCATTCGAAAGAGAACTTCGACATGAATATTTCTTGACTTGTAAAACATTAAAAAAAACTGCAAAAAAAAAGAAAAATCAATTCAAAACAAATTTTATTCAAAAGTTAGTAGAAACATCCTCACAGAACCCCCAAGAAATGTGGAAACTATTAAGAGAGGGTAATCATAGAAACTTTGAATCCACACTTAAGGATGATAATTTTGAACCTGATGAATTAATGAAACATTTTCAGACTCAAGGTGATTGGAAGGAACAAAGTAATGAAGAACATGAAAATCATATTCACAATTTCTTGTTGAACAAAAGTAATTTTCCTCTTAATGAAAATACAGATAAACCAATTACTGTTAAGGAAGTTAAACAAGTCATAAGCGCTTTAAAAGTAGGAGTTAGTTAGTTAGTTACTTATTGCTTTACTCCCAAGCAGCACGATTTCGGCTATATCCGGGAGATGAACATGATAGGGGTGATGCAATGAACATGAAATGATGATGAAGTTGA
Organism: Arcuatula senhousia; assembly: GCA_963971305.1. Lineage (NCBI taxonomy): Eukaryota > Metazoa > Mollusca > Bivalvia > Mytilida > Mytilidae > Arcuatula > Arcuatula senhousia. The sequence goes on along the minus strand of OZ020309.1, from coordinate 12,055,843 downwards.
GGAAATGGGGACACAAGGCCAATCGGGTAGGAGAGTTTTGACTGCCACTGGAAAAAGGAGTGATGGGTAGGGACGGGAAATTTAGCCTCCTGCATGGGGATCCTACGGGTCCTACTCTTACCGAGACCTGCAGCAGGGTTCTTTAACGTGCGAGGAACGTGACATTTTTCCCAACACGGTGCACCACTATGGTTTGCGGTCAGGTTTTCCACATTATCGCCTGACGACCCCGCATCTCTCGATGTCAGGGCTGCCCCATTCAACCACCTGGGGCACACATCCCAGTCGCTTTGCGGGCAAAGCGGCCTGACCCCGATGTCAGGTTTCTGAGCGCTCTTTAGTGGACTTTTACCGACAAGCTTAGCGCTGCTGCGGGCCTATTCGCCTCCCGGGTCCCGCACGGGACTTAAAAGTAGGAAAATCATGTGGTCCTGATCTTATATTAAATGAATTGGTGAAATATAGTTTTCCTGTAATGACCAAAGCCATTACAAAAGTTTTTAATCTTGTTTTGACAACTGGAATATATCCAACATCATGGCTAAATTCATTTGTCATTCCAATATTTAAAAGCAGGGATACCACAGACCCAAACAATTATAGAGGAATTTCACTTATTAATGGGATAGCTAAACTTTTTAGTGCTCTACTTAATACTAGAATCATGAAACATATGCAAGATAAGTTTTGTAATGTACAGTTCGGTTTCAGACCTAATTTTCGAACTTCAGACAGTCTGTTTGTGCTCAAAACTTTGATCAATAAATATATAAATCTTAAGAAAAAACCCATTTATTCATGTTTCATAGATCTACGCAAAGCTTTCGATTCTGTGTGGCGTAAAGGTCTGTTTTATAAACTGGCCAAGTTAGGCATAGGCTATAAAACTATTGACATTATAAGAGGTATGTACACTAATACTAAATCATCTCTCAAAACTGAAAATGGATGTACAGAATATTATCATATTGATAGAGGTGTACGCCAAGGAGATTCTCTGAGTCCTACTCTTTTCAATATATATATAAATGATCTTCCAGAATTATTTCTCGAAAAAAATAGTGATCCACTTACATTACAGACTACTAATATTGGTACAAAATGTAGTCTAATGTTTGCGGATGACTTACTTTAATCCTCTCCGAATCAAAAGAGGGTCTTCAAAAAAGTCTCAATAAACTTTCATTATATTGTAATAACTGGCAGCTATCTGTAAATTTAATAAGACTAAAACTATGCTTTTGGGTAATTCCAGTAAAACTGATGTTTCTTTCAAATATAGAGACTCTGTCTTGGATAATGTAAAAGAATATAAATTCCTTGGAAATGTTATATCTCAAAATGGAAATTTTTCATCCTCAGCTGAAGATTTAGCTAAAAAGGCACTAAAAGTGTTATAATCGATCAAAAGTTACACTTCTAGCCTTAATGAACTTCCTGTACATGTTTCCACACATTTATTTGACTCTTTAGTTCGTCCAGTTTTAACATATAACTGTGAAATTTGGTATATGGATATTTATAAATCGTTTCACAATGCATTGAACAGATCAAAGAAAAATAATAACCATAAGCATCCTGATGAACTTTTATTCATAGACAAAAGACCCTCAGACAAAATACATAACAAGTTTTGTAAATTTATACTTGGAGTAAAAAAATGTACAAGTAACATAGCAACAAGGTCAGAACTAGGGCGCTTTCCTGTTGATTGCTTTATAAAAACTCAGTCGTTGCTACAAATGTATATGAAGATAGACTTTTATCAGATGAATCTTCATATCTACTTAAAGAATGCTATTATTTATCCAAGTCATTACATGATCAGGGAATTTTATCTAAACTACACTGACTTTGAAATAAGAAAATTAATATGTAAATTTAGAATCAGTGATCACCCTTTAGCCATAGAGACCGGTAGATATAAAAAAATACAAAGGGATCAACGAATATGTATTTGGTGCGGGGTTCTGGATGATGAAAGCCATTTCTTTTTTAACTGTAATATTAACAAAACTTTAAGGCCTACTTTTCTGAGTAACTATACAAATTCTAAAATACAAAATATTTTAAACCCGCTAACAACACAGCAAGTGAAATGTTTAGGCTCTTTTATAAAGCAGTCTTTAGAACTGAGGACAGGGGCCAAATAAAAGTTTCATTTGATTTTCAAGTATGAATGTTAGTCTGGTGGAATAAGTATATAAATATATATTTTACTGTGATTTGTATAATAATGTTTACTGTTTATTCCATTCAGAATTATTGTATGTGTATTGTATGTGTGCCTTTGATCTTATTGTAAGATGTAAGTTGTGCAAATAAATGATTTAATAATCGATTATGAAATAAAACCGATTGCCCATCACTACTAATAAGAAAATTCTTATTGTTCATGTTGTTACGGTTGCAAATGTTACGGTCTCCGTCACATCTCTAATCCGATTTGGCATAACAATAAAAATTTCACATAGTTAACTTACAGTTTTGCCCAAGTTAGCTGTAACCCTATCCTGGGCCTTTTCTGAGCCCAAAATGATGTCAAATGTGGCAAACTTTGTGAGTACACTTTCGAATACCAAAATCTTGTTTCTGATTGATAATGATTTGTCTTTGCCCATTCAGACTTTCTACAACATACATGTGATTCTCCCGCTGGGAGACGAAATCTCCCGACTTTTTGATCCATCTCCCGTTCTCCCGACTTTTTGTGTAATCTCCCGCTTTTTCAAGACATGACAACATTTCAGTTTTATAGACGTTTTAATTGTTCAGTCATAAAACATTTCCGGAGTTGTAGGGGTTTGTCAATTAGTAGACGTTAAAAATAAAGGTATTAATTAAAGGTTTATTGCCATAATTGACCTGACGATTTGAGATTAATCAGTGAAGCTGTGTATATTTGGCACACGCTAGTGCCATGAAATGACATTGAAATGCAATTTTAATGAGCGTTGAAAATCTACCGCTTTTTTGTCCAATCATCAAAATCTCCAGCTTTGTCATCACAGATCCGTCACATGTATGCTACATCGGGTTGCCTCTATGCTTCTAACATGTATATTTCGTGAAGAATGTAATCAACATTTATATCACATGTACATGTCATTTGTGTTTACAAAAATACACTGATACAGCATGGCCTCCCCCTTTTTTCAGAAAAAAAGAGTACAAAGGAGTACTTATATCGGTTTCCTTATATCAAAATTAATCACCTCATCATCCCAGCTTCCTGTGACGAAAGTGTCTGGGCCTTCAAGAGTATTTTTCATTATATTTTTCCATCTTATCTTGCTTATTTTCTGGGAAACAAATTTAGCACCAATGTCAGCCATTTTCAAATAACGCGGGTAAATTACGTTTCTCTTCCGGAAACTTTTATTTTTATCTTTTTTTTTGTTTTCCTTTGAGTTCAATGAAGCATGAAGATCTAAATTTAGGACATTGAAAGACAAGTTGGTTGTGTAACATTATGCTATCTGACACCTTATTTGACCCGTTTTACCCTTTGAGCAGTCCAGTTTAAGTGTGAGAACGTAAATACATTGTCTCTTAATTACAACAAAACACGGTTTGACTTCATTAAATCTCAATACACTAGCTAAGTACTGTAACTTGAGTAAGTGACTAACAGTAACACATGACAGACTGAAAATCAGTTTCATGTACATGTAGTAAAGTAAGTTATTGGTTTTTAAAAAAATCAAAGAACAGGTCCAGAGACGAGCAGCCAGGTTCGTTTTCAACCAATACCAGGACGTGTCTCCAGGATGTGTCACAAATCTGTTGGATCAACTAGAATGGGAGCCACTCAAACATAGACGGACCAAGAACCGATTACAAATGGCCTATAAGATCCAGCATAGACTAGTGGACATCGAACCAACCAGCTATTATACACCTGGAGATACCCGAACCAGAGGGGGGCAACGTCTAAGACAGCAGCGTACCCTGAAAGACCAATACCGGTACTCTTTCTTCCCGAGATCCACCAGGGAATGGAACATCCTACCTGACACCACCACCTCAGCTGCTTCACTGGAAGACTTCAAGGCTGCAATTACCATCCTGCCAGCAGCCTTGACAGGAGCCAGCCACATCTAATAACCCGGACTTGACCATGTATATAGTTTTAACCTGTACAAAGCAATACCGTTTTCTTTTTGGACACATCATTGGAAGGGCCTCCTGTATGTTCGAGCAAGAGTCTTTTAACACTCTAGAAAGAGTTGACTCTATATTGGCAGAAGAAGAAGAAGAAAGCATTGTCAAAGATTCCTGTTTAAATCCGGATTGCTCTTAATCTTAATCACAGTACAATGTACAGTAGCTTGCATTCAAATTAATGATATAATATTCAAGAAACCTCCGAAATATTCATCAATGGATTGTTATGTGATTCTCTCATTGGTCTAAAATTCCTGATCCTGATCCTGCTGTCTATACAGACACGAATGATCTCTGTATGCGCTAAGGGCTCCCTCATGTGTTTTTTTCTGAAGTAAAATTTTCTCACAGTACTTGTCGGAAAAAAAAGTGTGCAGGCTCATGATCAGGGTAGTGGGAGACGAGGAGTATCAAATCGTCTCGTGTTTGTAATATATACTCCCACTAGCATTAAAATGCCTTGGTAAAATTTTCTGTTTTCTTCTGTCTTTGATAAAAGGTGGTGGACTTCCAAGGTTAGGCACAGTGAAAGGGCCTTGATTTGCTCTCTGGGTGTCGTACTTTTGGCAGTCAATCAGAAAATGTTCTGTGGTCTCGTCAGATCCGCGGTCACACTTTGGTGTTGGGGCGATTCTGATTTGATGTCTATACTTGTTTAGGCGGTTGTAGCCAGTGCTAGTAGTTCTGTTAGAATGCGTCCAGTGTGACAATTAGGAAAATCCAGCATTGGTGGTTGTCCTACTTTTGGCCGTAGTTCCTGTAGCAGTCTTCCTGTAGCAGTCTTCCTTTAGCCATGTTAGCAGTCTTCCTGTGTTCCCGTTGTCCCAACGGAATTGACATTTCTTTTTTGTAGATTTTTTAACCGCTACCTGTATGTCTGATTTTGTGACTCTCCTTCCATATTGCATGCGTCCGTCGCGGCTTGTTTGGCAAGCATGTCAGCGATCTCATTAGATAACTACTTCCAATCCGCTTCTGGATAGCACATGGATTTGTTCCTTTATGTCCCTAATGAGGTCTAGGTAGTTGGTCGATTGCCAGTTCAAGGAAATAATTCCAACCGCTGTCTGACTGTCTGACAAAATGTGCAGCTTGTTGTGGTCTTTTGACGGGTTGGTAATACAGTGCTGCAGTACTATCTCTATTGCCACTCTATTGCCACTAGCTCCCCAAGAAGGATCGATCCTCGTCCGGCTACTGGTTTTCTAAGTTGGATGTTTCCCTTACTCCCTGGGTATAAGATAGCTCCCGCTCCACATGGTCCTGTGGGGGTGGAAAGAGGGGGCGGTGATACGGTGGCTGATGGGGCGGGGAGCGGTGGCTGAAGGGGCGGGGAGCGGTGTTAAAATAGACGGGGGACGGTGGTGGAACAGGCAGTGGTAATTTAGCATTGTCGGTGGTGTAGCCGTTTTAGATGTTTGTACGTGCTTCATAATTGTGTCATTATTGTATGATCTTAGATGTTTGTACGTGCTTCATAATTGTGTCATTATTGTATGATCTTAATCTATTATGATATAATCTATATTTTGCTTCCCAAAAGTAACATTAAGTGATGTTTTAATGCGCAATGTTTTTATTCCCGATTTTTTACATTATCATAACTGCAAGCTACCAGCTGCTTCGATCTATGCTTTATGGAACAACTCGGAAAGGGTTAAATCATAAATGGGGCTTGTTTAGGGGGGGGGTACCAATATCCCATATCCCGTACATTTTTCATCAAATATCCCTATCCCAAAAAGTGTTTTTCCAGTATCCCATATCCCTGTAAATAAAACGGACTTAAATATCCCATATCCCAGTAAGTTTTGCCTCAAATATCCCGTATCCCATGAAAAAATTGTGTGAATATCCCATATCCCAATATACCCTAAACAAGCCTCATAAATTGTGATTCATAAAAAAATTTTAATTTCTAACAATGTCTCTTTGTGAACACTTTAAGTGCATAGTTTTTACTTGTTTTTATACAGAAGAGGTAGGTTTCATAAAACCTGGTTCAACCAACCGTTTCCTTTGAAATGCCCGGCTGTTCCAAGTCAGGACCATTACGCTTCGATTTCCCCGGTGTGTTTGCCTTAATTTGTCTTTTCCAATAAACATTCGAGATTGATCGTTCTAGTTCGTTAGTTTTTTATAACGTTTATTCTTAAAGAAAAGCGACATCAAAGCCCGAACACACAGTCGCATAAGTAGATGGGGTGTCTATAAATTTATCCATATTTTTTTTTTTTAAATTTTAGCTCTAGAATGGTACATTTAATTTTGATAATAGAATAAAAAGTTCACCAGAGGAATTTTTGTAGAAACGACTTTGAAAAATGCATGATTTTAATACTTTTAATAAAGGATCAAAAGGGAAAAAATCAAATTTTCTTCATCTAAGAGAATCTACTCCATAGAATTTTCTTATAATTTGTGAAAATCTTTGTTTTGTATTGATTTTTAAATATACGAAATAAAAAATTAAGTTCACCATCAAAATTTTTGAAAAAAGTGAAAAATAAGTTTTTCCCTATACAAATTATCTCCCCTTAAAAAGTACGGGAAAATATTGAAATTGGTGAATTTTATCCAAATTAAGTCATAATTTCTATTCACGTTGAAGCGGTTCAGCATTTTTGGTTTTAATGTTATATTACGCTCTTAATTTACATTCGTATAGTGTTTGGATTTTTTGGTAGAGTGTCTTTGCATAATGTCCTTGATTAGACGAAGTATTGCCTAGAACTTTGCTGTAATTTTTATTTTATTTTTACTATTCCCTATTTTCGTAAATAGTGAGTTATCTCCCATTTGCAAGAGTTGTCCTCCATTACAGTAGGTATATTATATTGGAATGAATGGGAAAAATAAAGTTTTTATTTTTTCTAAATTATTCAAAGGGCCTAGCGGTTCCTGTTAATCACAGAAAACATGTTAAATACCTTTTTGAAAATCATTATATTTAACTTTTAGAAATTTTTTCTACAAAATAAAAAATAAATGCAGAAAAGCTTATATTTCCCCACAGTAACTAGTATAAAATACCTTCTGGAAAGAGAATATAACTCTGCAAATGGGAGATAACCCACTATATACGAAAAGAGGGAAATCAACTGAAACCAAATAACTAAAGGCATTAATTTACCGAAAATGGCCAGAGCATATTAAGGCAGTCTTGGTTGACAGACTTTCTATTATTGGTATCCTTGAAAATAGTGGCAGATAACAGCGTAATTTTCGGTCAAAGGTCATGATCATCTGGTGAATACCACGGCATTCGGGGGAGATCGAGACTTCAGCCAAGTATCTAACACAAATTCGAAAGCGTCGCGACAGATAATAAGAATATTATCATTATTTTATATTCTTCAGAGTATCTTTATAGCTCACCTGGACCGAAGGTCCATGTGAGCTATTACCATCACTTGGTGTCCGTCGTCGTCCGCGTCGTCGTCATCGTCGTCGTCGTCGTCGTCTGTTAACAATTTTTAAAAAATCTTTTCTCTGAAACTGCTGAACAGAATTTCTTCAAACTTGATATGATTGATCCTTAGGGTGTCCTGCACAAAAATTGTGTTCGGTATTTTGATCCGTCAAAAAACATGGCCGCCGTTGCTAAAAATAGACCAGGGGGGTCAGACTACTGTTTTTGGCTTGTAAATCAAAAAGTATAAGAGATAGATGAAATCTGATGCCACGCTACTGCTTCAGCATCAAAAGCTCTACTAAAGTCTCCATTGAGTCGAAGTTGTCAGATGACCCCTTATGGGAGTTACGGCCCCTTAAAGGTGAAAAATAGCATTTTTTCATGTTTTTGGCCTATAGAATGAAAACTATTGCAGATAGAGAGAAGCTGTTGCTTGCTTAAATGTTCAGCTCATTTAGCTCTACAAAAGTCTCCATAAGGTCAAAGTTGTCAGATGACTCCTTATAGGGGTTATGGCCCCTTAAAGGCAAAAAGTAGAGTTTTTGGCCTATAGAATGAAAACTTTTGCAGATAGAGAAAAGCTGTTGCTTGCTTAAATGTTCAGCTGGTTTAGCTCTACACTAGCCTCCATAGGGTCGAAGTGGTCAGATGACCCCTTATAGGGGTTACGGCCCCTTAAAGGCAAAAAATATTGTTTTTGGCCTATAGAATGAAAACTATTGCAGATCTATAGAGAAAAGCTGTTGCTTGCTTAAATGTTCAGCTCATTTAGCTCTACAAAAGTCTCCATAGGGTCGAAGTTGTCAGATGACCCCTTATAGGGGTTACAGCCCCTTAAAGGCAAAAAATAGTGTTTTTTGGCCTATGGAATGAAAACTATTGCAGATAGAGAAAAGTTGTTGCTTGCTTAAATGTTCAGCTCATTTAGCTCTACAAAAGTTTCCATAGGGTCAAATTTGCCAGATAACCCCTTATAGTGGTTACGGCCCCTTAAAGGCAAAAAATAGTGTTTTTGGCCTAAAGAAAGAAAACTATTGCAGATAGAGAAAAGATGTTGCTTGCTTAAATGTTCAGCTTAATTAGCTCTACAAAAGTCTTTTTAGGGTCGAAGTTGTCAGATGACTCCTTTAAGGGGTTATGGCCCTTTAAAGGTGAAAAATAGTGTTTTTTGCTTTGGAATGAAAACTATTGCAGATAGAGAAAAGCTTTTTATTGCTTAAACATTCAGCTCATTTAGCTATACAAAAGTCTTCAAAGGGTTGACATTAAGACCAGGTGAGCGATTCAGGCTCCTGGGAGCCTCTTGTTTCTTACCCTCTGCTGCCAAAATATTTTTTCATCAAAAATAATTTTAAGAATATTTTTTAGGAAAAAACCAAGGCCCCCCTTCAAGTTAAATGGTCGGTCCCGGTGAAATATGGACGGGCGCGGGGAGAAACTTCAAAGGGGGCGGGGAGCGGTGAGATATGGGCGGGGAACGGGGAGAAAGGAAGGCGGGGAGCGGTGAGACAGGGGGCGGGGAACGGGGAGAAAGGAGGCGGGGAGCGGGGATTAAATACCCCCCTTTCCACACCCCCCCCCCCCCCGGTCCTGGGTTTCCCTGACAAGACCCACCTGTGAAAGCGATGATTGTTTCTTCATTCGCACCTCCAAGTACAAATGTAGTTTCTCTATCAACTCCTGGGGCTGTTCCCTCTTTCAGATTTAGTACTGCTGCCATTACTTCCTTTTGGTCGATCTTTCTGTCCATTTTTATCATATTTTCTGATGTGTCTTTATTTACCGCCAGTCTTTCAATTTCAGCGTATTCTTTAGACACTCTATCAAAGAAGTTCTGGTCGAAGTTGTTGGGATCTATGTGTGCTCCACCAAAAAACACTTTCTCCAAGGTTTGGGATTTTTCATCCTCTTGGAACTGTGCTCTATTGTTGACTATAAGGGGCAGAACTGAAGATTCTTTGGTCTTTTTTGGTCATCTTCTTAACGGTTTTCCAAAATTCCTGGGAGTTGTTGGCGCTGTTTAGTCGCTCTACTAGTCTATCCCTCCACTGTGTTTTTGCCTCTTCTTTTATTTTCTCTAGTTCCTCTGTGGCTGCTACTAACTTGTCTTTGTTTTGGATGGTGCTTCTTCTTTTATATTGGTTCTGGCAATAATTCAGGTGTTTCTTTGCTGTACTGACTGAGTGGTTCCCCCAGCAAGGTTTTTAGTGTTTCTTTTTCTTTATTTCTTTATTTGGTACAAGTTCCTCTCTTTTTGGTGTCTATTATCTCTGAATAGCTTTGATACCATTCCTCCACCCTATCACTCCTGCTTGGCTCTAGCCACACTTTAAAGCGTTCTTCTGTAGCTTGTTTCCATTTTGCCCAGTCCACTTTCCTCATCTGATATATTTTCCTGGCAGTGTTGGTAGTTTCTTCTGAGCACACATCTAGTTCTGTTAGTACGCTTATATGGTCAGACTTGATGGACCCGTGAGATAGTGTGTCACAGCATACGACATGTTGTTGGAAGGTTGAATCTATAAGAATTAGATCTATGACTGATTCCGAGTTACCACTAGTTGGTTGACCGTCATTGATGCAAACCATACCTGTACTTGTAAGCAGATCTATGATTTCTCCACTTTTATTTTGTTGTTGGTTATTCCATTCCATACTCTTGGCATTAAGGTCTCCTGCAATGATAAAATTAACATTTGGTTTAGAAACTATCATTTATTCTGTTCTTTAGGTTCAGTAATTTCTTTTTATAAACAAAATATAAGAAGTTTTTCTATCAAATATTTTCACTGAAGTTTTTAATGAAATAAAATAAAATCAGTCTTTAATTTACAACAATAAGCTGGTTATGTTCTACAAGATATGAACATGTGTGGACAAGTTATACAAGAGGACACTCATTAAAGCTTTGCAAAAAGCCCTGACAGTGTTTGAATTCTTTCTCAATAAAATTCCTCATTTTACTGAAAAATCTAAACTCCTCTGACATCATAACTTCAACTGCAATCAAACTTGGAGTACTGGTAGTTGTTAATGAGCATTAGTCATGTTAGTGGTACAAAACTATCGCTCTGATTTTGACTTGTTGGAAAACAGAATTTGAAGATTTAATCATTTGTACCCCAAAAAATTGAACAGGGAATAATTTCAACAGGTTCTGTATTTTTCTTGCAAAATGTCCTGGTTGCTATAAATTAAAATGGAACATACATGTAGGATTAAATTGGAGTTGATTATTTTGCAAATAACATTAAAAAATGTTTACAGATACCAAATTCTAGTAGGAGCAAAAACACTTTAAGATCTACCTGTCCTGAAATTTTGAAGAACATTCAAAAACCCACATAGGAGTTATTGTACTTTTTCATTATTTTGTCCAAATTTTGTGCTTATTAATCCAAATTTCTTGAAAATATATAAGATATTGGAGAAATTTTAATTACATATTACTGTAAAGCAGGAAATTTTCACGACAGTTTTATTTCGGTGTTCACGTCGCTAGTGCGAAGATTAAACTGCACAAACATATTTGTTTTCTATTGTAGTCTATGTACAGTAACATTACATTGCAAATTTAAAACTGTGTGAACTAAGATTCAGTTGTCCTATAGCAAAAAAAGGCGGTACGAAAATTTCCCGGTTTAAAGTATTAAGAACATTTGGATCTACAAAATATTTAAGAGGGTCAAAGTTATAGGGCTTAGGAGTTATTTCCCTTAATTAGAATGTGAAAACTGACTATTTTCACAGCCTTTCAATATTATGTTGCAAACCAGTACAGCTGAAGAAAAACTTTTAATTGCAATATTGTTAAGTTAGTTTAGCTCTAAAAACATATTGATTAGAGTTTTCAAGTTACCCCTTATAGAAGTTATGGTCCCTCAAGCATTATTAAACTCACTGTAGGTCAGATGAGCAATTTCAAGCTTCTGCAAAGGTTGATCTAGGATCGGCATACTGCCCCCCCCCCCCCCCCCATTTGACAAAAAAATTTGTTCGGAGAGGTCCTAGAAGGTTTTTTACCATTTTTCACCCCCCCATTTGAATATTTCTGGATCCGTCTTTTTCTTGTTTTAATAATGTTATTCATGTGTATTTATTTGATTCTAAAAGTGCATTGTAGTTATTAGGGTCCTGCATCTTCGGACGCCCTATAGTTTTCACTTTGTCTGTCTGTCTGTCCGTCCGTCTGTCAGTCTGTCAACAATTCTTGTGAACACTAAAACTAAAAAACTATTAACACTACAGTTCTGAAATTTTGTACAGCTACTTAATAGCATGTCATAATTTGCATATTAAAATTTCATGCAAAAATGTTTAATATTTTTGAAAAAAAACTTCATTTTTTTCAAAAATCACAGATTTTGAGAAATGGACTTTGTGAACACTAAAACTCAAAAACTGTAATTAATACAGTTCTGAAACTTTGTACAGCTGCTAGGTTGCATGTCATGATTTGCATATTAAAATTTTTAGCAAATCTGATTAATATTTTTGTAAAAAACTTCATTTTTTTAAAAAATCTCAGATTTTGAGAATTGGACTTTTGTGAACACTAAAACTCAAAAACTGTTAACAATACAGTTCTGAAACTTTTGTACAGTTGCTAAGTAGCATGTCATTATTTGCATATTAAAATTTTGTGCAAATCTGTTTAATATTTTTGAAAAAAACTTAATTTTTTATCGAAAATCACAGATTTTGAGAATTGGAATTTTTTAACAATAAAACTCAAAGGCTATTAACAATACAGCTCTGAAATTCCATACACATTCCATGGAACATGCTTTAGTGGTTATAATCAAAGTTCGTATGATTTTGAAAACACTTAGATTTTTTGCCGTGGGGCCCTTTCTGACTTTGTCAGTATTCTAGTTTGAATTAAATTTAAATTTCTGTTACAAATTTTAAGTAGTTTATGAATTAACACACTTTGCATTTATAAATTTAACAGGTTTTACAAATATATTTAATGGTCCAATGGATGAAAGTATTGGTATGGAAAGATCTGATGAACATGAACCACTGATAAATGATAAAGAGCCAGGTACGTATTGATTTAACATCTACATGTGTTGTTAATTTTGTTTCAACCTGCATTATGATGAAACCCATATCAGTTATGGATTATTGTAAAATAGGTATATATACATGTAACTTATATATTTTCTTAGCTTTGTCTGGAACTTTGTTGTAATTTTGATCTTTAACATCTTATTTGATTAATTTTTTGATATACATTCCGTTCAGAGTATATTGGTCCCCAGTTATGGTCAATGAAGATATCATGTTGTTGTTTACAAATACAGGATTTTTATCTGATAGATGAGTGAGGGGGGGTAGGACCTTTTTCGGGACACCGGGATTGGTCATATTTAAGCTTGGGATTCCAGGATTTGGACAATTTAAGTTCGGGATTCCAGGATAAAATTATATCAACTTGACCGGGCTTCGGGATTTTCTCATTTTTAAGTCGGGATTTTGTAAAAATTAGTTCGGGATTCCGGGATCAGACCCCCTCCTACCCCCCCTCATGAGTATAGATGTTGGTTTGACATAGATGTTTATTTTTTATTGGATTTGACCCACAGTACCTTGATCATCAGCAAAGTGAAGTGTGTGCTATACATTGTAGCAAGTAGGAACCACTTGCCCTTCCAAACCACCTGAGTTCACTCTCATTTTGACAAAGTTGCAGTTTAGTAATGTAATAAGTATTTGTGTTATGTGTTGTACATGCATGGTTTGTTTTTGTGATGAGTCTTTGTCTACTGATTTTGTCTGGCCTTTTCAGAGGGGGGGTAGGAGGGGGTCTGATCCCGGAATCCCGAACTAATTTTTACAAAATCCTGTCATCCCGACTTAAAAATGAGAAAATCCAGAAGCCCGGTAAAGTTGATCCCGGAATCCCGAACTTTAATTGTCCAAATCCCGGAATCCCGAGCTTAAATATGGCCAATCCCGGTGTCCCGAAAAAGGTCCTACCCCCCCTCTTTTCAGGCTTACAACATTCTTCAATTTATTGTACATGTTAATATTTTTTCAGGAGATGACAATAATGTGAATAGTGATTGTGTGACATATGAAGAGGCGTTGAAACAAACAGGTAGCTATGACATAATGACAATAGTTATATCTCTTTTGTGACCATTTTACATCAATTAGAAGTGGGAGGGTCCAATAGTGGTGACTATTTCAGGGCTGGATTTGAATTATATGCATCTTATTTAGACCATGGGCCAATTGCAGAACCGCGAGCAGTGCCAAATGGCCTTGTTGAAGGCTGCTGGCGGTTGTCCATTGTGGTTTTTCTAAATTGCCGTTTAATTGTGGGCTGTGTCGCATACATTTATTCCACATCTCTTTATTTTCTTTTCCTTTCCTCTTGTCTCCTGCTTCATCCTTTGAATTCATTTTCTTTCCCCTATTTCTATCTCTACTGTTCCCAGTTCCTCTCCTCCTTACATGTACTTCTGTTTAGTCCTCTTATTAGATGCAAACTCTGGTCATGTCACAACAGGGTAGACCACAGGGCTGGTTCAAGGGTCCCTATTTGTCAAAAAGAAATGGTTGGATAATCATATCATTGAAGCATGACCAGAAATACGACCCCCTTTTCAAATTTCTGTTTCTGCCATGGGACAGTGGATTAATTTAATGAGATGTGGAATAAGTGTGTGTGACACTTGCAACCTCCATAAATCAAGGACAGTTTAGTTTTATATTTTATTTATTTTTCATGATTATATTTTCAGGATATGGATGTTTCCATTGGAAGGTGTTAGCTCTGTGTGGTTGGGCTGTCTCTAGTGATGCCATAGAAGTTTTATCTGTCTCCTTTCTGCTACCAGCGGCCACATGTGACCTTAATTTGTCATCCAACGACAAAGGATGGCTGAACGCCATTGTTTTTATAGGTACTGATATTTTCCGTAATTGTCAGAAATATGAAACACTTATTGGCATTGTGATTCGATTTACATGTGCATTCATGTTTATTAAGAACTTTTTTAGATGATACATAAGACAAATAAATAATATAAGTTGGCAATGTTATTTCGACACATAGGTTTACTACAATTTAAGAAAATTTCAATGAATTTATTCATTAGTTTACTACAAAACAGACAAGGTTAAATAGTTGTATTTTTATGTCTCATCCTTGTAATTGATCTAGTCAAACAGGTATCAGAAGTAAATTAAGATGTAAAAAACCACATCTCCATTATAATTGCCAGCCCACCTCTACTTTCATAAACATACTTCAGGGACAATTCAAGAATTTTTCAAAAGGGTGGGGGTTCTTACAAATATTATTCACTGAAAAAAAAATTTGGGTTCCAGACCAATTTTGTCAAAAAACTACACTAGAAACACAAAATTTTTGAAGGAAAAGATACTAGGTTCCAACCCAGGTTACACCCCCTCTGGATTGGCCACAGTTTAAGTTCAAAAGGGGGGATGTTAAACATATCATCCTCTGAAAACAAATTGGGGGGGGGGGGTGTTCCAGACCAATTTTGCAAAAAAAAATATCACTAGAATAACAAACTTTTCGAGGAGGGGGCAGGGTTTAAACCCAAATAGTGCTTCCCTTTTAATTGGCCATTGTGCTTTCTTGTTTTGATAAAAAAAATCATTTTACTTATATATTTTAGGAATGTTGCTTGGTGGATATTTTTGGGGAAGTTTGGCTGACCATCAAGGGAGACGATCCATACTGATGTGGTCTTTGACTGTCAACGGTGTTGGTGTCTTGGCCTCCAGCGTTGTACAGTCCTTTTGGGCGTTTCTTCTCTGTAGATTTTTTAGTGGGATAGGGTAAGATTCCAATATTGGTAATTAAAACAATGAAGTGAAAACAATACAATTGGAACACACACACACACAAAAAGACTCAGAAGCTAAGTACTCTGCTTTTACATGTAAATAAAAAATTGTTAGTACTCAGATGTCAAGCAAGAGTTGTAGAGCAAGTCTTGATTGAAATAATTTATAATTATGTATTTTAAGGTGAGTTTGAGTATATACCTGTTACATTTTCTGATTTTATGGTCAGGAGTAGTATATTTGATTATCTATTTTTAGGGTTGGGGGAAGTATACCTGTAATATTTTCTTACTTCACTGAGTTTCAACCTAAAGACAGGCGAGGGATGATGATCAGTGCTTTAGCCACATTTTGGATGTGTGGCAATATTATAGCAGCAGGTATGTCCTTTTTACAGTTTTTAAAGGAATAAGGTAAGCAAAAGCGTACCAATGCAGTGTTCTCCCCAGGCCCTTATATCATCCTGGCAATGTGATGATTTCTGAAATCACCTTGAGTATGTTCTATAGGGAATGTGATGCTATAATTTCAAACCATAAGATGCTATTTTGAAAATTGCAAATACCAGGAGGCTATTACAAATTTCGGGGAAGAACACTGCAACAGGGTAATCCAATGCAAGTCTGAAAAGGCCAAGCAAAAATCAGTCGACTTAATTCATCATAAAAACAAACCAAATAACAGGGCTGTCAAGTTTTTATGAGCTGCATGCGTGAGATTCGACAAAATATTGAAAGATCAAAGGAAAAAGTAAAAGATCAAAGAAATTTGCCGCCAATTTGCAGACTAGATGCGTGAGTGTCACGCAAGTTGCGTGACACTTGACAGGTCTGAAATAACATACAAATACACATATTACAACTGAAAAGCAATCAGGTTAAAAATCCTCAATGGAAAACAGCCAGCAGTCTTCAATGTGACCAGAGGTTCCTGCTTGCAGTTTTGCAATTGGTCCTAGATTAAAAGTATATTATGCATATGATTCAAACACTTCCTATAATATTCCACGTATTATATTTTTAGGTTTAGCCTGGGCAGTAATACCTCGAGATATTGGTTATACTAAGTCATGTATTTTTTAGGTTTAGCCTGGGCAGTCATACCATGAGATATTGGTTATACTAAGTCATGTATTTTGTAGGTTTAGCGTGGGCTGTCATACCTCAAGATATTGGGTATTCAACCTCTACTTTTACATATCATAGTTGGAGAGTATTTGTTGCCTTGTGTGCCTTTCCCAGTTTGTCGTCTGCTCTCTGTTTTATATTGATGCCAGAAAGTCCAAAATTTCTACTCACAGTAAGTAGGGAGATAATTGGATTACTATTAGACTCTCTCATGACATCATTCGCGAGGATGTTCTCAAGAAAGCGATGCTAGTCCTTTGGAAGGGACGAAAAAAGGTTGTCACATGTGGAGAGCAATGCCCTGTGCATTGTATAGACCCATTTGTAGAGTTCAATAAGAGTAGGCTCAATGGGGGCCAATTACAAAGGCCACACTTGCAAACTGCAAACTGGAGAGGGATTAAGCTTGTTTCCCAATCCAGGATAAAAAATATGTTTAAACTAAACTTATTGAAATTTACTCATTCAGATTAAGGTTGGAATATTCAGGAAATTAAGACCATTTTGAAGGAATTTATTGATCTTTAAGACTAGAGATACATTTACAACCTCAATCAAGTCTACAGAATTTAAGAACAGTTTATGAATGACTGGGCAGATTAACACATCTATAAATTTTTGTCATAAATAGTCCAAAGTAAATATAAGTATCAATAGGATATACAGATTTGTAAGTTCAACAGAGCCAGACTTTGAAGCACAAACGTATGTTAAAACCAAAGTGAACTCATGTATCATCTTCTTGTATAGAATTAATATGAGATGGCATTTCCCTAAATCTCATGAAGATAACAAAATCAAATCCATTTCACGGTACGATTGGGGAAGATAATTAGGGACAATGTGATGGGATTTTCCGTCATTTTTCTGCACATGTGCAGACTTTTTTAAAAGCTTCCAAAAATCCGAAAGAGGCAGAACAATTTTTTTCTTATCATATTTTGGATCTTGTGCAATTTGGCAGACTCTGTACAATCACGAACTCTGCTTCACTGGCATATAATCAACAAAGTCAATTGTTTAATGATGTACAATAAGTTTTACCCTTATTTCAGTGAAAATGCAGACTTATGCTGTATAGTATAGTAATTTTGTTTACTTTGTATACCTGTATAAATGAAAAAAGTTTTATGATCATGTTTAAAATTGTAGGCCAACAGAGAGGCAGAAGCTATTAATGTTTTGAGAAAAGTTTATTATGCAAATAGAACAAATAAAAGTTTGTCAACATTTAGGGTAAGTACACATTGTACAAATCAGTTGCAAGTTTTGTCAACAAACATTGAAATATATACAATATTTAGTCCTGTAAGTGGTAATGTTTATGCATGGTTTAAATTTCATGTTTTCTGTTTTAAATGACGTTCCCAGTGGCGGATCGTGGGGGTGGGGGGGGGGATGATTCGGGGGTCTGAATGCCCCCTTTACTCTGAAATTTTTAAATTTTTGTGTACATTTTCTGCAAAATTGGTCTAGAACCCCCCCTTTGACTCTTCTCCAAATAGTCAAGTGGGGGTATCCTTAGCACGACTTAGTGCAACCCTGTGTTGCATCTGCCATTTGTTAAAGGAATTTTACGTTTAGCTGTTGTTCAACAATGGGCTGGACAATTTTTAGTGAGCCCACAGAACCCAGTATGTGGAAACCCCCTTTCAAAAATTGCTGGATCCGCCCCTGGTTCCTGATGTTCTTTTTTTTTTGGTGAAGATTAATGTTGCTTTATTTTTCACAAAATTCACAAAAGAGGACTCCTCGTTCAAATTTTGTCCTTTTACAGTAATACTCCATTGAAAAAGGTTTTTTGAAGAAAATTCCTTTAAAGTCTCTTAAAAAATACATTGTCTTATGTTATATGTTTTTCGTTTTTAATAAGGTACACTACTACTCTTAAACCTTCATTATGTTCTGTAAAAGTCATGCTATGACAAAACACATTTAAAAATTGTTTTCAAGCTATAATGCCCATTTAATATTTTTATTGTTGAAATAAAGAGCATTTTTACTTTTAAAGTTTTGACTTATTTGTAATAAATTCTTTACTTTATGATTTCAGGTAAAGTCTTTAACCTTAGGTTACGATAATAGTCAACACATTCCTCATGGCCCAGTAGGAGATGATACAACCTGCTGTAACAGAATAGGGACTGGGTGTAGTGTAGTAAGTTTATGTTATGATATAGATACGATAGTAGTCAACACATTCCTCATGGCCCAGTAGGAGACGATACAACCTGCTGTAATAGAATTGGGACTGGGTGTAGTGTAGTAAGTTTTTATTATTATATAGATACGATACTAGTCAACACATTCCTCATGGCCCAGGAGGAGACGATACAACCTGCTGTAATAGAATAGGGACTGGGTGTAGTGTAGTAAGTTTATATTATTATATACCGGTGGATACGATAATAGTCAACACATTCCTCATGGTCCAGTAGGAGATGATACAACCTGCTGTAATAGAATAGGGACTGGGTGTAGTGTAGTAAGTTTATGTTATTATATAGATATGATACTAGTCAACACATTCCTCACGGCCCAGTAGGAGACGATACAACCTGCTGTAATAGAATAGGGACTGGGTGTAGTGTAGTAAGTTTTTATTATTATATAGATACGATACTAGTCAACACATTCCTCATGGCCCAGGAGGAGACGATACAACCTGCTGTAATAGAATAGGGACTGGGTGTAGTGTAGTAAGTTTATATTATTATATACCGGTGGATACGATAATAGTCAACACATTCCTCATGGCCCAGTAGGAGACGATACATCCTGCTGTAATAGAATAGGGATTGGGTGTAGTGTAGTAAGTTTATGTTACTCTATTTTTTTTTATCTTGCTGGGTTATGAATCAATTATTGAAAACTTAAAATCCTTGTCTTAGATCCTAGAGACTGACAGACCTCAATTGATTTTAAGAAGAGTTAGAGAAAACAACAGAGATTGTTAGAATCTGACCACCTATTGATAACCCTTAAATCAAAACAAAAAAACCAAATTAATCTTAAAAGATAATAATTATATTATTCCTCCTGGAACACCATTTCAAAAAAGGTAGGAAAACCAACTTCTTAAAATTTTTTTTAGAATTCCTGTTTATGTGTTTTTGTGTACCAAAAGCCTAAAATTAGAAATGCAGTGTAATAATGTTTACTACACCTTTGCGTACAAAATACCCTTTAAAATCAACTGAAATTCTGTGAACCAAAGCCACTGTTTTATGACTTTTTTAAGGCTTTATAGGTGTTTTCCAAAAAAAAAATGCATTTTGGTTTATCAAAATGATGTGCATGTCATGTTGACATTCTTCATATGAGAAGCCATAATATGAGAAAATGTTACAATTGTGGATGGGTTTACATGTAAAGTACGTCAAATCTTGGTATTTCATTTTGTTATATTTTTGTTGGGTAATGAATCAATTATTAAAAACTTGAAATCCTAGTGTTAGATCCTATGGGTTTGGACCAAGATTGATTTTAAGAAAGAGATTGACAACAACAACAGAGAGGTTAGAATCTTATATCCTGAAAGAGCAATGATAAACCTTTAAATTAAAACAGAAATCCAAAAAAAAATCTAAAAAAATATCACAACAAATCCCCCTCCCCCAGAATACCATTTAAAAGTGTACATGTAAAGTAAATACATGTAAACATCAAATCTTGATGCCTCATTTTGTAATATTTTTGTTTAACATTGAGGAAATGCATGTATATATAAAATCATTTGTCTTTGATTTTAGTTAAAAGAATCAACATTACAGTTATTCCAGGGGTCTTTATTAAAAAGTACCATACTTATGATCATAGTCAACTTTGTTTTGAGTTTTGGGTGAGTTTTTTTTGTTCTTGAACTTCATGAAAATATTGATAAATTATCAAAGACAGGAATCAAGCTACTAGTACAAGCTCAATGGTTGGATCCTCGTCAGGCGAAAAGTTTCATGGACAAATTTTCTTACATTCTCTTGACACCATCAGCAAGGATGGGCTCAAGGAATGAGGCTAGTCCTTGGAAAGGGACAAAAACAAAAACGGTTGTCGATGTATGGGAAGAGCATTAAGACATGAACAATAAAGGTGGAGATCAATAAAAGTAAACACTTGAGTACTGCAATCTGGAAAGGGACTTGCATAAGCTTAAGATCTTAGAGGTTTATTTGACAGAACTTATGTTATGATACTCAAATACATGCAAGGCTTTTTGTAGCTCAATGCTATTTCCTCAAATAAAATATTGATAGTCCAATAGTGGAAGGCTTGGGGTAAGTGACCATACTTACTAAGTTCATATATCAACAAATAATACCAAGAGGAATTATTTAACAAAAATATAACAATAACAATGTTTCTTATTGATGAGTATCCCTATTTCATTATATTCTATATTTAGCTACTATGGGTTGTGGATGTGGTTTCCTGAGCTTTTCAGCCGTATGAAGAACGGCGGATCACCGTGTGATCACTCTTCATTCATCAATGTAAATAGTACGAGAAATGAGACGTGTGATTACAAAGACAACTGGGTATATTTCTCCGGGTTTATGACAGCTCTGTCTAATTTACCAGGAAATATTTTAACGATATTCTTAATGGATAGAATAGGAAGAAGACAGTTATTAGGTAAGGTTAAAAATTTAGAAAGATTTGATTGCTGTAGTTTCATTATTATTTGTTGGGCATTAATTTTCGTTGTTTTCGTGGATGGCCTTAACCCTCAAAAATCGATACCACACGAAAAGGAAATTTTACATTGATCTGTATTCAGTAATCTTTAAAAACCATGAATTTAGTAATCCACAAACTGATCCTTTTTCATCAAACCACGAAAATTGATACCCTCGAAAATAAATGAATCCACAGTTAATAAAAAAATAGAAATTTGTACAGAAAAACTTATTAGGATAGCTCCAGAAATAAAATTGTAAAGAAGGGAGGACCAGGAAGTACTTTTTATGAAGCAAGCAAAGAGGCACCAATGGGGAATTGTAATGTGAAAAGTCTGAAAGGGCAACAGCAAAACCAGTAATTATGAACAAGAACAGGACGAAGACTCACAAAACATAAAAAAACACAAAATTAACCAAACAGTAATCAACAACGTGAACTCAAGTTGTGACAAAGTGAACACGGGTGCTCAGGAAGCGTAAGCAGTTCCTGAAATGTTTAATTAGAAGTAAAAGTATAGGGAAAAAATATACATAAGCATTCCTGAATATCTTGAAAAAATATTTTTTTGTGGAGATTAAACTTTAAAAAAAATCCTATGTCAGAAAAGAAGCAAGGAAATACCTTTGAGGAATTTAAATCTCAAAGATTGAGAGAAAAAAGATACAAGGAAAACATATGCAACAATTCAACCAAGAAATCTTAAAGAAATGTCATATGCAAGATAAAACATGTAAATCATGACATCATGATAATTAACTTTTTACTTTGAATCAAAAAGCAATTGAAAACTGTATTTCATTTAACTGAAAGTATTTGAGTAATCCTTTCCCAAGATGGATTTCCATGTCACTATTTAATATCACAAGGCTGTGAGATGAGTAGTTGCTGAAAAAAATGTTACCAAAATTTTTTCTCTTACAACCCACTGCCCGACATTCTCAATTTTATAACCCCAGTTTACATTTTATGAAATCTTTACCAAATTTATTTAATGACCTGTATATTTTAGCTTTAAGTATGGTATTATCAGGAGTTGCTGTATTCTTTATTCCATTAATCCACGACAAATATGAAAACTTAGGAATCTCTTGTGTATTTGGTGCTGTCTCCACAGTGGGATGGAATGCGTTAGATGTTTTATCTGCAGAGCTGTTCCCCACACATTTAAGGTATGTATGTCTTTTAACACTACTGTTTATAAGGGATAACAGAATACTCTTTAAGTGTTTTTTTTTTCACAAGTGGAAATTTTTGTGTTTTTCTAGATTAAAGGGGTGCTTTCATTTTTGCGTAATGAGGTAATTAAGGTTAGGAAAAACTTTTGGACACAATATGTGGATTATGTCTTTCAGGCACATATTCCATATTCTTTCGTTTTTAATATTAATGCAGTTTCAACATTTTTTATATTTTCTTTTCCTAAAAAGCTTGACTTTTTTTAACAAATGTGCCTGAATAAAACATTCAAAATTTTGAAGAGTAATCTCCCTTTAGTGTTCTTTACCTTCTTAACAGGCTTGCCATCATTCACGATATTCATGGGTTTTCACGATTTTCAAGTCTTTATGTTATAATGAATATAACATGCAATATCACAGAAGAAAGGAGTAGGTTCATGAACTGTCTTTTTTGGCCCTGAATCAGGTCATATTTTCAAAATCATTTTTCAGATAAGGCTATGGTGGCAAATTCGTCTAGAATAATTGCTTGTTACAAAACAAAACTAATTTTAAAGTTTTCTGCAATAATGACATTGGAGTGACTTCATATTATGACACTAAAATTTTAAATATGCTAATTTCAGCAGAATTTCACCATTTTCCACTTGGTTTTTCGTGAAAATGACAGTGGCGCCACCCCTCGCCCATAAATATTTTTGCTGGAATTTTGCAAACATAATATTTTCTGTATGTTTGATCAAAAATTTTGATGGGCGAGGGGTGGCGCCAAATAGAAAATTACATTATTGTGATTGAAAAATTGGTTGTTTTTGGCCTAAAAGTGAAAAATCGCTTATTGAGACTATTTTTGAAGCATCAGGTTGCAACTAAAGTGACCAATACACCAAAAACAAATCATTTCTCATTTAGCAGTGCTATCCAGCTATAAATGTCCCAATTTTCAAGTAAAACAAACAAATTTTGATATTTGCGTATTTACAGGGCCAAATATGGGATTTTGTGGCTCTGGTCCTTCAAAACCCAATTTCAAATTTCTAAAGTTGGCGGCCCAGCATAGCCTTCAGCTTGTGCTGGTTATTAAGAGATCATCAATTTTATTCTACAATAGATAACGATAAGATCTGGAATAGGTATTTGTGACAACCTCCATCATTTAGCAACAACTTAATCAAATATTTCTGCCCATCTATCTGTCTGTTTTACGCAATATCTTCAAACACAATTCCAAATAAATCATTCGACAGATTATTAAAAAAATTATTGCAATAAGAAAGAACATCATACAGAGATATACATGAAGAAAGTGTGTTAATCTAAGTTATCATCAAGGGGAGATAATTGGAATTTTTCCAAACATAGAGTGCTTTGGGTTTTCTCATGCTTTCTCCCAAGTCTAGTGATTGATTAACTTTGTTATAACCTTTGAACTTTGACCTTGTAATGACTTACTGGAAATTTGGGTCAAATAGACAACAGAAATCATCTTCACAATTTTTTTCTTTAAGTTTGTTTTAAGTTTTGCATTAGGCCATTAATTAGATTTTAGATTCTCATTCAAATTTCTTGAAAATATGGGGAGAGCGAGCAAATCCTATTTTTAATTTTTTACCCATTTTCATAAAATGTTCTGCCATTTTATCAGAAATAGACCAAAAATGAACATCATTTCACAAAAAAAAATTACCAAATATAATTTTTTCAAGCAACTGGAAAAATTGGAGAGGGGGTGGATAAAAATTCAGGATATTTTTTATATTGACTTATTAAGGACAATTCCAGGAAAATTTGTGTAGGTGGGTTGGTTGGCACTTTAATTAATGTTTTGATTTAACCAAAGAATTAATCAGTGAAAATATTGATTTTGAAAAAAACTGTGCCTAAGTTATATCAATCCCAATACTTTTTTCTGAAATAGCCGTTGTCTTTTATTTCATTTTATTTTGTAGGTCAACAGCATTTGGCATAATGTCAGGTGTAGGAAGAATAGCTGCTATATTAGGAAACATAACTTTTGGAGAATTAGTGGACGTCCATTGTGCAATACCTATGATAATAGTAGCTGGTCTACTTGTTCTAGGGGGATTATCATCTATAAAATTACCCAATACAGTGAATGTTGATATTCACTGATTGATCAACAACTTTGTCTCTAAGTCTTTCATATAGTTTTTGTTTTTGTTCATTACTATTATATTATGGGAATCAAAGAAATAAAATATTGTGAACTTTTTCTACCTCCCACAAACAAGTTTTGCGGGCATCTGAATCTTAATCAACTCTGTCTGTCTGTGTCTCTGTCTGTCTGTCTGTCTATATATTATAAGCTAACTCCTCCTAAACCTTGCTGAAGTTTTTAATTGTTGGTTTGTACTGCTCAGGGGGAGATAATTGGTCTTGAGTTTTTTTCCAGGTCAGCAGGGGATATCCTTGCTCTTTAGCAGCATTGTCAGTTTTATAGTGATTAGTTTCTTGATCTGCCGTTCAGAATTTATAAAAAATGTGTATTTTTCAGCCTCAGAAATCATGTTAAAATACCCCTTTTTAGTTATGGTACTAAGCTAAAATATTCTTGTTAACAATTTGAACATTGTACAATGCAACAAGAACAATTGTCTTTTAAAAAATGAGACTTTTATTCCAAAATAGTGTTTGAAACAATGAAAATCAGTTATTAGTATGAACATATTTTATTTTTATATGATTTTTAAAATAATATTATAAATCTTTTATATGTTATATGTACTATATGCATGCATATTAGATGCTTTTACATTGTTTCATGTTATCCTCAGGACCAGTCTAGATCAAGGGTTTGAACGTTTTGGTTTTGAGTACTTTTCGTTTTCAACAGTTTTGGAAATGTACCTTCCAATGTTTTGTTTTAAATGCTACTGATGAGAGGTTACTCCTTGAAATATCGATATATAGCATATCCAAATTAACCGTTTATACCTGCGTTTTGGAATTTGAAATTTTGCATGTAAGAGTGTGAGTATTTGCCAAAAATGTCAAATTTGCAATGAAAATTAAGGGTGGCTTGTCATAACAAAACAAAACAAAAAATCATTTTCTCAAGAACAAAAAAAAAAATATTCAAGAGGGTGTTCAACTTCTTCGCTGTCCTCTGTTCAATTACTGCTAAATAAGAGTTTGAGGAAATATATGCTTACATATATGATATAGTAAGATTTATATCTTAATATATCATATAACATCTTTGATTTTACATTGGGTGCATTAAGTACTGTAAAAGGGGAAATTTTCGCTAATTTTGCGATCATAACAAATTCACAGAAATATCCCCTGGTTTAAATACATTTAGAAAGACCCAATATTCCATGATCTGATAAAAAGCAAAACTAAAACCTCATGAATGCATTTTGGTACTGAAAACGCAAAATTTAAAAACTACACAAAATTATCCCCTTTTACAGTATTCTCTTCTAGGGCACCATTATTTCTAAATTTGTTCTGCTGTTAGTGAACAACTTTTTTCATACCTGGGTTTTTATTCCAAACACAATTTAGTTGTGTTTCATAAGTCATAGATATTATCATGTCTACTTGTAAGTAACAAATGTTTATTTTTTTAAAAAGAAAGTTTTATATTTGTAATTTTATAATTATAAATTTCTCCAAGGAATAATGAAAAAGAAAGCAAACATAAGCAAAATATTATCTAGATTTTTCTTTTGCTCAAAGTTAATTTATTCTGTTTTATAAATTGTGTACTATATAAAAGTCATAATCTTCATATTACCATATATAGCATAGCCTTATCATCCTGTTTTGTTGATATCCTTGAGTTTCTATGGTGATAGATTTCATAATGATTTTGATTTTATTAATAAAAGATACCATGAATTCATTTATTTTGGTGGGGATTTTTTTTTTGGGGGGGGAGGGGGGGAGGGTGTGAGGGAGGATGCCACCAAAGAAGTAGGAATCAATGTAAATTTCATACTTAACATGTTGTAATCTTTTTTTTTTGTGGGTGGTTGTCACCCATGTAAACAGGTACCACATGAATAGAAATAATGAAACCATTGTACTTAGATTTTTAAACCTGGTCAAATTTGTTAAGGAGACCATGGATGGACACTCTAGGTCTCTGTAAATGGTAACCAGGATGGAATATTTTATTGATATTAATGTTTTTATTTATATTCTGTATATTTTATAATTAAAATTTGGGAAATAAACTGTTGTTGATTAATTAGTTAGTTAACCTCTTTAAAAAGCTATCATTACTGGCATATCTGGATATTTTGCTAAAGGGGCATTTTCACATGCTTTATCACTTATCAGTGATAATCATTGACTCATTTCAACGTCCCCTGCTACCCTTCAAAATCTGTATTTTTTAATTGATCTGGACAAAGGTCCAAGTGAGCTTTTACTACCGGTATCACTTGGTGTTCGCTGTCGTCTGTTGTTGTTGTCATCTGTTAACAATTTTTCAAAAATCTTCTCCTCTTAAACTACTGAACAGAATTTCATGAAACTTGGTATAATTGATCCTTAGGGTGTCCTGCACAAAAATTGTGTTTTGATTTTTTATTGTCAAAAAAAAACATGGCTGTGTTGTTAAAAGGAGGGGGGCCAGACTTCTGTTTTTGGCTTGAAAATCAAAAAGTATAACGAGAAAATCTGATGCGACCTTCTTTCTTCAGCATCAAAAGTTCTACAATAGTCTCCATATGGTCGAAGTTGTCAGATGACTTCCAAAAGGGGTTATGGCCCCTTAAAGGTAGACAATGATGTTTTTCATGTTTTTGGCCTATAGAATGAAAACTATTGCAGATAGAGAAAAGCTGTTGCTTGCTTAAACTTTCATCTCATTCAGCTCTACAAAAGTCTCCAATCGGTCAAAGATGTCAGATGACGCCTTATAGGAGTATGGCCCTTTGAAGGTAAAAAATAGCATTTTTTTTAACATTTTGGCATATTTAACATTTTGGCATATAGAATGAAAATTATTGTAGATAGAGAAAAGCTGTTGCTTGCTTAAACCTTCAACTCATTGAACTCTACAAAAGTCTCCTTTTGGCCGAAGATGTCACGTGACCCCTTAGTGGGGTAATGACCCTTTAAAGGTAAAAAAAGTGTTTTTTATGCCCCTGCGACGACATGTCGGGGGACATTAAGTTTTACTCATGTCTGTCCGTACGAATTTCCGTCAAGCTTTTCTCCGAAACCATACATGAGAATGCTTTGAAACTCGGTAGGATGGTTCAGTGTGACAAACTGTACGTCTTAAGCGATTTTGAGACCTGTCGGATATCTACTTCCTGTTAAGGACTTAGGCCAATATGAGAATATGTGAACATGACTATGAAAATTTTCGTCAAGCTTTTCTCAGGAACCATACATGAAAATGATTTGAAACTTATTAGGATGGTTCAGTATGACAAACTGTATGTCCTACCTGTCAGACATCTACTTCCTGTTTTGGACTTAGGCTAAAGTGATAATATGTGAACATGACTATGAAAATTTCCGTCAATCTTTTCTCAGGAACTGTAGATGAGAATGATTTGAAACTTGGTAGGATGGTTCAATATAACAAAATTTACGTCCATCTACTTCCTGTTTTGGACTTAGGCTGATGTGAAAATATGGGAACATGACTTTGAAAATTTCCGTCAAGCTTTTCTCAGGAACCATACATGAAAATGATTTGAAACTTGGTAGGATGGTCCAGTATGACAAACTGTATGCCCTTAGCGACTTTCAGGTCTGTTAGACACCTTCTTCCTGTTTCAGGGCCTAGCGGGGGCATCTGTGTCCCATGGACACATTACTTCTTATTTTCCTCTAAAATGAAAACTATTACAGATAGAGAAATGTTGTTGCTTGCTTAAACCTTCAGCTTATTGAGCCCTACAAAAGTCTCCAATAGGTCAAAGATGTCAGATGACCCATTATAGGGGTTATGGCCCTTTGAAGGTTAAAATAACACTTTTCATGCAGATTGAGAAAAGCTGTGGCTTGCTTAAACCTTCAGGTCATTAAGCTTTTCAAAAGTTTCCGTTGTGTCAAAGATGTCGGATGGACCCTTTTAAGCTATTCATGTGAGCTATTCATGTGAGCTATTGATATCATGGCTAAAGTAGAACAAAGGGGTAAAATGCATTTTTTTTTGCAAATAACTCAAAAACAGCTACAGATAGCAAAATTTTGGCATAGGGTAAAAGTGATCCGCACCTCAAGATCTACTCACCTGAAATTTTGAAGAAGATCCAACAACCCATGTAGGAGTTATTGCCCTTTTTGTGGATTTTCATGCAAATTTTGCCCCTTTCTATATTTTTTTTATGAATTTTTCACTTAAAATGGTCAATATCTTAAAAATTATTCAAGATGTGAAACATTCCAATTGCATATTGTTCATCACATCATGATCTACAAAATATGTTGAAGTCAATGTTGTATGTCCATTCCTTTTAGGAGTTATTACTAATTAGAATGTCGAAATTTACCATTTTCACAGCATTTCCTCATTATATTTTTAGCTCACCTGACCCGAAGGGTCATGTGAGCTATTGTCATCACTTGGCGTCCGTCGTCCGTCCGTCGTCCGTCCGTCGTCCGTCGTCCGTCGTCTGTCGTCCGTCGTCCGTAAACTTTTTAAAACGTTAACTCCTCTGACACCATAAGTTCAATTGCAACCAAACTTGGTATGGTTGTTCATTAGCATTCGGTGCTTAGAACTGATGTGGGGATTTTTGATTCGTCGTAAAACATGGCCGCCATGGCTAAAAATAGAACATAGGGGTAAAATGCAGTTTTTTGCAAATAACTCAAAAACGGCTACAGATATCAAAATTCTGGCATAGGGTAAAAGTGATCAGCACCTCAAGATCTACCTACCCTGAAATTTTGAAGAAAATCCAACGACCCATGTAGGAGTTATTGCCCTTTTTGTGGATTTTTTGCAAATTTTGCACCTGTTTAGCTCAATATCTTGAAAACTATACTAGATATTTGAGAAATTTAAATTGCATATTGTTAAGCACATCAAGATCTACAAAATATGTAACAGGGTCAACGTTGTAGGACCTTTCCTTTTAGGAGTTATTGCCCTTAGAACGTCAAAATTTAGCATTTTAACAGCATTTCCTCATTACATTGAAAACGTTAACTCCTCTGACACTTCAAGTCCAAATGGAACCAAACTTGGTATAGTTGTTTATTAACATTAGGTGTATAAAACTGATGTGGGGATTTTTGATTGGTCGTAAAACATGGCCGCTGTGGCTAAAAATAGAACATAGGGGTAAATGGCAGTTTTTTGCAAATAACTCTAAAACGGTGACAGATTTCAAAATTTTGATAGGAACAAAAGTGATCAGCACCCCAAGATCTACCAGCTCTGAAATTTTGAAGATAATCCAACATCCCATGTAGGAGTTATTGCCCTTTTTGTGGATTTTTTGCAAATTTTGCACCTGTTTAGCTCAATATCTTGAAAACTATACTAGATATTTGAGAAATTTAAATTGCATATTATTAAGCACATCAAGATCTACAAAATATGTAATAGGATCAACGTTGTAGGACCTTTCCTTTTAGGAGTTATTGCCCTTAGAACGTCAAAATTTAGCATTTTAACAGCATTTCCTCATTACATTGAAAACGTTAATTCCTCTGACACTTTAAGTCCAAATGGAACCAAACTTGGTATAGTTGTTTATTAACATTAGGTGTATAAAACTGATGTGGGGATTTTTGATTGGTCGTAAAACATGGCCGCTGTGGCTAAAAATAGAACATAGGGGTAAATGGCAGTTTTTTGCAAATAACTCTAAAACGGTGACAGATTTCAAAATTTTGAATGGGTACAAAAGTGATCAGCACCTCAAGATCTACCAGCTCTGAAATTTTGAAGAAAATCCAACAACCCATATAGGAGTTATTGCCCTTTTTGTGGATTTTTTGCAAATTTTGCACCTGTTTAGCTCAATATCTTGAAAACTATATAAGATATTTGAGAAATTTAAATTGCATATTGTTAAGCGCATCAAGATCTACAAATTTTGTATCAGGGTCAACGTTGTAGGACCTTTCCTTTGAGGAGTTATTGCCCTTGGAACGTCAAAATTGAGCATTTTAACTGCATTTCCTTATATTGAAAATGTTAACTCCTCTGACACTTTAAGTCCAAATAGAACCAAACTTGGTATTATTGTTTATTATTATTAGGTGTATAGAACTGTTGTGGGGATTTTTGATTAGTTGTAAAGTATGGCCGCAGTGGCTAAAAATAGAACATTAGTTTAAACTGCATTTTTTTGCTAATAACTCAGAAAGGGTGACAGATTTTTAGATTTTGATTGAGAACAAAAGTGATCAGCACCTTTAGATCCACCATATTGTCAGATGACCCCCTTATTAATCTTATGACCCTTTCAACGTTAAATCGATTTTGCCTTATAACCTTTACTTCAGGCACATATGTCAGGTGAGCGATTCAGGCTCCTGGGAGCCTCTTGTTAACATTTATTCCTCTGTTTCCTTAAGTCCAAATGGAACCAAACTTGGTTCAAATGTTTAGATGTATAGAAATAATGTGGGGATTTTCGATTGAATGTGAAACATGGCTGCCGTGGCTAAAAATAGAACATGGGAGTAAATTGCAGTTTTTTTGCTAATAACTCAAAACGGTGACAGATTTTGGAATCCTGATCCAAACAAAAGTAATCAGTACCTCAAGATCTACCTGGCCTGATATTTTGGAGATGATCCAACAACCCATGAAGGAGTTATTGCTCTTTTTCTTGATTTTTTTAATAAATTTTGCACTTATTAACCTTAATATCTTGAAAGGATGTAGGAGTTTATGCCCTTTTCATATTGTTGTTTGAATTTTGCACTTATTTAGCCCAATATCTTAAAAAAGTATATGAGATATTTAACCAAGAAATTTAAATTACATTATGTGTAGCACATAATGATCTACAAAATATGTTTGAGGGTCAATGTTGAAGGATCATTCCTTTTAGGAGTTATTCCCCTTAGAATGTTAAAAGAAGAAAATAATAATGCTTTTACTCTACACATTACTACATCAAGTTAAACCATATACTAGTATATAGTAGTCAGATGACCCTTTATTAAACTAATGATCCTTTCAATATCAAATAGTTTTTGCCTAATGGCCTATAGTATAGTTCAGGTACATAAGTCAGGTGAGCGATTCAGGCTTCAGGGAGCCTCTAGTTATGACCCTCTAAAGGTAAAATATAGAGTTTGTTCATGTTTTTGCTCTATAGAATGAAAACTATTACAGATTTAGAAAAAAAAAACTGTTGCTTGCCTAAACCTCCAGCTAATAAAGCTTTACAAAAGTCTCATTTGGGGTAAAATGGTGTCAGATGGTCATGTCTTATAGGTGAAACACCCTTATAGCTTAAGGACCAGATGAGTGATTCAGGATCCTGGGAGCCGCTTGTTCTTGTATACTGATTGAAATTACTTAGAAATTTATTTAAACATTTACTTTCTTAAATGTCCATCTTAATGAGCTATAGAAAATGTCAAAGTTAATCATCATTGAGTTAACAATTGAAGTCTGGGTGATTCAGGCTTCTGCCAGTCGGTGCATATAACTTAAAATAGAGTGGAATATTCTGCCAATGTAAATTATCAGCACCTCAAGATCTGTCTAAATAGAAACTTTGAAGGAGATTGGACAACCCAATAATAGTTTTTTCCCTTTTTAACTCGTGAGCTATTGCTATCACTTGGCGAGCTATTACTTGGCGTCCGTCGTCGTCCGTCGTCTGTCGTCTGTTAACAATTTTTAAAACTCTTCTCCTCTGAAACTACTGAACAAAATTTAATGAAACTTGGTATGAATGATCCTTAGGGTGTCCTGCACCTAACTTGTGTTTTGATTTTTGATTTGTCAAAAACATGGCTGCTGTTACTAAAAATAGACCAGGGGGATCAGACTACTGTTTACGGTTTGTAAATCAAAAAGTATAAGAGATAGACGAAATCTGATGCCACCCTACTGCTTCAGCATCAAAAGTTCTACAAAGGTCTCCATATGGTCGAAGTTGTCAGATGATCCCTTATAGTGGTTACAGTCCCTTAAAGGTGAAAAATAACGTTTTTTCATGTTTTTGGCCTGCAGTAAGAAAACTATTGCTGGAAGAGAAAAGCTGTTGCTTGCTTAAATGTTCAGCTTATTTAGTTCTACAAAGTTCTTCATAAGATTGAGATCAAGACCAGGTGAGCGATTCAGGCTCCAGGGAGCCTCTTGTTTTTTATTTCACATGCATCTTTTACGACTTGAGTTTGCATTGTTTATTGCTATTCAGGGTTGTTGTTTTTTGTGTGTTTATGTTGTCTATTTTTTCGCGATGTTCTCCTTCATGTTTACTGGTTTCGTTTTTGTTCTTTCAGACTTTTGACATTCGGATGCCAAACCCTGTATGAAGAGCATAGAACAGTAAACCAAGAATTCTGAACTGGAAAACCAATTTATGACTATCTTTGGGATAAGAAGAACCTTAGGTTTTGATTATTATCCCGGCGTTGAGGAGGGGATATAGCGTTTAGTTCGTTCGTACGTACGAACCTACGTTATGGTTTTTGTTTGTCAATAACTATGGAACTAAGCATCATAGACCATGGGCAAATTGCAGAACCGCGAGCAGTGCCAAATGGCCACGTTGAAGGCTGCTGGCGGTTGTCCAATGTGGTTTTTCTAAATTGCAGTTTAATTGTGGGCTGTGTCGCGTACACTTATTCCACATCTCATTATTTTCTATGATATTTTGTCAGTGGGTTCATTGGTGGTAATCAACATCTTTACCAAAATAAGGTCACCTTGAACTACATTTTCCGCGTGAATGGCTCAGGCTAAAGATTTAGTTAAGGTCCATATCTCAGCAACTACAAGAAATAGAGAGATGTTATTGGGTCAGTAGGTACATCTTGGATAGTAACTAGCATCCGTACCAAAACTAGGTTACTTAACCTACATTTTCCACATGAATGACTCGGGTTAAAGTTTTTGTTAAGTTCATATCTCAGCAACTGTAAGTGAAAGAGAGATGATATTGAGTAAATGAGTTCATCTTGGATAGTAACCAGCATCTGTACCAGAATTAGGCAACATTGACCTACATTTTCCACATGGATGACTCGGGTTAAAATTTTGATTAAGGTCCATATCCAAGCACAACAGCAAGTGATAGAGATGTCATTGGGTCAGTGGGTACATCTTGAAGAGTAAACCAAAATTAGATAGCCTTGACCTACATTTTCAATTTGGATGACTCGGGTTAAAGTTTTGGTTAAGGTTCATATCCAAGCAACCGCTAGTGATAATGAGATAATGATATTCAAATAACCAACATTTTTACCAAAATTATGTCCCCTTGTCCTACATTTTCCGTATGAATGACCCGGGTAAAGTTCTGGTTTTCTGCAACCGTCAGTAACTGCGAGTTTTCTCTTTGTTTTCGTATAGTGTTTTTGTCTAAGGTTCTCTCTTGTTGATATATAAAGGTAATAACAAAATTACCGAACTTGGAGAATCAATCTCAAATGTCCATAAGACGAGACAAAACAAGGAAGACAAACCGGAAAATTGAAGACCGCAATGGTCCTGACTTGGTACAGGCATTTCAAAAGAAATGGTGGGTTAAACCAGGTTTAAAGGCGCACCAAACCTCCCTCTTTCATTGCAATCTATGGGTCCGGTAGTGCCACAAAACACAACATATTTGTGATGACATATCAGGTATGATACGGTGATCATCTCAGTACATCAACCAGCCAAACACTAATCAAAGCAACAACTAACCAATATTGAATTTTTCTAACAGTGGCTGATAACGAAGAAAGATTTTTTTTAGAGATCGTATGAGACGTATTTTCTTATAACCTTGGTCTAGTAATCGGATAAGAAGAAAGCGGTGTCGGATAAAAAAAATGAAACATGTGTACAAGCCTTGGCATATCGAATTGAAATATAGACACCGTATGCAAGTGACGTTGGTATATTACTTTCCAGGTTAGGAAAATTAATAATTTTAAAATTAAAATCGTCTCTTTTATCGATTTTTTTTTGTACTGAGATGACCATCCGGGTCAAATTGAATTGTGAATTGACCTTTTATCGATTTGATGCAAGATTATCAATAAGAGGACGATTGGGTCCAAAAGACTAGTTTAACCCCGCCACATTTTATATGTGCCTGTCTTTAGACTGGGATTTTTGTCAAAACTTTTGTTTGTCCCTGTCATCTTTTTGTTTATTGTTCTAAGTCCAGAAAGAAATTGGTCCTTCGTTGATGATTTTTGGATTGGTATTGAAAATGGTGTATTGTAATTTTATTCTTAGGCCTATACAAGACAACGAGCAGCAACCTAGTTATGTTGAAAATTCATATCTCAAGAACTATGGGTCCTAGGTTGATGAAACTTGGTATGCATATGCCCCAGTAGTAGCTTAGACCTTGACCTTGATTTTCCGGTTAGTTGACTTTGACAATTTTAAATACATATGCATGTAATAGCAATGTTAAGGTTTTGCAAACACCTCCATATATCTCAAGTATTATTGGTCCTAGGATGATGAAACTTGGTATGCATATGCCCTAGTAAAAGCTTAGCATAGTTGCATCCCCATCTTTTGACTTTGACCTTGATTTTCTGGTTGAGTGACTTTGACTATTGTTATTGCATAAATTAACAATGTTTAAGTTCTACAATAATCTTTTCATCTCAGAAACTGAAAATCCATGTAAATTCAAAATATAGTGGAAGCCAAGGGACTTGCTCCCCTCTATCAATATTTTGTTTAGAGTCAATTGTGCGGAACGAAAAAAAACACCGTTTTTTTTCGTACCGCACAATTGACTCTAACAAAATATTGATAAAGGGGAGCAAGTCCCTGTGGTGGAAGTAAGGAAGAATAATTGTTCCTGATGGTGCCGGCAGGCGAGACATGTCAGACATACTTTAGTGTTAACTCTTGTTTTAAATTGCCGTTTGTTTATGCATGTTGGTTGCGTCGCGTACACTTTTCCACATTTCATCATGTCTATAAACAATTCTGTTCAACAAAAAGAAAAAAAAAGAAAAAAAGAAAAAAAATAAGAAAAAAAGAAAAAAAAAACAAAAAACAAAAAAACAAAAACAAAAACAAAACAAAACAAACCGTGAAACAAATAATGATTGAGAAATATTTTATTGAGTTGTATTTTGATACTATTTGATCAGTATGTGGAATATATCAATTCGTGAATGAAATATACATTGTCATAACATCAAAAACTGTAAAGTATGCATAAA
The DNA here is from genome assembly GCA_963971305.1 of Arcuatula senhousia. NCBI lineage: Eukaryota > Metazoa > Mollusca > Bivalvia > Mytilida > Mytilidae > Arcuatula > Arcuatula senhousia. The sequence continues at coordinate 12,020,129 of OZ020309.1, read as the reverse complement.
AACTTCCGAATTTTTAGATGAATAGCAATACTATGATTAATAATATAACAATTTTAGCTTTTGGTTCGGTCAATACAAAAATACATTGACCAACAGATTTGTTTGTTTTTTTACCGTAAAAGTAAGGTTGCATGACGCACAAATCATAATATAAGAAGGCTTTTGGAAATAATTATATTCAACGATGACAGCTGTATGACTTCATACACACAATACAACCTTTATAATACACATTAGATTTTTAAAATTTCCGAAACATTCTGAAAAATTTTAATTGATATTTGTTAGTTTTATGAAGAAAAGTTTACTTTGTTTTTTACATTGCCCTCATGTTTCTTTTGCACTACTGGTAACATTCATTTATCATACCAATGGTTTGGATAAGTTTGTCGACAGTTTTGATAAATAGTTCTGAAGTACCACTTTATCCAGTGTTAGGTTTTTAAGACGATTCGAGGTTTGGGCTCTTACTTTGTACCGCGTCCCATGAATCATTTTGTGATGGACAATCCAGTTTCGTAATTTCTTTGATCGGTCTGGTAAATACACTTTAGTTATCCAATCGTCTGACCACCAATTCTCAAACTCTGGTGGATAATAAAATCCAAACATGTCAAGATGGTGTCGGTGTACCATATCATGTGTCAGAATTCTCGTGTTGCCTTGGGAACACGTAGGACCAACAACCCCAATGTTTGAAGGAGTTAAATTCCGCAAAGCACTAATTCCATTAGAGGTCCACTTGTCCGTAGCAAAAAACGTATCATCGTTAACTCGCACGAAATAAGTAACATTCTCAGAATACGCAATGGTTGCCAACTCATTTACTACCTTTGTGAATGTCCCTCCCTTTTTTAATGTTGTAAATCTGATCGAGTCGGATATGGACGAAACATTGTCCTTGAAATGAACCAAGGGGTCCTCTTTTTCAACCCCGATATAGATTTTGTAGTCATATTCTTTTTCCATTGTTCTTAGTAAGGATGAAAGACAAATTTTCACTAAAGACAAATTTTCGACTTGAATTTTTCTCATCCTCCTCGTTGTCGTTGGAACCAAGATGGCTATCCTCGTAACATTATCGTGCTTATTGTCAATTTTTTCCACAATTGTATCCGTGACTTCTAATATATGACGAAGAATTTCACGATTTTGTACAAGATTTTTATACAAGTTTGCTTGTTTCCAAAAACATAAATGAAATGTTAGCAGTATTGTTACAGAAACAATAAATGCAAGTTTTGCACGTGGATAAACAATCTCCATTTTAGTAGTAGTGCTACAGTCCAAAAGGTGGTGGCATAATATTATCTCCTCCTGTAAATTTGACCTATTCGAGTGCACCCTAGTAGAGTGAATTTCAATCAATATATGATAATTACCACTTCATTTTTCTATTTTACATTTTATTTCCAAGTTATGCATTATATAAATAAGTAGTGAAATTTAGATAGTTAACCTTCTACTAGTTTAGGGTGTATTGCAGAATTTAAGAAAAATATTTAAGCAAGTCGAGTGGACCATTACTATTTTTAGCCGGGTGTGGGATACTCTCAATTGAATGAACTTTCTATGTATAGAAAGGTGAATCTACAAATATCTTATGAAATTAGCGCAAATTAAAACATAAAGTTTTATCAATTCTGATATAGCGACGGGTTCAAAACTTTGTGATCAGAGAGAACGTGGAGTTTTATCTGTTTGATTTAAAAAAATACCGGTGCGTGTTATTTTTTTTTTCAGATATGACTGTTAAGTGATCACACTTTTTGAATGATAGAAATCTCGTTCTCAAATAGTTTTAATTGAATATTGCAATACAACAAATCACCAATATATAACGTGCAATTGAGCTTTTTGTGTTCTTGTGCAACAAAACCCCGGGTGGCTACTTCCTATATAATCGATGCTATGAGTGTGTCGCAATATAGGGTCAAGGTGTGGAACAGGGTTAAAAATTTGCCCAGCTGTTACCAACAGGGTTACAAATACGTGAAAGTCAATAAATGCCATCAGTAAAATAAAGTCGACATTAGATTTTGACATTAGAATGCTTCTAAAAATGGAAGTTCCAGTATATTTTTCGTAAATTTCTTGATATTAACAGAGTCCGTTTCAGAACAGGCCAACGACACAGGTATACCCTAATCATATGCAGTAGCCCCCCCCCCCCCCCCCCCGGAACAAAATTTGGTTAGCTCGAGCAAATGGAGTATCCTACGTTGCCCCAAGAGCTTGTGAACCAAACCATTGAATCCACGATAGAGAGGAATGTAAGAGAAAAGAACTTTTTTTTCAATTTAGGTCCCTCAAAAGGCAGAATCCTGACAATGAAAATACATGAATAACATTTTAAGGATGTTCGCTACTATTATTGAAAATAAATAGGTTTCAAATTTGATGTTTTAAATGAAAAGTTAATAGGCAAAGGTATAAAATAAGCACAAAAATTTAATAGGTTCGTGACCTCGTTTTTAAGATAACTGACGCTAACATTTTGGCGGGAAAAGGTTTTCTCTGACTTTTTTATAGGTTTAGCATAAGCTCTATTTAGCTGTTACAACCTATTATTGAAAATAAATAGGTTTCAAATTTTATGTTTTAAACGAAAAGATAATAGGCAAAGGTATAAAAATAATAAGCACAAAAATTTAATAGGTTCGTGACCTCGTTTTTAAGATAACTGACGCTAACATTTTGGCGGGAAAAGGTTTTCTCTGACTTTTTCATAGGTTTAGCATAAGCTCTATTTAGCTGTTACAACCTTAGTCAATCAATCAATCAATCAATCATTTATTGGCCAATCATGGGCCCTCAAGGGGCAAATACAATACAACAAATATGATTTAAAGTTAGGACAATACAAAATGAACAAAGATAATAACATGTTCAATTGATATATATATAATAAGGCTCCTTGTACACAAGAGTAAAACTTTATGTAAAACTTTTAGTAGCAACCAATTAAGTTACATTGCTTTCCTGCAGAAAGCAGCTCAGCTGATGAATAATTTTATCATTTTCACAAGTGAAACACCAAAAAAGTCTGTCGAAAGCAGAAAGGTTTATAAAGTTAGTGTTATATATATTTACGGTATTAAATAGTAAATTTCTATTAGTATTAAATTTAGGGCATTCTGAAAAATAATGCAATTCGTCTTCGACCTTATTAAGGTTACATTTATCACAAATCCTATGATCTAATGGGGTCAAAGGTTTAGTATATCTACCCAATTCAATTTTGAGTTGATGATTACTCACTCTAAATTTAGCAAAACACTTTCTTTTGTCAAATTCATTAATAATGTCTAAATATTTTTCATAACCAAAATTACATTTGATCTTTAGATAAGTTCTAAGTTTGCTTTCTTCAGAGATAAGTTTTTCTCTATGTTTGTACCATAGTTTTTTGAATAAATCTTTTAAATGTTCACTAATGGAATATTTTACATAATTTTTATTTAAGGTTGCTGAGCCACTCTCTACAGGAATATTTAAAATTTTAAGTAGAGACATTAAAGAACCATACCAGGTGTCTATCCCATTGTTGTGCATTAACTTCATTTCAGTGAATGCATTTTTTAATAGTTCAGTAGGTGAATTATCTAACCTGTGCCAGTAATTCAAAACAGACTTAAAACAATCAAATATTATTGGATATTTACCAAATTCTGATAAAACAGCAAAATTTGAAGCTTTTTTACTGACACCAAGTAAATATTTTAGAAGATGTATTTCCATTTTTTCACAAGGGAAGACAGCTGGAAGTTTCGTAAAATCACATAATGAGGTACTATTAAAAGATTTTGGTAAATAGCACCCCCAGATTTCAGAGCTATAATTCAAAATAGGTTTCACAGTGTGGTTAAATATATGTAATGATGACTTGATGCTTGGTCTGAGGGACAACAAATCTGCTTTAAGTTTATATAGTGCCTTGGTTGCTTTATTGAATAGATCGTGCTTTGCCTCAGTAAAGGAGCCAGATATGGTGAATAAGATTCCTAGATATTTGTATTTACGCACATTTTCTATTGGAATACCTCTGAAAGTGAATTTATCATTAATGAGTCTGCCTGGTTTATTGAATATAAGCACTTTAGTTTTTGAAGTATTGACATCAATACACCAATCATTACAATATGTTTCTAACAAATTCAAGCTTTCTTGAAGACCAAAGGCTGATTTTGATACAAGAACCACATCATCAGCATAAAGAAGGCAGTTAACTCTATGGGTGTTAAGATATATATTATCTGAACAAGATTCAAGGTATTTTGGGAGATCATTAATAAAGATCTTAAAAAGATTAGGGCTCAAGACATCGCCCTGACGTACTCCGATACTAGAAGCAAAGGTGTCAGTTAATTCATGACCCACTCTAACAGAGAGTAATGATTTAGAATACATGTTTTTTAATAAACTATAAAACAATCCACCTATTCCATTTTGCAACATTTTCATGTATATTGCATCATGAATAACTGTATCAAATGCTTTTCTAAAGTCAACAAAGCATGCATATAGTTTTTTATTTGATTTTGTATATTTATCTATTATAGTTTTTAATACAAACATATGATCAGAGGGTCTTGATTTTTTAGTAAAACCTATTTGGAAAGGTGTAATCAAATTATGTTGTTCCAAATATTTATCAAGTCTGTTGTTGAAAATGGAGTTAAACAGCTTCCCTAAACAACCAGTTATGGCTATACCTCTATAGTTTTCAGGATTGCTGCGGTCGCCCGATTTAAATATAGGGCTAAGGTAACCCGCAGACCAGTTATTAGGGTAAAATCCAGACAAGAGTATTGAGTTAAATAGCTTCTTTATGCCTGGTAGTAAATGTATTTTCCCAGATTTTAGGATATCATTTGTAATCAATTGAAGACCACCAGATTTGTTATTTTTAAGTTTATTGATACCTGACAGTATTTCAGTATCTGTGATGGAGAAGTCAAGGTCTGTAAATGAATTGTAGCCTTTCTCATAATCTATAAGTAATGTTTTAATTTCATTGACTCTATTTTCATATCTGTCTGGAATTTTATTAAGACTTTCGAAGTGATTTTTGAAATCTGATGGTGCTACAGAAATTTTGTCATCATTTTTCTCTTTAAGAGAGTTCATTAAAGACCAATATGCTTTTGGATTATTTGATTCTAGCTCATCTAGTTGTTTAATTATACTATTGCTAAAATTTTTAGCCTTGTGCTTTCTTGTTTTATTATAAATCCTATAAAGTCTGTAGTAATTATTTCTAAGTTCCATATTATAGGGATTTTGTGACATTAATTTAGCCTTATATTTTAGTTGAGATTTCATGTCATGAAGTTCAGAGTCAAAAAATCGTTTATGCTTAGTTACTTTTTTATTTTTTGATGGCAGGGGTCTTTTCAAACATTTATCACAAGTATTGCCGATTATGATTATTGATTCAAAGTTAGAACAAGCAATATTAATTGAGTCTTCATTTGAGAGATCAATTTCTTCATTTACAAACTTTTTTAATCGCTCAGAAATTTGTGGATTTTGTAATTCAAATTCCAATTTTGTGCTAGAGGATTCATCCCACTTATATTGAGGGGGTATAGATTTGTTAGATTCTCTAGGAGGGGGTTTGCGAAAATTGGCATAAATGTTCCAGGTGAGCTTGCAATGAGCATCAGAAAGGGTAGGAATGAAGTCAGATACTTTAAAAAATGGAATCTGGCTTAATAAAGATTCAGAAGCAAGAACATAGTCTACTGTGCTGCAACCATTAGGTGTATAACAAGTGAACTTGCCAAAAGAGTCACCCATTAATCTCCCATTAAGTATTCTAAGTTTGTTCCCTATACATAAATTTAACAGGTCTTTACCTCTTTGATCAATGACATGATCATGATTGTTCCTCATACCAGCATCAGCATCAGAGACATAGTCCTTGTAACTTGTATTGTAATAGTCATTATCACCAAAGATAAAATCATGCTCTCTGGCAGTTCTGGCATTAAAATCGCCACAAATCATAACATCGCCTAAGTTATTGAAATTTACAATGTCTTCAGACAGAATATCTAATAAAGTTTTCCCTTCTTGTTCTATGGCATTGGAAATCGGAGACTGAGCTGGAGGGTTATAAACAACGCAGGTATAGATATCTCGACCCATATTAAAGTAATCTTTTTTAAGAACTACCCACTGAAAATTTGTGTTATTTATTGGTAAAATTTTTATACCCTGTTTGAGATGAGGTTTGTATAGGATACCTAAGCCGCCAAAAAATCTACCGTTTTTGGACTTTTGCCTACAGACTGGAAAATAGTTAAAGCCAGAAAAGCTTAATGAGTCACTATAACCTACATGGGTCTCAGCTAAAAAAACAATATCATAAGTTGATATTTCTTTCAAAAACAAGGGGTCAGTGGACTTGTTAAGGTGCTTGGATTTTGATTTCAGACCTCCGATATTCCAGAAACATAGCTTAATATTATTGCTAGTAGACATGTTACAGAGAACACTATAGATAATAACAATATATTAATTACTAGACAATGATAATAATATACTAGTAAATAAATGATCAATACCCAGTCAATTATATAATGTGTGAGAAACACAATTCAAAGTTTTTAGCCTTTAAGTATATTTCACACGACTACTGTTAATCTTTATTGTGATCGAAAATTTGGACCAGGCTTTAGTTAGAAGATCTTGTCTAGCAGTTATAATTGTTTTGATATATTTGAGTTGGATTGAAAGTTATCACTGAATGGCCAATAGATTAAAAAAAATAATAATAAAATAAAAATAAAAGTAAAAATTTCACTAACTATTTCAGTGACAAAAACAAAACAAAAACCAGACAGAACCGACGGTTACAGAAGTGTTTACCTTGCACTGGTCACACACAAAAAATAAAAATAGGATAAATGAAGGTTCTGATTGTGTCAATTGAAATATAAGAAAGTTAAAAAAAAAAAAAAAAAAAAGATTCAGAGAGAAGGCCAAACAAAAATATGTGTAGGTGAAAATTTATACCTCTAAAAAGTGTTACAATTAGTCATAGAATAGATGGCACTTACAACCATAACAATCAGACATTAATATGCTCTTATAGCTAGTTAATAACAAAAGTAGCATTAACTAAATATATATACAAGTATAATAATAATCAAAATTGACAATCGTAACAAGGTTAATTTGCACAATAAATTATTAAAATTTGCTGTTGAAGCCTCTCCCATTTTGTTGCTTGTTGAATTGACGGCGACCTTGCTGTCCTTTACCATGATTATAGCCAGATTTGTTATTTTTTGGTTTTTGGAAGAGACGGATTCCAAGACTGGTGCATATTGTGGATTTCAGATTAGCTGCAAGCATAGCTGTTCCAGCATTGGTTAAGTGCACTTTATCCTCGCTCAGAAACTTATTGAGAGGAGTACCTCGATGTGACATATTACTGTGGTCGCATAAGAATATGTTATTCTCGTCCTCTAGTTTCTCTTGTAGCATGGCGTTAAGAATATTGATTTTAGAGTTCTTTCCATCCTGTCGTGGTGTTCCCAGGGAGATGACCAGTTTAGCAGTTGGCCATTTATCTTTACATTGGTTAAGAATGTTGGTGAATTCAGAGAGGCACTGAACTGGGGCTTTAGATTTGATTTCGTTAGTGAGGGAGTGGAGACAAATCGCATCATAATCCTTCGTGCTTTGTGAGATGAAATTCGTTGTTTCTTCAAAGTTATATGCTATTTCACGATCTGTAGAAAAGTTTGAAGATAACTTCTCAGGATCAATGTTCTTGATGTTTGAGGTTCCTAGAAGAAGAACTTTGGGCTTTTGTTTATCAGCTCTCTTTGAGGTTGGCTGATCGTCAAAGTCAGTTTGGCGAGAAGAATGGAGTTTTAGCGAGATAAGTTCAGAGTCTTTAATTTCGATATCTCTCTTTAAGGAATCAATCAGGTTTTCAAGCTGCGCGATATTTTGGCGTTGTGAGATGGTCTTTTGGTGAAGGGCTTCATTATCACTAACAGACTTTTGTACATTTTGAGCTGAGATACGAATTTTGTGTTCTAAATCACTGATTTTGTGGTCTTTTTCATTCACTATTGTTTGCAGTTTGAGCTCGTAGTCACTTGTAAGTTGTTGAATTTTAACATCGTAATCATTTTTGAGTTTTTGAATAGTTGTGTCATGTTGGTTTTTCTTCAGTTGATGCTCATTACTAAGAGACTGAATTTTATTTTTCAAACTCCAGATTTCCTCATTTCGTTTAGAGATTGTTTCATGGAGGCTATTATTGACCTTAGAGTCAGTTTTCTCTGGAATTTGCTCAACCTGAGATTTGGAGAAGTGTTTAAATATTTCATCAACTTTAGAGAATTGGTCGTTTAATGTAGACTGTTGAGCTTCACATAGCTTGGCTACTGCTTCGGTAAACTTTAACTCAATTTGACTTAGGTCCGACTTCATTTCGGTTCGAAGCTCTTGCAGGTCAAGCGACTTAGAATAAAAACTTACTTACTTACTTACTTACTGCCCTTAATGCCTGGTGGCATGTAGGGCAGCAACAAAGGTCCTCCATTGGTGGCGGTCTTTGGCCATCCTCTCAATTGTCCCCCATGTATGATTCCAGCCTTTCATTTCTCCTTCCGCTGTATGATCCCAGCCTTTCATTTCTCCTTCCACTGTATGATTCCAGCCTTTCATTTCTCCTTCCACTGTCCTCCTCCATGTGTTTTTGGGTCTTTTTCTTTTTCCAGCTGGCGTCCAATGTAGGGAAAGACTTATCTTTTCTTATGACATGCCCTATATCCATTTCCAGCGTTTTCGGAGAAGGATGGTAGCCATATCGTGTTGGTTACTGGCCTTGAGTAAATCGTCGTTGCTGATGGTTCTTGGCCAGAAGATTCTTAGTATTCTTCTCAGACACTTTGTTTGGAAAGTTGATAGTTTAGCTTGGTCTACTTCTGTCATTCTCCATCACTCAGAGCCGTACAGGAGTGTTGAAAGTACACAGCTCTGCTATAACTTCAGCTGGGTGGTTTTGCTGTACTGACTGGACTTCCAGATGTTGTTCAGTGAAATGAATACATAGAATAAATAGGATTTGATCAAACTTTGTGATTCACTTCTTTATGATATACATTATGCCCTTCGTGGGTTCTTGATTAGCTAATAAAAATTCTTATTCTTATTCTTATTCTTATACTTACGACATTGATTAAAAAAATAGGGATGTGTGGGCAAAAAAATTACCGTGCCTATTATGATGCCTATTATGATGGTAAAAACACGAGGATTCCGAAAAATGACAGAAAAACCAAAACTAGACTAGCGAGCATCCATAAGCTTACAATGGTGAATGAACTTGTTAACAAATAGAGTACTTGACTTACCCTAAAATGAACACCGAAAATATAATAAATGTCATGAAGGTCCTAAATTCTAACAATGATCACTAAATATAACCCTTCAGTTTAAGTAAAGGGTTAGGAAAAGCCTTAAGAATGCACTGGAATACATTGCAATCTGATGTATAGTGTAAGCGAATATTTACTAAAATGCCTGTAATAGCTTATAAAAGAAACAAAAAATTGAAAGAATTTTTTTTGCCAGAAAAAGACTTTTGACAATGGACCCTTGTTAGGAGGAAAATCACAGGACAGACAATTTGGAAGTGAAAACAACATCAACATGAGACTGCTAAGACTAGCATTACAGGGTTTCCCATACTAATTATATAACCACATGATATGTTCTTAAATTAGTTAAAAAGTTATGGAGGAAAAAAAAAAAAAAATGTATATATTATTTTTTTATGTGTTTTTACATGTACATGTTATGGAACATGATTGAATTTTATTTCATTTGGTTATTTGTTTTTCTAAAAAAAATAGTCAAAAGTTAAAACTGTCATTATATGTACAGATAAGTTTATTTGTCAATGAATGAAAATTAATTATCTTAAAATTAACATTTTATATCTCAGTAATTCAATTTTATTTATTTATTTTTTTATTTTTTTTTTGTACTTGTGGGTAAACATGGTAAAATATTCAAAATACATTTGTATCCATCTTTCACTTTAAATCATATTTTATGTAAGCATCACCGATTCGATTTGATATGATATGAGTAACCAGGTTCAAGTATAGAAATATAGTATTATTTCATTTATATGTCAAGGTTGGAGGGTAAGGAAAAATAATAGAGTTATCTCTCTTTGAATAGTAAAAGATAAACATTTCTACTTGCATAATAGATGTTGAGTAATATTTTTTGTTGTTGTTGTAATTATCATTTCATGTTTATTTTGAAGGTTCAAACTATAAGATGAAATTTGAATAACCTGTCTTTGCATAGTATATAACATGTCAAGTATCAAAGAAATATAACTCCACACATACATATATACTTTTAAATTTTAAACATTTATATATTCATTGTATTCTGTACAATTTAAAGATTACATATAATTCTGTATTATGCAGTCATGTCTGTACCATATATCACTAATGTATTATCAGTGTAATGGCTGAAAATCTAACTATTTCTTCTTGGAATGTTCAGGGGCTGGGGGATAAATGCAGAGATGATACTTTCATTTCAAATTTGAAATATGATATCAATATTCTTATTGAAACTTGGAAAGGGGCTGATCAGGAACTAAAATTACCAGACTATAATTATTTTCAAAAATGCCGTAAGAAAAAGAGGCGTTCAAAAAGATTTAGCGGAGGAGTTATTGTAATATATAAATCTAAATACAAAAAAGGGATCACTGAAGTAAAAAACCTATCATCTTCTGAAAATAGATTATGGTTTAAACTGTGTAAAGAATTTTTTGGGCTAAAAAAAGATTTATATGTCTGTGCTTGCTACATTCCTCCTAGTAGCTCACCATATTATGAGGATGATTTTATAAACCTTGAGAACGAGATCTCCCAGATACCAAACCAAAACAACATTCTTATTATAGGGGATCTTAATGCACGAATTTCAAACAGAAGCGATTTTATTGAAAATGAAGGTATGACTCATGATTCTTTATACAATCTTATGCCTGATAATTACTACGAAGACTATAATATTAGTAGAAACTCATGTGATCAGATATTTAACACACAGGGAAAAGGTTTATTAGATCTCTGCATTGCCTCCCAGCTCCGACTACTAAATGGTCGCTTCATAGGTGATTTTCATGGAAATTTTACTTGTCATAAATCCTATGGATCCAGTACTGTTGATTATGCTTTGGCCGATATGGACCTTATGAGAAATATAAATTTTTTTCAGGTAAAAAGTCCCACCTATCTTTCTGATCACTCACAAATTACTGTACATTTACATTGTAAAATAAATGTTAACTCTCAGTTAAATAATAATAATAATATCTTCAAAGAGATTCCATATTCTTACAAAGTTGACCCATTTTTTAAAGATAAAATATTTGCAACAATAAATGATAAGGAACTAGTAGAGGAGGTGGTTTCATATGAAAATAGTAATTTTGGTAAAAACTCTGTAGACATAGACATAGCTACTAATAAACTAAACAACATATTTGAAAAGATTGCTAAACGTTCATGTAAGGTGATAAGATACAAAAAAAAGAAGATAAAGAAAAAGAAACCTTGGGTTGACCATGAAATAAGGGACCTAAAGAAGACTGTTACTATGTTGGGCAGCAACATGCAAATTAATCCATATAACTTGCAAATAAAGAATAATTTTTTCAAACATTGCAAACAATTAAAAAAATTAATTAAAAAGAAAAAATACCTGTTTAGGAAAAATATATATGATAAACTACTTGAGTGGAAAGAAAGTGATCCGAAACAATATTGGCAACTTTTAAATACACTAAAAAAGGAAAACTTTGAAAATAATGAAACTGATTACACTAGCCTTGGAGATTTGAAATGTCATTTTCAGTCCCAAGGCGAACCTAAACATATTGATAAACCTTTCGCAGATAAAATAGATGACTGTATAAAAAATTATAATAATATTTTATCTGAAAATGATATTACAGATAAACCGTTCACAATTACTGAAATTAAAAGATGTATAAGAGAACTTAAAAATGGAAAAAGTGCAGGTCCTGATCTTATTGCAAATGAAATAATAAAATATAGTAGTGCTCTAACTTGTAAATCTATAACTAAACTCTTTAACCTTATACTTGAAGTAGGAAAGTATCCTACAGAATGGAGAAAATCCTACACGGTTTTAATATTTAAGTCAGGTGACACTTCGGATTTAAATAATTATAGGGGGATTTCGTTACAAAACTGCATAGCAAAACTTTTCAGCTCTGTGCTTAATGGTCGACTTTCCAGCTTCTATGAAGATTTATTTGCCAATGAACAATTTGGTTTCAGAAAAAATCATAGAACTTCTGATAGTATTTTTATTTTAAAGTCTTTAATTACTAAATATCTACATAAAAATAAGAAAAAGATTTATACATGCTTTGTGGATCTTAGAAAAGCATTTGATTCTGTATGGCACAATGGACTGAAATTTAAACTGATCCAGAGTGGATTGGGAATTAAATTATTTACTATTATAAGTGATATGTACAATTCTACTCAATCTTCTGTAAAGCTTAATAATAAAATTTCAGAGTATTTTACTTTACACAGAGGAGTAAAACAAGGGGATAGTTTAAGTCCAACAATATTTAACTGTTTTATTAATGACTTGCACCAGATTTTTGATAACACATGTGATCCTTTGACTATTCAAAACTCCAAAATTTCTAGCTTAAGTTTTGCTGATGATCTTGTTCTTATGTCCAGTACTCATAATGGTCTTCAAAATGCATTGCATAAACTTGAAAAATATTGTCACAAATGGCAGTTGACAGTCAATACCAGCAAAACAAAGGTAATGACCTTTCAACACAATTATATTGAAATTCCAAAGCTGTATTTCAACTGCTGTCCATTAACAGAAACAAAAGAATACAAATTTCTTGGTATCACTATTAACTATAGAGGAAGTTTTAAAAATGCAATACATGAATTGTCAAAGAAGGGACTGAAAGTACTTTTTGCTCTCAGAAGTAGATTCACAAATTTTCAATCCATACCAATTGAATTATCGTGTAAACTTTTTGACACTTTAATTAAACCAATTTTATTATACAATTCTGAAATATGGTTTATGGAAGACTATTTTAGTATTATAAGGTCTAGAGATAGGGCAGCTAAAAATGACTCCATTTTTGATCTCCTATCTCTAGAAGATAAACTCTGTTATGAAACTATCCACAACAGATTTTGCAAATCTGTATTGGGTCTTAAAAAGACATCTTGTAATATATCAGCTAAATCTGAACTTGGTAGATTTTCAGTGGCATCTTTCATAAAAAGACAAGTCTTATTATATTTTTGTAGACTAAACCAAAATGATATAAATCCTTTACTAAAGGAAGCATATGAATTATGTAAAAATATGCATAATGATGGATGTTATACATGGTACAGCTTTTCAACATCTATTTTTCAGGAGTTGGGAATTGATTCTAAAGATTATGAATCCTTTGATAAACCATTTAACAAAATAAAGAATAATATTAAATCTTTTTTAAATAATATTATTAATGAGCACTACAGAGTAAAAACACTAGATAAATTATCAGCAACCTCTGAAAATTCTAAATTATATTTATATGGTCAGATAAAGAAAGAAATTAAGATTGAAGATTACATAGTTAATCAACCTTTTAAAATAAGACAGCAGATCACTAAATACAGAGTTAGTGACCATTCCCTAGAAATTGAAATGGGCAGATACAAAAATATTCCCAGAAATCAACGTTTTTGTAGATATTGTCATGAGAACAAAGTTGAAGATGAGCTTCATTTTTTTACACACTGCTCAAAATATTCAGTTTTTCGATCTACTCTTTATAATAATATATCTAATATTAAATCAAATTTTTTAGAATTAGAACCTGCCCAGCAACTACTTGTTATTTTATCTGCTGAAAATGAACTTTTACCATTTATAAATGACTTTGTAAAGCAGTCCTTGGAACTGCGAAGATAGGGTCCATATCGGTCAAAGTTCTTATCTAATTAATTACATGTCATTGTTTGAATGTAAATATGTTATATGTTGTATTGTGTTTGCTTGACCCCCATGGGTGTAATTTGCAAATAAAGTTATTATTATTATAAATTCGATATGCCCTGTCAGTAGTAGCTATTTCTATATTCATTATTAAATGGAAAATCAGACATTAGCTTTGCTTTTTGAACCACTTGATTACGCAAGGTTCGCAAATCTGAATCATACCAAAGTTTGTGTTTTGGTTTTCTTTTCTTACAGGAAGGTTTTTTTAAACATTTATCACATGCATTTAGTAAAATATTTTCAAACTGAGTAGCAGCATTTCTAACTGAATTCTCAACATTTAAGTCAATAGTGTGAGCCTTGAAGTCATTAATTTTTTGTAAAGTTTCATTGCTCTGTATCGCCCAACCGAGTTAAAGTAATACACTATGAGACTTTGTGCTTATGTATTTTCAAATATCATACAGCAATAGTCAACGATGACGACAGCACGTACCGTGTAGATGCTTTAATTTATAACCCTGTATCTGAACTTGTGCACTCATTGACTCTGAAATGACTGAATGAATAAAAAAAACTATAGCAGATCTATGCAGAAGAAATGTATATTAAATACATGAAGTAGATGGTTATATTTCCAAAGGAGACGTCGTGTGCTAGATCAGGGAGGGGGAGCTTCTTGCTATTATTTAGATGATATGAGTGTGCCACAGGAATGGGTCATGTTTTTGCAACCAGTTCAAAGTTGTCTTAATTAAACAGGGCATCTTTTTCACACCAGCTGCCCAGAATACTGGAAGAACACCTCTGAATTTAATACTATATATAAAATGGAAAATGGTTCAAAATAATGAGTACAGCACTCTAACATGAAACCAAAATGTCACGGCTTAATCAGGATCTAGTTTTTGCCGATTTTGTCTTTAACAGGGTTTATTTTTTTCATTTTTTTGTCTTAAAAAGGATTCATTTCTTATGGGCTATCGGAACAGTATTACTCAAATTATTGGCAAGAAGACAAATCGGTACTGGATTTCTATTTCCTTGAATGAATATCCTAGGATGATGAATGCAACCGGCTATATATATATATGATTTGTCCTACAGTTTTAATTTGCAAATGTCTCAATTCCTTACCGTATTTTGTATTTGACTCACCGGTTTAATGCATGAATAATTGACCTTCTGGAGCATCCGATTTTATTTTCACTTTCACTAGCAGGAATTCGCGTTTCTTATTCCAGTTTACTTGGGGAGAGGCTGAGTCCAAGGCAAAAAACAGGAACGATTGGCGAAATCTTGTATTGACCTTATGCTCCACTGGGAGCGAAGAGGATAGGTAGGTAGGTATTCCAGTTTAGTAGGTTTTTTCCGTATCTGCCGGGCTCGGGGTTGTCTTTTACCAAAGTGTCTTATGTATGGACCGGCTTTGACATTCGAACCTTCTTTTTAGGTGGTCATACTTAAAAATGCCTGCCATTATTTTCAATATAAAATAAAACGCCTGCAGAAAAAGGGTATACGCCTGCCATTTTCTGTACTACTATTTTTTAATAAATCAAAGTTTAATATATACCTGAGTGAAGGTGTAATAAATGATAATTTCCAAAAAAAATATGTTGATATCTTGTCAAAAAAAAAAATTGTTTTTATTCATAAAAAATATAGCGAGATATATACGCCGACCAACGTACTCAGAGGTAAAAAAAATAATATGAGACGGGCACACCTGTTTGAGGGACGTATTATCATTAGGTATTTCTCTTTTTTTTTCACTTTTGCTTCCATGCAAAGGCTTGTTTGAAGTTAGTCTCTCGGATCACTCGAAATGCTTTGTTTAAATTACTTTCAAGTTTTAAAGTAATTTGGTTAATAATCAATTTTTAAAGAAACTAGAAAATGTGTCTATGAGCCACATGATGGCCCTCCCGTTCTTGAAATATCATTGACCCTCAATGTGTATTACCTGGGATATGGACCTTTAACAAGAAATTGATCAAATAGTGTTCATGTGTAAAATATAGGTCGCTGTGACGAGTAGTGAAATATTATTGACCCCTAATATGTAGTATCCAAGATATGGACCTTAACCAAGAACTTAACCAAAGTCATTCATGCATAAAATATAGGCTACAGTGACCTCATTTCTAGTGGATGGTGTTACCTTACCCAAGACACATCTAGTGGTGAAATATCATTGACCCCAACATCTAGTATCCAAGTTATGGACCTTAACCAAGAACTTAACCGTAGTCGTTCATGCATAAAATATAGACCACAGTAACCTAATTTTTATTGGATGGTGTCACCTTACCTAAGACACATCTAGTAGTGAAATATCATTGACCCCAAACATCTGGTATCCAAGTTATGGACCTTAACCAAGAACTTAACCAAAGTCATTCATGCATAAAATATAGGTCACAGTGACCTCATTTCTAGTGGATGGTGTTACCTTACCCAAGACACATCTAGTGGTGAAATATCATTGACCCCAACATCTAGTATCCAAGTTATGGACCTTAACCAAAGTGTTACGGACAGACGGGCGGACAAGGGTAAAACTATATGTCCGATCCACATACGTGAACGGGCCATAAAAAAAACGCATCAGATGAATTAGATAATTGCATGCTTGCATCACTTGTAAGTCTTTTTATTCCTTTCTCTTGGGGAGAATATATTCTGCATGATCAGCATCACGTATATAATTATATTAATATGCGACATGATGATGCTCTCTCTCGCACATTCACCAAATTTTGGGCCACTTTGGTCACACGTTTAGTGATTCCCTACACATCCAACCAATTTTGTTTCGCCAAAAGGGTGACCGGACCCCTGCTTGCCCCATATGGATCCGCCCTTGTGCACCCATATTATTAACATGTTCTGACATTTTTATCAACTACGGTTATATATGATTTTAAAAGATAAATTGTTGGGTGCCTAAAATTTTTCAATACCCTGCCCCTTTTTCCGAAAACGCAGTCAAGCCACCAAAATCGGACAGTCACTTGTGTTGGCACATTCATAAAAAATAGTTCACGGTCTGTCTGAACAAGTACATGAAGGATCTTCCCACCAGTCATCTTAACAAACCCCTGTATTGAATGAAAAGTATACGGTATTAAGCAGTGTCAAAGACGATCGCATGCCTTGTCTACGCAGATCAATAAGTCGACCTACATACGTCATTTGAACATTGACTTGTTCTGAATACTCTTTTCATAATCGATATGATATATTTGTATAATATTGGAATTTAAATATACTACTTGGCATTTTGTGTATTGGGATAGTGTAGTGTTTTAACATGACTATACAAATATTTCACTGGTGATTGAGATTTTGATATGGTAAGCTCATTAATTTATAACAAAAATTGTTGTAATTTGTTGAATTCAACTGTGGTGCATTTATATTTTGTTTTAGAAGCCAGCAGTCTACTCTGATATGTTGGAAACTATTTTTTTTACCGTATTATGGTCTTACACTATGGCTACCGTTTTGTTTTTATTGTTTTTTTTTAAAAATTGAGACAAGCAAGAAGAAATTTTCAGGTGTAAGGCTACTCTGAGTAATAACTTAGTAAGACGACTAGATAATAATTCCTTGTCCATGGTTAGATGAAATCTGTCCCCGGAAAGTGCATTATGAAATTAATTCCATGACCTAGCTGATCATTTTTACGCATATAACCATAGATAAAGATAATATACAATAAAAACTGGCATTTTAATGTATTGTATGGGCTTGTTTAAAGGAGAGTACCAATATCCCATACCCCTGTAAATTTTTCATAAAAATGTCCGGCATCCAAAAAAATGTTTCCCATATCACTAGCTGTAAATAAAATAGACTTAAATATTCCATATCCCAATAAGTTTTGCCTCAAATATCCCGTATCCCATGACGAAAATGTGCGAATATCCCATGTCCCAATATATTCTAAACAAGCCTGATTGTTTGAACTAATGATCTCAATGTTAAAGTTACTTTTAAAACCAACTTTAGACCAGTTTTGTTCGACCTACACTATAATAGTAATGGTTATCATTATTATAAAGTGAAACTTCGAATGCTTGTTGTTACACCTCAATAGAGATATCTCGAAATACTATTCAACATAACCACACAAGGGCATTTTAATAACTCATATATCATAAATTATATTGTAAAGATATTTACAGTCAAATGCATTTAAATTAAAGACATAAGACGCCTATTGAATAGTTATGAGGGTCGAATTTCATATTATTCAGGTTATGCTTTTAACGCGAGATCTATAAAATATGAAAAAATGAAACTTTAGCCATGGTATTAATGCCCGAAGTTTCTGGGTTTATGTTTTTTATTCTCTTGTCCTGTTTTTACTTCTTTGATCTTTAATACTGATCACACCGACAACATATAAAATCAACGGCTTATTCAAAGAGGTACCATAAATTCTTGCTCAACCCACAACTTCTTTTGAATTTTTTAGCTATAAATGTATCAATCATGGATCTTGCAATTTTCATTTCGTGCTTCAGAATTAACCCACAGACCGTCACCACAGACTAACTAATAAAGAACGATACTGAAAAGATACTGGATTAAGGTATAGGGGTATGGTGTACCATTAGGTTCAAAAGTATATCATAGCGCTTATGCGATAAATAATACCGCATAGGCGGTACAAAATATTGCATAGGCGATAAAAATTATTGCATAGGCGATAAAAATGTCGCATAATCGATATTATTTATCGCATAATCGACATTTTTGTGCAAATTGCGATTGTTCACTTTTCAAGTTGAAGCGTACTGAGTGATTCAAAAGTAAAATTGTCGCAAGATCAATAATTAGGTATTGGAGAAATACCTGTCAAAGAAGGACAGGAGGTAACGATGGGCGGACTTATGCATATATTGTTACGCCCTCTGGTTTATCTGCATGGTTGAAGAATTTAAGTATTTGTAATTAATATTAATGACCAGCTTTCTACAACATTAACATGAAAGAAGGCCGAAATTACACATAATTCATTGTTAACATTCAGAACAATGATGATTTATAACCATGGTCTCTTAAGAGGGAATCATTTTTATTTTCTTTGATCTCAGTATGTGAAAACTAGTTTGGTCCTAAGTTCTAATGACTACTTTAAAAAAGAAGCCGATAATTTGCAATTTTGAAAATTGACCACGGCTTTTTTTCAATAAAAAACATGCTCGAAGTTAGTCTTTTGAATAGGCTCTACGGAATTGAATCAAGAAAAACTTTGGGCAGCTGTTCACAAATAATACCCCCACCCCCACCCCTCCCCCCAAAAAATAAAAAAATAAATAAGATTAAATTGAATTAAAAAAAACATTGATGAGATCAAATTTCTACTAAGGGGTGCACATCTACCCAATGTCACAAAGATTGAGTGAAAATAAAAATAAAGTTCCATCGAGGGGTTTAGGAGGAAATGCAGATTAGAGATGAGTACCCCCTTGAAGTTAATTGTCCGTTTACCTTCTGTAGGATTATTCAGTCATTCTCATGTACAATTGCTCCACAACCACATCGCTTACGTTTGTAAAGAAAAATCGTCTTATTTATTTGTGTCCCGATTTTCAAAATCTTTTTATCATTGGAATCCTTGTAAACATCCCTATATATACAGTTGTAGCTGTGTTTTTCAATCAGATTTTTAATATCTCTTATCATTTTGGGGGAACTTAAGGATCAAACAGACCAAACGCGCCTTATGGTTGGTATAAATGTATATAAAAAATATTCAAATATGCATTGAAAGTCCTCCAAAGAATGCATGTGTCAAAAAGCTTTGTGAGTCCGCCATGGGCTGCATGTGTTCAAAGCATTTGACTATCCATATTCACGGGGTATTACCGGCAACATTGAACACTGGCAAAATAAAGGGCAGTCCCATCGCAAAAACAAGACAATGTTGAGTGAGTAGTTTGAATTTATCAAATCGATAATTATAAATGAACTTACAAATGAATATTTTATACAACTGCTAATTGGTATGCCTCTAAGCAATACTCTGACTAAATTTCAACAAACTGTATCACAAAATAAAAGGTTTTTTTTTTCGTTTAAAAGGTTAAGGTGATCAATTTTGCACATTTTCCCCATCAAATATGCTATTTTCTTCCTTTATCCCCCCTTATTTTGACATATTCTATATGTAAGTTTATTTTGATTTAACAAGTGACCTCCACCAAAATAACGTATAAAAAAGATAATTGAAACATTTGTACAACAGTTACGACGACAGTCGCGGCAACAGGTAAAGGCAGTAATCTTAAACTAAAAAAAATACTTTGTATCAATGTATTTTCGTTTTAATAACTGTAATTTGAAGTGCAAAATTCTCTAACTGTTTACATAAATTTTACCAATAATGTTTATTGCTCTAATTTTGATCAATTTTGGTTACTTGTTATTTTCATTTATTTACTATTCGCTATCTATTTCTACCATAGATGTACCGGTGGCACTACATATACACTTATATGACACATTTCAATATTACTAAAAGTGGGGAGGAGGCAGTGACTAATGTCCTTCGATTTCTTATCTGTCAAAAACATGGCTGTCGGTGCTAAAATAGACCAGAAGGTCAAACTACTTTACTTGGCTTGTATTAAAATAAAAAAAAATATGAGAAACTCTGACGCAACCGTTCTTCAGCATCAAAGCTTTACAAAAGTTTCAAATTGGATCGAAGTTGTCAGAAGACTCCTTGTAGTGGCAATGGTCCTTTAAAGGTATAAAAAGTTGGGTTTTTTTTCATGTTTTTGGAATATAAAATGAAACTATTGAAGAAATAAAAAATATGTTGCTTGCTTTAATCTTCAGCTGATTAAGCTTTCCACAAGTCTCTAGTGGATCGAATTTGCCAGATGACTAATGGCCATTTTAAGGTAAAACAAAATGTGTTTTTTTTTTCTCGATATTTTTTGTATATAGTATAAAAACTATATTGATAGTTACAGATAGAGAAAAGATGTTGCTTTGTTTAAACCTTCAGCAAATTGAGCTCTAAAGAAGGCTGCATTGGGTCGAATGTGTCAAATGACCCTTTATAAGGGTTACGACTGCATTTAAAAAAAAATATTTTGGCCTATTGAATATTAAAGATTGCAGAAAAGATTTGCTAGGATTGAGCTCTCTATAAAAGTATCCTTTAGGTTGAAGTTATCAGATGATCTTTTATAGGGGTCATAAAACAGTCCCCTTACAGCTTAAGGACCAGATGAGCAATAAAAGCTCCAAGGAGCCTCTTATTTACCAAAGGGGGCATTCCCATTGCCCCCTTCTAGGTTTCACCTTAAACACTATCTACAACAAATGAAGTCGACATTAGGATGACTAATATTTTTCTTAACCTCTGCTGCCTAAATATTTGCTTATCCATCAAAATAAAATTCAATATATTTAAAACAAGCCCGCCTCCCCCTTCAAAATAAATTCTTGGTCCTTAACTGTAATGGATGCAACTAAAATATTGAAAATGACTTTGTACAACCAGATAATACAAGAGTTTACACTAAAGTATGTTTCGACTTCCAGCAACATCAGAAAAAATAATTCTTTCTTACTTCCACTGTTAATATTCATAAATTTATAAGGATTTTCAGTTTCCGAGATAAAAATGTGTTAAAATACAAATACATGTAACAAAAAAACGGGTATAAAACGGTTAATTTGATTATGCTGTTTATCGATGTTTCAAGGAGTAACCTCTCATCATCAGCACTTGATTCAAAATATTGGAAGATAAAAAAACCAAAAGTATTGAACGAAAAGTACTCAAAACCAAAAAGTTCGAACAGGAAAGCCAAATCCAGCACCAAGGATATAGCCCATGTGCATTACAAGGAAAGAAACATGGTCATGATGGTGTTTCAACTAACATTGCTAAGATATGCAATAAGAATTATCAATCTCACTCCAAAAAACAATGTCAAGGTCAAAAGTCTGGGATGCAACTGTGCTAAGCTATTACTGGGGCATAATATATGCATACAAAGTTTCTTCAACCTAGAACCTATATACTTCTTGGGATATGGAGGTCCTCATAAAACCTTAGCAATGCTATTATATGTATAGAAAATTGTCAATCACTCAACTGGAGAATCAAGGTCAAAGTCAAATTATGGGAATGCAACTGTGCTAAGCTACTACTGAGGTATATGCATATCAAGTTTCATCAACCTAGAACTTATAGTTCTTGACATATGGAGGTGCACGTACAACCTTAACACCGCTATTACATGTATATGTATAGAACATTGCCAAAATCACTTAACTGGAAAATTAAGGTCAAGGTCAAAAGATGGGGATGAATTTGTGCAAACCTACTACCGGGGCATATGCATGTCAAGTTTCATCAACCTAGAACCTTTAGTTCTTGACATATGGAGGTGCTCATAAAACCTTAACACTGCTATGATATGTATAGAAAATTGTCAGTCACTCAACTGGAAAATCATGGTCAAGGTGAAAAGATGGGGATGCAACTGTGCTAAGCTACTACTGGGACATATACATGTCAAGTTTCATCAACCTAGGACCTACAGTTCTTAAGATATTGAGGTGCTCAAAAGTTATACCGCTGCCGTAAAAGAAAAATCTATGTCCCGCTCTGCTCGACAGAGACTTTAACCAAGAGCAATGCAGCTACTAAGTCAATGCTTGGGGTACATGCCACGTTTTATCAATATCTTATATCAGGGCATGTATGTACTAAAGCATTTAATAATGTATAAGAAGTTTCCCCACCCCAATGCCCCCGCCTTTGAAAATGTTCATATATAAAATGCCTAGACGTTCTTTGCAAATGACACAAACAGTAACTTTTCCACTGTTCAACCTAATAGTTTTTAAAAAGGTGTTGTTTTTTTTTAAATGTGCAGGGGAGAGTTCAGAAATTTAGAAGTGACTCAATTATTAACTACTGGGGATAAAAGGTGAGATCCATGTAAATTATGCCCGAAATCTGCACAACAATAACAATATGTTCCAATGATATAGGGGTCCAATCCCCGCACCCCTTTCCCCTGGACCCGCTACTGGGTGTGTCTTGGTTACTTTGTCAAATTTAACAAATACATTTTACATCATATAGTTGTATAAATTTGTGTTTTATACGAACAAACTACGTTAAAAATTTTGTAATTTTCGTACAGATTTAAACACCCACTTTTTAAAAAGTATGTGGATCCGTCACCGAGTTTAATTAAGGTCGAAAATAAATATAAGAATAAAAACTTCAAAAATTATATTTTTCTAAATAATGTCACATTTGGTGCGCTGCACGTGTCTTGAATATTCCAATACTTATCTTTAACTTGTTATTGGTATACTCACAACTGTCTCACTTAAAAAAAATAAACCGGGAATAAAAAGCTTCGCCGAGCGCAGCATGATACGACCGCAGCATGTTGAACCCTGTACGTTTTAGGCCCAATATGGATAGTCAATTGTTCTGGACACATGTAGCCCATGGTGGACTTACAAAGGTTTTTGACACATGCAGCTTATGGTGGACTTTCCACTCACATTTTAAAAGCCTATTGTTGATTGATGAGTTTTGGTTACTGGAATTTTTTGGTGAGGTTTAAACGAGTAAAAAAGTTTCAATTTTATGTGAGAAAAAAAGGGGTCACAAAAATAATTCTCAATTTTGTATTCACTATTGGCTTAAAACTTTATTGAATAAAGGGTATGAAATGGCAAAACATGCAAAAAAAATGTTCAAAATCGTACCACAATTTTTTTTTCCAATTTTGGCCCCTAATTACGTAATAGGGGGAAAAAGGCCGGGGGTCGCAAAAATTTATTCTAAATTTTGTATCGGCAAACAAGCAAGAAAAATTTCAAAATCGGACCACAAATAAAAAAGTTTCGATTTTGGCCCCTTTTGACCACAAATTACATAACAGGGAAAAGGGAGGTGGTGGGAAAATTCATCAGGTTCAATCTTTTATTGTAAGAAACATTATTGAAAAATTTCACAGCAATAGGCCAACTAGGATTAAAGTTATAGTGGAAAAAATACAAAATTTGAATTTGTTTGCCCCTTTGGACCCCTAATTTTAAAACGAAATAAAAAGCTTCACCGAGCGCAGCATGATACGACCGCATCATGTTAAACCCTGTACGTTTTAGGCCCAATATGGATAGTCTATTGCTCTGGACACATGCAGCCCATGGTGGACTGACAAAGGTTTTTGACACATGCTTCTCTGATGGACTTTCGACCCAGGGGGTAAAAATACAAATTTTCAATTTTGTATTCTACTCTTGAAAAGAATAATGTTTGGGGGAAAAAATAAAAAATCGAAAATGAAATTATGATTACAGTCCCTTAGGTAATGAGCGAAAAAAAGGTGGGGGTCGCAAAAATTTATTCTTAAATTTAGAATTGCTACTTGGCAAGGATGAACTTGTAAAAAAAAATTTCTTAATCTGACAAGAAATAAAAAAGTTACGATTTTGGCCCCTTTTGATAACAGAAAAAAAGGGGACACAAAAATATATCTGCTACTTGACAAGAATAAACTTGCAAAAAAATTGTCAAAATCTGCCAAGAAATTAAAAAAGTTTCCATTTCGGCCCCTTTTGACCCCTTATTACGTAACAGGTGAAAAAGGGGTGGGGTCGCAAAAATAAATTCTCAAATTTGAATTCGCTACTTGACAAAAATAAACTTGCAAAAAAAAATTTCAAAAACAAACCAGAAATAAAAAAGTTTTGATTACGGCCCCTTTTGGCCCTTAATTACAAAACAAGTGAAAAAAGGGATGGTCGCAAAACTTAATTCTCAAATTTGGATTCGCTACCTGACAAGAATAAACTTGCATATTTTTTTTTCAAAATCGGACCACAAATAAAAAAGTTTCGATTTTGGCCCCATTTGGCCCCTAATTACGTAATATGGGGAAAAAGGGGGGGTCGCAAAAATTAATTCTTAATT
This sequence comes from Arcuatula senhousia, assembly GCA_963971305.1. Taxonomy (NCBI): domain Eukaryota; kingdom Metazoa; phylum Mollusca; class Bivalvia; order Mytilida; family Mytilidae; genus Arcuatula; species Arcuatula senhousia. The sequence continues at coordinate 11,995,075 of OZ020309.1, read as the reverse complement.
TTGTATCCGCTATTTGACAAGAACAAACATGCAAAAAAATTTCAAAATCGGACCACAAATAAAAAGGTTTTTATTTGGCCCCTTTTGGTCCCTAATTACAAAACGGTAAAAAAGGGGGCGCAAAAATTCCTCAAGTTCATTCTTTTATTGTAAGAAACATTCTTGACAAATTTCACAGCAATAGGCCGTCTAGGACCAAAGTTATGGTGGAAACAAGTAAAATATTTGAATTTTTTGCCCCTTTTGAACCCCTAATTTCGTAACAAAAAAAGGGGGGCCCCCAAAATCAATCCCATTCATCTTTGTTTGGTAAGGAACATCACTGTCAAATTTCATAGCAATCGGATAACTAGAACTAAAGTTATTGTGGAAACAAACAAAAAAGTAGTATTTTTGGCCCTTTTTTGGCCCCTAATTTCTAAACGAAAAATGGGGGAACCCCCAAAATCAATCCCATTCATCCTTTTATGGTAAGGAACATCATTGTTAAGTTTCATAGCAATCGCGTTACTGGAACTAAAGTTATTGTGGAAACACTAAAAAGTTAACAGACACCGACGACGACGACGACAGCATCATACCATAATACGTCCGCAAATTTTTTGCGGTCGTATAAAAAGGGGGGACCCCAAAAATCAATCCCATTCATCCTTCTATGTTAACGAACATTATTGCCAAATAACAAAGCAATGGGATAACTAGAACTTAAGTTATCGTGCCAACAAACATAAAAGTAGCATTTTTGCCCCCCTAATTTCTAAACAAAAAAAGGGGGAACCCCCAAATCAATCCCATCCATCCTTTGATGGTAAAGAACATCATTGTCAAATTTCATAGCAATCGGATAACTTGAACTTAAGTTATTGTGGGAACACTAAAGTTCTGGACAACGACGCAGACGCAGACGACGACAGCATATACCATTATACGTCCGCATTTTTTTTGCGGTCGTATAAAAAGCTGGATAAAAGTTATCTTAAAAGTATCATACTTCACAGCTATGAAATATTTTTCATTTGAAGTCAAATTTTATGGCCGGAAAAAAAAACACAAGTGTTTGCATATATCGCAACCGGGAAAAAATTGGTCGTACTTAGGAAGCGACCATTTGATTTTTAGAGGGGGGCTATGGTGAAATTTGAAATAAAAAGACCTATGGCAGAGCTTTGAATTGAAAAAAGGCAGAATGATAATTTTGACCGAAAAATTTATAGTAGCTTTAAATATTAAAAATTGCCCGTGGTTACCCCGCAAAAAAACATCCAGGCTCTGCGTTTTCCGAAAATAAAAAAATAGCAGAACAACCCCCCCCCTAGCCCTTTTCCCATATGCCATTGATATTGGTATTACATCTTTAGAGAAATCAGGTTTAGATACTAGTATTAGTGCAGATATAGATATAAGTTTTCAAAAATTATAGACACGAGATTGGCAATTAATAATGAACTGAAAATTTTGTAAAAACTGTGTTCAACCTTTCAAAAAACTGCCGTCGTCTGTTGTCGTTTTCAATGATGAACTGCCGTCTACTTCTGCCTTCTATTGTCTTTTCCTTTGTTCAAAACCATACACCGTTTAAAAATATGGACTGCCGTTTATTTTGCCAGTGTTCAACGTTGCCAGTAATACCCCGTGATATTGGGCCGCAAGCGAACAGGGTTCAACATGGAGCGGTCGTATCATGCTGCCCTCGGCGTAGCTTTTTATTATGCAGGCGCAGTGTAGAGAAAAATTTTAAGAAAAATGTTGCCCAAAGCGACCTTTTTAAGCATTCATGGAAAATTAAACACATGTATCGTAATAAAACGGATGCAGACGATAGTAGCTTAACCAGCGTTACTATAATGTGTAAAAAAAGGTCAAACAGTATCAAGTTCCTGCATGGTTTTATTTTACAATATGATGAAATAATATAATTCCGTTTATTTTCTAGAAGCCCTTTATCTGAGAATTAAACTCATGAAACGAATGATTTGTATGCCCCATTTACGAAAGTAGAGGGGCATATAGTGTTCGGGTCTGTCCGTCCGTCCGTCCGTCCGTCCGTCCGTTCGTTCGTCCGTCCGTCCCAAATCCACATATTTCCAAATTCCCACTTACTGACAAATGTCAAATCAATGATATTGGTATAGTATGTGCACCTAGTGATGCTAAGCACAAAGTGACAATGCATGCTTCGGATGCTGGATGTGACCTATATTTTCCGCATGGATGATCACGTACAGAAAAATTGTCAAAGTCTATTCCCACTTACTGACAATTGCCACATCAACCATATTGGTATGGTATGTGCACATAGTGATGCTTAGCACAATGCATGCTTCGGATGCTGGCTGTGACCTATATTTTTCGCATGAATGAACACTTATAGAAAAATGGTTAAAGTCCATTCCTTCTTACTGACAAGTGCCACATCAACCATATTGGTATAGTAGGTGCGCTAGTGATGCTAAGCACAATGCATGCTTCGGATGCTGGATATGACCTATATTTACCGCATGGATGGCCTCTTAAAGAAGAGTGGTTAAAGTCCATTCCCACTTACTAAAATGTGCCACATCTTCTATATTGTTATGGTAGCTGCACCTAGTGATGCTAAGCACAATGCATGCTTCAGATGCTGGCTGTGACCTATATATTTTCCGTATGAATGAACACTTATAGAAGAATGGTTTAAGTCGATTCCTTTTTGCTTATTTAGAATGAAAACTATTGTAGATAGAGAAAAGCTCATTTAGCTATACAAAAGTCTTCATAGGGTTGACATCAAGACCAGGTGAGCGATTCAGGCTCCTGGGAGCCTCTTGTTACTGACATGTGCCACATCAACTATATTGGTATGGTAGGTGCACCTAGTGATGCTTAGCACAATGCATGCTTTGGATGCTGGCATTGACCTATATTTTCCACATGATTGGCCACTTAAAGAAGAATGGATAAGTCTAATAGCAACCATGTTGATGCTTTAGTAATTGCGGAAAAAATAAATGTTGCGAGATGGGGCATTATGTCTTTTGGACATATTCTTGTTTAAACATGCGTTACTTTTAACAAATTAGGCGTTACACGTTTAAGAATTCTGTTTTACTCTGTCTTACACAAATATTTTTCGAACAATTAAATAAATCATCGTTTAAAACAATAAAGATGCATGACAGGTAATTTTATTTGCCTGATTGTACTTAGCTTTAGGAATTTTTTCAAAAAAGAAAAAGCTGTTGGAAATATAAACGCCGTTTGGTAGCAAAGCTTTTAAAAAATACTGTTTAAAAATTATTTCATTTGTTTATGTCAGCAGTGTCAAACTTTCAAACATTGATATTTAAAAGATTGACATCGACAAGGAAAGTTTAAAATAAATATACATCCTGGAAAAGAGTTTTTTTAAACATGCATTCACCAAACTTTGAAATTCTAATGGATTCAACATGAAACTAAACTCAAAGCTATTATTTTTTATCTCTGAATGTGTTTGGTTTGGTTTTTTTTTAAACACGCCTCACTGTCTTTCTACAGCTATATTTGGATAAAAAGATCTAAAGCGTTTTTATATATCTTGTGGAAAACACTTTTTGATTTGTTTTCTATGATTGCTTTTGAACATGTTGAATGAAACGGTCAACTTTCATTACATTAACTAATTTTTTTGTCACATATGCTTATATCAATTGTACATAAAATTTGAGAATGACTGTATTGCCCTTTTAAGGTAACAAAATAACTTTTTTAAACCTGACCATAAGGGCCATGGGAGTCAATTGTCATCACTTGGCATTCGTCGTCCGTACGTTAAACTCAGCTAACTGAACTCCACAAAACAAATCTTGGTTGAAACATTTTGTTGTCTTACGACCCCTTATAGGAGTTATATATACATGTAACCCCTTAATGGTCAGAAATTGCGTTTTTATGTGTTTGCTATAAATACAAAACCTAATAAGCATCACTACTGATGGACCAAGAATTTTGTTTGTTTTTAAATTTCCCTATAATTATGCCAAGTTTTTGACAGAGATACATGCTATATTAATGATCTGAACAAGTTAAGAGACTTTGCCTTCAGTTCTAATGCCTGTTTTAAAAAGCCAAAAATTCCTATATGTCTATGATTTGTTGGGGTAAGCAAATAAACAATTTTATCTTCATCTGATTTGGTAACAAATGTTTTTATCATTTACTCCTTTACAATTCCTTGCTTTAAACTTGTATCCCTTGCGTCCGAATTTTTCACAGGAACCTGCGAAATCTGCGTTTGGACGTCGTAAGGAAGAACGGACGTGTTGTCTTCACTCATCACGTTTAATGGAGGACACCTTTCAGATAAGTGCAGATGGTCGTTTGTTTAAGGATTTTGTTTTGTCTTCTTTTATCCGATTTGATACGCTGAATTGCCATTGACAGCGTTAAGAGTCAGGAAGTGCTTGCTTTCTCCGGAGTCACGACTTGAGTTCGCGCTGTTGGTTGCTTTTCAGTTATTTTTGAGTTTTTTGTGTTTTCAGTTTCTTCGAGCATGTACGTGTTTTGTCTTTGCCCTTTCGGATTTTGACATTTGAATGTCCCATTGATATTCCAAAACTTTTAGATTCCGCGATACATCTCTGGTTAGTCTAAGTTGAAATTTGAGCAATTTATACGCAACACCAGTAATGCGACCAGCAAGTCAATGGACCTGAAACAAATAACCCTGTACTACTTGCTTCAAACTAAAACAAAAAGCGTCGTCCTTTTCTACGTCCAAAATACAAATGCAAACCTAATAAACAAAGAAAGATTGTCTCTTTAAATATTCAGTTAATATATGTACAACAACATGCTCATTTTTTAGAAAATAAATGTTACTTAAAGATGGACAAAGGACGTGGAACAGAAGCGGAAACGGAAAGGAAAAATTATTTTAAGATAAAGTTTGTATATTTTTAAAAGTAAAAATCGGACACATGCTTCGATATAGGCCCCTAGACACGTTTCTTCATTTAAAATTAAGATATAATTTAACCCCACTCACCCCCAAACAGCAATTCAACTCCAGGAATAGGTACAACATGTACCTTTTTATTTAAAAACTATGATGTTATAGTGTGGGTAGGCAGAGGGTATCAAATTCCTGGTTCCCTCCCCATCGATTCCCGCTTCCCTCCCCCACTACTACAGCTTCCCTCTCCATCGACTCCAGGTTCCCTTCCCCTTCATAACTCCAATTGGATTTCCGTAGGACTGCACTAAATAATCATATCCGATATTGTCACTCACTAAGTGGAAATTTACTTTATCTTTTCAAAATTTTAGTGCTCGTCCATGCAAAAAGAGGACACATCCAGCATCTGAACCATGCATTATGCTTAGCATCACTAGGCGCACCTACCATACCAATATCAGTAAGCAGGAATGGGCTTTAACCCATCCCATCTTCTATTAAAAAAATAAATAATTGTTCGTAAAAAAATTATTTGATCAGGAAAAAAAACAAGAATATGTCCAAAAGACATAATGCCCCATTCCGCATTCACTAAAGCATCAACATGGTTGCTATTAAGGCACTTGTCAATCAGAAGGAATGGACTTCAACTTAACCATTCTTCTATAAGTGGTCAATCATGTAGAAAATATAGGTCAATGCCAGCATCCGAAGCATGCATTGCACTTATCATACAAATATGGTTGCTATTGCACTTGTCGGTAAGATGGATTGGACTTAAACCATTTTTCTATAAGTGGTCATTCATGCGGAAAATATAGGTCACATCCAGCATCCAAAGCATGCAATGTTCTTATCATCACTAGGTGCACTTACTATACCAATATCGTTGATTTGGCATTTGTCAGTAAGTGGGAATTTGGAAAAATGGGGATTTGGGACGCACAGACCAACGGACGGACGGACGGACCCGAACACTATATGCCCCTCTACTTTCGTAGATGGGGCATAAAAAAAAACAATACCTCCTCCTTTTAAGTTGGTCGGTCTCTAAATACAGACTTAAATACAATTGATTTTTTTTTAAATAGTAGTTTAATTTTATAAGAACATAGAACTCTGCCTAGTTATGACTAAGTTTCTTACACGGTGGAATGAACGTTTGTGTTCAAGACTATCTTTTTTTCTGTTTCGTTTAAAACGCTAAACGTAAATGAAGCACATTAAAGCAATGCATACATTTTTTATGTAGACCCAGAAAAAAGATGTGGATTTCTCTAACACTGGAAATCACAATGCTAATGTTACTCCTAGGTTGTGTTCTGTCCTTACAAAATTTTGTGATCTTTAATAGGCACTTTTATCATGGCGTGTTTATATATGAAACATCATGTGGTCGTAAAATACGGGATTTTGATCGAGATCCCCTGGCTTTGTCTTGGTGTTATGGATGCCGATTTTATACTTAATAAAAATGGAAAACTACACACAAATAAGTTCCACCCGCACCCCTAGGATAAAAGCAATCGAACTTTCAATATGGGAGGTGCACAGCTTCATTGAGTTACAGATTGTAAACTGAGTTTCATGAAAATCCATAGACGGTACCCTGAGATACTGGGTGCATGGCTGACGGGCGTGCGTACAATGATTTACCATATCAAAAGTAGTTACATATAAACTTTCAAGCGGAGGTAAAAAAGATTATGAATAACAAAATTGAAAGGCCATCTAAAACAGCATATGGAGGGTTAGCTCTATTTTAAAAGTCTTTTTTTTTAGCTCACCTGGACGAAGGTCCAGGTGAGCTTTTACCATCACTTGGCGTCCTTCGTCGTCGTCGTCGTCTGTAAACCATTTTTATAAACGTTAACTTGTCCGACGCCATAAGTCCAATTGCAACCAAACTTAGTACAGTTGTTTAGTGGCATTATGTGAACAAAACTATCGTTTGGAATTTTGATTTATAAAAAAAACATGGCCGCCATGGCTAAAAATAGAACATAGGGGTCAAATTACAGCCGTTTTTTGCGAATAACTCAAAAACGGTACCAGATATCAAAATTTTGGCTGATTGTAAAAGTGATTAGCACCTCAAGATCTACCTGCCCAGAAATTTTCAAAGAGATCCAACAGCCGATGTAGGAGTTATTGCCCTTTTTATGGATTTTGTCAAAATTTTGCACCTATTTCTTGAAAACTATACAAGATATTTCAACAATACAAATTGCATATAATAAAGCACGTCAAGATCTACATTTAGTGTAATAAGTTTAAGCTGTAGGACCATTCCTTTTAGGGGTTATTGCCCTTAATTAAAACGTCAAAATTTACCATTTTTCATTACTCTTCCCCTGAATTTCAAAGATTAACTTGTCTGACACCATAAGACCAAATGCATTGAAACTTAGCACACTTGTTAAATAGCATATATGCTACAACTCTATCGTTCGGATTTTTAATTCGTCAAAAAACATGGCCGCCATGGCTAAAAATAGAACATAGGGGTACATTGTAGTTTTTTGTTAATAACTCAAAAATGGTTACAGATATCAAAATTGTGCAAGAATCAAAAGTGATCAGCATATTAAGATCTACCTGTCCTGAAACTTTGAAAAAGATCCGACGGACCATAAGATTCAACACACTCCAGACTTCACTACACTACAGCTTTTAGTACATGCCCCTCCCAAGGAAAGAAAAACTCCCAGATATATATCTTTTTCAAAATTTTGCATTGACAAAGATGACTTCGTGATGACTTTTCTTTCCCTATTGTAAATTTTCCCTTTCTTGAAGGCGATATACCTCTAGCTCCCTCTTATCTACATTTCACAGTTAGTCAGATATGCTCGATTTCTGATTTTAATGATAAAAACCGTTTCATTACAGAACTAGAGGCTCCCAGGAGCCTGAATCGCTCACCTGATCTCTTATGCCAAAGTTTGAATAAATTTCACAAACTTTCAAGTATACAAAGTTGCAGAACAATCCTTTCAGTGGTTTCAGAGAAGATTTTTGGAAATCAGTTTGAATTGATAGAAAAAAAAAACAGTTAAAGGGCAATAAGTCCTATAAGAACCTTTTGATGCTGAAGTTGCTTCAGATTTTCTCTATCTCTTATACTTTTCGAGTTATAAGCCAAAAACAATGGTCTGACCCCCCTGTTCTATTTTTAGCAATGGCGGCCATGTTGGTTGGTCAACGTGTATATAATTCACAAACTTGGTAGAGGACATCCTAAAGATTAAGTATACCAAGTATCTATGCAATCCCTTCAGTGGTTTCAGAGGAGAAGATTTTTGAAAATCAGTTAAAATTGATGGAAAAAACAGTTAAAGGGGAATAACTCTTAAACGGCTGATCTGACAATTTTGACCCTGAAATGATTTTTGTAGATCTCAACGAGCCTAACAATTTTGCAATACTAACTTTTCCTCTAGCTCTAACGGTTTTTAAGATATAATCCAAAAACTGCTAAAATGGTCAATTTTGATGATTAAAGGGCAATAACTCCTATAAGGAGTCGTTTTACAACTTCGACTCAATGGAGAGATTTGTAGAGCTTTTGATGCTGAACATGGAAGGTTGCTTCGGATTTTTTCTATCTCTTATACTTTTCGAGTTATAAGCCAAAAACAATGGTCTGACCCCCCTGTTCTATTTTTAGCAACGGCAGCCATGTTGGTTGGTCGACCTGTATATAATTCACAAACTTGGTAGAGGACATCCTAAAGATTAAGTATACCAAGTATCTATGCAATCCCTTCAGTGGTTTCAGAGGAGAAGATTTTTGAAAATCAGTTAAAATTGATGGAAAAAACAGTTAAAGGGGAATAACTCTTAAACGGCTGATCTGACAATTTTGACCCTGAAATGATTTTTGTAGATCTCAACGAGCCTAACAATTTTGCAATACTAACTTTTCCTCTAGCTCTAACGGTTTTTAAGATATAATCCAAAAACTGCTAAAATGGTCAATTTTGATGATTAAAGGGCAATAACTCCTATAAGGAGTCGTTTTACAACTTCGACTCAATGGAGAGATTTGTAGAGCTTCTGATGCTGAACATGGAAGGTTGCTTTGGATTTTTTCTATCTCTTATACTTTTCGAGTTATAAGCCAAAAACAATGGTCTGACCCCCCTGTTCTATTTTTAGCAACGGCGGCCATGTTGGTTGGTCAACGTGTATATAATTCACAAACTTGGTAGAGGACATGCTAAAGATCAAGTATACCAAGTATCTATGCAATCCCTTCAGTGGTTTCAGAGAAGAAGATTTTTGAAAATCAGTTAAAATTAATGGAAAAAACAGTTAAAGGGGAATAACTCTTAAACGGCTGATCTGACAATTTTGACCCTGAAATGATTTTTGTAAATCTCAACGAGCCTAACAATTTTGCAATACTAACTTTTCCTCTAGCTCTAACGGTTTTCAAGATATAGTCCAAAAACTGCTAAAATGGTCAATTTTGATGATTAAAGGGCAATAACTCCTATAAGGAGTCGTTTTACAACTTCGACTCAATGAAGAGATTTGTAGAGCTTTTGATGCTGAACATGGAAGGTTGCTTCGGATTTTTTCTATCTCTTATACTTTTCGAGTTATAAGCCAAAAACAATGGTCTGACCCCCCTGTTCTATTTTTAGCAACGGCGGCCATGTTGGTTGGTCGACCTGTATATAATTCACAAACTTGGTAGAGGACATCCTAAAGATCAAGTGTACAAAGTTTCAAAGCAATCCCATCAGTGGATTCAGAGAAGAAGATCTTTGAAGAAAAGTTAACGACGGACGACGGACGACGGACGACGGACGCCTAACGATGACAATAGCTCACATGACCCTTCGGGTCAGGTGAGCTAAAAAATACTAAAACAAGGTTATTGATACCACAAACTAGTCAAATCTTTAACAAAATTCGTTCATACATATAAATATAGGTATCTTATTGAAAAAAATAATGTACGCGTCGATTTCTGATTTTCAAAGGTATATTACATCCTGAATGGTATGGAAATGTTTATAAAGCTTGGAAATTCAAAAACAATCCTTTAGACATGGTAATTTGGCTTAAAAATATATTAAAAAAAGGATACGAGTTTGAAGGTTTAGTTAACTCTTTAAATTTTGTGTTTTTGGTAAAATATTGATAATTTGATTATAACTGTAAAACTTTAATTTATAACCTTTTGACTATGGTTTCATTTTTAAGCATTACAGCGATAAAATATGTCTGTTTTGTGTGATGATACACAATGTAGCACTAAATCATTTGTCGTTTGAAGTGTTCTGTCGGATTTAGAATCGATGTTTTTATTTTTTTTATCAGTCGAAATATGATTCTTAGCTAGCTGTCAGTAGCGACAATTGCTCTCAAGAGTGTTCCTTAACGTCTCGTTGTTCTCGTATAGTGCTCTTGTCTCAGGTTCTCTCCTGATGAATTGGACTTTTATCGATTTGATTTTTAGTGTTAATTTTGTGCTTTGTACAAGATTATCAATAAGGGGAAGATTGGGCCCAAAAAACTAGTTTAACCCCGCCACATTTTATATGTGCCTGTCCTAAGCCAGGAATCTTTGTCAAAGCATTGGTTTGTCGCTGTCATCTATCTGTTTATTGTTCGATGTCCAGAAATGGGTCTTTCGTTGATAATTTAGGGATTGGTCTTGAAACTTATGTATCTTGGGCCAATGCAAGACGGCGAGCAGCGACCAAAGGTCATGTTGAAGACTGCTGTCTGTTTTCCAATTTCCGTTTCGTGTCGCGTACATTTAATCGTCTATTAGTATAGGTCAAATGGGTTTAACAAACTCTGTTCGCCATGAGCCATGATGATTACTTGCATCGTGGGGGTATTAATTTAGGTACTTTGATACTTCCATGCTTGCACTGACAGAAGTAACATGTGCACTAGTAATCAGACAATTAACAGGACACCGTTAGTCATCAACCCTAACGGCATGTAGAACCATAAAACTTGACTTGAACTTTTATTTGACCGCAGACATACAATAAATCAATATTAAATAGCGATATCTACATCTCCCCTTGTCTTTAAATATATTAATGTCTATTTGTAAGAAATTAAAACTGAACTAGAAAATTGATTGGAAACAAAAACAAATAAATGGTACCGTACGTCAAAATCATTTATCACGATCACAAGGTTACTAATTATCAAAACTAGTTAAGTTAAAACATACATGACATACATGTATAACCTACAGACTGTCACATAAATATGTAATTATTATTGGTTCACTGTCAAATCGAGCCTCTCTGAGACTTGCTTTTACGCCTATAATATTATTCTTTTGAGTATGCAGCTTCTTAAAAATATCTTTTACGTACTCATCATATATCATAAATGTTTCAACGCTAAATGTGATGACAACAAAAAATGCTCACAGCTCATTAATAAATACTTCCGCTGGGTTTCAGATCCAAGACCTTCCATACTTTGAATTAAATTCAGAAAAACTAACAAGTTAATCAATAGCAAAGCGAAAAGGTTGATACTATTAAAGTTAAAGATCCCCAAAAAGCATCAGGACCAGATAGTGTCCTTCATGGAATGCTTAAAATACATTTTTTTTTTAAATACCATTCCCCTTTAATTAATATTTATTAAATATTAATATAAAGGGGAACTTCAATTTTTTTAGGATTAAATTTGCCGTTCCCCTTAACGGCTTTTTTTTTCGCCATCTCATATATCCCCAGGAACTTGAGATAAAGGACACAACGGATTCTAGGAATTCTGCTCATCTCGAAATTGACTCTCAAGGAAGACTTTCAACAAGGCTCTTTGACAAACGTGATGACTTCACCTTTCCAATCGTAAACTTTCCCTTCTTGTGTTGCAACATTCCGTCCGCTCCAGCTTATGGAGTTTACGTATCTCAATTGATTCGTTACTCCAGAGCGTGCGGGACTTACAGCGATTTCCTTTGCAGAGCGACACGTCTGACGCAAAAATTGCTCACACAGGGTTATGTTGCTCCTCGGTTGCTGTCTTCACTCAAGAAATTTTACGGAAGACATCATGCACTTATAGACAAATATGGGATTTCGATCTCTCAGATGAGTGCAGATGTTGGTTTGTCTTAGGTTTTATGTTTTGTCTTCCTTTACCGGATTTGACACGCTGAATGGACTATTGGCAACGCGACGGGTGTGCTATAGCAAGCAGGAACTGCTTACTCTTCCGGAGCACCTGAGTTCACTCATGTTTCGACTGGAGTTTGCGTTGTTGATTGATATTTAGTTATTTCGTGTTTCCATGTTTTACATGTTGTCTGTTTTTGTCCCGTTCTTGTTGGTGTTTACTGGTTTTGCGAAAACCTTAGTGAATTGACAAATAAAACTGTTTTAGATTTTTGGCATGTGTATGGATGATGAAAATCACAGTATCGGCGTGGTTATAAAGTACAGAATTAAAAACTTTTAATGCAATTTGTAGAAAAATCAGGTTTCAAGTCCCATGACAAAAGCTTTTAAGGGAAATTATGATACATGTAGAGGTTTTAAGACAGATGACTGAAAAGGAAAAAGACTTCTCGAGCACATCACATCGCCGGATTGTCAAAATATCTCTCCAGCTTTAATATTTTGCTGAGTTTTTGTGACAAGGTGTTGGTTTTAGTCGATCTTTTGCATAACAGGAAGTCGATCTCATGGATTTCTTTGCATGACATTCGGTTATGCATGAGCACGATTGGTGGCGGTGATAAAGAAGGAATGTGTCCATGGGACACATATGCCCCCCCCCCCCCGCTAGGCAACAAACAGGAAGTACATGTCCGACAGACCTGAAAGTCGCTAAGGACGTACAGTTTGTCATAGTGATCCATCCTACCAAGTTTCAAAATGTACAGTTTCTGAGAAAAGTTTGACGGAAATTTCCAAATTTATTTTTATATCAGCCTAGTCATAAGCAAGAAGTAGATGTCCGACAGGTCTCAAAATCGCTTAGGACATATAGTTTGTCATACTGAAAAATCCTATTAAGTTTCAAATCATTCCCATGTACGGTTCCTGAGAAAAGCTTGACGGAAATTTTCAGTCATGTTCACATATTTTCACATCGGCCTAAGTCTCAAACAGGAAGTAGATTTCCGACAGGTCTCAAAATCGCTTAAGACATATAGTTTGTCATACTGAACAATCCTACCAAGATTCAAATCATTCTCATGTATCGATCCCGAGAAAAGCTTGACAGAACTTTTCATAGTCATGTACGTTAACACATTTTCACATTGGCCTAAGTCCCAAACAGGCAGTAGATGTCCGACAGGTCAAAAAATGGCTTAGGACGTATAGTGGGTCATACTGAACCATCCTACCAAGTTTCAAATCATTCTCATGTACGGTTCCTGAGAAAAGCTTGACGGAAATTTGCACGGACGGACGTACGTACGGACGGACATGAGTAAAACTTAATGCCCTCCGACATGTCGTCGCGGGGGCATAAAAACCTTAACGGGTGTTAGAATTACAACAAAGTTCCAGACAAAAAAAAAAAATGCTACGCCTGACCCCGGCGCCTGACGCGAGTTTCGCTTATTCAAGACTCATCAAAGGCGCTCTAGCCAAAATATTGAAAAATGTATGTTGATGTTATAGCGAGCATAGCTCGTAGTGGGCACGAAGTGCCCGCGAGAGCGGAGAGCTCTACAGCAAGTTCCCGCGAAAATTTGCCTAATGCTGATATTGATTTTTTTGTCCAGATATGCTAATCAAAGGAATCCGGAGGTCAATCGCCCCTAGCATCTCGTCCCAAATTGAACGTTCTAGAAAATGCACCAAAATAAAAATAACTACGATGATTTCAGATTTTATATCATTGCATCGATTCGAAATTAAATCTTTTTATTCGTTCATTAAAAATGTTTACAATGACACTTTAAACACGTTAACTTTATATGTCTTCGGTTAAAAATTGATCAATCATAATTCATTCGGAAATTTACCAAAACGCACCTCGCAGATGTTTTTACTTTTAGGTAAACAAATGACTAGTAAACAAATGTTTTAGAATCAAAGTGTCCACGTCTTTGCGGGAATGGGGTTCTTTCGATGTGATACTTTGATTTCTAAAAGATTTTATTACTCGTGGAACTCCGTCATATGATCACGAGAATCCATCTGTTCTGTTTCATGTTGTAATGTGGAGAGTTTTTTTTTCACATGTATTTAGAAAAATATTTGTCAACCAATCCATTATGCTGTGCTCGCAGTTAGGCAATGCCTAATATTTCATATTATTAGCTAACTGATAAAAAGAAAAATCCAAGGGATCCTACCATTTATTGTATTCGCACGAATTAAGGCGTGACAGTTAATTGTCAATAAACATTATCTACCACCCATTGAGGAGTGGCTCACAAGAGAAACACGGTATTAACATATATTGTTTGTGTTATTTATAGAGTGCTTTATTCAATTATTGTCTAGTCGATATATTTAATTTTGAACCACTTCGGACGCTCGTGTTAAATTCTATTCGAACCGAGTAAAATATTACAAGAAAGACAATTCGAAATAAAGTATCGCATAGGCGGTAAAATGTACCACCAAATCAATAAAAAATATCGCATAGGCGATAAAAAATATCGCCTATGCGAGAAATGAAATCGCATTGTCGACTAAAATGTCGCCTAGGCGCTACATTTTATCACCTAGTCGTCATTTAAATTATTTTGAACCTTTTGGTACACCATATAGGGGTACGGAAAACATTTTGGTCGATTATCGGATACAAATAGAAAAATATGGCCCCTCGTTATTTCGCAAACCAACTTAAAATTGAAGTTCTTGCTACATTTTATGAGCTCTCAAAGATCGCATTAGCACTACAAGGTCCCTTTCAAATAAGATGAAAGTCCAATGGATTCTAAAAGCTTTCTTCCAAATGCAATTCTTTCTACGTTTAGTAAAAGCACATGGGTTGTGGAACTTGAGACATGGCCTCTTGTGACTAATGAAACTTGTTAACGAACAGAACGGACGTTATACAGAAGCAATGCTCCTTGTGGGCGGTCTTGTGTTACAAACTGGTTAAATCCAGTAGATTTCACGAATGCATGTTGTTTACCAGTGTTTGTGTTTGTATTTATAGATTGTACTAGATCAATGACTTCCATTGATGGCTAGCTGCCAGTCGTGAATCACCACTTCAGTGAAGGTGTTTACCATGTTGTGCATACCTAGTTCTATTAGCAGGTAAGAATATAAAATAAGATTCATAATTAAAGTGCTTAGAAAAAAAACATTTACGTGAAGTATAGGTAAAAACTACGGTTCATATCTGGAGCAGTCAAATAAACTAAAATAATTTAAAAGATTCATTCCTAAAATTTAAATCTTCTTCAATTTGATCCGAGACTCGAAAGCATGTTTTAGTGTCCCTATTGACTATTTTTTCGATAAAAACATTAAATACTTTAAATTGATTTATATATACGATTCATAATCATATCTGATTAAAGTGACCAACTTCATATAGCAGATAAGTTGGCTAAATATGTCAAAGTTTAGCTTTAGGAACAAAATGTTTTACGTTGCTTGGTTTAACCTGCTTTGTCGTACTATGAATGATGAAGGGTGTTTTTTCCTTGACAATAATCCAAATTTTATTCATTAACAAATTTGTTAAATTTGTTATGTTTTATGTGAAGCCTTTGGCTAAAAATACAAATTCTTCTCCTTTATCTGACTAGCTAACATGCATTTTCACGCTTATTTTAGTTTCACAATTTTGTTTCAAGTCTTAGGCAGTTCTTATCAGTTTAACCTATATTTTCATGGTTGTATTTGTCGCCGGATATGTTGTGCACTGAATTGGTCTTTAGCAACGCGACCGGTGTATTGGAACAAACAGGAACCGCCAAGGCTCCCTGAGCGCACGAGTTCATCTCTTTACAACTTAAATTGCGTTGCTTGTGTCAATTTTGGGGTTATCGTTTGGCCTTTTCGGACTAACGAATTCAAATGACACATTAGTACTTCTCTGCTTGGTAACTTTCTGCAATCACAGTATGTATGAAGTAACATCTTTGTCATGTTTGTTAATTGAGTAATCAGAAGGTAGGACGAAGCCCTATACAGTCTATGAAACAAGCTACCAAAACTCTATCATTTTGATAAAGGCTCTGATCTCTATTTCCATCAGCAAATCTCTATAGCTCATAATCCGACATGTGGTTTTAATGAACTCATGCTGTGAAAACCAACAGTATCATTCAAGTAGTGAATATTAAAAATTAAAAAAAAAAAATTTCATCCAAAAACATTGACCAAATCACCATCTCTTTCATAAAAAGAATCGATGAAAAAAATAAAAAATAGAAGTTTAAGCACATAAAAAATATTACACAGTTGTCTATACTTCTGCTAAAATTTCAAAATAAGAACTTCAAATGGAAGAAAGGTGCTCAAGCAAAATGTAATATGATCATCATGAAATGTAAAGATTGTAGAGGTCCAGCTGTGTTTTGATGGTCTTGCAAGTGGTTAATGATATAATTCATAATTGGATTTAGGGAAGTAAAGATAAGAAATATTTGACTTTGGTAGCTTATTTCATAGACTGTATACTATTTGGACTGGAATTGAATTGTATGCATTTCATCTTGACCTTGGGCCAATCGCAAAACAGCGAACAGCGCCTTCTGACCTTGTTGAAGTCTGCTGGCTGTTATTCATTGTGGTCTTTTTTTAATTGCCACTTGTTTATGCGTCGCGTACACTTATTCCACATCTCATTATCTTCTATTTTCTAATGAAAGAAAAAACAAAAAGGGAAGAAAGAAAGAACACGACCCACTCAAGAGAATCTATAACCCTTGGTTTATGATCAGCGAAGATGAATCAAACACCCATTCAAATATTCATATAAAAGTTATCACACCTCCTTGCTTACGTCTGAAAAATTCCTTCCTTCCTACACTATTACGTATTACCCCTACTTTGAACGTTCTTGACAGATGCACATGTTATGTCTCGTAGTAGTAATTGGGTTACTGGTATAGGGGCTACGTCCTACATTCTGATAACTCAATTAACAAAGTTGTTACTTCATACACACTGTGGTTGCAGAAAGCGGCAGTTCAGTGAGCTCGCTTTTGTGGTGGTTGAATAAGAGGGCACCATACATCACCGAAACTTTGGCAGAGAACATATCAATACGCTTTGATAGATACGAATAATTTATCTATCCTATCTTTTTATTTTTCAAGTATGTTGGCTGCTTGGCTTCCTGTTTTGGGATACTTTTCAAACTTTACGTTCTTTTTCAGATAACAAATAGTATTTCTAGGAAACCTTCATGCAACATGGCCTTTCTTACTCAAATCGCCGAAATCACAGACTATTTATACCTCAGCAGTGCTACGGCCATTACAAGACAAAGACTTTCGATGCTGGGTATAACCCATGTTATAAACTGCACATTGGATGTTCCCAACTTAAATGTTCCCGGAATTCAGAGCACTCAGATTCACGTAGACGATCATCCACAAGCTCGATTAGATTTACATTTCGACCGCGTTGCAGACGAGATCAGCAATGTAGCCTCGCGTGGCGGGAAAATTATAGTCCATTGCGTGGCAGGGGTTAGTCGATCTGCCACGCTTTGTATAGTTCATTTAATGAAATACCAAAGAATGACTTTACTGCAAGCATACGAGTATGTAAAGAGACGAAGGTCTATGATTCGCCCAAATACAGGATTTTGGAGGCAGATGATCGAATACGAGCGAAAACTTTATGGTCGAAATACAGTCAGAATGATCAATACGAATTATGGACTGGTCCCAGACGTTTATAAAGAGTATGCAGCAGTTTCTACTAGCCAAGTACGAAATCCTGTTTTTGTCCCGTCTACATCTTATTCGAGATCGTATGGAAGACATCGGTTTGGATATTAGGGAACTCAAGTTTTTTCTACTCAGTAAAATCTTAGTCTACAGGTTGACTGTTTCAGTAGAATAAATTCATATAAAGTTTAAACATGACTTTTCATGTCATTACAAATGTAAGGATATTTTTAAGGTGATTGTTTCGAGTAAATGTACAAAATTGTGAACAAGCATACTCATCAATGAAAAAAAAACTCTATGCAAGTTATACAGAATCTAATTTCGAACTTTTTCATATTGGGTAGCAAGTCTTAGTAGATAAAACTCTATGATATATTAACTAAACTACTAAATTATTTAATTCTCCAGACGACGATAAAGAAACCAATATAGATCTGGATGCTGGTGTTATTTATTTATTTATTCTGTAGATATATTGTTGTTTTGTTGGTTGTATACTTATTAATATATTAAAAAGTTGTTATTTTTGGAACACGTTTTCTTAGTAAAAATGTCTGCAAAGAAGGAAGCAATCTATTATCATATTCTGATAGCAACGCTATTTGCAAATCTAAAAACTTGAGGGAGAGATGGGGGTCCTGATCACGGTTCACGGAAATAACATTTGAATTTCACAGTTCACAGTAGTCCAGATGATCATGACGTCTTTCTTTTTTTTGTCATTTGGACTTTTTTAGATCCCAAGAGAAGGAAGCCAAACGTCAAAGTTTATAAAAGGCTTTCGAGACGGCACAATTATTTGGACTAAGTTCACAGGAAATTAGCAAATATTTTAGAAAATTCCCATAATCACAATTCACAGGAAATATTGCCACTGTAAAATTCTGTGGAGGCACCAATCACAGATCACGGACAAATGTTTGAGCCTAGAACGGATCACAGACAATGCCCTCATCACATTTACGAATAATTGTTTGCCTGAATCACAATTCACAGAAAATTCAAATGGACGATCACGCATCACGAAATTACTCCACCCCCCTCCCCCTCAGAGATGCAAATCATATGTTTGAACGTCGTATATTACATTTGTTCTTCTTCTTTTAAATTAATATAATTCCAGGAAAAGTAATATAGATCGTAAAATAAATGCACATGGCTCAACATCCATAAAAATCTTTTACTAAATAAGAAACTAAAAACAGTCAGCAACCTTCAACGTAAGCAAGTGGTCGCTTCAAAGCTTTTATAAAGAAAGAAGATACTGAAAAATAGCCCAGTCCTTGTTTTGCTCCGCCAAAGTTAAGAGGCAACATGTTTGGAAGAGTAAACCTTGGATGAAAGGGATGTAGAATATTTCAAAACTGTAAAATACTAACACTTTCATCAAATGGTTTTGTTAGTGTAAATCTTAACCTAAGGTTCGTCCAATCCTACCCAAGACATACATGTATTTTGATTTTATTAAAAGTCAGTTGCGATATCGACAGTAAAATGACACGTTGACATGTTTTGATTGGAATACAAAAACTACGTATAAAGTAATAAATAATGTGGCCGGAGTGTCATAAATCGGTCCAATTTTGTGTTTCGTGTAGAACAATCAACATGATCAAGATAGGACCTTTCTGAAGTCTTGCGGGTATTCGATCACAGGGACTTGCTCCCCTCTATCAATATTTTGTTAGAGTCAATGTGCGGTAGGAAAAAAGTTTTGCTCCCCTCTATCAATATTTTGTTAGAGTCAATGTGCGGAAAAATAGTCCTACCGCACATTGACTCTAACAAAATATTGATAGAGGGGAGCAAGTCCCTGTGATTCGATCATATTACCCTCCCTCTTTTAACATGTTTAATTAGGGTGATTTTCTGCATCTCTGTCAACGTATTAGGCTTTTACCTCAAGACAATCAAAATAATTAATCGTCTTAGCACGAATACTGTTGATAAAAGTTACTGAAGTTGACATTCTATACAAGAAGCTAAGTAGTTTACCAATGAACTTACATAGTCATGACGATAGAACGGATAATTATTGATATAATGAAGCAAAGAGATCAGAGAGAATACAAGAGAACAGACACATAAGTCATATTCGATCAAATGTCCACGAATTAGCGATCAATGTCGCAAAAATAGATGTAGACATTAATAATTAAAGAATGACATGAACTAAAATAGTTGCTAAAAAAGAACTAAAAGAAAAAAAAATCACATTGTCTTGCAATTGATATTTTGTTTTTGCATAATACAAAATATCAATTGCAAGACAATGTGTTGTTTTGTGGGACAACTTGTTTTTACAGACAAACAGAAAGTAGAGATGCAACATTCCTCAAATCAATATTGGCAACATGGGACGCCATAAAGAAGTTGCATACATAGCAAATACCGATTCATTGTGATGCATAGTTCCTTCAAAATATTTGTTTCGAAATGACACTGACATATCCTACGGAGGTAAAAAAAAGACTAGTACCATATTGCCTCTCTTTTTCAATGCAGTAATATCATATTTCATCTATATTTGTAAGACAACCGGTTTTTTTTTACTTGTACTGCTCATGGTCGATATCCTCGGTGCTGCTTTAGCTTTCGTGTTCCAAATTTTTTTGGTTATGGGTAAGTTTCGTTTTTTGACCTTCCAATGTTTTGATTCAAAAGGCTGCTGATAAGAGGTTACTCCTTGAAATATGCATATATACCGTCTTTGTATATTTAAGACCAGAGTACACAAACAGGGATAACCAATCTCAAAAGTCTTATACAGTTGACATGATAAAGTTATAACCAATGGGGGGGGGGGGTGTAACTCAAAGTATTTTAGGGTACAGATGTGCGGCTCAGAAATTTTATACCCACCCCATTCATATATTGGCCTGCTTAAAAAAAAACACCCATTCATATATTTCTAATGCATTTGAAATTACACAGAATATGCTTAAACTGTACATGTTTTATAGATATTCTATTAAAATCAACGTTTGAATGGTAAAAGTTATCAAATGCATGTACAGTTAAGGTTACAAGGAGGAGAACGTGGATGCTCAGTCACTCTTTTTCCATTGATATATGACATTTGTGAAAAGTATACCCTATCATATATGCAACATCTGAAATTTCCACCCTTTTCACATATTGAGCAACCCGAAAAGTAGACCCTTTTGGGCCGCACATATGTATCTACCTTTATAATGGAAGTTACCCCCCCCCCCCCCGTTTGTGGTTATAACAATTCGAAGAAACTGAAATATACAATGGTCCTTACATGGTACATGCATATGAAATTAAAATAATCTTTTGTGGTGTATTTTCATGTTTTGCACTGAGTAGACATCTTAAATAAAATTTGAAATGATAATCCAAGTGATGTTGGACTGGTTAAATCAGTGGAGGTATATACACCAAGCAAACAAAGTATAACGTATATATCCTTAATGACCAAAATGCAACAAAAAACTATGACAGTTGGTTTTCAAGTGTTCAAGTGTCTGTTTTTGCAACAATTACTGAACCATGAAATTGATGGTGAGGGTATAATTTGATGAATTTATATATAAAGTTTCATGGTGATATCAACCACACTTTCTTCATTTGGGACAGTCGGACAAACAAATGAACCTTAACACTGTATGGCCCTTTTTTTATTGCAGGTGCAACTAACTAAAATCCTTTTTAATGCCACTGCAATGAAATAGGATTTTAGTAAGTTCTATCATACAAAAGTCAATGCATGCTAGAACATGCAAAAATAAAACCAGTAGCAGTTCCATAAACATAAATGATATACTTAATAAATCAATTTCCATAACTTTACATACCATTTATTGACACAATGTACATATATAAATCTGCTATTTAATAACTAGTGAACCATTTTCAAAGCTTTTTATAAAGTTATGCAATAAATTTGACAATAAAAGACGAAACGAAGTGTACTAATGAATGTGAACAATTTGTAAAGATTTACTTCAAACATCTCAGATATTATGTTGCATCAATGCATTCAGAATTGACAAATGTTTTTTCTTTACAAAATAAAATAAATTATATAACTTAAGAGCCAATCTGTGAGAAAACCATGCAATTTTGTTCCAAACCAATATTTTCATATCAACCTAAGGGATGGTTTAACTAAAAGACCTTCATAAAAGACTTATTGAGGCAAAACATTTTTTCCGGGAAATTCAAGATGGCCGACCTACAGGGCTCATCAGTATTCCTTGCTTTCGTTACAAAATCAGCTTGAACAATTACAAAACCTCATGTATTTCAATGTTTCTTTTGGTCCATTTATCCTCAAATTATTAAAAAATTAACAGTAAATATTTAAAGGGTAATACCTTTGCCTTCAAAATAGATGAACATTTTAAAAATCTTAATAACCATTACCCAGCATCCCTAGGGGGTGACATTGGCAATTTTCCAAATTGTAAAAAAACATCAAAATACTTGAATTTTAGCATTGTTTTATGTCTAAGGCAGGCTCTTTAAATCAAATTCACTCCCATATTCTTTAACAAAAGGCTTTAATGTCAAACATATCAAAAAATAGAGCTCGGCTCATGCTTTATGGCATCGCTACAAGTCACAGAAGTGGGTCAGTCTCACATTTTGATAGAAAATTTCCTATTTTTTGACCACATTTGTTAGAACATGCTTGTGTTCAATTTCAAACAAAGTGCATTTTTAATAAGTGACAAGATAGTTTGTTACAATACAAATAAATGTAACTGTCCTCGAGTTGCGGAAAAAGTGCAATTCGAGAGTCAAATTGGTGTATTTTTCAAGAATAATTGAAAATTTGAAGATATTGTCAATTTTTTATGATGAAGGCAGATCCATAATAAATCCAGTCAAAAGTTCTGATCATTGATCCAAAAGAATGCTCTTTTGTCTCTTAGAAATAATGTTTTCAAATATGTTAGCTGTCATAATTTTCATGATAGAGGCATCCAAAAATGGCATTTTGTCATTTTCGTCATAGTCACAAAACGTGCTTCTGTGCCATTTTGGAGACATTTGTTTTACAGAAGTTGTTGAATGAATAGTTAACAATTTGATTATTTCTTCAATTTGCTCTTGTTTGCACTCAAACAAAGAATTTCAAATGAATCTGTCAAAAGGTGCCTGTTAAATGTTCGTTCAAAGTTGGCAAAAAGCATTATATGACCAAAAACATTACGGACCCCCCAAAAAACTAAGTAAAAAAAAAGTTGTTTACTGAAAGGTATCTGAGACGATGTCTTATAGTTTTAACCATATGAAAAGAAGTGTAAAAAAATGCATTGCCGGGTACACATTTTTTTTCAAATTTTTTTCGGACTTAGTTTTTTTTAAGGTACATAGCAATTTCAGCCGCATGACATATTTTGTCATTTTTGACCAAATTTATCTAAGTCAACTTTATACAGATTCTTTTGATATTGATTGCTGACATGCAGACATAAGCATAGTTTAAAATAAATAGAAACACTTTTCCCTGTATAGAACAACTTTAAAAAAAAATTCTACCAAATGGGCCCAGAAGCTCATTTTCGGACTTTGACGATAATGGCCAAATGCCACTTTTTGAATGCCTCTATCATGGAAATTATGACAGCTAACATATTTGAAAACATTTTTTCTAAGAGACAAAAGATTATTCTTTTGGATCAATGATCAGAACTTTTGACTGGATTTATCATGGGTCTGCCTTCATCATCAAATATTGACAATATCTTCAATTCATCAATTATTCTTGAATAATACACCAATTTGACTGTTAAATTGCACTTTTTCCGCAACTCGAGGACAGTTACATTTATTTGTATTGTAACAAACTATCTTGTCACTTATTAAAAATGCACTTTGTTTGAAATTGAACACAAGCATGTTCTTACAAATGTGGTCAAAAAATAGGAAATTTTCTATCAAAATGTGAGACTGACCCACTTCTGTGACTTGTAGCGATGCCATAAAGCATGAGCCGAGCTCTATTTTTTTATATGATTGACATTAAAGCCTTTTGTTAAAGAATATGGGAGTGAATTTGATTTAAAGAGCCTGCCTTAGACATAAAACAATGCTAAAATTCAAGTATTTTGATGTTTTTTTTACAATTTGGAAAATTGCCAATTTCACCCCCTAGGGATGCTGGGTAATGGTTATTAAGATTTTTAAAATTTTTATCTATTTTGAAGGCAAAGGTATTACCCTTTAAATATTTACTGTTCAATTTTTAATAATTTGAGGATAAATGGACCAAAAGAAACATTGAAATACATGAGGTTTTGTAATTGTTCAAGCTGATTTTGTAACGAAAGCAAGGAATACTGATGAGCCCTGTAGGTCGGCCATCTTGAATTTCCCGGAAAAAATATTTTGCCTCAATAAGTCTTTCATGAAGGTCTTTTAGTTAAACCATCCCTTAGGTTGATATGAAAATAACGGTTTGGAACAAAATTTAGGATTTTGCATGGTTTTCTGGCAGATTGGCTGTTAATCTAGATTCTTTGTCCCACATACGATATTGCATACAACTACTCAGCTCTATACCTAAACGCTTTCAGTATTTCGCCTTCATTAAAAAAATTCTTTAACACAAAAGTAGACCGAGATGGAACAACGGATTCAATTTTCATGAATTGAAAATCAAACTTGAACTTTTAGCATTTAAAAAAACCCATTGAAAATTCAATGTCACTACACTGAAAATCCTCGACAAAAGATGAGGATGTAACAGTAACAGTTGCTGTGTAATGTTGATGGATTACCATATCCATACCATAAGTTTCTGAGATATAAAACTTTACTCTTAAAATGTATTGAAAACTGTCAGTTTATAAACTGAAAATCCAAGTTAAGGTCAAAAGATAAAGATGCAACTGTATTTAACTAAATGTACAATTGTGGTAAAGGCATACCTGAGACTTACAGTAATTATGACCCAACTGCGTATGTGGATCGGCCATATAGTTTTACCCTTGTCCGTCCGTAACACTTTGGTTAAGTTCTTGGTTAAGGTCCATTACTCAGATACTAGATGTTGGGGGTAAATGATATTTCACCAATAGATTGGTCTTGGGTAGGGCTACAACACCAACTAGAAATTAGGTCATTGTGACCTATATTTTATGCATGAACGACTTTGGTTAAGTTCTTGGTTAATATCCATAACTTAAAAACTAGATGTTGGAGGTCAATGATATTTCACCACTAAATGTGTCTTGGAAAGGACTACACCACCCACTAGAAATTAGGTCACTGTGACCTATATTTTATGCATGAACGACTTGGGTTAAGTTGTTGGTTAAGGTACCTAACTTGGATTCTAGATGTTGGGGGTCATTTCACCACTAAATGTGTCTTGGGTAGGACTACATCTCCCACTGGAAATTAGGTCACTGTGGCCTATATTTTATGCATGAACGACTTTGGTTAAGTTCTTGGTCAAGGTCCATAACCCAGATTATACACATTGGGGGTCAATGATATTTCAAGAACGGGAGGGGCATCCTTTGCCTCATAGACACATTTTCTAGTTGAAATATGAGACTACGTGTACTTACATAAAACTAACATTCATAGTTAACATGACCACCATTCATTTTATAGTATGCAGACTAATGACAGACGACAAAATCTCACATGACATCGAATTTCTTCAGATTCAGAAGTTTGCATATAATAGACTTTCTAAAAGAGAAAGCATATAAAAAAAATAGGTCAAACTATCTATTATCTTCAGATTAAACTAAAGGCTCCCAGGAGCCTGAATTACCCTTTTTACAAAAGCTTGATAAAACAAGAAACTGTGTCACACAGTGTTCCGCCATTTATATTTATGACAAATTTATCTATACCTGAGGGTAAATCTGATTTAGAACAGAAAAATCAAATCATGCATTGTGCTAAGCATTACTAGGTGTATCTATCATACCAACATGGTTGCTGTGGCACTTGTTAGTAATCAGGAAATGAACTTTAACCATTCTTCTGTAAGTGGTCACCTATGCATAAAATACTAGGTAAAAGCCGGAACCCGAAGCATTCATTGTGTTAAGAATCATTAGGTGTATCTATCATACCAATATGGTTGCTGTGGCACTTGTTAGGAATTAGGAAATGCACTTTAACCATTCTTCTGTAAGTGGTCACCTATGCATAAAATACTAGGTAACAGCCGGAACCCGAAGCATTCATTGTGTTAAGAATCACTAGGTGTATCTATCATACCAATATGGTTGCTGTGGCACTTGTTAGGAATTAGGAAATGCACTTTAACCATTCTTCTGTAAGTGGTCACCTATGCATAAAATACTAGGTAAAAGCCGGAACCCGAAGCATTCATTGTGTTAAGAATCATTAGGTGCATCCACCATTAAAAACGAAAGAATATGGAATATGTACCAGAAAGACACGGTCCACATATTCAAATGATTTAATAAATGTACAATAGCAAAATTTCACTGCGTGTGAAGCGCTTTTCTGGATTAACCTTCATCAGACACGCTAGGAGTAGAAAACTTGGAAAACCGGTAGAATATTAGATTTGATAAAACAAAAACAGAAGCCAAAAAATATTACAACAATGACCAAACAAATAAATTTATCATTTTTTAAAGAAATAACTAAAGTTTGTCAAATTTTGGAAATATGTAAAGTATGTCTTTCCAACACATATCCCAGTACTCGAAAATATAAAAGAGCATACAACTAAAGCACGGGGAATCTTTCTACGACCTCCACACGGCACTAAAGTCAAACTCTGAAATAATATTAAAAACGAAAGAATATGGAATATGTGCCAGAAAGACACGGTCCACATATTCAAATGATTTAATAAATGTACAATAGCAAAATTTCACTTGTCAATAAGCAGAAATGGACTTCAAACCATTTTTCAGTAAGTGCTCATCCAAGCGGAAAATATAGGTCACAGCCAGCATCCAAGCATCTTTTGTACTTAGCATCACTAGGTGTATCTACCATACCAATATGGTTGCAGTGGCACTTGCCAGAAAGCGTGAATTTGGGAATTAGGGGAGTTGGGACAGACAGACCGACGGACAAACACACCCCAGCACTATATGCCCCTCTACTTTTGTAGGTGGGGCATAAGAAATGTAGTTTTTGTCTCGCCTGCGAAGCAGAGCGGGACATAGGTGTTACTTTACCGGCGGCGGCGACGGCGGCGTTAACTTTTTGGAAAAGTTTTATGAGCACCTCCATATCTCAAGAACTATAAGTCCTAGGTTGATGAAACTTGTTATGCATATGCCCCAGTAGTAGCTTAGCACAGTTGCATCCCCATCTTTTGACCTTGACCTTGATTTTCCGGTTGAGTGACTTTGACAATTTTCAATACATATAATAGCAATGGAAAAGTTTTGCGATCACCTTCATATCTCAAGAACTATAGGTCCTAGGTTGATGAAACTTGGTATGCATATGCCCCAGTAGTAGCTTAGCACAGTTGCATCCCCATCTTTTGACCTTGACCTTGATTTTCCGGTTGTGTGACTTTGACAATTTTCAATACATATAATAGCAATGAAAAAGTTTTGCGAGCACCTCCATATCTTAAGAATTATAGGTCCTAGGTTGATGAAACTTGGTATGCATATGCCCCAGTAGTAGCTTAGCACAGTTGCATCCCCATCTTTTGACCTTGACCTTGATTTTCCGGTTGAGTGACTTTGTTTATTTTTATTGCATATATTTGCAATGTTTAAGTTCTATAAACATCTTTTGATCTCAGAAACTGAAAATCAATGTAAATTCAAAATATAGTGGAAGTAAGAAAGAATAATTGTTTCTGATGGTGCCGTCAGGCGAGACATACTTTAGTGTTAACTCTTGTTCTAAATAACCGCTTGTTATGTGAGCTGTGTCAAGTACACTTATTCCACATCTCATTATTTTCTATTTTACAAATCCTCCAATGCTGAAAAGAGAAATTTGTTTAAGATTTTCTCTCTCTTAGGCTATCAAGTAAAAACTATGGCCTGACCCCCTGTTCCATTTTTAACGGCAATGTTGGTTGGGTCAGTTTCACAAAAAATGTTATAAAACAATATATAAAGTATAAGGCTGTCTTGCAATGGTTGGGCTAATTTTTCGGCCCCCCCCCCTTTCCCCTGGTCTTCCATTTCATTGTTCCATTGTTTCCCACCCCACCCAACACCCCATATTTCATTTATCATCATCATTTCATGTTCATTTTATCATCTTTTTCAATTTCAACACCTTTGAAAAATCTATAAAGGGTTGCTAGGGCGTAAAACACCAACTCACACACCCACTCACTCAAGCAAAGTTTGGGGAAAGTTTGGCTCACAAGATTTTAAATTAAACACATACGTAATGTATAAGTGACAAACTCATATTATTATGCAGCTTTGTCGATAAATGAGAATAAGACTTTAACCTTCCACAATTCTAAGTGGTAGTCATGTTAATAGGCAGATCACAGACAGCATCTAAGCATCTATTTGCTCAACATCTCAAGGTGCACCTACCATAGCAATATGGATGATGTGGTACTTGTCAGTAGAATAAAAGGACTAAAACCATTATCTCCTGTAATTGGTCAAAAAGTAGGTTACAGCCACCACCCCAAGCATGCATCATGCTTAATGTCTCTATTCCAAATATGGTTGATATGTCACTTTTCTGTAAGCAGGAATTTACTATATGGTATCGTAAGGTGATTTTGATACCTATTTTTGAACGTGCACCTGCAGACCATGCGCAAGCCTTCTTCCTATACAAAATTTAGGTCAACTCACCGACATCCTCAGAAATGCTTCTTTAACATTGTCATTGTACGCTGCCATATAACAAGCCATTTTCCTAAACCTGTTAACTAGCAAATTGTTTTATTGATATAAAATTTTCCCTACCCACTTAAATCAAACAGATCAGTGACGACTGCCTTAATAAATAGCAAAATAAAGAGTAAAAATAGTTTCATTTTGACCTGATAAAAAATATTGAGTACTACATCATCAAAATTATAATACCCCCACTCGTAAGAGAGGGGGCTATATTGCAATCACCTTGTCCGTCCGTCTGTCCGTTCGGTTCAATTTCTCTGCTTCTACTGGATGGATTGGTTTCAAATTTGGTACACAGCTTCAGCATGATGAGTTATACTATGCCTACCCTTTCCAGGTCAGTCCATCATCTACTTCCTGTTTTTCAAGCCGACTTAGACTTTTTTAGGGGAAAAAAAATGAAATGTGAAATTTTTCGTAACAGATTTCTTGGCTTCTACTGGATAGATTGGTTTCAAATTTGGTACACAGCTTCAGCATGATGAGTTATACCGTGCCTCCCCTTTCCAGGTCAGTCCATCATCTACTTCCTGTTTTTCGAGCCGACTTAGACTTTTTAGGGTGAAAAATTTGAAAAGTGAAATTTTTCGTAACAGATTTCATGGCTTCTACTGGATGGATTGGTTTCAAATTTGGTACAAAGCTTCGGCATGATTAGTTATACCGTGCCTCCCCTTTTCAGGTCAGTCCATCATCTACTTCCTGTTTTCTGAGCTGACTTAGACTTTTTATTGGTAAAAAAAAGACAATTTTTCGTAACAGATTTCTCGGCTTCTAGAGAAGGGATTGATTTCAAATTTGGTATACAGCTTTAGCATGATGAGTTGTATTGTGCCTCCGCTTTCCAGGTCAGTTGGTCATCTACTTCCTTTTTTCTGAATGGCCGAGTGGGGTATGCTTAGCACGACTTGGTGCAACCCCTTGTTGAATTTACCTGACGTTTTTTTGTTGTAATAAAATACAGCAACCTCTATCTGAGCATGAATTGTATATAAACTGTGAAATTTTAATTGTTGCATATAAAGTTGAGATTTAGGGAGACGCACTTGTAGATTTATTCTATTTATATTAAATGTAACAACAAAGAAATAACTGTACAATTATTAAGTTATCGAAAATACCTAAGACCACCATACTCATTCTTCTGAAAGTGATCATCAGTGTTGAAAATTGAGGTCCCAACCAGCATCCACAGCATGCATTGTGCTTAGCATCACTAAATGCACCTACTAATACTTGGCCTGGGCGCCATTAAAATTTTAAAAATACTTAAGTCTGAGAATATTCTTATTTTCCATGGCAGCTCCAATCAAAACTTAAGGCTTAAGTATTTCTTTATGTTTTGTGGCGCCCAGGCCTGAATATGGTTGATCTGGCACTTGTCAGTAAATGGGAATTCATTCTTCTGTTAGTGGATGCCAAAGCTTGAGGTATCATGTTAGCCCCCTTACTTAGTGAGAACAAAAGAAAAATCAAGTCCTCCTTAAATTCACAACATAAGTTAACAGTACTGTATTATTGTAAAAACAGAAATCAAGTACATGTACTGTGGATTTATCTATTTTCAGCAAAATTGGAGTAAGTTTTATTTTTTTGGCGGGAAAATGACGGCCATTTTGAAAAGAGTCCACGATAATAAAAATGTACTCAGCATACCATTAATACTTTTAAAAATATTTGGTATCAAAATAGAACCAAGTTTATCTTTGGCAGGAAAAAAGTGACGAATTATGTCCCTTTGTTCTCAATATTTTGCTGGTAAAATTAAAGCTGCAAGACCATTTTCAATTTTTTTTTTGCAGAAGGTAAATCATTTTTGTACCCACTATACCATTAAAAGAATTTACTCTATTCCAGCTGGTTAAAGTATGATTGCCAAAATTCAGTGAAAATGGTCATTTTAGACATTCTAAGCGAAATAACTGCAAAAATGACCCTGTTACAAAATTTGTAGATCTTGATGTGTTGAATATTAACAGTTTTCAAGATATTGAGCTTCAAAAGTGCAAAATTTATCAAAAATCCAGACAAGAGGCTCCCAGGAGCCTGATTCACTCAGTCAACCCTATTAGGAACTTTGTAAAGCTGAATAAGCTGAACATTTAAGCAAGCAATAGCTTTTCTCTATCTGCAATAGTTTTCATTGTACAAAAACAGTATTTTTCGCCTTTCAGGGGCTGTAACCCCTATAAGGGATCATCTGACAACTTCAAACCTATAGAGACTTTTGTAGACCTAAATGAGCTGAACATTTAAGCAAGCAACAGCTTTTCTCTATCTGCAATATCTTTCATTCTATAGGTCAAAAACACTATTTTTTGCCTTTAAGGGGCTATAACCCCTATATGGGGTCATCTGACAACTTTGACCCGATGAAGACTTTTGTAGAGCTAAATGAGCTGAACATTTAAGCAAGCAACAGCTTTTCTCTATATGCAATAGTTTTCATTTTATTGGCCAAAACATTTTTTGCCTATAAGGGACTGTAACACCTATAAGGGGTCATCTGACAACTTTGACCCTATGAAGACTTTTGTAGAAGTAAATGAGCTGAACATTTGAGCGATGAATAGCTTTTTTTAATCTGCAATAGTTTTCATTCTATAGGCCATTAACATGAAAAACAGCTACTTTTGACCTTTAAAGGGCCATAACCCCTATTAGGGTTCCTCTGACAACTTCGACCCAATGGAGACTTTTGAAGAGCTTTTGATTCTGAAAAGCATGAAATCCTTCGGATTTCTATCTGTTATGGTTGCTGAGTTATAAGCCATTTTCAGTGGTTTTACCTATGTTCTATTTTTAGTAACAGCAGCCATGTTTTTTATTGAATCCTTTCAAAATGAGGATCATTTGTTGCCAACATGTCATTTACCATTCCTGCAAAGTTTCATTAAATTGGTTTAGTGGTTTCAGAGGAGAAGATTATTGAAATTGTTAACGGACAACGGATGACGACAGACGCATAGTGATGGCATAAGCTCACATGGCCTTTGGCCAGGTGAGCTAAAAATGTAGTTTTTTCCAAATATATAAAACAGATTTGCACAAAATTTTAACATGCAAATCATGACATGCTACTTAGTAGCTGTACAAAGTTTCAGAACTGTATTGTTAATATTTTTTTAGTTTTCGTGTTCACAAAGTCCAATTGTCAAAATCTGTGATTTTCGATAAAAAATGATTTTTTTCAAAAATATTTCATATTTTTGCATGAAATTTTAATATGCAAATTATGACATGCAACTTAGTAGCTGTACAAAATTTCAGAACTGTGTTGTTAATATTTTTTGAGTTTCAGTGTTCACAAGAATTGTTGATAGACGGACAGACAGACAAAGTGAAAACTATAGGGCGTCCACATCTTTGATGCGGGGCCCTAATAATTGGGATACAAATGAATAAGTATCAGTACACTGCTTAATAAGCATTTTCATTTCTTGAGATATGCATTCCCCCTCCTCCTTCCCCAAAACAAGACAATTATGCCTCCAAAAGAAAAGCGACAAGGTGGCTGGATAAACATTGATAACACAGATAATTTAAGTTCAATCAATTGTTATAAAATAACAATATCAACATTTTTCCTGACTGAAATAGTTGCTCCCATTTCTGACTTTACAATCTAAACAATGGTTGTATCTATATCATGGCTATGATCTTAAATATTCTCCAATATGTCAGTTCTCATCTAAATGCTTGTAAATTCAGTGTATATATAGTCTCAGCATCAGATCCACACAATAAAGTCTGATTCACGATATCTAGTGAGTTGATGGGGAGGAATGATTCGGATAGCAGTGATATGATCTCCATTCTACTCTTGGCAATGTCTGTGGCTAGCCAGGGATTCTTTGGAGACTTAGACGAACCTGAACCTGAATCTGTAAAAAATAAGAAGTTTACAGAATTTTTTGCATAACAATATTGAGATTCTTCTCTGTAAGCACCTATTAGGCATAATACAATGTCATGAATGTAATTTTTTTAATCTTGATTTTTTTTGGAGGCATTATTGTTTTTTCTAATATATCTAATATCAGACGTTCAGAATATACCTGATTTATGCAGTTAAACAGGTATGGCATCTAATAGGTCAGTATCTTATACCTGGATTCATTTACCGGTAATCACCCCCCCCCCCCCCTCCCCCCAATAAAAAAAAAAAAAAATCCTTAAAATAATAAGTGGTCTGTTCATATTTATCAAACATTTTTCACACTTAGCTTTCATTTTATTGTACTAGAAACTATTTTGCAAAGTTTTATTTAAATCCTTTAAAGCATTTTGATGTTATCTATCAGACACTGAAAAGTGTAAAGACACCGAAGGAAACAAAGGGTACATCTAAGTAACTTTGTGTTGAAGGAGATAAAAAGAACATATCTTCATGTTAAAATTTAACACATACCTGAAATGGAAAATGGATGATCTGTTACCATGGAAACTGAGTTGATTTGTGAAGCATCCCAATGCCAAACATTGCCATCATCTGAACAAGTGAAGAGATGGTCTGGTGCTGTTCTGTGGAACTTCACTTCCCACACTGAAAAATCAACATAAAAACATAAGAATGGAATACTGGATAAGATGGTTTGGTGCTGATCTATGGAACATATTCTACCAAGCTGAAAAATCAACAGAACTTTAATTGTTTAAAAAAATCCATACATTTACATTCAATTTTAGTACTTCATTCAAGTTACATCAAAATCCATACTGGGTAACATGGTTAAGAAGGTGTTGCATTTACAAGACAGACAGGTTGATTCCTAAATATATATGGTACCCTTCTTTGTTTTCAGGGGTATGATAAAAAGTTTATTAAATGAATAATAACCGATTATTTTTAATGTAAAAACAATAATATTTTTTTACCTTTCGTCATCTGACATGTCATGGTGTAAATAACTTGCACTTAAATGAGCCTCCATTAATGTCAATAAGGACTTTTCCTGGCGTAGATCCCCCCTTTGACTTACTTGTACTAACATGAGCCTCCATCAATGACACAGGGGATTTCTCCTGCCCTAGATCCCCTTTTGACTTACTTGTACTAGCATGAGCCTCCATCAATGACACAGGGGATTTTCCTGTCATAGACCCCCCTTTGACTTACTTGTACTAGCATGAGCCTCCATCAATGACACAGGGGATTTCTCCTGCCATAGATTCCCCCTTTGACTTACTTGTACTAACATGAGCCTCCATCAATGACACAGGGGATTTCTCCTGCCCTAGATCCCCCTTTGACTTACTTGTACTAGCATGAGCCTCCATCAATGACACAGGGGATTTCTCCTGCCCTAGATCCCCCTTTGACTTACTTGTACTAGCATGAGCCTCCATCAATGACACAGGGGATTTTTCCTGCTGTAGATCCCCCCTTTGACTTACTTGTACTAACATGAGCCTCCATCAATGACACAGGGGATTTCTCCTGCCCTAGATCCCCCTTTGACTTACTTGTACTAGCATGAGCCTCCATCAATGACACAGGGGATTTTTCCTGCTGTAGATCCCCCCTTTGACTTACTTGTACTAACATGAGCCTCCATCAATGACACAGGGGATTTCTCCTGTCATAGATCCCCCCTTTGACTTACTTGTACTAGCATGAGCCTCCATCAATGACACAGGGGATTTTTCCTGTCATAGATCCCCCTTTGACTTACTTGTACTAGCATGAGCCTCCATCAATGACACAGGGGATTTTTCCTGCCATAGATTCCCCCTTTGACTTACTTGTACTAACATGAGCCTCCATCAATGACACAGGGGATTTTTCCTGCCGCAGATCCCCCCTTTGACTTACTTGTACTAGCATGAGCCTCCATCAATGACACAGGGGATTTTTCCTGCCGTAGATCCCAGATCCCTAAGGTCCCATCATCGCCCCCAGTGGCTACAATGTGGGATTGACTTTGATGTTTGTCTACACACTGTAATGGTGTTAGATCTCCTGTACTAAAAATACAAAATCATATATTGCCCACCATGAATTAACTGAGAAATGAGGCTATAACATGTATAAGGACTAAAATTGTAAAAACTATTGGATCTGTACATCAAAATGTAATGATTAAATGTTCAGCAATCAAGAATATGTCCTATAGACAAAATGCCCTATCTCACAACATTTGGGACGGATGGGAACAGACCCAAACACTATATACTTTTATAGATGCGGCAAAAAAAACCCAACTACTTAACCTTTCTTGGGTTGCATATATGAACATTAAACCTACACTGAGAGAGTCTGTACTGGCTCGTCTGATTTACTCCTCATGTCGTAAGTCTTCAGTTGTCCCGTGTTGTTTACTGTGATGAATTCAAACTGTTTGAGGAAAGTTACACATGTGATGGTACAACTGTCTGCCTTCCCTGTAATATCAATGTTGATAAAGGCATGTTCTTATCTAGCAATAAGAATTAAAGTTTTGATTTTGGCCCCTTTTGGTCCCTAATTACATAAGGGGGAAAAAGGGGGCCTGCAAAAGTTCATCAGGTTCATTCTTTTATTGTAAGAAACATTCTTCACATTTCACAGAAATAAGCCAGCTAGAAACAAAGTTATGATGGAAACAAAAAAATATTTGAATTTTTTGCCCCTTTGGGCCCAAAATTTCGAAACAAAAAAAAGGGGGACCCCCAAAATCAATCCCATTTACCCTTTTATGTCAAGGAACATTAATGCTAAAGTACAAAGCAACTGGATGACTAGAACTAAAGTTATCGGGGCAACAAACATATAAGTAGCATTTTGGGCCCCTTTTTGGCCCCTAATTTCGAAACCAAAACAGGAGGGACCCCCAAAATCAATCCCATCCATCCTTTAATAGTAAGGAATATCATAGTGAAAAACTAAAGTTATCCTGTATACACTAAAGTTAACAGACAACGATGACAAACGACAACGACGACAGCATCATACCATTATACGTCCGCAAATTTTTTTAGGTCGTATAAAAATAGTTATAATGAAAACTAATTTAATAAGAATTTATAACTAAGTAATTCTACATCCTTATTTCTAAAATTTTTAGGTTGCAACATCAAAACTTGAATGTTATTATTCTATTTATTTTTCCGTATTGTGTTTTTGCCATCTCTTTCCATGATTGACTCATGTAAGATTTGCATACCACTTTAAAGCAAATTTGAACTCTGTGATAAACATTTGAATTTTTCAAATAAAACCATTTCAATAATAACCATATAGTTTTAAAAAGATAAATTTGCATTGATACTTGGTTAGTTAAATTACAGAAATGTACCTCTAATAGTTTTGGACTTTAAGCATACACATAGAAAGATACAGTGAAGACTTACAATGTACATCTCATATCTTTATTCTTACCAATTTTTCTGATAGGATCTTTATGTCCAGCATTCAATGCATTAATTCGTCCATCTTCTCCTGCAGTAACAATTATATCGTCCCTGACAGCCAGACATGTACACGGACAGCTCTTGTTGCCATGGTGATGAAGTCTATCCCACTGATGAATGTAACCTAAGGTCTACAAAAACAAATATTCTACCAGTCAAGCTTTTATTTGATTAATGAACTAACAATTTAAAAAAATCTGTTTAAGGTAGATGGGGTGTCTAAAAAGTTATCCATAGAATTTTCTTAAATTTTGACCACCTTAAGTCCTAGACTAGTACTTTAAATCTCGATTATAAAATCAAAACTTCACCAAGAGAATTTTTGTAGAAACGACTTTGAAAAAATGATGATTTCAGTACTTTTTTATATAGGATCAATAGGGAAAATTCTAATTTCTTTTTCGTAAAAAAAATCAATCCATATATTTTTCTTAAAATTTGTGAAAATCTTTGTTTTGGATGGATTTTTAAATATACTAAATAAAAAATAAACTTCTCCATCAAAATTTTTGAAAAAAGTGAAAAATGTGTTTTTTCCCTATCATTTCTATACAAATTATCTCCCCTTAAAAAGTACGGCGAAAATATTGAAATTCGCAAAGAAGGTGTATTTAATCCTATTTTTGTTATAATTAACAATTTGGATGATAACCTAGCATAATAGAAATCAATTTGAATAACAAGCATTATAAATTCTAAAGTTTTGATAGATGTGCAAAAAAGATGCTCAGTAATAAACACCCGTCTAAAATGGCAAGATTTTCTAAAAAGGAAGTAGGTGAGCGACAGACCCAAAAATTGATTCCCATGGTATGGGACCCCATGCTGATGCTGCATACCGAACATCAATAGGTTGTTATTAGTAGTTGTTGAGAAAACTGTTACGAAAATCATTCTCCCACTTGTCCACCCACAATCAGCCCAACATTCACCATTTTATAACTCAGATTTTTCCCTATGCAAAATCTGGCCAAAAATAAATGTTAATAGATTTACTGTAAACCGGGAAATTTCCATGACATTTTCATTTTTGCATTGACATTGCTACTAGTGCTAGTGCGAAAATGAAATGGTGCGATTGTATTTGTCTTCTATTGTGGTCTATGGACAATATAACACTGCAGCACTAATTTAAAACTGTGCGAACTAAAATTATGTCATTCTACCACAATAAAAAGACGACGCAAAAATTTCCAGGTTTACAGTACCTAAATCATGAAATTTACACTCCTGGTCTATGTTTACAGTAGAAACAAAGATCCTTGTATCCTGCATAGATGTGTTGCATAAAAAAACTCAGAAGTCCAATTATCTCCCCTGAAGGATATTCAATTTCATGCATGTCTCCGTATTATGTACTTTCTACATATGATTTATATGTTAAGTGTCATCAAAAGGTTTTGGTCTAGTTGCTGTGATGAGATATGTGGACAGAAATACAACCATCCTTAAACTTTGTTTTCCAAAGTATTATCATGATAATAATTGTCACATACGGACATACCTGTGAGTTGGTATGATGTTTGTACAATGAAACTGTTCCAGATGACGAGGACGACACTAAATGTTCTTCCGATACAAACTATAATAAGAAACATTATCAATTAACAATGAGAAAATAAGAACACTTACACACCAGACATAAATACATGTACATATATATAAACAGTCAGAAAATTAATAGTAGACGCACAGCAGAAATATTGAAAATTTGTATTCAGGACAACCAACTTTAAGACGAGTTTAATACCCTGAACTAATATTGCAAACTCACAATGTATCTGGTAAAATACATGGCAATTTGACTCAGGACAGCAAAGCTATATCTGTTAATATCAAGTTCTGTAAATTCTACAGAATTTCTTAGAAAATCTTAATACAAACCTCTAAGCCTGTGACATTGCCATTGTGTGGGGCCTCACACATCAGAACAGGATCTCTCGGTCTATCACTCTCACCATTCTCTAAAGTTTGGACTTGATCAAGCCTCCAAAGTGATACCTTGTTTATCTAAAATGAACACATTTTATATTTGATAGATTATATTTGTGTAATTGTATATGCGCTGTATCAATAATTATTTTGCTGTAATTGTCATTTTGTCTCATTATAAGGACCCTTAATTGGAATAAAGTTGAACGAAGAAACATTAAAAACGTATTTTAAGAATGTTCTATAAACAATCAAGATTGGACAGACTTTGAAAGGCAAAAACATACAATTTATAAAGACAATTATCAACGGTTAATTTTTTCAAGTTCCATATAAAGGAAATGAAGACAGTGAGATGGATGACGGCCCCATCTCCTAATGACTTCAAGGCATGCATAACAACCCTCCTCAGGTTGCAATGATGCTTTTAAAAAATGCTCTCTGGTAAAATTTCAGGCACATTTTTAAGGAGATCACAGGTTTTTTTTTAGCTCAATTTTTGAGATTTTTGTCAGATTTTCAGAATCCCTAGGATTTTACCATTAAAATATGGATTTTTTTTTGCCCAGTGAACCCTTTAATTATTTTCTTTCTACAATAGGGATTACTGAACCATAAAGGACTTATTAAAAAAGTTTTAATTTGGCTTGCTATTTTTTCAAAGGTTTTAACACTAAAACTAGTCCGAGATTGCTCTGACGTCCTCAGCATTTTTTCCAGCAAGCTGATACTGTGGGATTGTCCCTTACGGTCCCACGGCACCAGCTTGCTGGAAAAATGCCGAGGACGTCAGAGCTATCTCGGACTACACTAAAACAAGGCTACTATGCTTTACCTTGAAAGCCAGAGAAAGCAGTCTTTGAAATTAAGATTTGTATTTTGGTTGTCCTAAATCTAAATTTTAAGGTTTTGTCCTCTTTATCCATTACAACATTCATCCAAATTTCACTTCCCAAAAAGATTTTTAATTGCCACATTGAGAAAGCTTTTCACAACAAATTGTATACAGCTTACACGTATTTTGTATCCTATATATAGCCAAAAAAAAAAGTAGGTGAGTTTACTGTCACCCGACCCTACCTAATTTATGCTTAATGCACGGCCAGGACCCTACGTCACACGCAAGGATACCGTTTCCAGACTTTACAGTGATTTTGGTCCGCTTCAAGGTAAGTTGACACTTGGTTCTACATGATAACAAATATATACAGAAAAACTAACTAGTGCATTTAGTGGCACCAAACTCCAGCTACTTAATCGCTATAGTCAGCCTCTTAAATGTGCTTTGTTCTATGCAAACACCTCTGTACAGTTCAGAAATCGAGCAAGGATACAGTTTGCATTTTATGCCGATTTTCATTAAGCTGTTGCAGAGTTGGAAATAACAGCCTGCCCGCCAGCCCGAGACTGGTAACTTTTGGACAGGGCTGGCTAAAATTCATGAAAATTAGACTGGCTATATAGTAAAAACAGGTAGAATTTCAATTCAGGGCTGGTTACTTTTTCAGCGAATTTCCTACCCTGGCTGTTGTATTTCCATAGTACAAAGATATTTGCAGTGTATATTTTGTTACAAACCAACCAGAATAAAAATGTATGAGCAAAGGTCCTCTTTTGCATGTAAACAAGTTCTTATGTACAGTACAAACAGGGACTTATTTCTATGATTGTCTTTGAGAGACAGCCATGTCTGACATGTCCCATACCCTGCCTGACCAAAGCAATAAAATATTTATATCCCACTGTTTTCATTCTCCAAGTGAACAGGAAAAGGGTAAAAAATTTGTCACCATGTCACACTTACCTGTAAAATTTTATATATTGTATCTTAATACTTTTTTTTAAAAAGGTTCTGTTTTTTATTTTATTTTCTTTAAAAACAAAGTCTAATTTAGTTGAATAAAAGAATTTGATTTGACTAAAAAGAAATAGACAACTCATTTAATTTATATATTCAAACAAATTCAATAATGACACAAATGAATGAGTAAAATAACTACCCAAATGAAAAATATTATAAAAGATTTTGAATTTTTATTATTTAACATTATTAAATTTATTTTTTTATCATAATCAAAACCATGTTAAGCTTTTTATATAACGGCAGTCAAGATATAGATATATTGATTAAAAATTAATTTTAAACTATTTCAAAAAGATATGGTTGCAATTCCTCAATCACAATTTTTTAAACATTTTTAAAAAAAGATATTTTTCTGTTTTATTTTTTTTACTTACTATCAATGTGTTATCATTTTTTTTTATCATTTAAACAAAAAAGTGTTTATTTCATTTACTTTTTAATATATATATTAATTCATGTCATGGTTTTTATTTTATTACTTGAGGACACAGGTGAATAAGAAAATGGTCATAAATATGTCATATTGTCATATTTACCTGAATGATTTTTTAAAAATTTAAAGAATAATTCTTAAAAAATAATATCTAAATAAAATTGATTTCAATAAGAATACATATAGAAAACACATTATATGCATCTACATGTGTAAAAATTCAACAAAGTTAAATAAATTTATAAATTAAAAAATATTGTTAAATATTTTGTGAATTTCTGATTTTTAACCATATTTAAAAAACCATTACTAATAATTTTAAAATCATATTTTCTAAAAATCTTTTTTTCCTCAACATGTTTATAATTGTTAAAGTGTTATTATTTTATTGAATATTCATTTCAATTAAATTGTAGGATTTATGCATGATCATTTTGCAACCACTTCATGCTGTTTTATTACCCTGTCTCTGAGAGGCAGATGTCTGATTTCCTGTCTGACATCAAAAGTTAGACACTGTCTCTGAGAGGCATCTTTCACAATAAGTCCCTGTTTGTACTGTAAATTACAAATGGCAAAGTCTTAAAATGATACCGTTCACACCCGATCAATTCACGGATACCGTGTTTTACGGAGTGAAAAAAATTATAGGCACGGAGCAAGTAAAACAATCAACCCTCTGGGCTTATAAAAAATACATCATAATCTGTTATGCAAAAATATAAATATAAAAATTGAAATTCAAAAACCCTCATTCATCCACTTGTTTATTTTTATAAACAGATTTTTATTTAAACATCATTCAGTCTTTTCCGCTGAAAAATGATTTTCCGGAAATTACCGAGCTAGCTTTTGACAACATCGTCCCATTGACTAGTCATACCAAATGCATGATACTGAGCAAGCTTTGTTAAATTCTAAGTAGATAAAATAAGATAAAGAAATGCATAAATTGTTTTTATACTCTTACGAGACTGAATTTCTTCAGGGACTCGTAAAGAACAAGAAGATGAAAGAGGCAAGGTCATTTAATCTTTCATTCAGATATATTGATGATGTCCTTTCTGTCAATAACACTTCATTTGGTAGATGGATTCCTTCAATATATTCTCCGGAATTGGAGATTAAAGAGACCATCGAATCAAATTGCTTCACGTCTTTCTTGGATTTGCACCTCGAATTTGACCCAGGTGGTCATCTCAGTACAAAAATTTACGATAAACGAGACGATTTTAATTTTCAAATTATTAATTTTCCCAATCTACAGAGCAATATACCTACTTCTCCTGCGTACGGTGTTTATGTTTCACAACTTATTCGATATGCCAGAGCTTGCACACATTTCACAGATTTTTTTTATCAGACACCGATTTCTTCGTGACCGACTTTTGGAACAGGGCTATAAGAAAATACGTCTCATACGATCACTCAAAAAATTCTTTCTTCATTATCAGCCACTAGTAGAAAAGTTCAAAATTGAGTTAAAAGATATGATAGTTAATTGTTTTAATTAGTGTTTAACTGGTCTTTTGTACTGAGATGATCACCTCAATATCCCTATCGTGTCTCACAGCTATGTTGTGTTCTATGGTCATCACCGGATCCTAAGATCGCAATGGAAGAGGGAGGTTTGGCGCCATAAAACCTGGTTTAACCCACCATTTCGTTTGAAATGCCTGTACCAAGTCAGGACCATTGTGGTCCACCAATTCTACGGTTTGACTGATTCGTTTTTGTCATTTTCTCTGGACTATGAGATTGATCATTCAAGTTCGGTAGTTTTGTTATTACCTTTATTCACTGAATAAAACCTACTCATAATAATAAATAAAAGGTTCTTACCTGAAAATGAAAGAAGAGTCCCATTCTGTGGGTTTTCACTCACTTTCCTCAATCCTGCATGATATTTTTACTTTACCGTTTTTTCCGCCAGGTTTCTTAATGTACCTTCTGTTACCAGTGCTTCAAATAAAACACTGATACTCGATCAGAAAATCTCACAAAACCTGACAGAATCTGAATGTTGTTTTGGTCTGCTGAAGAACCGTGAAATACTCTGACAAGGAAATGATGTCACGTAATCCATAAAATGGATAATTTTGTCCCCGCTTAATGTCGTCCCAGAATGTTACAGAATTTATTATTTGCACAAATAAATAAATTTTTTCCCAAATATTTTAACAACAACTTTCTCAAGTGAACATGATTTGGGTTGGGTTGGGTGGGGTCAGACTTTGCTACTTTTTTATTCCTTTTTTAAAAGTTCCCTCTTTATGTTAAACTTAGCCGGTCGAGCACATGGATTTATTTGTAAAATGTATATAGATTTTCGATGCTCGCTAAAAAGGCAGGGCCTTAATCATATTATTACCAGGAACGTATAAAGAGATTTTTATATCTCTTTATACGTTCCTGTTATTACATATAGATCATATACATGTCATGTGTTTACAAAATGTCAAAAATACACTGATACAGAATGGCCTCCCCCTTTTTTCAGAAAAAAAAGAGGACAAAGGAGTACTTATATCAAAATTAATCACCTCATCATCCCAGCTTCCTGTGACGAAAGTGTCTGGGCCTTCTAGAGTATTTTTCATTATATTTTTCCATCTTATCTTGCTTATTTTCTGAGAAACAAATTTTGCACCAATGTCAGCCATTTTCAAATAAAGCGGGAAAATTTCGTTTCTCTTCCGGGAACTTTATTTTTTATTTTTTCTTGTTTTCATTTGAGTTCAATGAAGCATGAGGATCTAAATTTAGGACATTGAAAAATAAGTGGTTGTGTAACATTATGCTATCTGACACCTTATAAGACCCGTTTTACCCTTTGAGCAGTCCAGTTTAAGTGTGAGAACGTAAATACATTGTCTCTTAATTGCAACAAAACATGTTTGACTTCATTAAATCTCAATACACTAGCTACTGTAACTTGAGTGACTAACAGTAACATGACAGACTGAAAATCAGTTTCATGTTCATGTAGTAAAGGAAGTTATTGGTTTTTTAAAAATCAAAGCATTTTCAAAGATTCCTGTTTAAATCCGGATGGCTCTTCTTTCAGCTTTGAGTGAAATCTTGATCAGTTTATTACACGTAGCTTGCATTCAAATTAAATGATATAATATTCAAGAAACCTCCACAATCAATGGATTGTTATGTGATTCTCTCATTGGTCTAAAATTCCTGATCCTGCTGTCTATACAGACAAGACTGATCTCTGAATGCGCTAAGGGCTCCCTCATGTGTTTTTTTTTTTTCAGTAAAATTTTTCTTACAGTACTTGTCAGAAAAAAAGTGTGCAGGCTCATGATCAGGGTAGTTGGAGACGAGGAGTATCAAATCGTCTCGTGTTTGTAATATATACTCCCACTAGCATTAAAATGCCTTGGTAAAATTTTCTGTTTTCTTCTGTCTTTGATAAGAGGTGGTTGACTTCCAAGGTTAGGCAAGGTGAAAGGGCCTTGATTTGCTGTTGTAGCTTGTAATAATAAATATCTTTATTTCCTAATCATAGGGCCCATCATTGGGCATATAAATCAGTCTACAAACATATAAGTCATACAAGTACAGAACAATGATTAAGAATGATTGGAACACAAATAGTCCTTTTTAGAAAGTATTTTCCGGACGTGCAGACCTGAGAAATCTTTTACTTATGCACTACAGGTTAACGACTTCCGGGTAGGCCTCTCCATTGAAAACCTGTTGAAATTAATTAAATTCGTCAACTTGTTAAAACATTTTAAATCTGATTGCCAAAGTCTAAAATTACTTAAACATACGTTAACATCCAAGACTTCACTCCAAACCAGTTTATTTGAACCGAGAATGGGAAATTACGCCAAAATCGGGTAGGGATAAATTGATGTTTTTCATTAGCTCAACGTTGTTCACACCATGAGGCCGACCCACAA
Source organism: Arcuatula senhousia (assembly GCA_963971305.1). Taxonomy (NCBI): domain Eukaryota; kingdom Metazoa; phylum Mollusca; class Bivalvia; order Mytilida; family Mytilidae; genus Arcuatula; species Arcuatula senhousia. Next base: position 11,950,973 of record OZ020309.1, on the reverse strand, counting down.
AGGGAAACTACTCTTGCAAAAATGAAAACAAAAGAATCGGAATCGGAATTCCGGGTGACTTTTTGAAAAGGGCTATAGGCACAATTATTAATAGAGAGAGAGAGCCAGGTGGGGTAAGGGGAGTAACTCTATCTAATATTACATCTACATATTAATTATGTTACTTGTACAATCTATATCAATTATTTATAGTATTTTGTCTTATATAATAAAGATCTTCTATCAGATTACATAAATCATTAATGAATTCAAGATCTTCATTGATCATAAACCAAGAAAATAATTGTGAGTTGTTTAATTTTTTTAAATTTACATGCTGTTTTAGTAGTTTTTCTATAAAAGGTTTTCTTTTATGCTCATATGCATTGCATTCAAGCAAAAAATGTACTTCGCTTTCAATTGAGATATTATTGCAATATTTGCAGATTCTCTCATCCCTTGGCAGAACCTTAAATTTACCATTTTCTAGTGCTCTTTCATGTCTTCCTGTTTCTATTCTAAGTATATGATTACTAGTCCTGAATTTTGCTAAAGTTTTTCTTTTTTCCATCTTAATAACAAGGTATGGTTCAGGAGTGAAATTGTTTTTAAATGTAAAGTAGGTATCCAGTTTTCCTTCCTTATTAGTTAAATAACCTCTTTTAATCTCTTGCCAAGAATCAAGAAAGTTTCTTTTTAAACATTTAAGTAATTGAGATTTGAAACTTCCATGACTTAGCTTCTTACAATATGATAGATCAAGATTTAAAAGTCTAGCAAAAAGCAATATATTGCTGTACCAGGAAGAGCATTGGGGATCATTTTTATATTCTTGTAAAGCACATGTAAGTAGTTCTGAAGGTAAGCTTTCAAGTCTATGCCAATACATAAATATGTTACATAGAATATTTAAATATAAAGGGTATCTACCAAGTTCTGAGAGAACCGCAATATTGGTACACGTTTTAGATACCCCAAGAATATATTTACAAAATTTAATGTTTAGCTTTTCAGGTTCCCAGTCCTTAAAAATATTGTAAAGGGACATTTCTTTTCTTTTAGGGGTAATATTTATGGTTCCCCATATTTCACTTCCATATAAGGCTATTGGTTTTATACAGTGATCAAATATATGAAGAAATGTTTTAATACTAGGATCTGCTGATTTCATATCTTTGTATAGTTTAAAACAAGCTTTCAGACTTTTTTGATATAGATGCTTCCTTGCTTCAATAAATTTACCTGTGTTATCTAACATAATTCCAAGATATTTGTATTGTTTAACAGATTCTATAATTTCATTTCCAATATTAAATTTTTCTTCAATGAGTCTCCCATTATTGTTAAAAATGATAATTTTAGTTTTCTTACAGTTAACTTCTAAACACCAGTCATTACAATAATTTGATAATACATCAAGTTTGTGTTGGAGAGCACTTTTGAATCAGACATAAGTACAAGATCATCAGCATATAAAAGACATGGTATGGGTGTATCATTAAGGTTCACTGAATCTGTCTTTTCTAGCAATAGCTTAGGTAAATCATTGACAAAAAATTTAAACAGGTTAGGGCTTAGTACATCGCCCTGTCTGACTCCTACTTCTGACTTAAAAAAATTTGTAATTTTGTTTTCGGTTCGTACACATAGTTCATCATTCCAATACATGGATTTCAATATCTTATAAAAATTCCCATTTATGTTAGCCTTTTGAAGTTTATACATAATTCCAGTATGAATAACCTTATCAAACGCTTTGCGAAAGTCTACAAAGCAAGTATACAATTTTTTACATCCTTTCTTCAGATATTTTTGTATGATGCATCTTAACACAAATATGTGATCAGAGGTGCGACATTTCTTTGAAAAGCCAATTTGTGTTTTGTGTATAATATTATTATCTTCTAAATAGGTATCAAATCTCATGTTCATAATCATATTGAACAGTTTCCCTAAGCTGTTATTGATGGCAATGCCCCTATAATTTTCTGGTTTGTTGGGATCATCAGATTTATAAATAGGTGTGATAAAGCTTTTTGACCAATGTAATGGGTAATTTCCAGATAATAAAACTGCATTAAAAAGTTTAGCAATGCTTGAGCTAATATAACTTTGTGAGGCTTTCAGCATTTCATTACTTATATTGTCCAAACCAGGACTCTTTCCATTTTTTAGCCTCGAGATGGCTTTGTGTACCTCACTTAATGAAATTTTGAAATCTAGAGAGGAAAAACTTTTAGGTCCTGCCTCTAAAGTTTGAAGTTTTGTTTTTAGGTCTTCATTTTTTTTCCTAAAATTATTAGATATAGAAGATAAATTAGTAAAGTAGTTAAACCAGGTTTCTCTATCTATTGTACATTTTTGTTCATCTCCTTTGGTATTTCTTAAATCATTTACCAGCGCCCAGTACTCTTTTGGATTTTCAGATTCAAGTTGGTCTAAGCGATTTAAAATATTTTGCTTAAACTCCCTCTTTTTCCTCTTCCTTAACTTAGCATAAGTTTTATTCATCTTAAAAAAAGAGCCCCTAACTATTGGGTCCTTTGGAAATTGTGACATAAGGTTGGACTTGTCTTGTACAATCTTTTTTATTTTTTCAAGATCATTATCAAACCATTTATTCTTTATAATCTTTCTTTTCTTTTTTTTCTTTTTCAGTGAAACTTTACAGACTTTCTCAAATATGGAGTGAATATTATCTGAAGCATTGTTTATGCTTTGTTCATCAAGGTTTATGTCTTGTGTTAAAAAATGATCAATTTCCTTTTTTATTGCAGGGTGTGTAAAAGATTTCTGAAATTCTACAATACTTTCTGTATTCCATTTGTACCTCAATGGGAAGTCTTTTAAATTAATATTTTTATCTTGAATTGTATCAAAAGATGCCAAGATTCTAAAGGAGGTTTTGCTATGGCAGTCTGAGAAACTTGGTTGAAAATCAGATACATGAAAATATAAAATGTTGTTCAAAAGATTTTCTGATACAATTACATAATCGACTACACTACATCCATTTGGTTTGTAACATGTATAACTGCCTGTACAGTCTCCAACTGGGTGTCATATTTTTGGCAATCAATCAGAAAATGTTCCGTGGTCTCGTCAGATCTGCAGTCACACTTTGGTGTTGGGGTGATTCTGATTTGATGTCTATATTTGTTTAGGCGGTTGTAGCCAGTGCGTAGTTCTGTAAGAATGCCTCCAGTGTGACAATTAGGAAAACCCAGCATTGGTGGTTGTCCTACTTTTGGCCGTAGTTCCTGTAGCAGTCTTCCTGTGTTCCCGTTGTCCCAACAGAATTGCCATTTCTTTTTTGTAGATTTTTTAACTGCTACCTGTATATCTGATTTTGTGACATAGTTGTACTCTCCTTCCATATTGCATGCATCCGTCGCGGCTTTTTTGGCAAGCATGTCAGCGATCTCATTCCCAGCTATATTAGCATGGCCTAGGGTCCATGAGATCACTACTTCCAATCCGCTTCTGGATAGCACATGGATATTTTCCTTTATGTCCCTAATGAGGTCTAGGTACATTTGTAGTTGGTCGATTGCCAGTTCAAGGAAATATTTCCAACCGCTGTCTGACTGTCTGACAAAATGTGCAGCTTGTTGTGGTCTTTTGACGGGTTGGTAATACAGTGCTGCAGTACTATCTCTATTGCCACTAGCTCCCCCAGAAGGGTCGATCCTTGTCTGGCTACTGGTTTTCTAAGCTGGATATTGCCCTTACTCCCGCTCCACATGGTCCTGACAAGGGCCATCCGTGAAAGCAATGATTGTCTCTTCATTCGCACCTCCAAGTAGTTTATCTATCAACTCCTGGGGCTGTTCCCTCTTTCAGATTTAGTACTGCTGCCATTACTTCCTCTTGTTTGATCTTTCTGTCCATTTTTATCATATTTTCTGATGTGTCTTTATATTATTTACCGCCAGTCTTTCAATTTCAGCGTATTCTTTAGACACTCTATCAAAGAAGTTCTGGTCGAAGTTGTTGGGATCTATGTGTGCTCCACCAAAAAACACTTTCTCCAAGGTTTTGGATTTTTCATCCTTTTGGAACTGTGCTCTATTGTTGACTATAAGGGGCAGAACTGAAGATTCTTGGGTCTTTAAAGTTTTTGGTCATCTTCTTAACGGTTTTCCAAAATTCCTGGGAATTGTTGGCGCTGTTTAGTCGCTCTACTACCGTAGTCTATCGCTCCACTGTGTTTTTTGCCTCTTCTTTTTTTTTCTCTAGTTCCTCTACTAAGAGGGGGGGTAGGACCTTTTTCGGGACACCGGGATTGGCCATATTTAAGCTCGGGATTCTGGGATAGAATTATATCAACTTTACTGGGCTTCAGGATTTTCTCATTTTTAAGTCGGGATGACGGGATTTTGTAAAAATTAGTTCGGGATTCCGGGATCAGACCCCCTCCTACCCCCCCCTACTAACTTGTCTTTGTTTTGGATGGTGCTTCTTCTTTTATATTGGTTCTGGCAATAATTCAGGTGTTTCTTTGCTGTACTGACTGAGTGGTTCCATCAGCAAGGTTTTTGGTGTTTCTTTTTCTTTATTGCTTTATTTGGTACAAGTTCCTCTCTTGTGGTGTCTATTATCTCTGAATAGCTTTGATACCATTCCTCCACCCTATCACTCCTGCTTGACTCTAGCCACACTTTAAAGCGTTCTTCTGTAACTTAATTTGTTTCCATTTTGCCCAGTCCACTTTCCTCATCTGGTATATTTTCCTGGCAGTGTTGGTAGTTTCTTCTGAGCACACATCTAGTTCTATGGTCAGACTTTATGGACTTGTGAGATAGTGTGTCACAGCATATACCACATGTTGTTGGAAGGTTGAGTCTATAAGAATTAGATCTATGACTGATTCCGAGTTACGACGTGTTGGTTGACCGTCATTGATGCACACCATACCTGTACTTGTAAGCAGATCTATGATTTCTCCACTTTTATTTTGTTGTTGGTTATTCCATTCCATACTCTTACATTAAGGTCTCCTGCAATGATAAAATTAACATTTGGTTTAGAAACTATCATTTATTCTGTTCTTTAGGTTCAGTCAAATTTCTTTTTATAAACAAAATATAAGAAGTTTTTCTATCAAATATTTTCACTGAAGTTTTTAATGAAATAAAATAAAATCAGTCTTTAATTTACAACAATAAGCTGGTTATGTTCTACAAGATATACAATATCAACGTGTGGACAAGTTATACAAGAGGACACTCATTAAAGCTTTGCAAAAAGCCCTGACAGTGTTTGAATTCTTTCTCAATAAAATTCCTCATTTTACTGAAAAATCTAAACCCCTCTGACATCATAACTTCAACTGCAATCAAACTTGGAGTACTGGTAGTTGTTAATGAGCATTAGTGGTACAAAACTATCGCTCTGATTTTGACTTGTTGGAAAACAGAATTTGAAGATTTAATCATTTGTACCCCAAAAAATTGAACAGGGAATAATTTCAACAGGTTCTGTATTTTTCTTGCAAAATGTCCTGGTTGCTATAAATTAAAATGGAACATACATGTAGGATTAAATTGGAGTTGATTATTTTGCAAATAACTTTAAAAAATGTTTACAGATACCAAATTCTAGTAGGAGCAAAAACACTTTAAGATCTACCTGTCCTGAAATTTTGAAGAACATTCAAAAACCCACATAGGAGTTATTGTACTTTTTCATTATTTTGTCCAAATTTTGTGCTTATTAATCCAAATTTCTTGAAAATATATAAGATATTGGAGAAATTTTAATTACATATTACTGTAAAGCAGGAAATTTTCACGACAGTTTTATTTCGGTGTTCACGTCGCTAGTGCGAAGATTAAACTGCTCAAACATATTTGTTTTCTATTGTAATCTATGTACAGTAACATTACATTGCAAATTTAAAACTGTGTGAACTAAGATTCAGTTGTCCTATAGCAAAAAAAAGGCGGTACGAAAATTTCCCGGTTTAAAGTATTAAGAACATTCAGATCTACAAAATATTTAAGAAGGTTAAAGTTATAGGACCAGTCCTTATAGGAGTTATTTCCCTTAATTAGAATGTAAAAACTGACTATTTTGCACAGCCTTTCAATGTTATGTTGCAAACCATTACAGCTGAAGAAAAAGTTATAATTGCAATATTGTTAAGTTAGTTCAGCTCTAAAACATATTGATAAGAGTTTTCAAGTAACCCCTTATAGAAGTTATGGTCCCTCAAGCATTATTAAACTCACTGTAGGTCAGATGAGCAATTTCAAGCTTCTGCAAAGGTTGATCTAGGATCGGCATACTGCCCCCCCCCCCATTTGACAAAAAATTTTGTTAGGAGAGGTCCTAGAAGGTTTTTTACCATTTTTCACCCCCCCATTTGAATATTTCTGGATCCGTCTTTTTCTTGTTTTAATAATGTTATTCATGTGTATTTATTTGATTCTAAAAGTGCATTGTAGTTATTAGGGTCCTGCATCTTCGGACGCCCTATAGTTTTCACTTTGTCTGTCTGTCAGTCCGTCCGTCTGTCGGTCTGTCAGTCTGTCAACAATTCTTGTGAACACTAAAACTAAAAAACTATTAACACTACAGTTCTGAAATTTTGTACAGCTACTTAATAGCATGTCATAATTTGCATATTAAAATTTCATGCAAAAATGTTTAATATTTTTGAAAAAAAACTTCATTTTTTTCAAAAATCACAGATTTTGAGAAATGGACTTTGTGAACACTAAAACTCAAAAACTGTAATTAATACAGTTCTGAAACTTTGTACAGCTGCTAGGTTGCATGTCATGATTTGCATATTAAAATTTTTAGCAAATCTGATTAATATTTTTGTAAAAAACTTCATTTTTTTAAAAAATCTCAGATTTTGAGAATTGGACTTTGTGAACACTAAAACTCAAAAACTGTTAACAATACAGTTCTGAAACTTTTGTACAGTTGCTAAGTAGCATGTCATTATTTGCATATTAAAATTTTGTGCAAATCTGTTTAATATTTTTGAAAAAAACTTAATTTTTTATCGAAAATCACAGATTTTGAGAATTGGGATTTTTTAACAATAAAACTCAAAGGCTATTGACAATACAGCTCTGAAATTCCATACACATTCCATGGAACATGCTTTAGTGGTTATAATCAAAGTTCGTATGATTTTGAAAACACTTAGATTTTTTGCCGTGGAGCCCTTTCTGACTTTGTCAGTATTCTAGTTTGAATTAAATTTAAATTTCTGTTACAAATTTTAAGTAGTTTATGAATTAACACACTTTGCATTTGTATATTTAACAGGTTCTACAAATATATTTAATGGTCCAATGGATGAAAGTATTGGTATGGAAAGATCTGATGAACATGAACCACTGATAAATGATAAAGAGCCAGGTACGTATTGATTTAACATCTACATGTGTTGTTAATTTTGTTTCAACCTGCTTTATGATGAAACCTATATCAGTTATGGATTATTGTAAAATAGGTATATACATGTACATGTAACTTATATATTTTCTTAGCTTTGTCTGAAATTAACTTTGTTGTAATTTTGATCTTTAACATCTTATTTGATTTATTTTCTGATATACATGTATATTATTACATAGATAGCAGTGAAATATCGAGATTTCCGAGTGAACAGAAATCGTTTATCTCACTGAGTGAAATAACTTAAAACGCGGGAACATTTAATTAACTGTTATTCGGCGTTACCTATAACATCGTCTGTGATGTCGAAAACCATTGCGCCTGCATGAAATTAGTCCAACCGAAAAAGTTCGTAATTCAACCATAAATAAAGCCCTAATTGAACATTTATATATGTAATAAATAGTATAACAAACTCAAGATTCCGAATATTGGTCCCCTGTTATGGTCAATGAAGATATCATGTTCTTGTTTACAAATACAGGATTTCTATCTGATAGATGAGTATAGATGTTGGTTTGACATAGATGTTTAGTTTTTATTGGATTTGACCCACACTAGCTTTATCATCAACAAAGTGAAGTGTGTGCTATACATTGTATCAAGTAGGAACCACTTGCCCTTCCAAACCACCTCAGTTCTCTCTCATTTTGACAAAGTTGCAGTTTAGTAATGTAATATGTATTTGTGTTATGTGTTGTACATGTATGGGGGGGGTGGGGGGGGTAGGAGGGGGTCTGATCCCGGAATCCCGAACTAATTTTTACAAAATCCCGTCATCCCGACTTAAAAATGAGAAAATCCCGAAGCCCGGTAAAGTTAATATACTTTTATCCCGGAATCCCGAACTTAAATTGTCCAAATCCCGGAATCCCGAGCTTAAATATGGCCAATCCCGATGTCCCGAAAAAGGTCCTACCCCCCCTCATGTATGGTTTGTTTTTGTGATGAGTCTTTGTCTACTGATTTTGTCTGGCCTTTTCAGGCTCACGACATTCTTCAATTTATTGTACATGTTAATATTTTTTCAGGAGATGACAATAATGTGAATAGTGATTGTGTGACATATGAAGAGGCGTTGAAACAAACAGGTAGCTATGACATATTGACAATAGTTATATCTCTTTTGTGACCATTTTACATCAATTAGAAGTGTGATAGGAGGGTCCAATATTGCGGGGGGGGGGGGGGGGGTAGGAGGAGGTCTGATCCCGGAATCCCAAACTAATTTTTACAAAATCCCGTAATCCCGACTTAAAAATGAGAGGTAAAGTTGAAATAATTTTATCCCGGATTCCCCAGCTTAAATATAGCCAATCCCGGTGTCCCGAAAAAGGTCCTACCCCTCCTCAATATTGGTTTCCCTTCCTCATGTCTCTTGCTCCATCCTTTGATTTCATTTTCTTTCCCCTATTTCTATCTCTACTGTTACCAGTTCCTCTCCTCCTTACTTCTGTCTGGTCCTCTTATTAAATGCAAACTCTGGTCATGTCACAACAGGGTAGACCACAGGGCTGGTTCCAGGGTCCCTATTTGTCAAAAAGAAATGGTTGGATAATCATATCATTGAAGCATGACCAGAAATCCCACCCCCTTTTCAAATTTCTGTTTCTGCCACTGGACAGTGGATTAATTTAATGAGATGTGGAATAAGTGTGTGTGACACTTGCAACCTCTATAAATCAAGGACAGTTTAGTTTTATATTTTATTTAGTTTTCATGATTGTACTTTCAGGATATGGACGTTTCCATTGGAAGGTGTTAGCTCTGTGTGGTTGGGCTGTCTCTAGTGATGCCATAGAAGTTTTATCTGTCTCCTTTCTGCTACCAGCGGCCACATGTGACCTTAATTTGTCATCCAACGACAAAGGATGGCTGAACGCCATTGTTTTTATAGGTACTGATATTTTCCGTAATTGTCAGAAATATGAAACACTTATTGGCATTGTGATTCGATTTACATGTGCATTCATGTATATTAAGAACTTTTTTAGATGATACAGAAGACAAATAAATAATATAAGTTCAAATCTTCACTTGGCAATGTTATTTCAACACATAGGTTTACTACAATTTAAGAAAGTTTCAATGAATTTATTGATTAGTTTACTACAAAACAGACAAGGTTAAATAGTTGTATTTTTATGTCTCATCCTTGTAATTGATCAAACAGGTATCAGAAGTAAATTAAGATGTGAAAATCCACATCTCCATTATAATTGCCTGCCCATCTCTTCTTTCATAAACATACTTCAGGGACAATTCCAGAAATTTTCAAAAGGGGTGGGGGGTTCTTACACATATAATTCACTGAAAACAAAATTTGGGTTCCAGACCAATTTTGCCAAAAAACTACACTAGAAAAACAAAATTTTTGAGGAAAAGGATAGGTAGCAACCCATGTAACATTCCCTCTGGATTGGCCAAAGTTTAAGTTCAAAAGGGGGATGTTAAACATATCATTCTCTGAAAACAAATAGGAGGGGGGGGGGTTCCAGACCAATTTTGCCTTAAACCCAAATAATGCTACCTTTTAATTGGCCATTGTGCTTTCTTGTTTTAATAAAAAAAAATCATTTTACTTATATACTTCAGGAATGTTGCTTGGTGGTTATTTTTGGGGGAGTTTGGCTGACCATCAGGGGAGACGATCCATACTGATGTGGTCTTTGACTGTCAACGGTGTTGGTGTCTTGGCCTCTAGCGCCGTTCAGTCCTTTTGGGCGTTTCTTCTCTGTAGATTTTTTAGTGGTATAGGGTAAGATTCCAATATTGGTAATTAAAACAAAGAAGTAAAAACAATACAATTGGAACATACAAAAAAGAACTAAAATGTAAAAGACTTAGTTGCTTAGATCTCTGCTTTTTACATGTATATACATTGTACATGTATATAAAAAATGTTTGTATCTAGCATATTATTTAAGGTTTACAACATTCTAACTTCATACTCAGCTGTCAAGCAAGAGATGTAGAGCAACTCTTGATTGAAATAATTTATAATTCTGTATTTTAAGGTGAGTTTGAGTATATACCTGTACCTGTTTCCATTTTAAGGGTGGGTGGTTATTTACCTGTATGATATTTTCTATTTTCGTCTCGCCCGCGAAGCAGAGCGGGACATAGGTGTTACTTTACCGGTGACAGCGGCGTTAACTTTTTGGAAAAGTTTTATAAGCATCTCAAGAACTATAGGTCCTGGGTTGATGAAACTTGGTATGCATATGCCCCAGTAGTAGCTTAGCACAGTTGCATCCCCATCTTTTGACCTTGACCTTGATTTTCGGTTGAGTGACTTTGACAATTTTCAATACACATAATAGCAATGGAAAAGTTTTGTGAGCACCTCCATATCTCAAGAACTATAGGTCCTAGGTTTATGAAACTTGGTATGCATATGCCCCAGTAGTAGCTTAGCACAGTTGCATCCCCATCTTTTAACCTTGACCTTGATTTTTTCGGTTGAGTGACTTTGACAATTTTCAGTACATATAATAGCAATGGAAAAGTTTTGTGAGCACCTCCATATCTCAAGAACTATAGATCCTAGGTTGATAAAACTTGGACCTTGACCTTGATTTTCTGGTTGAGTGACTTTGATTTTTTTTTATTGCATATATTTGCAATGTTTAAGGTAGCACAAAAGTGCTTAAATTTTATCAAAATTTGTAATTATACCTTTTTATATACTTCTTAATACTCCTTTTCAAATGGTGCAAAAATATTTTCAGTACACCCTATTATTAATGAGCTATGGTGATAATTAAATAATCAAAACAAACGCACATGTAATTTAAGCTGTCAATAAACCATGAAGGTAGGGCTTATCTATAACAGCTGGAAATTTTTATGACTGTTGACCAGTCATTTGAAGAGAAATAATAAGATAGACAATCAATAGTGGATCCCTCTGGTCAGTAAAGGAGGAGTCTTTCCCTTTACAATAAACAACTGACCTGAGATAAGGTCAATATGATGTCATATTTCCCCGCATATTCTTCATACAGTGTAGGGGGTTATGCATTTTGGGCTATATTTAATGTTTGTGTGGATGAAACTTGGTTTATGGGTCATATAGATGTTGATTTATGATTATCTAAGAATTTTACAGTGCTCCCATGGTAGAATCATGCTATTTGATCTAGAAAATGGGGCTCAAAGTAGGAAATTGATATTTTGGGGGTTTTTCCACTTTCATTTTTCATGCAAAATGTAAAGTTTGATCGAATTAAGCTCTCAGATGGGTACCCCAATTGTGCTAGTTTTTGGATATGCTATTTAAAGGTTAATTATCAACAAAACCGTGTCTCAGGTTTTAGATTAAAGCTTTAGAAAATATTTTATGGCACATTCAATATAGTGACCCCTTATGCAATAAAGCCTTGTACTCAAAATATTGCTTTATTGGAGAATGGAATGTGATAGGAAAATTCTGAGACATGGTTTTGGAGGTCATACAGTGTTGATTCAGATTATATTAGTTTTCAGAAGATATTTGTAATGCTGGGAGACCTAATTTCATTTGAGTCAGTTATGTTGAATTTTTTACTTTTGAATAGTTATTTCTTTTGTTTTATATTGTAGTTTATTCATTTAGGTGTCATCATAAAGGGTAACATTTCTTCTTTCCAATGGTGTCTCATTTATTGAAATTGGTGAAATAATAATACAACCTTTGTATGGTGCTACCTTAAGTTCTATAAACATCTTTTGATCTCAGAAACTGAAAATCCAAGCAAATTCAAAATATAGTTGAAGTAAGAAAGAATAATTGTTTCTGATGTTGCCGGCAGGCGAAACATACTTTAGTGTAAACTCTTGTTAGAGTAGGGGGAATTATACCCATTTTATTTTCTATTTTTATTTGTAATATTTTTATTTTTAAGGGTTGGAGGATGTATATTTGCTATATGTTCTATTTTTAGGGTTGGGGGAAGTATACCTGTAATATTTTCTTACTTCACTGAGTTTCAACCAAAAGACAGGCGAGGAATGATGATCAGTGCTTTAGCTACATTTTGGATGTGTGGCAATATTATAGCAGCAGGTTTGTCCTTAAGTTTATTTTACAGTTTTTAAAGGAATAAAGTACGGTAAGCCAAGGTGTACCAATGAAGTGTTCTCCCCAGGCCCTTATAGCATCTGGCAATGTGATGCTTTCTGAAATCACCTTGAGTATGTTCTATAGGGAATGTGATGCTATAATTTCAAACCATAAGATACTATTTTGAAATTGCAAATACCAGGAGGCACAGGGCTATCAAGTTTTTATGAGGTCCATGCGTGAGATTCGACGAAAAATTGAAAGATCAAAGGGAAAAAATAAAAGTTCAAAGAAATTTGCCGCCAAATTGATGACTAGATGCGTGAGTCTCACGCCGGCTGCGTGACACTTGACAGGTCTGGAGGCTATTACAAAATTCGGGGAAGAACACTGCAACAGGGCAATCCAATGCAAGTCTGAAAAGGCCAAGCAAAAATCAGTAGACATAATTCATCATAAAAACAAACCAAACAACATACAAATACACATATTACAACTGAATTACAGTTAGCTTAAAAATCCACAATGGAAAACAGCCAGCAGACTTCAATGTGACCAGTTGTTGCTGCTTGCAGTTTTGCAATAGGCCCTAGATTAAAAGTGTAATGCGCATATGATTCAAACACTTCCTTTAAAATTCCATGTATTTTGTAGGTTTAGCCTGGGCAGTCATACCTCAAGATATTGGGTATTCAACCTCTAGTTTTACATATCATAGTTGGAGAGTATTTGTTGCCTTGTGTGCCTTTCCCAGCTTGTCGTCTGCTCTCTGTTTTATACTGATGCCTGAAAGTCCAAAATTTCTACTCACAGTAAGTCAGGAATTTTTTGGATTACTAAAAACAATTGGACTAGTTTAGATAACAGGTTGAATATTCTTGTAATAAAGATCATTTTGAAGAGATTTATTAATGTGTAAGACTGGGGACTCATTCACAAACTGATTAAAGTCTTAAGAACTTTAGAACAGTTTGTAATTTACTAGGCAGGTATACAAATCTACAAATTTTTGTCAGGAATAGTCTAAAGCAAAGAAGTACCATATGGATATTTAGATCTGCAAGTTAAACAGTTATTCTTCTTACAACTGTTTTATCATGATAAAATATGTTCTACCTTTATATCAGTGAATAATGCAGACTTATGTTGCAGTAGTAATTTTGTAAATTGTAAATGTGTATTAAAGTATTATAATTATGTTTATAATTGTAGGCAAACAGAGAGGCAGAAGCTATTAATGTTTTGAGAAAAGTTTTTTATGAAAATAGAACAAATAAAAGTTTGTCATCATTTAAGGTAAGCAGTCTCTTGTTCATTTCAGTTTGTTTGACATATGTGTCTTTTATATATGTGATCAGTATGAATAAGATAATTCATCCAAGAGGTGTTGTTTAACTTATTTTCCCTATTTCATTCCTTGTCCTTTGAACATTGAAATACATAGAGTATTAGATAGTGGTTGGTCCATAACAAAAGTGGAAAGGGTTCCTGTGAAACAAATCTTTTTCATGCTTGAAATATGAGTTGATTTTACATTCTATGAAAGATGTGGCTTATGCTACTTATTTATATGTTTTATGTATTGTGATTAAAAATCATTTTATATTACAATATTCACATCTAAAAACTTGCTTTAAGTTCTGAGATTCTAAATTATGTTTTAATTGTTTGTAAACCTTTTTGCTACAACACTTGCTATCATTTTATATTAAAAAATATATTTACTTGACTTATAGCAAGAATAATCTGCAACATATTCTTTACATTATGATTTCAGGTAAAGTCTTTAACCTTAGGTTATGATAATAGTCAACACATTCCTCATGGCTCAGTAGGAGATGATACAACCTGCTGTAACAGAATAGGGACTGGGTGTAGTGTAGTAAGTTTATATTATTATATAGATACGATACTAGTCAACACATTCCTCATGGCCCAGTAGGAGATGATACAACCTGCTGTAACAGAATAGGGACTGGGTGTAGTGTAGTAAGTTTACTCTATTTGTTTTAACCTTGCTGGGTTATGAATCAATAATTAAAAACTTAAAATCCTAGTCTAAGATCTTAGAGACTGACAGACCTCAATTGATTTTAAGAAGAGTTAGAGAAAACAAAAGAGATTGTTAGAATCTGACCATCTATTGATAACCCTTAAATCAAAACAAAGAACCAAAATAATCTTAAAGTGCAACTAAAACGTCTACAACAACTTTATTTCTTTTCATAGATCTAAATTTTCTAAGATCAAAGCAAAAAACCCGACTTGATTCCGATGACAAATAACAAAGATATTGGCAATTTAGTGTTAATTTCTTAAAATCTCACCTTTATAACTTCCGCTTTCGCGTCACTTACGCCACTGACGGTGCTACGTCAGAGGGGGAACCGATTAATTTATTTACACTAGTTACAATAGCAAACGGTAGTTTATCTTTACAATTTATAAATAATGAAATGATAATTAATGCATCAAGAAATAAAATACATGCATGAAAAATATATATTTAATCACTCAAAACTTTATACAGCACTATAACAAGATTGTGAAGATGAAAAAAAAATAATAAAAGAAAAAATCATTACTAAAGAAGCTTATTCTTTCAAAATCTTATAAGTCAGAAATGCACGTGCAGAAATGTGACAGGTCAGTAATGATACTGGTCATATTTGAGGTCTCTCGCTTTGAGGAAGGATCACATGTGTGTGTCTATTCCAAATTTCTGCGGCTTTCATATATTTTCGATGTAACCTACAGGAAGCTAAGACATCAATTCACACATTCAACATTATTCCATGATTCCCTATATTCTAGCATATACAGATTTACGAGACGTGTACCTGTTTGTCTGTTCTCGCTATTTTCATTGCCAACCACATAAGTGGATCGGCCATATAGTTTAACCCTTGTCTGTCCGTAATTCCGTCCTTGCATACGTTCGTAACACTTTTGTTAAGTTCTTGGTTAAGGTCCCTAACTCTGATACATTTTAAGAACATGGGCCATCTGTGGCTTATAGACAAATTTTCTAGTTTTATTTTGAATTTCTAGGAAAGTTTAATTTGACGCCAGATGATTTATAGTTCGTCGGACATTTCATGAAAAAATGCTGCAAGCCGTTAGCGGGCGGAATTTGTTTGTCCATCTACGAACATATTGCGCATATAAGTGTCCGGGCCGTCTTAAGTTTTAAAAAGTTTTGAATACACAAGGTGATGTGTTTGTTTATTGTTATAATTATTACAGATAATAAATAAGCATACTTACATATTTGTGTTAACCTAGTATTTGCCAAATCCACACAATTGAGTATTTAAAATTTCTAAAGTTTTAGATATATGATCTGATGTAATTTTGATAAATACTTTTTACTAATTGAATATATAGAAGAATTTATTTCTGAATTTAAATTTGTTAAGTTTGTTTGCAGAGGGCACTAAGAGATATGCGTGATGTTTTAAACATTTTTTTTGTACTGCAAACTTAATAAATTTTTAGACGCTGATACTGAGATAATAATGGTTTTCTCAGGCTGGTATGAACATTATATGCCGAACACAACAGTCATGAAGTATTAGCCATTTATTAATCAAGGAATTGATTTATTTTTATGTTATTTTATTATTTTTCTATTTTTATACGATAATTAAACATAATTTGAGAAGATGCTCGAGTTTAAAAATTGCTTGTCCCCAAATTGTGAATTGCCCCCTACGGTGATATATTGGTCGTCTAATTTCGTTTTACTTCACACCTGCGTTTGTTTAATCAGACCATACTCAGCATGGGTTAATAAATCAGGTAATTATCATGAGGACTGGAATTCTGACACCGTCCAATTCCGACATAGACCTGCAAATTTGACATATATGATTTAAATTAACACTTTGAACAATAAAGACAACACAACTGTTTAAAATTGATATGTTCCTTTGATTGCATCATGTATATGTACTGATTGCTGCGGTAAAAACTTTAAATTTTGTGCAATATCACAATCATTTGCTTAAATCAAACCAAGGAATTCGAGTACTTTATTCCTTGATTTAACATTTAATACAAATTAAAAAAAACTCTTAACTTCATTCCTGTGACGGCCTATCTTTTTAGAATATTATCTGAATGTAAAATGTATTGTTTAAAATTGGAAAATGTATATGCATACGTTGGGTATTTCCTTTAAATATTTATGCAAAAAATTGCCGCCGAAATTATTTTATTTCATTGCTAATATCTTTAATTCCCCTTTCAAAAACACATTCCTACTATACTAGCAAACTATCTCGGTTCCCCCTTGTGCGTCACTTCCGGTTAGCTCGCATATAATTCTTTTCCGGAAATATCGTTGATTAGATTTTGAAAGGTGCGAAATTTTGCACTTCAAACACTCATATCTCCGTTATTTGTCAACGGATTTTGATCGGATTTTTTGCGTTGATCTTAGAAAATTAAAAACTTTAAAATAAGATCAAGTTGTTATGACCGTTTTAGTTGCACTTTAAAAGATAATAATTTTAACATTCCTCCTGGAATACTGTTTCAAAAAAAGTAGGAAAACCAACGTCTCAAAAATCTTTTTAGAATTCCTGTTTATGTGTTTTTGTGTACCAAAAGCCTAAAATTAGAAATGCATTGTAATGTTTACTGCACCTTTGCGTACTAGATACCCTTTAAGGTGGGACGATACCAAATGATATATATCCAGATTTAAATGAAATTTGGTAGGCATGTAGTTCTTGGTGATATACATCCATATATGAAATCCATTTGCGATCCATTGATGTGAAATAAAGGATATGTCACGGATTTAGTTTTTAAGGTACAGTTCCGTTAACATTGGCTATATGCAAAAAATGCATCAGAATTTGACCAAATTTGATGTTGCGTTTCACAAGGTTCAGACAGATTTTTCAGTGTACAGGTAAATTTTATCGGTAACGTCGTTTTTAACGTAATGTCCCACCTTAAAAACAACTGAAATTCTGTGAACCAAAGCCACAGTTTTCAAGACTTTTTAAGGCTTAATATGTGTAAATTCCAAAAAAAATGCATTTTTGTTTATCAAAATGATGTGCATGTCATGTTGACATTCTTCATATGAGAACCCATAAATAAATATGAGAAAAATGTTACAATTGTGGATGGGTTTACATGTAAAGTACATCAAATCTTGGTGTTTCATTTCATTATAATGTTTGTTTAGAATTTAGGAAATGCATGTATATATAATCATTTGTCTTTCATTTTAGTTAAAAGAATCAACATTACAGTTATTCCAGGGGTCTTTATTAAAAAGTACAATACTTATGATCATAGTCAACTTTGTTTTGAGTTTTGGGTGAGTTTTTTTTTTTGTTCTTGATGAAAATATTAATAAGCTATCAAAGACAGGAATCAAACTACTTGTACAATCTCCATGGTTGGATCCTCATCAGGGGTAAAAATTTCATGGACAAATTTTCTTACATTCTCGTACGGTCTCAAGGAATGATGCTAGTCCTTGGAAAGGGACAAAAACAAAAACAGTTGTCCATGTATGGGAAGAGCATTAAGACATGATCAATAAAGGAGGAGATCAATAAAAGTAGACACTTTTGTTTCATTTGACAGAACTTTTGTTATGATACTCAAATATATGCAAGGCTTTTTGTAGCTCAATGCTATTTCCTCAAATAAAATATTGTTAGTCCAATAGTGTAAGGCTTGGGGTATGTGACGATACTTATTAAGTTCATATATCAACAAATAATACCAAGAGGAATTATTTAACAAAAATACAACAATAACAATGTTTCTTGTGTTGAGTAACCCTATTTTAATACCTGTATATTCTTTATTTAGCTACTATGGGTTGTGGATGTGGTTTCCCGAGCTTTTCAGCCGTATGAAGAACGGCGGATCACCGTGTGACCACTCTACATTCATCAATGTAAATAGTACGAGAAACGAGACATGTGATTACAAAGACAACTGGGTATATTTCTCCGGGTTTATGACAGCTCTGTCTAATTTACCAGGAAATATTTTAACGATATTCTTAATGGATAGAATAGGAAGAAGACAGTTATTAGGTAAGGTTAAAAATTTAGAAAGATTTGATTACTGTAGTTTCATTATTATTCATTGGGTATCAATTTTCGTTGCTTTCGTGGGTGGCCTTTACCCTCGAAAATTGATACCCCACGAAAATGAAATTTTACATTGATCTGTATTAAGTAGTCTTTAAAAACCATGAATTTAAGAATCCGCGAACTGATCCTTTTTCATCAAACCACGAAAATTTAAACCCTCGAAAATAAATGAATCCACAGTAAATTAAAAAATAGAAATTTGTACAGAAAAACTTATTAGGATAGCTCCAGAAATAAAATTGTAAAGAAGGGAGGATCAGGGAGTACTTTTTATGAAGCAAGCAAAGGGGCACGAATGGGGCATTCTAATGTGAAAAGTCTGAAAGGATAAAACGACAAAACCAGTAAAAATTAATGAGAACAGCATGAAGAAACACAAAACATAAAAACCGCAAAATCAACAACATGTACTCAAGTTGTAACAGAGTGAACACAGGTGTGCTAAAAGCGTAACCAGTTCCTGCAATGTTTATTTAGAAGTAGAAGTATAGGGAAAAAATATGCATGGTGATCTAGGTCACTAAAAAATGCCTCTGCCCCCAACTCCATACATAAGCATTCTTGAATATCTTGAAAAAATATGTTTTTGTGGAGATTCAACTTTAAAAAAAATCCTATGTTAGAAAAGAAGCAAGGAAGTACCATAGAGGATTTCACATCTCAAAGATTGAAGATAAAAGATACAAGGAAAATATATTCAACAATACATGTACAACCAAGAAATCTTAAAGAAATGTCCTGTGCAAGATAAACATGTAAATCATTACATCATAATAATTAACTTATTACTTTGGATTAAAAAGCAATTGAAAAACTGTATAAGTATTTCATTTAACAGAAAGTATTTGAGTAATCCTATCCCAAAATGGATTCCCATGTCTCTACCAAATATCACAAGGCTGTGATGAGTAGTTGGAAAATATTTTCTCTAACAACCCACTGCCTGAAATACTCAATTTATAACCCCATTTTGTGAATTCTTTACCAAATTTATTTAATGACCTCTATATTTTAGCTTTGAGTATGGTATTATCAGGAGTTGCTGTATTCTTTATTCCATTAATCCACGACAAATATGAAAACTTAGGAATCTCTTGTGTATTTGGTGCTGTCTCCACAGTGGGATGGAATGCGTTAGATGTTTTATCTGCAGAGCTGTTCCCCACACATTTAAGGTATGTATGTCTTTTAACACTACTGTTTATAAGGGATAACAGAATACTGTATAAGTGTTGGGGTTTTTTTTCACAAGTGGAAATTTTTGTGTTTTTCTAGATTAAAGGGGTGCTTTCATTTTTGCGTAATAAAATTTTTAGGTTAGGAAAACATTTTGGACACAATATATGGATTGTGTCTTTCTGGCACATATTCCATATTCTTTCGTTTTTAAATTTAATGCAATTTCAACATTTTTTCTTTTTTCTATTCTTAAAAAGCTTGAATTCTTTGAACAAATGTGCCTGAATAAAACATTCAAAATTTTGAATAGTAATCTCCCTTTAGTGTTCTTTACCTTCTTAACACGCTTGCCAGCATTCATGATATTCATGGGTGTTCACGATTTTCAAGTCTTTATGTTATAATGAATATAACATGAAATATCACAGAAGAAAGGAGTAGGTTCATGAACTGTCTTTTTTGGCCCTGAATCAGGTCATATTTTCAAAATCATTTTTCAGATAAGGCTATGGTGGCAAATTCGTCTAGAATAATTGCTTGTTACAATACAAAACTAATTTTAAAGTTTTTTGCAATAATGGTGTTGTAGTGACGTCATATTGTGACACTAAAATTGAAAATATGCTAATTTCAGCAGAATTTCACCATTTTCAACTGAGTTTTTTGTGAAAATGACAGTGGCGCCACCCCTCGCCCATAAATATTTTGGCTGAAATTTTACAAACATAATATTTTCTGTATGTTTGATCAAAAATTTCGTTGGGTGAGGGGTGGCGCCACATAGAAAATTACATTATTGTGATTGAAAAACTGGTTGTTTTTGGCCTAAAAGTGAAAAATCGCTTATTGAGACTATTTTTGAAGCATCAGGTTGCAACTAAAGTGACCAATACACCAAAAACAAATCATTTCTCATATAGCAGTGCTATCCAGCTATAAATACCCCAATTTTCAAGTAAAACAAACGAATTTTGATATTTGCGTATTTACAGGGCCAAATATGGGAATTTGTGGCTCTGGTCCTTCAAAACCCAATTTCAAATTTCTAAAGTTGGCGGCCCAGCATAGCCTTCAGCTTGTGCTGGTTATTAAGAGATAATCAATTTTATTCTACGATAAGATGTGGAATAGGTATATGTGACAACCTCCATCATTTAGAAACAACTTAAATATATATTTCTGCCCATCTATCTGTCTGTTTTCCGCAATATCTTCAAACACAATTCCAAATAAATCATTTGACAGATTATTAAAAAAAATATTGCAATAAGAAAGAACATCATACAGAGATATACATGAAGAAAATGTGTTAATCTAAGTTATCATCAAGGGGAGATAATTGGACTTAAATTTTTCCAAACATAGAGTGCTTTGGGTTTTCTCATACTTTCACCCCATAACTTTGTTATAACCTTTGAACTTTGACCCTGTAATGACTTACTGGAAATTTGGGTCAAATAGACAACAGAAATCATCTTCACATTTTTTTTCTTTGAGTTTGTTTTAAGTTTTGCATTAGGCCATGATAAAATAGTTTCTAAATTTTCAAATTTCTTGAAAATATAGGGAGGACGAGCAAATCTTATCTTTATTTTTTATCAATTTTTTATAAAATGTTCTGCCATTTTAAAAGAAATAGACCAAAATGAAAATCATTTGACAAAAAAATCACCAAATATAATTTTTTCATGCTACTGGAAAAATTGAAGAGGGAGGGGATAAAAATTCAGGATATTTTTTATATTGACTGTAGGACAATTCCAGGAAAATTTGTGTAGGTGGGTTGGTTGGCACTTTAATTAATGTTTTGATTTAACCAAAGAATTATTCAGTAAAATATTGATTTTGAAAAAAATATGCCTTTTAATCACTCCAAATACTTTTTTTTCTGGAATAGCCATTGTCTTTTATTTCATTTTATTTTGTAGATCAACAGCTTTTGGCATAATGTCTGGTGTAGGAAGAATAGCTGCTATATTAGGAAACATAACTTTTGGAGAATTAGTGGACGTCCATTGTGCAATACCTATGATAATAGTAGCTGGTCTACTTGTTCTAGGGGGATTATCATCTATAAAATTACCCAATACAGTGAATGTTGATATTCACTGATTAATCAAGGACTTGTCTCTAAGTCTTTCATATAGTTTTTGTTTTTGTCATTACTTTTATGTTATTGGAATCAAAGAAATAAGATATTGTGAACTTTTTCTAACTCCCACAGACAAGTTTTCGGGGTATCTGAATCTGAATCAACTCTGTCTGTCAGTCTGTCTATATACTATAAGCTAACTCCTCCTTAACCTTGATGAAGTTTTTAATATTGAGATGTACATTGTTGGTTTGTACTGCTCAGGGGGAGATAATTGGTCTTGAGTCTTTTTCCAGGTCAGCAGGGGATATCCTTTTGTGACCTCTTTAGCAGTATTGTCAGTTTTATAGTAACAAGGTTTAAAATTTAACTCTGAATTATTTTGATATCAGGAAAAATTATTAAAAATATGCTAAAAACAGCTGATTTGGTCAATTTTGTGCAATTTGTTCAATATTTACGTCGTATGGACAAAAATATTAAATTGTCTATGAAACATTAAAGTACTGACATTTAACTAAGTCTTGTCACAATTTTTACTTGAATTCCAACAAAAATAATTTTTGGGCCAAAAATGGCCCTTATCAACCCTAGTCCTTTAGCTTGGCTTGTCCAAAACAAAACAAAACAAAAATCATTTTCTCAAGAACAATAAAAAAAAATTTAAGAGAGTGTTCAACCTCTTAGCTGTTCACTGATCAATTACTGCTTAATAAGAGTTTGAGGAAATATATGCTTAGATATATGATATAGTAAGATTTATATCTTAATATATCATATAACATCTTTGATTTTACATTGGGTGCATTAAGTACTGTAAAAGGGGAAATTTTCACTAATTTTGCGATCATAACAAAGTCACAGAAATATCCCCTGGTGTAAATACATTTAAAAAGACCCAATATTCCATGATCATAATAAAAAGCAAAACTAAAACCTAACGAATGCATTTTGGTACTGAAAACGCAAAATTTAAAAACTACACAAAATTATCCCCTTTTAAAGTATTCTCTTCTAGGGCACCATTATTTCTAAATTTGTTCTGCTGTTAGTGAACAACTTTTTTCATACCTGGGTTTTTATTCCAAACACAATTAAGTTGTGTTTCATAAGACATACATATTATCATGTCCACTTATTTGTATGTTACTAATGTATATATTTTTTTAAGAAAGTTTTATATTTTTAATTTTATAATTATAAATTTCTCCAAAGAATAATGAAAAAGAAAGCAAACATAAGCAAATTATTATCTAAATTTTCTTTTGCTCAAAGTTAATTTATTCAGTCTGTTTCATAAATTGTATACTTTAGAAGAAGAAGAAGAATATTTTATTATCCCACATGGGGGCCTGAGAAAATTAAAACTAAAGAGATATGAATCACCCTGTCATACATAACAAATTGGCCAAAATAACAGAGTCTTCGCTGTGAAAGGCGCAAGTAAACTCGGGCATGGAAACAGTTAATGTAATGAAACTTATATGTCTGAATAGCTGAGTCTTTCGGGCATGGGATAGTATAATTTTTAAACAGCTTAACTTTTAATTTTTATTTTAATTAAACAAAAACTTAACAGTGGTGAAGGACAAAAAATGCAAATTCTCGCAATCTGATTTAAATTGGTCACAATAAACAAATTTTCTTATCAGCAATTATAGACAGCGGGTGTCTTAATTTTAACAGGAAATTGCATAACCTTTAACAGGTAATGACTCCTCTCAAATTCACCTAATTATCGTAAAAAATCACTTGTTTATTCTGTTATTTCTCTGCTATTTAACAATACTAAATAATAAGGTAACTAATTTAAATTAGGATAAAATTTTAAAGATTTTCCAAGAGCACTTTTTAAAGAACGTATTTATAAATATTTCAATTATTTAAAACTGACGACTTTAAACAGTATTTTTTTAGAAAATGACTCGACAAAATTAAAAGAAAATTAGCTTATCCCATGCAGCAGGGTTTCCTCTTTCCAATGATATGAATATTTAACATGTCCGAGTTATAATAAAAGTGTTTACCCTCGAACCATTACACCATGTTTAAACAGAGAATCTGAGGACAATATTGCCAGTATACAAAATCATGCGTAGACCTTGTTATTTTTCACTAATCGGGAGAGACTTATCTCTTGAGTTTAATTATCTCAGATGGGGGCATATTACAGTGCATATAAAATGTGTATAACAATAAATAATAAATATTATCTATGATAGTTAATGTGTTAATATATAGACCCAGTACTATATAATAGACACAATCTTCATATAGCATAGCCTTATCATTCTGTTTTTGTTGATATCCTTGAGTTTCTATTGTGATAGATTTCCTAATGATTTTTATTTTATTAATAAAAGATACCATGAATTCATTTATTTTGGTGGGTTTGGTTTTTTTTTTGGGGGGGGGGTGGGGGCAGGGGGTGAGGGAGGATGTCACCGAAGAAGTAAGAATCAATGTAAATTTCATACTTAACATGTTGTAATCTTATTTTTTTGGGGTGGTTGTCACCCATGTAAATCAGTACTGTATGAATAAATATAATGAAGCCATTGTACTTAGATTTTTATACCTGGTCAAATTTGTTAAGGAGACCATGGGTGCATGGATGGCCACTCTAGGCCTCTGTAATTGGTAATCAGGATGGAATATTTTATTGATATTACTGTTTTTATTTATATTCTGTATATTTTATAATTAAAATTTGGGGAAAAATAACTGTTGTTAATTAATTTTTACAGTTGATGCAAAAAAAAATCTTTAAAAAGCCATCATAACTGGCAGATCTGGATATTTTGCTAAGGGGCATTTTCACATGCCTTATCACTTATCAGTGATAATTATTGACTCATTTCAAAAGGGGGTCCCCTGCTACCCTTCAAAATCAAAATTTTTAACTGACCTGAACCAACGTCCAAGTGAGCTTTTACCATTACTTGGTGTTCGTTGTTGTCTGTTGTTGTCATCTGTTAACAATTTTTCAAAAATCTTCTCCTATAGAACTACTGAACAGAATTTAAAAGAAACTTGGTATAATTGATCCTTAGGGTGTCCTGCACAAAAATTGTGTTTTGATTTTTTATTGTAAAAAAAAACATGGCTGTGTTGTTAAAAATAGAGGAGGGGGCCAGACTTCTGTTTTTGGCTTGAAAATCATAAAGTATAACAGAAAGAGAAAATCTGATGCAACCGTCTTTCTTCAGCATCAAAAGCTGTACAAAAATCTCCATTGGGTCGAAGTTGTCAGATGACTCCCAAAAGGGGTTATGGCCCCTTAAAGGTAAACAATGATGTTTTTTTGGGGTCGCCCCGATAATCCGACACCCCGTTAGTCCGACACCCCGATATTCCGACACCCCAATAGTCCGACACCCCATTAGTCCGACACACCGATAGTCCGACATTACAAATCGTCAAAATTATAACTACATATATACATGCCACAGAACTATTTAATGCACAAATGAAAAAAACTAATTTGTAAATGTCATATTTTTGCTGTAAATCTGAAATAGTTTGTTGTAGCACAATTTGGGTACATGGAAATTTTGTCCCCCTTTGCGAATTCTTTAATCTCTTTGAAATTCTACTTATTGATTGATTGATTGTTAGTTGTTTTATGTCCTGACTGCGGTATTTCAGCAATCATCAGGATTATAATTATTTTTTAAAAAATTGAGTGCCAAAGAATTTGTCTTAATTGACATTTTCAAGGAATAAGACCCGATGTCAATTAAGTTTCTAAGCGGTCTTTTGTAGACGTTTTTTCGGCAAGCTTAGCGCTGCTGCGGGCCTATTCGCCTCCGGGAACCAACGGCGTGGGTTTTCTACATAGCCAATGGGATGTAAGTTCCAGGCGGATGAATGTTGTAATCCTGTCAAGCCATAAAGGATGGGTTGCGATAAGGTCACATTTTTGCATTTGAAGGCGAGAAATAACAAGAGGCTCCCAGGAGCCTGAATCGCTCACCTGGTATTGATGTTGACCCTATACTTTTGTAGAGCTAAATGAGCTGAACATTTAAGCAAGCAACAGCTTTTCTCTACCTGCAATAGTTTTCATTCTATAGGCCAAAAACACCATTTTCTACCTATAAGGGGCCATAACCCCTATAAGGGGTCATCTGACAACTTTGACCCTATGGAGACTTTTGTAGAGCTAAATGAGCTGAACATTTAAGCAAGCAACAGCTAATCTCTATCTGCAATAGTTTTCATTCTGTAGGCCAAAAACATGAAAAATCGTTTTTTTCAGGGGCCGTAACCCCTTTAAGGGGTCATCTGACAACTTCCACCTTATGGAGACTTTTGTAGAGCTAAATGAGCTGAACATTTAAGCAAGCAACAGCTAATCTCTATCTGCAATAGTTTTCATTCTGTAGGCCAAAAACATGAAAAATTGCTATTTTTCAGGGGCCGTAACCCCTATAAGGGGTTATCTGACAACTTCGACCCTATGGAGACTTTCGTAGAGCTAAATGAGCTGAACATTTAAGCAAGCAACAGCTAATCTTTATCTGCAATAGTTTTCATTCTGTAGGCCAAAAACATGAAAAATCGCTATTTTTCAGGGGCCGTAACCCCTATAAGGGGTCATCTGACAACTTTGACTCTATGGAGAATTTTGTAGAGCTAAATGAGCTGAACATTTAAGCAAGCAACAGCTAATCTCTATCTGCAATAGTTTTCATTCTGTAGGTCAAAAACATAAAAAATCGCTATTTTTCAGGGGCTGTAACCTCTATAAGGGGTCATCTGACAACTTCGACCCTATGGAGAATTTTGTAGAGCTAAATGAGCTGAACATTTAAGCAAGCAACAGCGAATCTTTATGTGCAATAGTTTTCATTCTGTAGGACAAAAACATGAAAAAACGATATTTTTCAGGGGCCATAACCCCTATAAGGGGTTATCTGACAACTTCGAACCTATGGAGACTTTCGTGGAGCTAAATGAGCTAAACATTTAAGCAAGCAACAGCTAATCTCTATCTGCAATAGTTTTCATTCTGTAGGCCAAAAACATGAAAAATGGCCATTTTTCACCTTTAAGGGGCCGTAACCCCTATAAGGGGTCATCTGACAACTTCGACCCTATATAGACTTTTGTAGAGTTAAATGAGCTGAACATTTAAGCAAGCAACAGCTAATCTCTATCTGCAATAGTTTTCATTCTGTAGGCCAAAAACATGAAAAAATGCTATTTTTCACCTTTAAGGGGCTGTAACCCCTATAAGGGGTCATCTGACAACTTTGACCAAATGGAGACTTTTGTAGAGCTTTTGATGCTGAATCAGTAACGTGGCCTCAGTTTTCCTTTATCTCTTATACTTTTTGATTTATAAGCCAAAAACAGTAGTCTGACCCCCCTAGTCTATTTTTAGTAACGGCGGCCATGTTTTTTAACGGATCAAAAATCAAAACACAAGTTTGGTGCAGGACACCCTAAATATCATTCAAACCAAGTTTCATTAAATTCTGTTAGGTAGTTTCAGAGGAGAAGATTTTTGAAAAATTGTTAACAGACGACGACGACGACGACAGACGACGACGACGACGACGACGGACGCCAAGTGATGGTAATAGCTCACCTGGACCTTCGGTCCAGGTGAGCTAAAAAAAGGATTTCAAAGCCTGTTACTTTAAACCGTATTTTGTAATTTATTGTACTTTTTAATAGTTTTTCATATTCAAACAAGATGTTTTAGACAAGAAAATAGTGTTCAAAATTGGCCCATTGTGAATATTTATTGTATCTGGATTAAAACAAAATTTCAAGATAGATCCTTTATACAAATTTTAAAAATGTGCTAATATACTTGAAAACAGAGTTTACCATTTCTTAAGAAAAAACAAAGGAAACGCAGAGATATTAAATATTTTTAAAGCTACTGACTACAGCAAAAAATATATTCTTTTAATTTTTTCAGTATGTCTTGCAATCTTAAAACTTTCACTAAAATGTGTTTTAGTTATTCAAGTTTAAAGCGGAGCTGGTTCCGCGAAGACTGTACTTCCGGAAAGGATCACTCAATTTCGTCACTTTGCCTATGCTATAGGCACACTCATTTACGGTGGTTCATTTCAAACACCATTTTCTTAACATAAAATAAACTTTTATACTACAGACATGACAGACGTTAATTTAAAAAAAAATACAAAATTTACCTTTCAAACAAGACATTTTGTTTTACAATTTACCTATTTTATTTAAAAACCTAATGGTTGGTCTGAAAAGGGGTCTTATCGCAGCCCATCCTTTGCTTAATTTCTTCGCACGTTAAAAGGGACCAGCAACCAATGAAGCTAAATATTCATTTCAATTTGTCAGTCGAAAATCTTGTACTCTGAACTTCAAGCGTCTGTGTCTCCATTCCATCATCATTGCCGAATCCTAAGACCGCAATGGAAGAAGGAGGTTTGGCGTGCCATAAAACCTGTTTTAAACCACCATTTCTTTTCAAATATTTTATAAAAGGATATTGAGCAAATGAACATGAGACCATAACAAATGCCTGTTTACATCTACCAAGCCAACCCATTGCAGTCTTTAATTCTCCGGTATGTCTTCCTTTTTTTGTCTTCTCTCTTGGACATGTATGATTTATCTTCAAATAAGAAGTAGACTTTTCGATCTTTGACCGTTTTGATTTGGCAAAAATCAGGAAATGAAAAGGCAGTGCCCGGACTTAAAAAAGGCAGGATAGTGTTTATGGCTGAAAAAATATAGAATTTTTGTTTTAATTGCGTTTTTTTTTTTGCTTGATTTTTGCCCGCAAAAATGTAGGCTCTGATTTTTCCAGAAATAAAACATAGGTAATCTATCGATTACGAAGCTCACCTCGTTACACATTATTGTCACTAAGCGGGAACTGACTTGATCTTTTCAAAATTTTTAGTGCTCATCCATGCAGAAAAAGAAGGTCACAGCCAGCATCTGAACCATGCATCTAGCTAAGTATCCCTAGATACACCTACCATACCAATTTGGTTAATGTTGAACTTTCCTGTTAGCAGGAATGGACTTTTACCATACTTCTGTAAGTGTTCATCCATGCCGAAAATATAGGTTAATGCCAGCATGCGAAGCATGCATTGTGCTAAGCATCACTATGTGCACCTACCATACCAATATGGTTGATGTGGCACTTGCATTTTCAGTAAGCTGGAATGGACTTGAACCATTCCTCTGAAAGTGGATATCCATGCAGAAAATATAGGTCACAGCCAGCATCCGAAGCACGCATTGTGCTTAGCATCGCTAGGTGTACCTACCATACCAATATGGTTGATGTGGCACTTGACAGTAATTGTGTATGGACCATAACCATTCTTCTGAAAGTGGATGCGGACGCCGACGCCGACGCTCGGGGTATCCCATAAGCCGCCCTCACTTTCGTGAGGTGAGATAAAAAGGCTTTATATCATCCCATGCTCCCTCAGTGAGTATAGACCTAGAATTTTGAAAAAAAATGTGTTTTAGATACTTTTATCACGGAACCATTGTTTCAAATGTCAATATACTTGGCATCCGTAGCTAACGGAACGGACACATTAATTTGTCGTCTGTTTCTGTAAAAATTTCCTTTTGAATCAAAATCGATTTGCTTCGATTCTTGGTGGCCATCACCATGTATGCTGTAGTACTCAAGAAATGTTATGGAAGACATCCTAAACTTGTGGATTTCGATCTCCCATGAACTTACAGATCCAGGTTTCTTTTTAAATTGTTGTAACTACATTTACTTATCTTTCATTTTAGAATAGGACCTACCCTAAAACATTGTTTTGCAAAGCCCATTGTTGTATTTCGCATTAAATAGAGATAGAAGATTTTGGTTTTAAGAATGAAGGAAGTGAGATAAAAGGTTGTCGGACTAACGGGGTGTCGGACTATTGGGCTGTCGAACTAACGGGGTGTCGGACTATTTGGGTGTCGGACTAACGGGGTGTCGGAATATCGGGGCTGCCCCGTTTTTTTCATGTTTTTGGCATATAGAATGAAAAATATTGCAGATAGAGAAAAGCTGTTGCTTGCCTTAACCTTCAACTCATTGAGCTCTACAAAAGTCTCAAATTGGTCAAAGATGTCAGATGACGCCTTATAGGAGTATGACCCTTTGAAGGTAAAAAATAGCATTTTTAAAATATTTTGGCATATAGAATGAAAATTATTGAAGGTAGCCTTGCTTGCTTTAAACTTCAGCTCATTGAGTTTTATAAAAGTCTCCTTTGGGCCGAAGATGTCACATGACCCCATATAGGGGTAATGACCCTTTAGAGGTAAAAAAAAGTGTTTTTTATGCCCCTGCGACGGCAGGTTTTACTCATGTCCGTCTGTACGAATTTCCGTCAAGCTTTTCTCAGGAACCATACATGAGAATGATTCGAAACTTATTATTCGAAACTCGGTAGGATGGTTCAGTGTGACAAACTGTTCGTCTTAAGCGATTTTGAGACCTGTCGGATATCTACTTCCTGTTTGAGACTTAGGCCAATATGAAAATATGTGAACATGACTATGAAAATTTCCGTCAAGCTTTTCTCAGGAACCATACATGAAAAGGATTTGAAACTTATTAGGATGGTTTAGTATGACAAACTGTATGTCCTAAGGGATTTTGAGACCTGTCAGATATCTTCTTCCTGTTTTGGACTTAGGCTAAAGTGAAAATATGTGAACATGACTGAAAATTTCCGTCAATCTTTTCTCAGGAACTGTATATGAGAATGATTTGAAACTTGGTAGGATGGTTCAATATAACAAACTTTACGTCCATCTACTTCCTGTTTTGGACTTAGGCTGATGTGAAAATATGGGAACATGACTGAAAATTTCCGTCAAGCTTTTCTCAGGAACCATACATGAAAATGATTTGAAACTTGGTAGGATGGTTCAGTATGACAAACTGTATGCCCCTGAGAAATCATATCGAATTTAATTATTGTCTCAGTATGCCCTAAGCGACTTTCGGGTAATTCCTGTTTCAGGGCCTAGTGGGGGCATCTGTGTCCCATGGACACATTCCTTCTTTATATCCCTCTAAAATGAAAACTATTACAGATAGAGAAAAGTTGTTGCTTGCTTAAACCTTCAGCTCATTGAGCCCTACAAAAGTATCCAATGGGTCAAAGATGTCAGATGACCCCTTATAGGGGTTATGGCCCTTTGAAGGTTAAAATAACCCTTTTCATGCAGATTGAGAAAAGCTGTTGCTTGCTTAAACCTTCAGGTCATTAAGCTTTTCAAAAGTTTCTGTTGTGTCAAACATGTCAGATGGACCCTTTTAAGCTATTCATGTGAGCTATTGATCATGGCTTAAATAGAACAAAGTTTTTCTAAATTCCTCTGTTATTTAATTAAGTCCAAAATTTTGGCGTAGGGTAAACTAAAAGTGATCAGCACCTCAAGATCTACTCACCTGAAAAGATCCAACAACCCTTGTAGGTGTTATTGCCCTTTTCTATATTTTTTTTATGATTTTTTCACTTAAAAGGGTCAATATCTTAAAAATTATCCAGGATGTGAAACATTTCAATTGCATATTGTTCATCACATCATGATCTACAAAATTACGTAACATAACATATCTTTTATTTCCAATCAGGAGCCCACTGGGAGCAAAGAGAGTTGTACATGTAGAGGAAAAGAACATAATTGATAGATTACACATAAAATACAATAGACAACATGGTGATACAGTCAATATACAATGTATAAGATGTAGAAGGTCAACGTTGTAGGTCGATTCCTTTTAGGAGTTATTACCATTAGAATGTCGAAATTGACCATTTTCACAGCATTTCCTCATTACATTTAAAACATTAATTCCTCTGTTATTTAATTAAGTCCAAATGGAACCAAACTTGGTTCAAATGTTTATTAGCATTAGATAGAAATGATGTGGGGATTTTTGATTGAATGTGAAACATGGCCGCCGTGGCTAAAAATAGAACATGGGAGTAAATTACAGTTTTTTGCTAATAACTCAAACGGTGACAGATACAAACAAAAGTAATCAGTACCTCAAGATCTACCTGGCCTGATATTTTGGAGATGATCCAACAACCCATGAAGGAGTTATTGCTCTTTTTCTTGATTTTTTATAAATTTTGCACTTATTAACCTTAATATCTTTGAAAGGATGTAGGAGTTAATGCCCTTTTCATATTGTTGTTTGAATTTTTTACTTATTTAGCCCAATATTTTAAAAAAGTATATGAGATATTTAACCAAGAAATTTAAATTACATTATGTGTAGCACATAACGATCTACAAAATATGTTTGAGGTTCAATGTTGAAGGATCATTCCTCTGTTCCTTGTTTAAGAATGGGGTCTATCTGTGACTATTTCAGGACTGGATTTGAATTATATGCATTTTATTTAGACCATGGGCCAATTGCAGAACCGCGAGCAGTGCCAAATGGCCTCGTTGAAGGCTGCTGGCGGTTGTCCATTGTGTTTTTTCTGAATTGCACATCTTCTCCTCCAAAACCACTCAAGGGAAAGCTTTGAAACTTTGCACACTTCATCTATGGGATGTCCTCTACCAAGATTGCACAAATGGTGACCGCAGTTAAAACAACATGGCCGCAGTTACTAAAAATAGACCATGGGGGTCAGACTTCTGGTTTTGGCTTGAAAATCAAAAAGTATAAGAGATAGATGAAATCTAATGCCACACTACTGCTTCAGCATTAAAAGCTCTACAAAATTCTCCATTGAGTCGAAGTTGTCAGATGACCCCTTATAGGAGTTATGGCCCTTAATGGTAAAAAAAATAGCAATTTTTTCATGCTGTTGCTTGCTTAAATGTTCAGCTCTTAAAGCTCTACAAAAGGCATAATAGGATAGGGGTAACGGCCCCTAAAATGACGTTTTTTTCATGTTGTCTGTTAACTTTTTAGTGTTGGTGCAATAACTTAAGTTCAAGTTATCCAATTGTTATGAAATTTGACAATGATGTTCCTTACCATAAAAGGATGAATGGTATTGATTTTGGGGGTCTCCCATATTTTCATTTCAAAATTAGGGGCCCGAAGGGGGAAACAAATTCAAATATTGTATTTTTTCCACTATAACTTTAATCCTAGTTGGCCTATTGCTGTTAAATTTGTCTAGAATGTTTCTTTCAATAAAAGATTGAACCTGGTGAATTTTCGCACCCTACCCTTTTTTCCACGTTATGTAATTTGGGGTCAAAAGGGGCCAAAATCGAAACTTTTTCATTTGTGGTCCGATTTTGAAATTTTTTTTCTGCTTGTTTGTTCTTATCAAATTAAGAATTAATTTTTGCGACCCCCCTTTTTCCCCCTATTACACAATAAGGAGCCAAAATCGATTTTTTTTTATTTGTGGTACGATTTTGAACATTTTTTTTTTGCATGTTCTTGTCAAATAGCGGATACAAAATTGAGAATTATTTTTGAGACCCTTTTTTCTCACCTACTATGCAATAAGGGGCCAAAATTGAAACTCGTTCAAACTTCACCAAAAAATTCCAGTAACCAAAACTCATCAATCCACAATAGGCTTTTAAAATGTGAGTGGAAAGTCCACCATAAGCTGCATGTGTCAAAAACCTTTGTCAGTCCACCAGAACAATTGACTATCCATATTGGGCCTAAAACGTACAGGGTTCAACATGCTGCGGTCGTATCATGGTGCGCTCGGCGAAGCTTTTTATTTGTTTTGATCAGAATTTTTTCTCCGCTAGAGCGCGGACAAAATATTTATTTTTCAAAGGCGTCGCGACAGAATTTTTTTTTTCATTATCAGCATTATTTTTTATAGCAGAAATCCTTCTTCAGAATATTTTTTTCTTACCCTCAGCTGCCAAGATATTTTTTTCATCAAAAATAATTTTCAGAATATTTTTTAGGAAAAAACCAAGGCCCCCTTCAAGCTTAATGGTCGGTCCCTAACTGCGAGTGTTCTCAAGAAAGTTCCTCTACGTCGCTTTGTTTTCGTATAGTGTTTTTGTCTTATGTTCTCTCTTGTTGAATTGACTTTTTCTCGATTTGATGCAAGATTATCAAAAAGGGGAAGGTTGGGTCCAAAAGACTAGTTTATACCAGCCACATTTTAACTGTTTATATACACGTGCCTGTCGTATGGAACGCCAAATTAACATATATTCAATTAATTGTACCTATCTTCAAATAATTGAAGATATCTTCAATCATTTGAAGATATCTTCAAATAAATTGAAGATATCTTCAATTCAATTGTACCTATCTTCAAATAATTAAAGATATCTTCATATCAATTGAACCTATCTTCAAACGAATTATACCTAGGTGCAATTTAATTGCACCTAGGTATAATTCAATTGTACCTATCTTCAATTGAATTGAAGATATCTTTAATTCACTTGAAGATAGGTCTAATTCCAACATCTCCATAATTCATTTGGAGATATCTCCAATTCATTTGAAGATATCTTCAATTCAATTACACCTATATTCAATTGAATTATACCTATCTTCAATTGAATTGAACCTATCTTCAATCGAATTGAACCTATCTTCAATTCAATTATAGATATAGAGACAATTGAATTGAAGATAGGTTTAATTCAATTGAAGATAGGTTCAATTCGATTGAAGATAGGTTCAATTCAATTGAAGATAGGTTTAATTGAATTGAAGATAGGTACAATTGAATTGAAGATAGGTACAATTGACTTGAAGATATCTTTAATTGTGCTGAATTGTACCTAGGTACAATTGAATTGAAGATAGGTATAATTGAATTGAAGATATCTATAATTGAATTGAAGATATCTATAATTGAATTGAAGATAGGTATAATTCATTTGAAGATAGGTATAATTCAATTGAAGATATCTTCAATTATTTGAAGATAGGTACAATTAATTGAATATATGTTAATTTGGCGTTCCATACTGTCGTAAGTCTAATTTTTGTCAAAACTGTTTGTCCTTGTCATCTTTTTGTTTATTGTTTAATGTTCTAAGTCCAGAAAAAAATTGGTCCTTTGTTGATGATTCTTGGATTTGGTATTGAAAATGGTGTATTGTATTTTTTTTCATGGGCCAATACAAGATAACGAGCAGCAACCTCTAGTCATGATGAAAATCCATTGTGATTTTTTTTTAAATTGCCGTTTGTTCATCTGTTTATGCATGTTGGTTGTGTCGCGTCCACTTTTTCACATTCATCATCGTCTATATACAGCAAGTTACATGTATAGAAAAAACAATTATGTTCAACAAAAACAAAAAACATGCAAACAAATAGTGATTGAGAGAAGCAGAGGTACCAATGGGGTATCCGAATGTCAAAAGTCCGAAAGGGCAGAGACAAAACCAGTAAACACCAACCAGAACAGGACAAAAACAGACAACATGTAAAACATGGAAACACAAAACAACTGAATATCAATCAACAACGCGAACTCCAGTCGAAACAAGAGTGAACTCAGGTGCTCCGGAAGAGTAAGCAGTTCCTGAGAAATATTTTTTTGAGTTCAAGTTTTGTTGTATTTTGATACTAGTTGGTCAGCAATTCGTGAATGAAATATCCATAATCATAACATCAAAAACTGTAAAGTATGCATAAAAACTTTCGAATTTTTAGATGAATAGCAATGATAAGAATACATTGACCAACAGATTTTTTATTTTTTTTCCAAACATTTTTTCCAAAGTTTTTTTTTCACTAAATTTCCAATAAATTTAACCGTAAAAGTAAGGTTGCATGACGCACAAATCATAATATAAGAAGGTTTTTGGAAATAATTATAATCAACGATGACAGCTGTATGACTTCATACACACAATACAACCATTATACAGTTATAATACACATTCATGACATTAGATTTTTAAAATTTCCGAAACATTCTGCAAAATTTTAACATTGCCCTCTTGCATCCAACGTCATGTATCTTTTGCACTACTGGTAACAATCATATATGGTGCACCAATGGTTTGGATACGTTTGTCGACAGTTTTGATAAATAGTTCTGAAGTACCACTTTATCCAGTGTTAAGTTTTTAAGACGATTCGAGGTTTGAAACTTTACTTTGTACCGCGTCCCATGAATCATTTTGTGATGGACAATCCAGTTTCGTAATTTCTTTGATCGGTCTGGCAAATACACTTTAGTTATCCAATCGTCTGACCACCAATTCTCAAACTCTGGTGGATAATAAAATCCAAACATGTCAAGATGGTGTCGGTGTACCATATCATGTGTCAGAATTCTCGTGTTGCCTTGCGAACACGTAGGACCAACAACCCCAATGTTGGAAGGAGTTAAATTCCGCAAAGCACTAATTCCATTAGAGGTCCACTTGTCTGTAGCAAAAAACGTATCATCGTTTACTCGCACGAAATAAGTAACATTCTCAGAATACGCAATGGTTGCCAACTCATTGACTACCTTTGTGAATGTCCCTCCCTTTTTTAATGTTATAAATCTGATCGAGTCGGATATGGACGAAACATTGTCCTTGAAATGAACCAAGGGGTCCTCTTTTTCAACCCCGATATAGATTCTATAGTCATATTCTTTTTCCATTGTTCTTAGTAAGGATGAAAGACAAATTTTCACTAAAGACAAATTTTCGAGTTGAATTTTTCTCATCCTCCTCGTTGTCGTTGGAACCATAATGGCTATCCTCGTAACATTATCGTGCTTATTGTCAATTTTTTCCACAATTGTATCCGTGGCTTCTAATATATGACGAAGAATTTCACGATTTTGTACAAGATTTTTATACAAGTTTGCTTGTTTCCAAAAACATAAATGAAATGTTAGCAGTATTGTTACAGAAACAATAAATGCAAGTTTTGCACGTGGATAAACAATCTCCATTTTAGTAGTAGTGCTACAGTCCAAAAGGTGGTGGCATAATATTATCTCCCCCTGTAAATTTGACCTATTCGAGTGCACCCTAGTAGAGTAAATTTCAATCAATACATGATTATTACCACTTCATTTTTCTATTTTACATTTTATTTCCAAGTTATGCATTATATAAATAAGTAGTGAAATTTAGATAGTTAACCTTCTACTAGTTTAGGCCTAGTGTATTGCAGAATTCAAGAAAAATTTTAAGCAAGTCGAGTGGACCATTGCTATTCTTAGCCGGGTGTGGGATACTCTCAATTGAATGAACTTTCTATAAATATAGACAGGTGAATCTACAAATAACTTATGAAATTAGCGCAAATTTCTGATATAGCGACGGGTTCAAAACTTTGTGATCAGAGAGAACGTGGAGTTTTATCTGTTTGATTTAAAGAAATACCGGTGCGTGTTATTTTTTTTCAGATATGACTGTTAAGTGATCACACTTTTTGAATGATAGAAATCTCGTTCTCAAATAGTTTTAATTGAATATTGCAATACAACAAATCACCAATATATAACGTGCAATTGAGCTTTTTGTGTTCTTGTGCAACAAAACCCCGGGTGGCTACTTCCTATATAATCGATGCTACATGTATGAGTGTGCCGCAATATAGGGTCTACTTTTTGGGCATCAAGTTGTGGAACAGTGTTAAAAATTTGCCCAGCTGTTACCAACAGGGTTACAAATACGTGAAAGTCAATAAATGCCACCAGTAAAATAAAGTCTACATTAGATTACGACATTAGAATGCTTCTAAAACTGGAAGTTCCAGTATATTTTTCGTAAATTTCTTGATACTAACAGGGTCCGTTTCAGAACAGGCCAACGGCACAGGTATACCCTAATCATAGGCAGTAGCTCCCCCCCTCCCCCCGGAACAAAATTTGGCTAGCTCGAGCAAATGGAGTATCCTACGTTGCCCCAAGCGCTTGTGAGCCAAACCATTGATAGAGAGGATATCTATCCACGATAGAGAGGAATGTAAGAGAAAAGAACTTTTTTTTTCAATTTAGGTCCCTCAAAAGGCAGAATCCTGACAATGAAAATACATGAATAACATTTTAAGGATGTTCGCTACTATTATTGAAAATAAATAGGTTTCAAATTTGATGTTTTAAATGAAAAGTTAATAGGCAAAGGTATAAAATAAGCACAAAAATGTAATAGGTTCGTGACCTCGTTTTCAAGATAACTGACGCTAAAATTTTGGAGGGAAAAGGTTTTCTCTGACTTTTTTATAGGTTTAGCATTAGCTCTATTAAGCTGTTACAAACTTAGAATAAATAGGATTTTATCAAACTTTTTGATTCACTTCTTTATGATATACTTACGACATTGATTAAAAGAAAATAGGAGTTTGTGGGCAAAAAATTTACCGTGGCTATTATGATGGTAAAAACACGAGGATTCCAAAAAATGACAGAAAAACCAAAACTAGACTAGCGAGCATCCATAAGCTTACAATGGCGAATGAACTTGTTGACAAATAGAGTACTTGACTTACCCTAAAATGACCACCGAAAATATAATAAATGTAATTCTAACAATGATCACTAAATATAACCCTTCAGTTCAAGTAAAGGGTTAGGAAAAGCTTTAAGAATGCACTGGAATACAATTGCTATCTGATGTATAATGTAACTTAATTACTAAAATGCCTGTAATAGCTCATAAAAGAAACAAAAAATTATAAGATTTTTTTTGCCAAAACAAGGCAATAGAGAAAGACTTTTGACAATGGACCCTTGTTAGGTATATTACACAAGACCTAACACACCGGGTATAAGCGTTACCGCGGGAGAGTCGCTAAAACGTAGGGGGGAGTCGCTTTTAACGTAGGGGAGAGTCGATATTTGACCTAGATCGGAGCACACCAGGTATGTAAACGATAAAATCATCTATTTCCATTGATCAAATGTTAAAAATAAATATTGCACGGAACATTAGAATTATTTAAGAATGTGTACACGCTAAAATTGCCTCCCAGAACCTTACATTTCATACAAAACACCTCGAACTTTTCCGGACGGTCAGTGTAAATTTGGTGACATCGCATCTTAAAATCTGAATTTCTCCACAATAAATACATTATATGACAATCACATGCACTCGGTACATGCTCAAGATTGATATCAAGAAGAGATACTTCCCCGTTACCCTTTACAAAGCCATAATACAATTTTATTCGTTAATTTTTCAACAACAACGTAAGTGCCGTAGGGGAGAGTCGATTCGAATTGTCTTGAACGTAGGGGAGAGTCGATTTGGATTGTTGTGAACATAGAAGAGAGTTGTATTATATTGGCTTTCAATCAAAATTTATAACAACAAACGTTGCAAAATCGTGACAAAAATCCTCATAGGATAATGTTGTGTTTTATTGTACGTGTTGATACTATAGAACCTACATTATCAATGTTAACAGCACACAAGTAAGTATAATATCAAAGACTCACACTTCCAAACCCTTGCTCAAACTTCCATCACTTAGTCGTTCATGCAATATGTAACGCCCTCATTCATGTCATTGATCCTGATCCCCAGATATACGAGTAAGAACGTTGCAAAACCTTGAAAAATTACAACCTATATTATCAAGCATATGAAATCATTATGTTTTTTTTTCCAAGACTTAAGTATTATGGTTATGGTTTTTATATATTTTTCAGAAATAATTCGTTTGATGAAGTAGAAAAAAGCTGTGAAGGAGAAGAATATTAAATTTGGAAGTTGTATATCAAAGCCGATTTAACCTTCCAGTTGAATTACCAGTTCGACAAAGCCATAGAAAAGATGAAATAAAAATTCTACCGTCAAAAAGACTTATGATGTTTGATGAGTAGTGTCTTTGTGTCGAAGATGTTTTAATTTTATCAAAATTATATAAATATAAATTAATTCATTTATTGTCGTTCATTGGTGTTCAGTTCTGAGACAGAATTGTAGGAACAGTTTTTTAGCTCACCTGGAACCACAAAATAGAAAAAAATGAGATGTGGAATTAGTGTACGCGACACAGCTCACATAACAAGTGGCAATTTAGAAAAAAAAACACAAAGCACAACCGCCAGCCGCCTTCAACGAAGCCAGTAGGCGCTGCTCTCGGTTCTGCAATTGGCCCATGGTCTTAATACAATGCATACAATTCAAATCCAGTACTGAAATAGTCATAGATAGACCCCCTTGCGACCTTTTACCATCAATTGGTCGTCGTCGGTTGTCGTCCGTTAACATTTAAAAAAATTCTTCATTGAAACTTCTGAACAGAATTTAATGAAACTTTGTATGATTGGTTCTTTGGGTGTCCTGCTGCACAAAAGTTGAGTTCTGATTTTTGATCCATCGAAAACACATGGCCGCCGTTGCTAAAATAAACTCGGAGAGTCAGACTACTGTTTTGGTTTGTAAAGATATAGAAATAATCTGATGCAACTAACCTTCTTCAGTCTCATCAGATCTACAAAAGTCTCTCTTTGGACGAAGATGTCAAATCACTTCTTATAAAGGTTAAGGCCTTTTAAAGGTAAAAAATAGCAGATTTTCACGTTTTTGCCCCACATCTTCTAACAAAATATATTGCAGATAGAGAAAAGCTGTCGCTTGCTTCAATCTTCAGCTCACTGAGCTCTACAAAAAGTCTGCATTGGTTCGATCATGTGAGATATGACTACTAATAGGGTTAAGTTCAAGAAAAGCGTTTTTTATGTTTTTTTTTGTCCTAGAGGTTCACA
The DNA here is from genome assembly GCA_963971305.1 of Arcuatula senhousia. Taxonomy (NCBI): domain Eukaryota; kingdom Metazoa; phylum Mollusca; class Bivalvia; order Mytilida; family Mytilidae; genus Arcuatula; species Arcuatula senhousia. Next base: position 11,910,506 of record OZ020309.1, on the reverse strand, counting down.
CGTATTGCAAAACCTGCTTAACCTTTCATCTCATTCGGTTTTTCAAAAGTCCCTTATTAGGATAACAGCTCATATAGTGAGACCTTTAAGGCCAGGTGATCGATTTAGGCTTCTTTTAGCCTCTTGTTCAGTAATGAGTAAATATAGTAGTTCATATATAGGGTCCTAAACTGTTTGTCCGTCCATCAGTCCCAAATCAGACTTACGGCCTTCTAATTCATGTAATTAAAACTGTTTTCAAAGTAAGAACTATGAGATCATCATAAAACTAAAATATACATGAATTGTATGCATCATAGTATGAACAAACAAAAGTCTCCATACATTACGTATTCGAAAAAATATTTGGTCATACTTTGCACAGTTGTAATTGTACAAAATATTTGTCAAATTATTTCGATTTCGAGCAGAATTTGAATTAGTTAGATTTTTCTAGTTGCTCCGCTTGAGTTAAAGGCAGGGAGAGTGGAAACTTTTATATGACCACGAACACCTGAAAATTCAACAATAAGCAAAAAGGCCAATATATGTGTTATTTTTTTGTGTTGGAAAAACACGGTAGACGACAGACTAAAATGAGACTGCTGTCTACCCATTTCTTCTATTCTAAAAGTCAAGCACACGTAAATGTTTTGAACTGTCCTCAGTTTGCCATTTCTCTGCAAATCTATGTATCAACAAACGAAAATTTAAGAAGCAAAACAAAAATGAAGTTATACATATAAAACATTCATTTTATGCATCAATTACACAAATATTTTGGAAGTTTAATCAGTCACTAAAAATGGAACACCAAATAACAACCATTAAGTATAGTCCTTTCCACTTTATGATGTCCACCATTCACATCACCATTATTCAGTCCTTATACAGAATACAGTGACCACCATACAACTGTTGGGAAATCCGACCGGAACATAAGACGGGAAGTCTTTAGTGTTTGTAATTTACCAAATTTCATTTCGCCGTCACCTAAGGGTCGTCACATATATGTATAAGCTGAAATAAGATAAAATAAAAACAGGTTAAACTTTGTTTAACGAATTAACAACCAAAAAGTCTAACGGATGCACAGATAGATGAATTCTCAACTGAGAGGTGAACAGGGAAAATCGCAATCGCCGCCCGGAATCAGATAAGAAAGTAGGAGAAGCTTATAAATCAATGTCCGTCTATCTGCTTCTGGGGATGGGGATCAAAGAAGGCGTAATATATTGCATGAAGGACAAGGTGCCTAAAAATTGAGCGAGGGGTTGGAAGTGGTGTGAGCCCTTGCTTTTAGACCTACATATATGCTGTTAACATTGATAATGCAGGTATTTAAACATCTGACAACACGTACAGTAAAACCGTAGCATAATCCTATGATACCTTTTTCAAGCTTTTGCAACGTTTGTTGTAAAAAGATGATTGAAAGCAAAAAATGCAACTCTCTTCTATGTTCACAACAATTCGAATCGACTCTCCCCTACGTTCAAAACAAATCGAATCGACTTTCCCCTACGGCACTTACGTTGTTGTTGAAAAATCAATGAATAAAATTTTATTATGACTTTGGTAAAGGGCAACGGGGAAGTATCTCTTCTTGATATCAATCTTGAGCATGTACCGAGTGCATGCGATTGTCATATAATGTATTTATTGTGGAGAAAATCAGATTTTAAGATGCGATGTCACCAAATTTACACTGACCGTCCGGAAAAGTTCGAGGTGTTTGGTATGAAATGTAAGGTTCTGGAGGGCAATTTTAGCGTGTACACATTCTTAAATAATTCTAATGTTCCGTGCAATATTTATTTTTAACATTTGATCAATGGAAATAGATGATTTTATCGTTTACATATACCTTGTGTGCTCCGATATAGGTCAAATATCGACTCTCCCCTACGTTCAAAGCGACTCTCCCCTACGTTTTAGCGACTCTCCCGCGGTAACGCTTATACCCGGTGTAACAGAAAATCATGAAACACCGAAATAAAAGGAACAAATAGGTGGCAAAATAAAAATAAAAATTAGAAAAAGGTGTAAAGTCACGGCTTGAGTTGGTTGGTTGAGATGATTCCAATCTATTATAAAAAAAAAAGCTTATATGAAAATACACCATACCTCAATGAGAACAGAAGTGTTTGCATGCGTGCTTTTTTAACCATCAAATATCCACCGACAACACGACGGGTACATGTTACAATTCACAAGAACTACTCACACTTCCATATTGTATTTAAGATTTCGCTTTGTTGGCTTTGTTTATTGTTTCGTGATTATATCATTTATATCACCTTTTCTTCCGTAAATGACTCTTTTCAGTGTGAGATGACCAGGTTGAGATGCGAGCACGTGCAACGATCTCACACTGGTCAATTAACCAATAATAACCACCGGTACTGATATTGATCGATGCTGTCGACCAACGAAATGCAATGTTATTTAAAACTTTCGGTTTTTAGAATGAAGCCATCTAAGGTTTTAGAATATAAAATTTTAATTTTTACGGAAGAAATAGGTACTTACACGCGTTCTTGGAAAACCGGCAATGATCTTTCACTCGTGATAGAATTTTTTGGGTCTTTTGGCTCGTTCCGCTGCGCTCCACTCACAAAAAGACTGAAAAATTCTATCACTCGTGAAAGATCACCCGGTCTTTTCCAAGAACTTACGTAAGAACCTATAATTCATTCAGTTTGAAGGGTTTAAAGATCGACTATTTGTATTTTGTTTTTCATTGCTTCTTATAGAAAGAAGCAAAGATGTCATCACAACGAAACACACCACACAACAAAAAAACACGCATAACAACTAAACCACAAGTAGAAACATAACTCAATTCATAACGAGAGTGTACTCAGGTGCTCCGGAAACGTAAGCAGTTCCTGCTTGCTATAACAAATCCGTCGCGCTGCCAATAGCCAATTCAGTGTATCAAATCCGGTAAAGCAAGATTGAACAAAACCCTACGACAAACCTCTGCACTCATCTGAGAGATAGAAATCCATATTTGTTTATGAGCGCATAATGTCCATTGAATTTATTGAGTGAAGGCAACATAACCTTGTGTTAGAAATTTGGATAAAATCCAGGTTGTAAAACGATAAACAGACCAGTTAAATTTTCGCCACCTTCTTTTTATAGCCCCTTGATATTTGGTATACAGCACCAGCATGGGGGCCCATACCTTGGGATTCGATTTCATGTCTGTCGCTTACCTACTTCCTGTTTAACGAAATCAAGCCATTTTTTTCCCTTAGACAGAATTTAAAATTTAGCTTATGTAAACGAATTTTCAAAATTGAGGGACTGATCCCTATATTTTGCAAAGAGAGTACCCATTTGTCCTTGTTTCCATTTTATGTATAATTGTACCCTTTGCTTGTAGCCACTTGAATATTAGGACGTATTAAAGTCATGAAATTGGCCTTGGGGGAAGGGCTTCCCGGTTTTGTTTAGACCATGATTCAACTTTCTACATCCTTTCTTTCAACGTATATCGATGATTAAAAACTTCGGGCCTTAATTTTTTTTGCTATTTTCAACTTTTACAGCACCAAAGTATTTTGGATCAACATAATAAAGAAACCAATACTTAAAAAAAAAATAAAGTACGAGATCTTATTAAGGTGTGCATGTCAGAGCTTTATTCGCATAATTTTAGAAATTATAAAGAAACAAAAACTCCAAACATATTTTTCTAAACAAATAGTTTGTGGGAATAAGAATAAGAATAGACCAGATTGTTATAAACTATTCTTTGGCGGTTCACATATACTTAGAGTAGATCAAAATAGTATACAAACTTGGTATTTAAATCTTATAAATGTTTTGTTAAGCATCTTAACTTATTAAGAATCAGTGTTCCAAAGGGTATAATTTTCAATAAGATTTGAAACATCCCGTTAATCAGAATGATCAAAGTTAATAGGTTTTTATACCACCAGGCATTTAAAGCATCGTCTAAAATACGGTCTAGCTAAATTGGCTTGGTATGGTAAACTGGACTTTATAAAAAACAGACAACTTTTACATATTTGAAAGAATTTGTTCTGTAAAAGGTGTCGAATATAATACTTGTAACAACCTAGAAGCGATGTCAAATGTTGTTGAAATTTGCTGTTAGTTATCCTAATTTACCGCAAAGGATTTTAAATTTATACAAGTTATGAACCATATTTTAAACAAGCATTACTTTTAAAGTATATATTAATTGTATATCCGCCTTTTTGCATTCATAGAATCACATCTTTAAAGATATATTTGTTATTCTTATATCACAGATAAACGATCCTTATAATTAAAATTTGATAGAGAAAAATTCGTTTGTACCTGTCGTCTGCTGTTAATGGCTTTTCTGTGCCCCAGTAGGCTAGGGAACTCTGGGAAAGGAAAGCGAGAGAAAGGTAAGACCCACTTCAAACTTTAATAGATCTTATCTAAATAAATATGATCAAAATTTGAGAGATAAATAGTATGATTAATATTGCGTAACATTCTTTTTAAAGAGTTTAATGCTTTTAAATAGACCCCTTTTCAATTACACATAAAATGCATCTTAAATAGCGTCCAATACACCATAATTGGATACGATTTTTGCTTTTACTGTTTTAATGCACTTCTTTTAAAGCATAAACAAATTTAGTACATCGAGGAACAGACCCATGAAGGCGCATTAAAAATATTATCTATGATCTTTTGGTCTACTGTGTGAACTTCTTGTTATTTCTAAAGTGCACTTCTTTTTTATCAAGCATAACCAACCTGCGTATATATATATTGAAGGAATATTTTGTATAATGTACAGTAGCTCACAGGACCTCTAAGGTGCATTTTTAAGCGATAACTAATGATATTTTTGGTAAATGAATAAAGCTAGCTAGCTGTACGTACTTTCAATTTTCTTTGATCGTCAGGAAAGGAGCCAGCTAGGCGAGGCCGTATTACCGGGAGTGATAGCATCGACACCATCGAACAAACCGGATTAGACAGTGTTATATACTCAAACCCACAGAAAAGGCCAAAGATCGGCATAATACACAACTTCTTTCCTGTCAATGATGGCGAAATACAAGTGTTAGAGGGCGAAGTTGTAGATTTGGTCCATACAAAAGGGAAAAAGTATTTTGTGGAAAAGAGCAATGGATTGAGAGGGTACATATCGTCAAGCGTGTGCTTTATAAGTGAAGCTATTACGGATTTATCCCGTACAAACTCCGTCTGTAGCAGCCAGATGTCTGAATACAGTGCAGACTTGTCGGAAAATGCTAGCGAGACTTACTCTGTTACCAGCGAAAACATGTCACTGCTTTTCAAACCTACTCGAACGGCCATTCGGGAAACTTCCGAGCCAGTGTGCGAGGTTAGACCCTTTCACAAGACATCACATGGCCAATATATTGCGCTTTTTGACTTTTTGGGGATGAACGAAAATGATGTAAGCATTGAGAGAGCTGAACTTGTTGAAGTTCTGAACATTGAGGATCCTGATTGGTCTTGGGTTCGGAAATACGATGGACTGGAAGGGTTTGTGCCAAAGACGTATATTTGTCCTGTAGAGCCTCTTAGGAGACTAGCCAAAGGTAATCTAAATGATTTACTTAACATGCATAAACGAAGGTCTAACCACAGTTCTAAGACATGGTAAAGTAGTTTATTGTAAAAATACGACAAATTTTGTCTAAAAATCATATTCAGAAGAGATATTCTTTAAAATAAAATGTGTTTTTTTTTTAATTTTTCAAACATTTTGGCCTTAATTATAAGTAAAACTTCTCTTGTGGGTCATGTATTAGTCCAAGTTAAGATATGTTTACTTGACTTTGGGGTGGCTTTTTTCAAACCATACATATACTTGACAAAAGTCTTGAAGGTGTGTGGTCTTCTTGAGAACAAGGTTGGATTTTAACATTTTGCAGGATGGGAGATATCTATAGTCAGCATTTTTTTTTAAATAATGGTCATATAAACATACAAAAAACAGTTTGTGACAGAACATATACATATCATATTTAAATGTAAGCATGAAATATATCAAATACGACAAATAAACATATAGCAAGTTACGAGACCTCTGCCCTCAGTTCTAATGACGGTTTAATAAAGAAGCCAAACATTCTTATATGTTTATGATTAGTTGGGGTAAGCAAATAGACCATTTTATCTTCATCTGATATATTAATAAAATTTAAATTATCTGTTCTTAGTAAATTAAAAAGGTTTTCTCTGATTCTTTTATTTATATTACAATTTAAAAGAAAATGCATTTCATCTTCAAGAATAGTACAAGTTTTACATAATCTGTCATTGCGGGGAATTTTGAAATATCTTCCCCTCTCAATTTCCAGATTATGATCACTAATTATAAGTTTAGTAAAGATTTGTCTCAAATAAAATAAAGATTCTGACAAATAATACTATCCTTCTAAGGTAGTGTTTAGTTTTTTATAAAGAAAGAGCTTATTAGTTTTTAATAAAGAAAGAGCTTATTATTTTTATCAAAACTCTGAACTTTATTAGAGAATAAATGTCATTGATTAAACTTGTCATTTATCTCTATTTTGATATTACATTTTAAGTTTTTAACAGAGTGGATTTTTCGGATTGACAATTTTCAATATGTACATGTATATTAGCAATGTGAAAGATTTATGAGCACTCTCATATCTCAGAAACTATATATATGTCATAGGTTAGTTGGTGCGTCAGATCTGCATCCTCATTTCTGGGGCCTGACACCAAGTTTTCAGTTGAGCAACTTTAATTTCTTTTGTATTACGAGAAATGTTAGAGTTCAAATTTGATATCATCATAAAAGTTTATAAATTGATGCAAAAATTGTAGAATTAACAAGTTTTTTTTAATTTCTGATGGGCACCATAGAAGGCTAAACATACTTTAGTGTAAACTCTTGTGAAATTTGCATTCAATATGTTTCTTTAGTTTATTAGTAGAGTATTTTACTGTTTTATATTTATAGTGCGTGAAAGTCAACGATCGAGAAACAATCCGACTTTTCCACTCCAAGTAAGGCAAGCGAATATTCCTGATGATTCCTCAGTGTTGACAGACACAACCGTAAGTCTAAGCTCTGAAAATGACAGCAAGTACAATGACAACGAACGTCTGCTACCTGCTGCCTCACAAAGGAAACCAATCGAAAGAAAAAGATTGGAAGTAGGGTTTGACTTTTCCTACCAAATGCCGAAAGCCAAGGTAGACGACAACCACATTTTAACCAAGCAACAATCCAACGAATCGGTTATCTCAAATCTCCATTCCCCAAAAGACTTTCTAAACAATAGTGAAGGTTCTATTTCTGTGGACTTTGACAATACATCGATCGTTTCTTCTACTGGGACAAGAAATTTTCATCTGCGGAAAGCTCCATTGAAATCCAAATCTAACCAAAGTAAAAATGTGGTGAATCAATATCCGGATTCGGTTACGGATTTTCAAAAAGAACTAGCGGATTTAAGTAAAAATTCTTCGTATTCGCCAAATGACTCATTTAAATCTATGAGCACTAGTTTGACTCGGAAATCGTCAGAGCGATCGTTTACAGACGTGACAGACATTTATGAGCCAGACACCCAGAGTAGCGACGCCCATAAAATAAAACAAAACTTTCTTGAAACCAATAAAATACCAAACCAAAGCGATAAGGACGATTTTGGAGACTTCGAATTGGGATTTCATGATCAAGAAAAAAAGAGCAACAAAAAGGAAGATCCGTTCAAAAATGTGACAGAAGAACTCGCCGCAATTCTCAAAAAGCGTCAAAAAATCACCGAAGGATCACTTCGGAAGAATTCATTCAAGTCTTTATCAGCGAGAACAGAGGCGGAGAAACCTTCAAAGCCAGTAAAGAACAATTTTGTAGAGTATATAATGAAGTATGAGTATAAAGGACAGACCGACGGACAACAAAATGTCTATCTTCAGAAAGGGGAGGCAATCTATGCTGATATGAATAACCAAAATAACGCAGACTGGATCTGGGTGTATATACCAAGAACAGAACAGCATGGTTATGTACCAAAAACATATGCTGAAAAACAAACAACTGTTGTTCTGTGAATTTGTTGAAATAACTTTTTGTTAATCAAATTTGTGAGATATTTTTGTGCAACTGATTTTTTTTCCTAGTGAACAAGTAAAATCTTTTCCCGGCAATCCCGTATCCTTGTATGCTCAAAAGTATCATAAATACGAATATAATACATGGGTCAATACGACTTTTTGTCAGTTTTATAAGTAACATAGACAAAGATAGTTTTCCCCTATTTGATAATCGCTTTTATTCTAGAGGTTTCCTAGAATTCAAGGAAAACTTTATGATGGTTTATCATATTTTGAAACAATCGAAAGTTAAACAAAAAAACCTCTCATTATTCATCATGGTCATTTGAGGAAATGGGATTTCCGACTTGCATTCTATGTGAAAACTAAAATGTTTTCCAATCCCAACAAAAAATGATAAAACTCGTTGAATGGGGTTCAAAATTTATGCACTGAATTTTGTCTTATCTTATAATCATTTTTTGAATTTACTACAAGTATCTAGCGGTGTGGTATAAACATGCTTTACACTTCTCGGAAAGTAAGGTCGGTAAGTAAGGGATTAACATTTACTGGTGGAGCTTGAGTTGATATCTTTTATAGAGATTCCTTTTTGACAAAAAACCTACTAAAATAAAAATAAGGTTGTGTGCCCCCAATGTTGGTTTCAAATTGAAAGAAATTTAATCTGAAACACAATATACTCTTAAACACGTTCTCTCTCGGATGAGTATAAATGGCATAAAAGTTGTTTTTTTTCTGGGACGTTTTTTTTTCATCACATTTGAACGGAAATTCTTCGACAAGTATGGATGTCTTTTTGAAAAATTAATTGTACAAAATCCCATTCTGAAATTTATGGTAATGTTGTTTATAAAAGACACAAGTTCAAAACAATTCATTGGAAATGAAAAACTGGCTTAGTGTAGTGTCCGATTTAAAATCGATATGCTTGACTTTTTTACATCAGTGGATTAACGATAGTAACAGCGAATGCACTATATAGACATCCTCTACTGTTCGTTTGTTTGTTCTTGTCTTTTGTCTAAGGTTCTCTCTAGTAGAATTGAACATTCATCGATTTGTCTCTTATTGTGTGCTAATTTTTGTGCTTTGTCTGGGACTATTGATAGGAGGAGGTTGGTCACAAAACAAAACATTTTATATGTGCCTGTCCTAAGCCAGGAAACTTTGCCAAAGCCTTTGTTTGTCCTTGTCATTCTATGTTAACTGTTTTATGTCAAGAATTGAGTCTTTCGTTGATGATTTAGGGATTGGTTTTGATACTTTTGTATTGTATTATAAGTCTTGGGCCAATGCAAGACGGTAAGCAGTGACCTATGGTCATGTTGAAGACTGCTTGCTGTTTTCCGTTGTGATTTTTTGAATTGCTGTTTGTTTATGTTTGTTGTGTCGCGTACACTTATTCCACATCTCAATATCGTATAGTTTAACCCCACCACATTTTATATGTGTCCTAAGCCAGTAATGGTTGACAAAGCTTTTGATTGTACTTGCCTTTTTGATGTTTTTCATTCCTCGTTTTAGAAGGGGGTCTATCTTTGACTATTTCATGACTGGATTTAAATTATATATATATGCATTATATTTAACCTTGGGCCGATTGCAGAACGGCGAGCAGCGCCTACTGGCCTCGTTGAAGGCTGCTAGCAATTATCCATAGTATTTTTTCTAAATTACCGCTGTGTCGGCTACACTTATTCCACCACTCATTATTTTCTACTTGATGGAGATTAGCAGCCACTGGCCGACTGAGTCACTCAGAAGGTTGCTTTTTATTGCAACCTTGTAATTATACACATACCAACACGGGTATAAAACGGGTAATTTGGTTATGCTGTAAATGCATAATTTCAAGGAGTAACCTCTCATCAGCAGCATTTTTATCAAAACATTGGAAGATCAAAACCCAAAGTTTTTTTTTGTTTATCACACGCCTCATAATTATCTATTGGTGTTTCTCTAACTGTTGTGCAATGTTATCTAGTTCTCGCGAGATGAGACTTTTTTGCGTATCACACTCCGCACGATGTGATATTCAATTTCAAGAAATTTGATTGGCCATATCCGCACGAGACACCACAGTTAGATACGCATCTCGTGGAAAGCATGCTTACTTTTATTTGAACACTAGGGTGCTTTCCATTATGCGGTTTGCACCAGTTGAACCTTAGATTTGTGCTCCATTACCTGGTTCGACACAAGTGGTTTGCATCAAAAGACGAACCAGACGAACCGGTGACTACACAAATTAAACCGGTATGAATCGCATAATGTAAAGCAACCCTGTTGATTTTGCTTGAATAAAAAGACAAACAAAATATATCCAAAAAATGCACAAACATGGTTTTTTATAGATTCTACTTCTACTACCTTTAATAATAAAAAGGTAGTACTTTTTTCATCAGTTTACTACTTTATTCACACGTTTTCAAAACAATATACATATAGGGTTAATTTCTTATGAGATATAATAAAATAAGTAATTTTGGGGCTACACTTTCACGTTAGACAGTTCGAGAAAAAGGTTTCACAACTATAAGTGATGAGATACGGATTTTCATCACACTCGTTAGATATCTGTCAAAGGAAACTCGCAAATGCTCGTTTCCTAATTTGACAAATATCTAACTCGATGTGATAAAAAATCCGTATCTCATCACTTATAGTTGTGAAACCCGTATAGATATTGAGCATTGTTAATTATTTATTTATTCTGGATTTCGGAAACTAGCTTAATGCTTATGTATTCATTTAAAATTGTCTTCTGTTGTAGGGATTTTGCTCTCGGTTTGGCCACCCTATTGTGGACAAACCATCAGATGTGATGCAACAAGCTTTTGATGCGATTACGGTTGTTTCTGTTGTGTTTTAGTATTTCTTGTTTTCATTGCTTTACTTTTCTGAAGATTCAATAGCACACCTTAGGAATTTCATTGCATCTTGTCTGAGAAAATTCAATTTAATTATTGTCTCAGGTTTGTGTATCTCAATTTTGTACAATAAAACAAAACAAGTCGATGACAGAGTTTCATTCAGCCATACAGTGTTCATTGTACTTTTTTGAGATTTGGCTATTGCTTAACCCTCTACGTATTTATTTTGCAATAAAGTATTTATCTTTTTTAATTTCCCCCTCTTTTTTGTTCTAACTTTGATGATCTCCTTTCCAAACCTTTCTTCTTCCACGACTTTCAAATGCCCCATTCCAAAAAAATGCTTAATTCCCATAGGCATGCTTATTTCTGTTGACTTTTCATTTTCAATTTTCATAATTGCAGAACATGCGCTCAAATTACAGAAGTCATTTATTTGATCTTTAAAAGCAAGCATATCCAGATCATCATCCCCGGAAATTTCAACCTGTCCCAAGCTCGACAACTTTTCTATTTGTTGTACGACGTTTTGTAAAACCAAACGACTCCCTAGTTTTCGAACACTTATTGTTTCTTCAATAGCGGTCTTAATATCATCTTTTGTCTTCTCAATGTGAATAAATAGCTGGGTTTGTGTTCCAAACGAATTCGACATTTTCTATTGTCTTGTCAACGGTTTCTTTAAATGTTTCAAGTTGTTTGATGATTGGGTCAATTTTGGACTCATATTCATCTTGTTTAAAATTAAGTTCTTTTCGGAACGAAATCATCAACGTATCAAGATTGTCTTTGATTTTCAGAACAGTAGAATTTACCGATTCCTCTATGTCCAAAAATGACTGTTCAACCTTTCTTTTATCTTCCTGTTTTTCTTGTAGTAATTCGGCTGTCGCGATTTGAATTTTAGACAAATCCGTCTCAAATGTTTGATGTGGAAACTCCTCTCTGTCGCATATAGCACGGGCGTTTTCGCATTTCTGATGGGTTCTTGTAACACATAAGACGCAACAAAGCTGTCCGTGATCAAAGCAGTATGCTTCTGCAATTCGTTCCGGATGAGCAGGACATTTGTCCGAATATTCGCCGAGAAATTCTACATCCTTCGGACCTCGTATTTCTCCCAAAGGAGAAACTTTATGACTCTTCATAAAGGAGAAGGAGTCATGGTCAACTTGGCAGCTTTTGCAAATTTTCTCTCGACAATCGCGACACCAGTTTGTTGCAGGTTTGTCTTTTCCTTTATTGGCCGGATTTCACGGAGTGAAAAATCCGAGTTATAAAATGGTGAATGTCGGGCGGTCGGCGGGCGGGCGGGGAAAAAAATTTCGTAACAGTTTTCTCAGCAACTACTAATCACAGCCACTTGATATTTGGTATACAGCATCAGGGTGGGGTCCCATAACGTGGGAACCGATTTTAGGTCTGACGCTCACCTACTTCCTGTTTAACGAAATCCGGCCATTTTTGACTTTGACAGATTTTTTTTACAAGGAACACAATTGAATTTGTCTCTGGTCTCCTTAATTTCTGCCGATGTTGTGCCTATTCCTAATTTCGAAAGTTCATCCCTGTGACAAGTCAAATCGGTCCTACATACAGGACATGAACAAAAATTCACGTTCTGTTATGGTGTTGCTCCCGTTTGAAAAAAAATATTGCGAAATGCATGAACTTAATAAAATTTCAATATAGAAATTGACATGTAAAAATCGCATTATAACAATGTAATGCGACCATTCAAAAGGCGCGACAAAACCAAAAAAAAGTTTGACACATGTGTGATGAATGAGAAAGAGAGAAAAGAACCTCTGGGTTTCGGATGATTATATTGGACAAAATGGTAAGGTTGTTCATTTTGGCATTCCATGATTTAGCGCGCGAAAAAAATACTTATTTTATACGAGTAATTTTTGTATTGATAGAGAGGAACATGCAAACTATCGAAGTTTTACAGGGATATGGTATAACTTAAAACAAATATGGGCTATTGCTCTCAGGGATGAGTATAATTGTGGTTCATAGAGGTCGTTTCTTACCGAGGGCCAAGTTTTTTGGCGATCAGTGCACTCTCTGAAGGCCAAAAAAACCAACTGATTTTCATTGCAGACTTGCAGTAAGTTAAAGTACTATTCCTCATAAGGATTATCATGGCCCATAAGGTGGCACATTGATGATTTCCAAATTTAGATTTTGGGATATACTTGCATTCATTTTTACGATAAAAAAAGCCGTTTTCAAATTTTAAGATATAGTTGCCTGGTGCGGCCTACAGGTTATATACGGAAAATTATGACGGGAAATTTTCCAATACATTTTACTGTACAATGTTACAAAAACTTGACTGGTAATATCTCCTATAAGACAAGAATTGCTTGAAATTTTACTGAGGTTGCTTGACCTAATTCTATTGGACTTTTTAACCCTATAATCGCACCTTTCATAGCGATAAGTGAAACACGGTAAGCTAGATCAGTACAAAACGGTTGCTTCAAAACAAGACAGTATTGAGATGGGTCTCACAAAATTATGCCTGTTTAGTATGGATACCAAGATTTTAACAAATAAGTAGTACTATTCAGTTAAAGACGATTTGGGCTTTCTGATCTATTCTAAAGCTTATCCTTTACTTCACTCACAAGATTGGATTGAGCCTAGGTCGGTTTCTTAGCCTTAAAGGTAGAATTAAAGTCCGAAATAAAGAATGTGTCCATACACGGAAGCCCCCGCTAAGTCCAAAACAGAAAGTATATATGCCCGACAGACCTGAAAGTCGCTTAGGACGTACAGTTTGTCATACAAAACCATCATACCAAGTTTCAAATCATACCCATAAATGGTTTCTGAGAAAAGCTTGACGAAATTTTTCAAGTTGATTTTCATATATTCCTAGTACCAAACAGGAAGTAGATGTCTAACAGACCTGAAAGTCACCTTGGACGTACAGTTTGCCATACTGAACCATCCTACCAAGTTTCAAATCATACCCATGTCCGGTTTCTGAGAAAAGTTTGACGGAAATTTTCAAGTTGACTTTTATATACATGTAGGTCTATTACCAAGCAGGAAGTAGATGTCTGACAGTCCTTAAAGTCGCCTTGGACGTACAGTTTGCCATACTGAACCATTCTACCAAGATTCATATCATTCCCATATACGATTTCTGAGAAAAACTTGACGGAAATGTTAAAGTTGATCTTCATATCGGCCTAGTCCCAAACAAGAAGTAGATGTCCGACAGACCTGAAAGTCGCTTAGTACGTTCAGTTTGCCATACTGAACAATCCTACCAAGTTTCACATCATTCCCAGGTATGGTTTCTGAGAAAAGCTCAATTTTATATCGGCCTAGTCTCAAACAGGAAGTAGATGTCCAACAGACCTGAAAGTCACCGAGGACGTATAGTTTGTCATACTGAACCATCCTACCAAGTTTCAAATAATTCCCATGTATTGTTTCTGAGAAAAGCTTGACGGAAATTCGTACGTATGGACGGACAAGAGTAAAGCTTAATGCCCCAGACATGTCGTTGCGGGGGCATAAAAATGACCAGTGACAAACCTGGTGAATAAAACTGAGTAATACACACTGTGAATTTACAATATTTTTTTTCTCTTGGAAAAATCGGTATTTCATATGCATCTTTGTATGACATTTCACTACCAAGATGAATCATTCATTTTCTGCTCAAGTCTTCTAGAAAAGTTTAATATGGCTCTCCACAAAAGAGGGAGGATTTTCAGCAAATTTCTAAGTTCAAAGGGCCATAACTTCAACACAAAAAATGAGGATTAAAATTACCTGGTAATATGCACAACCGCATATAGTGTCCATCCTCTATATCGAGTTCTGTTCAGTAGTTTCAGGAGTTGCGCTGACAATATGATAAATAAGGATATTCAGCAAAGTTTAAAGGACCATTTATAACTCCTTCAAAAATTTGAGGATCAAAATTTCCTTGTAATATGCACAACCCGTATGGTGTCCTTCCTATATGCCAAGTTTTGTTGAATTTTGTTCAGTATTTTCAAAGGAGTAATACATGAATATTTTCAGCTAATTTCTAATTCAAAGGGCTGTAACTCCCACAAAAATTTGAGAATCAAACTTTCCTAATAACATGCACAACAACATATGATGTCCCAAGTTTTATTGAATTTCGTTCAGAAGTTTCAGAGGAGTTGCACTGAAAAACTTTGTGACGAACAGACGGACGGACAGGACAAAAACAATATGTGGGGGCGACATCATAAACAAGAAATACTGTGAGTAAACAAATTGATACCACTGGCTTCATATTGGACTCTATGTTGCAAACATAACTAAATAAAAAGTCCAATTGTGAATTTATCACCCTTTTAATGATAGCCAAGAGCAAAAAAATTTCTCTATTCAAATCTTAATAGGATATACTAACTTCATGTAAAGTTTCATAAAAATTCGTTAAGCAGTTTAGGAAGAGTTGTGCTTACAAACTATGTGGACATACAGCCATTCCTATATACCCTCAATCTTTGTGGGGTAAGGGGGTTAGAATAGAGTAGACACCAATTTCTTTCTGTGAATTGAATTGTTGCATGATTTCATTTATACTCTGAAAATCTGATGAAGAATGATTTATGGAAAAATACTACACCTTTAACTTTCCATATAAAGGACATCATAATATGAAACTTTGAAGCATATTTATATCATCTAATCAGTCTAAAACATGGACACATATAAGTGTACCCTTTGTTGGGAAACTTCAACAACATTAAAAATTTTAATGAAACTAAACAAATTTATTTCAATCTATAGAACCTAAGTGGAACTTTAGGTAAGGACCAATCCCTCAAACTGGCAAACTTTGTCCGAACTGGCTCTGGAGGCGTTTCCCTGGCAACACGAACTTCCTCTGCGCTATTTACAATTTCATTTTTATCTAGACCGTATTCTTCCATTTCTTTTTCAATTTCTTCTAAAATTCTTTGCTTTTCTAACAAATATTCCTCTTTTTCCTTTTCAAAAGCTAGTTTTATTTCCTCTAATTTTTCATTTTTGATTTTGTCTGCAGCTCCTTGATTTTCGCTTAATCTCTTTTGTTTTTTGGTTACGTAAAATGTTTTTTTAGCAGGTATATATCTAATCTTGAGTTCTTTAAGTAACCAAATGAAGTTTTCATAGTCTACAGCTCTAAGTTCCTTTAAAAATTTCTTCCTCTTTGCTATCCTCTCTACTAACAAGGACTTGCTCCTCTTATCCTAAAATTGAAAAATCAAAATAAGTCGCTGAACTTGTAAATGATTTTTTTTTGCAAATTGTATGTTCTTTTCATTATCTTTATATTTAAATAAAAACTTAAACAACAGTCTTTTTCAGTTATTAACAGTGTCAAGGAGATTACACCTTGTCTGTAAATTTATAGATAAAGAGTATGTGTATAATTTGTGTGTGTTTGTAAGAGTTTAATGCTCTTTTCAACAAACTTGTGCCATACAGGATGTTTAATAGTGAAGGAAACACGAGAACCTGGGAAAAACTATCTACCTGGACAGGTACAAATGTAATTGACAAATCTAATTACATACGGGTGCCCAAGTCCTACATGTAAGTGACAGGGTTCCCACTCTTTTTTTCAAGATGAAATTCAAGGGTTTTTCCAGGGTTTTTCAAGGATTTTTTTCCAGTTTTCAAGGATGTCTCGGGCCATATTTTACAAGTAATCATAAACATGCTTAAAATGTTTGAAGCCCGTGCAGGGCCCGGATGGCGAAAAGGTCCACAGCAGAGCCTAGCTTTTCATAAGAGGCGACTCAGGGTCTTGGCATTCTGACGTCGGGTCAGTGCTCAGCCCACAGAGCGACCAAGTGTGTAACTTAGATGGCTGAATAGGGTGGCCCTTGACTGCGGGGTTTGACAGGTCTATAATACGGAAACCCTTACCGCTGACCATAGTTGGCCAACGTGTGTAGAGAGTGCCACGCTTCATGCGCGTAAAAGAACCCTCTGATGGCCGCCAAGTAGTGCACCACATAGGCTTAATTTTCCACCTAACCCATCTCTCCCCTTTTCCTGTGGACGTCAAATTGTTTTCCATCCCACCCCATATTTCATTCATCATCATCATTTCATGTTCATTTTATCATCCTTTTCATGTTCATCGCCTGTAAAAAAAACTATATAGCGTCGAATGGGCGTAAAACACCTACTCACTCACTTAATGCTTTGATACTTTAATGTTATATCTAAAAATAATTTTAATCATGTTTCTTTCAAGCTAATACTGTATTGTGAAATATATATTGTAATTTTCCATAATTGAGTCTAAATTGAATACATGTAACTAAGACCTTAGTTTGTGTTGCACAAATGTTCTTTAATCAAACAATTCATTTGTGTTTGTATGTATGAGAGTTTGTAATAGGTGTTTTCTCAAACTGCTTTCTACCCTTACAGATCCGCCTACGTAAATGTACGTGTACATCCAAGTTAACGCTCATTGTCTCTTGAGTTTCCAGTGTTGATTGCTTTCAGACAGTTATAAGCGTTTAATGTGTTGTCTGTTTCTTTGTGTCAGATTTTGGATATTTGAATGCCTTGCTCCTTTCAATGTACATGTATTGTTGCTCTGGTGTCGACTGATTTTGACAGCTTTTCTTAACTTTTGATAGTTGCATGATAAAATTTGTTGGTTCATTATATGAACATCTTATTGTACTTTGTTTCAAAGTAATATTGTCTAATAGCATCTAGACATTCACAAGATTTAATTTACACTTATATCTCTCTGCCGGGTCCATTTACATTGTAAGAACTAAATTTACAGATCTTCAGTGCTGGAATTTGTGTTGAAATCCACCTGTGATGGAATATAAACGGGACTATAAAAGGCTCTCTCAATTGGTAATGTGTAAATATTGTCACATTCTCCTTTGCAGTGGTTGACTCTGAATATTGTTTTTCAATGAGGCTTGTTTAGGGTATATTGGGATATGGGATATTCAAACCTTTTCTTAGTGTGATATGGGATATTTGAGGCAAAACTTATTGGGATATGGGATATTTTTGTCAATTTTATTTACAGGGATATGGGATACTGGAAAACTTTTTGCCATAGATGACAGAGTATGGGTTCGATTCCAGCTCAACCCCATGCTGGATTTTCCGGTGTCAACGGCTTTAAAAAGATGATTTTCATCACTGTTGGCACACGGACACCCTTTCTAACTTTGCAGCTCACCATATCCATTCAATATTATACCAATTAAAAGGAAGTTGTCTTACTGTAGTTCGGCTCATACAATATGGCAGCATACTTCTAATATGTAGTGTGGCCTTTACAACTGCAATGAAAGTATCAAATCATAAAAGAAAATACAATAGCTCTTGGAAAATTAAAACAACTGCAATGAAAGTATTAAATCATAAAAGAAAATATACAATAGTTCTTGGAAAATTAAATTGCAAAAATTTCTAGCGACATGTGCAAAAGGCAAAATTAGAATTCAAATCAATGGCCTGGATTTTTTCAGGAAACCATGAACTTAATAGCCACAAAAAAATTGTCAAAGTCAAAAATGGCCCAATTTTGTTAAAAAGAAAGAACAGTGTAGGTTAGCAACAGACCTGAAATTGAATCCCATGGTATTGGACCCCAACCTGATACAGTACCAAAAATCAATTGGCTGTGGTAATTAGTTGCTGAAAAAACTGTGGCGAAAATTTCTAACTTCCCCGTCCACCTACCGGGCATTCAACATTTTATAACCCGTTTTTTTCACTCTCTGAAATCAAGCCAGAAACAGAAACCACAGTATGACATTTAAATTTCATTTAAATTTCATATATTACAAAAATGCATTTTATTATACCTGTGAGTCATCATACATGGATTTATAAATACCCAACATAATAAATCAAGGGAGGCTACTTACTTTTCTTCTCTAGCTCAGAGTTAGGACCACAAAATTCTTCTACTTTTTTCATCAGTTCATACTCCTTGTGGTACACCCTTTGCCTCTACAATAAAAATAAGTCAATATACCTTCAGTTAAAAATCATATTAAGGGTCTTCCATCGTATAACATTTGGTAAACAGGAAGTACAGTAGATAATAGTCATAATTTATACCATATAGTAGTATAAGACAAAGATACATGTACATACCAAATATCAAGATGCTGTGACATTTAGGAGACCTGGAAAACTGTGACAGAAAATCTTGTGATTGGACAGGACATCACAAGACTATAGATGGTGCCAAAGTGACTCCTAGATGTCATATTGCATCCATTTGCCAGCTACATAAGAATCAGTAAAATTTGATTTTAATTTATTGGTGTTATCATGTTTTCATGATTTATTACATAGAATATCTTTCTTTTTAACTCATTATTCATCTGTTATATAACTTATCATTCCTTACCCCATCACAAAACTCTAAACTACAGAGCCTTCTGACTGGTTCTTCAAGACTGAAACAGACAAGAAATTAATCTATAATAAGGCCTGTTCTGTTACATCTTTATAAAAGAATTAATATGGTCGATACTTGTATCAGCATTCAGTGGGGGATCCAGAGGGGGGGGGGGGGGGGGTACGGGGGTTGGAACCCCCCCTTTCCTCCGAAATTTTAAAATTTTTGTGTAGATTTTCAGTAAAATTGGTCTGGAACCCCCCCCCCCCCCTTTGGCCCACAGAACCCAGTATGTTGAACCCCCCCTTTCGAAAATTTCTGGATCCGCCCCTGGCATTAGACTGATGTTACTTTTTTTAACATTACCGTAGTGATGATAAAAAATAAGGTAAAAATAAATTTTATTTACCATTGGAAAGTACAATACAGTAAGTACATGTATGTGTACACAAGTCAAGAGACAACATATTAAGCTCTATGCAAGCTTTTATATAAATGGGAATATTAGCGACTGTTTGACATAGATGATGTCCTCACATGGTCCCCAGGCTTGAGGTGGAGGAAAATCAAACATTTAAACTCAGCCAAACTTCCCAATATTATTCTAACTAAGGTGAATCGTCTTATTTTGCAAATATAGACTCTACCGGACCAATATTTTAGCCCCGCCCCTTTACTGCGGGATTACAGTTCACAGGTCAATCTCGGAACTACTTTCTATTATCAATCTTCTGCTATATTTGGCAAATGTCAACAACACCATGACACAAATTTTACAATCATATAAGCGTAGTGATACAGAGTGAATATGGCATATTCGCAGGAGATGCAACTAAGGTGGGGCTCTTGCAAGGTCCCCCCCCCCTAGGTCGCAAGGTCGCTTTTAAAAGGCATATTTTAGCAGAGGTCGCAGGTAGTTTTTTGGCATAGGTCGATTTTATGAAGTGAAAGTTGGAAGTCGCCCTTAAAAAGCCCTCAGGTCGCAGGTCGTTTTTAACCCTGCGGGAGCCACTAAGGTATGCCCACCATATTTTTTTCTGTCAAAGAAGGAACAACATTTGAAATGGTGGCACACACTGTTTAGTGTTTACCCTGCAAACCAGGTAAAAATGCTATGTGATGCATAAAAATATCTAATTTAAATCTTCATCATGTTCATGTGGACCAACGTGTTCGAGGCAGAAAAAAGTCCATATTATCACTGACTAGTATCAAGTTTAGGATATTATTTCACATTGAATACAGATACTTCATGGAATTACAAAAGGCTGACTGTTCTGAAAGCAAATTTAATATGTAAAGTAGAATTATTAAAGCCATCTTCACAAATCAAGACTTCATTTTAACAAAAGACTTCCATTAGAGGTGCTAATTTTTGGACTATTTGCTGCTGATGTCATCGTAGTGATTCAAATTTTTTTTTTCTCTTTTACGGGACATGTCCTGTAACCATGTACATTGCAATAGAAATAGTCAAAATATTTTACTGGACCAAGCAAATTTTTACCAGATTTTTTCGGTGTCCAACGGACAGACCTTTGGAATGACTGTCATCGCAATATTCACGTTTATCAGAGTTTGGCAAATTCCCCAAAAATCTGGTTTCATCCCCCAATATTGAAATTGAAATAAGAAGAAGTTATCAGCTTTAAAATGAGATACCAGTGTTCTAGCTAGGATCTGAAAATAGAGGGGCGCAGGAAGAGGGCACTTTAGCGCGTGCTCCAGAGAGAAGGGCATCTATAAATGTCTTTTTCTAGTAAACAGTAACAAATTCTTGATTCAATCTTTTAATGGTGTAAATAGTTTGCAGAAGTTGTATCTGTGTTCTATATCAAGTTCTTGCAGAAGTTGTATCTGTGTTCTATATCAAGTTCTTCTTATTGATTGATATTGACTGATTAGTACTTCATGCACTTTATTTGCATTTGATCACTACAGTCACAGCTTTAGTGAGTGTGCTGCTTATACACATCATAGAATTCAGCCATCAGTTTTGAAAGGTTAAATTAGCAAATGTTGCCAAATATGGTGCATCTACAAAATACTTAAATTGACCTCTTCATTCATCACAAATTGTATGAACACTAGAAAAAACCTGTTATAAATGTCTAGTCTTAAACCTGTTACTAGTAATAATATAGGTTTACAACATGTTGTACTATAATATTTACATTTACTACTATAGTTTATATGTATATCTCAATATTATACTATAATTGTAAAACTCATGACTATTTACCTTTTATTATATCTGTTTGTAATTGGGCCTTAACCATGTACATTTATGTGTTTGTGCCAATAAATTTGATTTGATTTGATTTGATTCTATAAAAGCAAAATGACAAATAAAAATTATTAACATCCAATATTACTTTAAACTTTATGTTTTTACATAAGCTATCTTTTAAGTAAATTACTGGTAAGTTTGGAGTAAAATATATTTAAATTTTACGATTTTGTAGAAAAAATATAATTTTGAAAGGGGCATAACTCTGCACCACAATTATACAAAATTAGAGCATTGCCGACGGGGATGAAAAGATTGATCAATTTGGATTAAAAACTTGTTCAATTTAACAAATACACTGATTGACAGTTATGGCTTGGTACTAATCACAGTTAATTACCTATAGTTCTCACCTGGGGCCATTAATTAGACAGGATGTTTGGTGGATAAATGAAGCCATATACGGTCACACTTACTAATTGGTTTGGGTTAAACAGCTATAATTAAATGACTCAAAGGACATTCAAAGGGAAGAAAAAGGGACACAGGGGCGCCCATAGAGGGCAGAGGGGCACACTGTAAAGGGGGCAGGGCGCAGCGCCCCTCTATTTTAGTCTAGCTAGGACACTGTGAGATACTACACATGTGATAAATCTAAAGAATTAAAGTTGCAAGACCAAATGTTAGTTTGTTGCTTATGGAAATTCATTTAGTACCATTGAGCCAGTTGTGTGCATAATTTACCTATCACTCACAAAGTCTCACATATTATTTTTTTTCAAAAACCTTATAATACACATTTTCTTCAATTCTTGTCTTACTTTTTTAGGTCACCAAGTTCTTTATATGGAAAGAATAATTCCGAACCATCAGTTTTGGATTTAGGTATCAGGTCACCTGAAATACAAATGTTTTATGAAGTTATTAGCTTTGTTCAAAACATCAACCAGAAATGTCTTAACAATCATATGTTTTACATTTTGTAGACAATTTTTATTTAAGAATTAAATATTTGTATTTTGATGTTTCATCTGCGTGTAAAACTGTTGACAGTAGCACATTCTGAATAAAGCGCACCAGAGCTTCATGTTAATAATGTGTGACCAGCCAACGGTTTTACAACCCTATGAAACATCAAAATACAAACATTCAATTCTTATAATTACATTCTAATGTTTTTTTTTATTTGTTTCTGATTTTTCATTTTGTTTTGTGGTGTATGTTTGTGTTTTTTATATTTGTGCATTAATATCCAAATGTGAATTCCTGTTGTGAGAATTTACCTGGAAAAGAACAAATTTTAGTTGTGTGTATAGTTAGGTCATGACCCGGCTATGGCCACGTGATTCAAGTGACATTTCATCGAGTTATGAAAGATGATTCAAGGTGTCAATTAACCAATAGAATTGCTGTATTTTAAATATATGCACGGTAAATGTAATTATTCATACATGAACATGTCATAGGTTAAAACACAACACAACATTAAATATTAAACAGTTGCTCCATGAATATCTACGGTAAAAATATTGTCTCAAGTAGAACTTAAATTGTACAAGCATGTAATTCAATGTGAAAAGTAAAGCATGGCACTTTTGGTTACTCTAATTTGTTATGCATGCTCCCCTCCCACCTAACATCAAAGATAATGTGATTTTTTTCAGAATAACTAGATTGCTCCAAAATATTAGTGGCGAATTCAGGGGGCAAGGGGCATACGCCCCCCTTTAATTTAGAAATATTAATTTTTTTCTGTATAAAATTGCCCAAGCAACTTCAAATTTTCATCAAAATCTGACATTTTTAGCAATTACGCCCCCCTTTCATGGATCTCTGGATCTGCCCCTGCTTATTTAGGCAAAAGACACATGTCCAACCCACTATTGCATCTTTTACAAAATTTCATGGTCTGCCATTCATTAGCTGACTGGTAAATTTCTGACACAGTGTTCTAGCTAGGATTTGAAAAGGGCAGGGTGCTAGGGATAAAAAGGGCACTTTAACGCGTGAAACCGGGTCAAAAAAGGGCACCTTCAGGGCTCAAGCTACTTAAGAAAAATAGGGAGAAGTGACTTCTCTTTCAGGACAGGGAGAAGTGAAGTTATAGCAGGTAGAAGTGGGAATTAAACTTTATATATACACAGGGTGTATGTATTTATGATATGATACTATGATAGTATATATAGCATTTTGTTATACACTATATAATCTTTAGTTCATTTTAAGAAAACTTGTGGTTATATCATTTGTAACTGATATTTACTAATGATATTTCTGCATGCTGATGACCATGAACCATTTTCTTGCAACAGCACAGAGAGTCACCAGGTTTATATTCAATATTAGTCTTGTTTTCTGACAGGTTTCTATTTCAGATGTATTATTTACTCATGAGGGATTAATAAGATTGAGTTTTGTATTGCTCTGTATATCTAAGATGCAAAGCATAGTCCTCTGTCATCTTCTAGTACATGAAATATCCATAAGTGCAGACGGATACATACAAATCTCACTTTTCAGAATTTTTTCTCAATGGTTTATTGATGAATCATCTAAATAACGAAGTATGGTTTTAAAAGAAAAGTTTCAAAAATAAACATTTTTTTAGAAATGCAAAATTAAGCAAACATAATATAAACTTGTTTCAGATTTAAACAATAGATTTGATGGAAAATGTGGGTAAAAATGGTTGTATGTCTTAAATTTACAATAAAACATTTTTTTAAAGGGAGATAATTTTAAACTTTACTCATTCATTCAAAATTGACAAAAATATCGATCTCATTTCATTTTTTCTTTGTCTTTAAATAAACAGTCTTTTCCAAAATCAAAATAGTCATAGTCTAAACTGATAGAATAGTACAATGTCTAATAATTTCCATAGGGATTTTCAATGGGATTAAGTAGTTAACAGAAAATTGATTGCCGACGGCAAAATCCTTTGAAGTTCCGATTTTCACGCCTTGTATTGGCACAGCTTGGGGGCTAATTTTGACAAGTTTATGACCTACTTTGTTAATTATCCAAGCTAATCCCTTAAATAAACATTAAGGTAATCAAGGAATCTGTGGAAGTGGCAATTTTAACATAGGAAACATGAAAAATACAGAGGATTGCTCGGGCGACTTACGCGAGATCGTAGCGCAACTTGACTTCGATATTCAACAAAAGGGCAGGGCGTCGTAAAAAAGGGGCAGGGCGCCGTAAAAAAGGGCACATTGATCAGCAAAAAGGCAAGGGCGTCATTGAATCAAGGGCGGGCGCTGCGCCCGATGTATGTGCCTACCGAGAACACTGTGACAGATAAAAGTTTATTACCTGAGAAATCAAAATCAATTTTCTGTTTTTCTCTGGCATAATAACGAATACTAGACACAACCACACATTCTGAAAAAAAAAATGTTTGTACATGTATCAATTATTAAGCTAGACGTTACAAAGTGCCCCAAATGCATGTACATGTATTTAAAGATCATACAAAAGATACATGTAACATGTTCATCAGGTACTGAAAAGGATTTCGCTGCATAAGTACATGTACATTCCAGAATATTTTTGACAATATAGAAGATAATGAGATGTGGAATAAGCGTACATGACAAAACCTACGATATAAACGACAATTTAAAAAAAATCCACAATGGAAAACAGCTTGCAGCCTTCAATGTGACCAGTGGTCGCTGCTTGCTGTTTTTCAATTGGCCCTGGATTGAAAATAAACTGCATATGATTCAAGTCCAATCCTAAAGTGCAATGTAAGACCCTCTTCTTGACAAAAAAAACAATAAACATAATTTCAACAAAATTCAAACATAAGCTTTGATAAAGAAACCTGGCTTAGGACAGACCAGGGATTAAATAAAACTGATTTGGACATCCCTGGACAGACACATTTAAATTATGTTGTTTTACATTATTGGGCATATTTTCATTAAAAAAAAACTTTTAGAAATTCAGGTTTCTATGACAGTTAT
The DNA here is from genome assembly GCA_963971305.1 of Arcuatula senhousia. Classification (NCBI taxonomy): domain Eukaryota; kingdom Metazoa; phylum Mollusca; class Bivalvia; order Mytilida; family Mytilidae; genus Arcuatula; species Arcuatula senhousia. The sequence continues at coordinate 11,884,964 of OZ020309.1, read as the reverse complement.
TCAATAATCTGTTATAAACCACAAGTCACTTTGTATCCATGTAAATTATTAGAAATTATCTTTTTTACGCATTAACTGATAATTAAATATAACTGCATGTACATGTCATAAATTAATTTGATTTGGTTTGACAATTAATCAACTTAAATTTGTCATGTTAATTTAATTTAAATCAATGAGAACTGATGTAATTTGATTATTTTTGGCTTAATTAGACCACTAAAATGTCCTGTGTCATGTTTTCATACAACAAGCTGTGAGAACCAAACACCTTAAATGACAATAATGAAATGGAATAAACAGGTGTCAATAAATTTATATTGACACATTCCTGACACATGTTTGACATGAACTTAGATATTATTTTGCAGTGTTAAACAATTTACCTAAAAAAATTTATAATGAAACAACAAAATTTGTTCTAATATATTTTCAAGAGCAAAGTACAAAATGTAAGCTCATAAATGTAGAAAGTCTGCCAAATTGCACAAGACAGGAAATATCCACATTAATTTTTTTGTAGCTTTCTCAAAGTCTGCATAGGTGCTATCAACGTATTATAAGTTTTTTTGCTATATTTAATATAGCAAAATTCTTATAATGAAATGATATTGTCACACAATCCAAATTATGCCAACCTGTTGGAATAAGTTATTTTTCCATCTATCATTATGCATGAGTTTTTCGGTCAATTCCTTTTTCATATTGGACTGCAACATTATCAAAGTACGATTATCATTCTCAGTGGTGGATCCAGAGGGGGACGGAGGGGGGTTACCCCCCTTTTTAGATGATAATTAAATTTTCTGTATAAAATTGACCAAACAACTTCAAATTTTCATTGAATATTTGACATTTTTTGCAATTATGCCCCCCTTTTATTGAACTCTGGAACTGCCCCTGTAATAGTAATGAACCTTTCATTTTGTATGGTTAATAAATTGCAATGTTCAATCAATTAATCTAATGCAAGCAATTTTAGTATGAGAGCATAACAAGTTCTCTATTGAAAAAAGTCTGCCAAAACTAACTCAAAATTTGATGAAAGAATAATTATTCTATTTTTGGAAGTTTTCAAAAAGTTTGAATGTATGTAATATCTGGTCCCATCAATCCAAATGAAATGAATTTAATTTTGCCTTCATACGTCTAGTTTTGCACGCTGGTTGTCCCAAACTTTCGGTGTCTTAAACATTTTTTCTTTGAAAATTTGAGACGTCATTAAACACACACATGACCAACAAAGAAAGCTAGGTAGTTTTTATTGTCGAACAAAAAATGAATAAAATTAATTGTAACTTCAAGAGCGTCATAGGTTTAACCTGCATCATATTAGCTTTTACATTGCTAGAAAAATAGTTGTACTACTAGTTTACATTTACATTTTTTTACATTTACTGCTACATGTATACTGTGAAGGGCCGTCTAACAGCATCAACTCACAGGACTAGGTGTGGCGTGGCTTCCACACAAGGTCATTAAAACTTTCCCTATTTACAGTTTAAAACTATGTACACGCCCTGTATTCGTTTACTCCTGCTGAACTGTGGATAGCGGTCGAAATAATACGCTCCCGATAATGGTAGAAATGTCAATATTTTAGTTGAACTATGAACTGAATTTTCCTTCAACATCCGGTTAAGCACGCGCTTGTTTTCCCGAACTTTCGGCGTATTTTAGCGTTTTTATATTTGAAAATTTCAGACGTCATTAAACGCTTACGTAACCCACAAGAAAAGCTAGTTTTTTTTTTTTTTTTCAAACTAAAAAAAAAATAATTAAATTAATTGAAACTTCGGGAGCGTAACATGTTTTACCTGCCTCATATTAATACGTTACGGGGAAGGCTTACGTTTTTATTTGGATTTTTTCTTGGGCGCCTTCCTGTAACACAGGAATGCGTAACAACAAAAAGCATAAAAAGTCTTAGAAGACGTCCTAATTATTTGGACTAGTCTATTGTAGTACATGTCATGTATGCATGTTTTTTTCAGACTCAACTCCTTTCTCTAAAAAATGTACTGTGATTTGTATAATAATGTTTACTGTTTATTCCATTCAGAATTGGAATACAGCTGCTGCGTCTGGGACCCTCATACAAAATCCACAGAGCACAAACTAGAAATGGTCCAACGCAGAGCAGCACGGTACGTCACCAATCGTTACCATAACACCAGCTCAGTAACTGACATGATAACAGATCTCAACTGGCCTACACTCCAACAAAGGCGCACAAGAACACGCATCATCTTCTTTTATAAAGTCATACACCATCTTGTTGCTATTTACCCTACAAACTTACTTATACCCTCAGATCCACGAACCAGACAGTTTACACATAATTTATCCTTTAGACATATACATACCAACAAAGACTCCTATAAATACTCTTTCTTCCCAAGAACAATTATACAGTGGAACCTCCTGCCTGCCTTTGCAGTGCAGTGTACAACCTTAGACAGCTTTAAAGAACAGGTTACAATACCTGTTCTTCAGCAACACCTTCACATCTAAACACAGCTTTTTGTAAATAGTTTTAACCCTATATGTATAGTATAAAAGAAAACAAAAAAAAGTAAAATATTGAAAAGAAAAAGAAACAAAAACCCACTTGTTAAATTTATACTTGTTTGACTTTTTTTGTCTTTTTACTTTTATTGTAAATAGTACCCACGCATGCGTCGGCAAGTAACACCGCCCGGCACGTAATCATCAATATTGATGGAGTGCGGAAACAGAAAGAAGAAGAAGAAGAAGAAGAATTATTGTATGTGTAGTGTATGTGTGCCTTTGATCTTATTGTAAGATGTAAGTTGTGCAAATAAAATGTTATTATTTCTAAAAATCCAGCCAATACACAAGACTTTTACGTTCTCACCTTGCTGAAATTTTGTTAGAGCAAGAATGGGTCTAAACTGTAAGTGCTGTGTTTGTGGTTTTTGTAAAATTCGACAAAAACATCCAAGCGTTCGAGCTCCAATCATTTTTTCAAGGGAGATAATACCAAGGACCCGGAAGTCATTTTGTTTATGCGCAAAAAAAAAATCGGAAACGGAAGTTGTGACTTCACCTTGGAAACCACACCACAAATCCATTCATCCGGGCCAGATTGTGACAGTTGCCTGACTACGAGATTGTTTAGCCTCCATTTTAGGGTTCCACTTTGTTTTTATTTGAGGAGTTGTTTTAATTGTTACTTCGTGGTTGCCGGAAGGCTTAAAAAAAAGTGAAACAGGCAAAATGTCGAAAACTCTCTTTGAAACACGACCAGATAAGAAATCTTTTGGAATGGGGAAGCTTCAAATGGACACAAAAGAAAACAATGCCTTTACAACAGTCTCTTACATGAAGAATGCCAAGGTATTACAATTTATGATAACTTTTTTTCTTATTCATCATTCAGGAATGGTTAGTTCTGAGTGATTTATCAGGTAACTCATAGTCATATCATACAGTCATATTCATAATCTGCAATTTTGAGTGTCTAGCCAACTTTGGCCAATTTTTCAGTATTTGCTGTCACATCACTGACATTGCACTGTCTCTTTGTCTGTTGGTGTGACTACTATGGTACAAAAAGACAAACTGTTATGGTCAATTGTTTTATTTAATATGATGCAGGTTAAACCTGTGACGCTCCCTAAGTTTGAACGTATCCTTAAATATTTTACAAGCTAAAATAAGTTTTCAAATGTTTATTGGGCAATTAATTGAAACAAATTCTTATTCGAAAATAAAAGCAAAGTAGCTTTTCTTGTGGGTCCTTTGTGCGCTTAATGACGTCAGGAATTTTCAAAGAAAAAAGACGCAGAAAGTCCGGGAAACCGCGTGTGATTTACCGGACGTTGAAGGAAAATTGAGCCCATAGTACAACTAGAATATTGACATTTCTACCATTATCGCTCCCTTCGGGAGCGTATTATTATATTAATTCATAGGTTTACATTGCTCACTTTTTTTAAAAATCATAAGAACAAAATAATCAACAAGACAAGACTACTTTTGATGAAAAAATAGCTAGAAATACAATACGCTCCCCACTAGCCCAGTTGTCTTATTCACCTGTCTCCTGTTGAAAAGTTGTGATTTTTTTCAGTTTTACTTTTGCAGTGTGTTATCGATGTACTTAGTTACAGCAATAAACACTACTGATAAACGCTCAACCCTAGGACAAACACTGAAAATATTCTAACAATCTATTTCAAAGTCATCAAAGACATATTGGATAGGGGGCAGATCTCCTGAAAAGAGAGAAAATACAAATTATAATATGAGTGTTGCCAATCAATAAGCTGTTTTCGTGACATGTTCCTGTAGTTTTACTTCCATCCAATATAGTGCTGATAACTGTGAAATGGAATATTAAATAATCAGCTTTGGACACCGTGTTTGACACTTTAATTACTTTACTTTACTTTTGAACAACATTGTCTAGAGTCCATTTTAGTCAAGTGCACAGTAAACAGCTTTGTGACACCAACATAAAAAAAATGGGAAAATGTCTAGGCTTAAATGATGTTTAAGAAAGCAGGGGGAGTACAAACATTACAGGTACAGGTATAAAACTATAAATATACAATTATATTGCAAAATATAAAAGTGGTGTTTAGAAAAATATGAATTTTTTTTTTAAGCCATCAAAAGAACAAGTTGGAAAACCAAAGGCAGCCGGAGCATTCAGAGCCAGAGAATCCAATCCCACAGCTTTCAGAAAGTTCTATGAACGAGGTGACTTTCCAATAGCATTGGAACATGATACAAAGGGAAACAAAATTGCATGGAAAGTAAGTATATATTCAATTATTGGTTTTAGGCTTTGCTTCGTTTCAATGTTATAATGTGATTTTGAGTCAAGTTTTATGCTCCATATATCTTCTATTGTTAACTTTGTTTGAAATGTATACTTACATGACTAATACCTAAAAACTAAAGAAATCCATCTACATTTTCATAGTACATGTAACTGTTAAACAGTATGATTATATCTATAGTGCAACAAGGTTGTGTTGCCTTTTGTTGTGTCTACATTTGTACTTGCATTTAGTAAAATTAGTCTCTTCCAAGGTTGCAAAAATTAATATAAAAAATATCTTTATTTTTTTCAGGTTGAAATTGAAAAATTAGACTACCACCATTACCTTCCACTGTTCTTTGATGGTCTCTGTGAAACAACACACCCCTATGAGTTCTTTGCCAGACAGGGAGTCCACGATATGTTGGAACACGGAGGTTCAAAGATACTTCCAGTTATCCCTCAGTTAATCATCCCAATAAAAAGTAAGACATATATCTGTTTGTCTGGAACTGAAAAAATTAACTTGAAAAGAGGGACAAAATATTCTTGTCTTTTTGTTTTTGATTCATGAAACATTTATATTATATATGATTTTTTTTCTATGGTTTAATAAATGTGAAAATTTTCTGCTAACATGCATTTGTTATTGTGTAAAATCATTACCAAATATTAATAATCCTCCAAAAGAGAATTAATGAAACTTGAAAATTACAAAAATTTAGATGTAATTCCTACGAAAAATTAAAGCACAAAACAATTAAAATACATAAACCGCAGAAATTATTTGAGTTCAAAAAGAAATTTGTTAACAATGAATTTGGTTGTGTTGTATTTTTTGCATATTCATTTACTGACAGAAATTTGTTAAGGTAACTAAATTGTATTTTATTCCTTCTGGCTTCTCTTTATAAAAATGATTTGAAACATCAATATTTTATCTTTCAGATGCCTTGAATATGAGAAACAGACAAGTGATGTGCACAACACTAAAAGTTTTACAACATTTGGTAGTCTCAGCTGATATGGTTGGAGAAGCTTTAGTGCCTTACTACAGACAAATACTGCCCATCCTCAATATCTTTAAAAATATGAATTGTAAGTTGCCTATTTTGTAATAGATTTTTTCCTCAAGGAGTGCAACAAATTACATACGAAGCATTACAAAAATTTGTATTTAATGAAGATATGTTTGCGCAACAAAAGGTTAGTAGGGCATAGAGTACTTACAACTTAAATTCTTAAATTTGACGTCTCAGTTTTGAAATACATATACATGTAGAATCACGTGTTCCACTTTTGATAATACAGAAAGCCATTGTTTTATGTCATCATTGATTTTATTTTAAATGTCAATAGTCTATTTTTGTTCCCTTTTATAAATATGTCATTTGAAAATTAATAATTTTGTTTTAAAAAAGGAAAAAAGTTACTGTATATACTGATTATCAGTTAATGTTTCTAAAAAAAATCATGAAAAAACTATCAAGAAAAATTAAAGAATTGCTAAGGGAACAAGAAACAAGGAATCCCTGCAAGAAAAGCATAAGAGCACAAATTTATTTTTAAACATTTTCTCTGACATGAAGGGGAGATAAATCATGTTATTTCAATTTCTGTTTTTCTTTTCACAGTGAATTCAGGTGATGGTATCGATTACAGCCAACAGAAAAGAGAAAACATCGGTGATTTAATTCAGGAAACATTAGAAGCCTTTGAGAGACACGGCGGAGATGACGCATTTATCAACATCAAATACATGGTTCCAACATATGAAAGTTGTATGTTGAACTAAGACAATCCAATAGAAACATCTTTCCTGGGGGGTTATTTAAAACTCAAGTGAATAGGAATTAAAATAACTTCAAAGTGTTCTTAACTTTACCATCTTAACCAGCCAGATTGGAAATTAACAGCATGGAAAGAACTTTGCTGAGCAGTTTTTGATTCACATGTCCTCGTCCAGTTTCTTAGTTGTGATTCACATCCAGCATTATAAATTCATCATATTTTCATCGATAGTGGATGTTTTTGTGTCCTCCGTCCCGAATTTTTAAGCTGAATGTGATATTATGTTTTTATTTTATTTTTATGTATATACATCGACATAATGTCTTATGAATAAAGTTATTTATATCTGTTATTTTAGTTTTAGAAGTTTAGATTTTCATAAAATTTAAATCGAGTAAGGGAAATAACAAAACTTTACCAAATGCATGTAATGAGAAAATGTCAAATATGAAATTGAAGGGATATAAGGAGTTGATATGCACAATGCAAATTTACTTACAGTGATGTAGACTTAGAATGTGCATTTGAATAAAAGTGGAATGTAATTGCACAAAACTTCCTTCATCTAAGTTTCCAGTATTTATTTATTAATTTGCTGTTAAAAGACTCAAATATAGAAAAAAATACCTTAGAAAATATACAAACATAAACTTCATTGGGCACCTGTGAATCTTATTGAGTTATTGATCTATTTTAATTTATATCTAATTTTCAGTATGTTGTACAGTTTTATATTGAATATTAAAGTATTTATATATTGTTTTACTGACATTAAGAATTTTTGAAACTTTGATACATAATATGTATTTGTTAAGTGATCCGGGACTGAAGCTGTAATTTGGTGTACATTATAAGCAGCATTGCAATTGGTTTGGAACCCCCTTTTTGGCTTCTGTTTACTGTAAATGAAAACCTATCCCCTTTCATAAATATTTGTTTCTGCCTGAATGAATTTGTTACTAAAAACTTTTGTGGTGGACCCAGAATGGGGTGTTTAGAGGTTGGATTCCCACCCCCATCCTCAGAAAATTTGTAATTATACCCCCCGCAAACAAAGTTTGGGGGGTATATAGGAAACACCCTGTCTGTCTGTCTGTCCGTCTGTCCGTCTGTCCGTCTGTCCGTCTGTCCGTCTGTCCACATAACTTGTAAGCGCTTCTCCTCCTAAACCACTTGAAGGATTTTGCTGAAACTTAAGATGGAGGAAGTACATCATATGTAGATGTGCATGAAGAATTTTCATTGCACTCTGACATCATTCAGGGGAGATAATTGGACTTAGACTTTTTAAATACATTATTCAAAGGAAGACCCTGTAAGCGCAACTCCTCCTAAACCGCTTGATGGATTTTGATGAAAGTTTACATGAATGAAGTACATCATATGTAGATGTGCATGAAGAATTTTCATTGCACTCTGACATCATTCAGGGGAGATAATTGGACTTAGACTTTTTAAATACATTATTCAATGGGAGACCCCCTAAGCGCAACTCCTCCTAAACCGCTTGATGGATTTTGATGAAACTTTACATGAAGGAAGTACATCATATGTAGATGTGCATGAAGAATTTTCATTGCACTCTGACATCATTCAGGGGAGATAATTGGACTTGAGATTTGAGTCCAATATGAAGCGGGGGGTATCCTTTTGTGAGCTCACTCACAGTATTACTTGTTTTCAAGTGTATTAATAATTGCCTGGAACCCTTCACTCCTCCCTGAACACTTTAAGTGGACATTCTCTTTATCAAAAATTTCTTAATTGTCCTCCGTACTTGTATCTTATCTTTTATGGTTGATTGTGTAGTTAAATGATAAAATTTTCTTTATTGTTCTCTGTACTTGTACTTTATCTTTTATGGTTGGTTGTGTAGTTAAATGATAAGATTTTGGTGTCTGAAGAGTACCACTACTTAGGATTTTAATAAGAAAGAAAACTAGACATGCTAGAGGCTCTCTGGTCTTGAGTAAAACTAACAATCCTTATATGTAAAGGTCTTTCACAGTACTTTGGTAGTGCTAGATAAAGCAACAATCTACAGTGTTTCTAATCTATAATGCAAAGAGAATATAAACTCATTTTTTACCTTTTTGAACGATCATAACCTCAAAAAGAGCCACCTCATAATTTCAAATAAGTAAACACTTTCATATACAGGTAGCTAAATACTTAAGCAAGCAAAAGCTTTCCGCTATTTTCAATAGTTTTAGAATGAGGCAGAAACTGTTTATAGGGTGGCACGGCAATCAAAATTACACACAAAAATTTCAATAGAAAGAGGTAAAGCAACAACAGAAAACTTTGTTTTGACCATTAGATTTTTAATTCAGTCTTGGGTATATTAGATCATGATTACCAGTCAAAATTTAGTAACATTGTACAGTAGAAAGTACGGGAAAATTTCCAGTTAGCCTATAATTTTCCCTATATAACCATGCAGCCAAAAATATGTACACACCAACTTTATTTTTAAACGTAAAAACTGCATTGGGTTTTCCAAAGATAAAATAAATGCATCTATACCCCAAAATCTAAAATCGGAAATTATCCATGTGCCATGCCCTCCGCCTGATCCTAATAATGAATAGTACTTAATTTATGCTATAGGCAATGTTTTACAATTATCTTTCAAGAGCCATAACCCCTAAAAGAGGTCATCTGACAGATTTGGCCCAATGTTGAGCTTTTAAAGCTATACGTTTCAGTAAGCAAAGTTTTTTTTATCTGCAAGTTTTTGTTACTTTAGGGAAAACATGAAAAAAAATGTGATTTTTTTACTTAAAAGAACCATTTTGCCTCAAACGGGTAATCAGAAATCTCTACACAAATTATCTTCTCACCAGTAGAACAGGAATCACATTGATATATCTCGTTACAGCTATTTGGTTGCATGGAAGAGACGAAGTTAAGTTCGAGAACTGATGGTCATTTATGTATACTCTAAACCGTATGTTGGCAGTTTCTGCCAAAATAATAGACGTTTATGTTCTTTTTTGTTAATTCAATTAAATTCTTTTTTTTTTGCGATCTTATCCATATCGATATGCGTGGTCAACTAGTATCATTTGCTAACAGAATAATTTTACAAAAGAGATGCTCATCTTAAAAAGCTTACCAAGATTTTGTCTGATGTCAAAGAAGGACAACAAGCATACTGTGACACTATTTATAATCGTAATGGAATCAACCACATGTGGATTTTAAAGAACTCAAAAGATTTATTAGATAATATCAAATCTCGGTCATTTTCCGAGGTTCATTCTTTGAAAACTTTCGATTTTTCAACTTTGTACATCACATTACCACACGAAAAGATAAAGTGTCATCTAAAAAAACTTCTTGAAAAGGCTTTTTCGAATTCCAGGAACTTTGTTGTTTTAGGTTACAATTCTACATATTTTTCCAAAACATATAAAGATAAAATCTGTTACACATTGGACCAAGTTTGCAGTTTGCTTGATTTCCTTATTGACAACAAATTTGTCACATTTTGGAGGAGAATTTTTTCAACAACAAATTGGCATTCCAATGGGCACAAATTGTGCTCCTCTCCTCGCCGATTTGTTTTATACTATGACAAGACTGAATTTCTTCAAGAACTCGTAAAGAACAAGAAGATTAAAGAGGCAAGGTCCTTTAATCTCACTTTCAGATATATCGACGATGTTCTCTCTGTAAACAACGCTTCGTTTGGTAGATGGATTCCTTTGATATATCCTCCAGAGTTAGAGATTAAGGAGACCACCGAATCCAATTGCTTCACATCGTTCTTGGATTTGCATCTCGAATATGACAATGGTGGACTGTTTCATAAAAACAACAGCGAAATACAAAGGTACATTAAGTGAAAAAGAACTAACTAGAAAATGTGTCTATGAGCTATAGGATGTCCCTTCTTATCTTGAAATATCATTGACCCCAAAGTCACCTGGGATATGGATCTTTACCAAGAAATTAATAAAAAAAAAAATTCATGCGTAAAATATCGGGCGCAGTGACCTAATTTCTAGTGGGTGGTGCCGTATTACCATGAGTGAAATACCATTGACCCCTAACAAGTAGTATCTGAGGTATGACCCTTAACCAAGAACTTAGACGAAGTCGTTCAGCATTTTAATATGTCACAGTGACCCAATTTCTACCGGGTGTTGTATTGTTACCAAGACACATCTAGTGATAAAATACCATTAACCCCCAACATGTAGTATCTTAACAAAGAACTTTACCACAGTCATTCATGCGTAAAATATAGGTCGCAGTGACCTAATTTCTAGTGGGTGGTGTCATGTTACTCAAGACACATCTAGTGGTGAATTATCATTGACCCCCGACATCTATTATCCAAGTTATGGACATGTACCAAGAACTTAACCAAAGTCATTCATGCATAAAATAAAGGTCACAGTGACCCAATTTCTAGTGGGTGGTATAACCCTACCCTGGACCAATCTAGTGGTGAATTGTCATTGACTCCCAAAATCTAGTATCCGAGTAATGCCGGACCTTAACCAAGAACTTAACCAAAATGTTACGGACGGACGGACAGACAAGGGTCACAAAACTATCTGTCCGATCCACATTCGTGGTCAGGTCATAAAAAACAAAGCAGTGAGTCAAAGTCCATATAAATACTGGTAAACCATGTGCACCCAAAAAATCATTCAAATAGTAGTTGCACATCTCCACATGCCAAGACCCCCCCCCCCTTAAAACCGCTGTAAAAAAAAAATTAGTCAGTCAATCGGCTGCATCATCTTAAAATTCGCGAGAGTACAGTTTGTACAGTCGGTCTTGGCATTTTTTGCCGTACAGCATGCGGAGAATTTTTTGCCATTATGATAACAGTTTCTTGCGTTGGTAATTAAGAATTATACGGTTCATATGATCTCCACATAATCTCCAGACCGGATTTAACGTTGAGATATTGTCGACATGGGTTGTGTAAAAGTTTCATGAAATTCTATTGTTACGGAATACAAAATATCCATAAGAATCCATAACATCATAGACCTGTATATTGAATATTTAATATACAGGTCTATGATAATGTGTTTCCATTTCAAGGAGTAAGTCCTGTGCCGATTTTACCTTATAGAAGTAGAGCTAATAATAAACGGGAGGAGGATCGGAGATATACTTAGAAAACCGTCCAACTCCATCACCAGGCAAACTCTGCAGTGGAACCCCCAACCCACCCCAATGGAAAGTTGAAACACAACGAAACATCTGGCAGAGAAACCAACAAGCCGAAAAAGGTTACAGATGGCAATATCTTGTTAGAATAACCCAGTCCCGAACACGGTGGAGAGATGTTATTGCGGGGGGGGGGGGTGGGGGACAAGAAACACATGGCTGAGAAACATACAAGTCGATAGGATACTAAAGGTTATAGATGACAAGATCTTGTTAAAATGGCCCAAAACCGACACGTTGGAGAGGTGTTGTTGCTGGCCTATGTACACGTCCATGGAACACATTGCATAAGTCAAGTAAGTCAAGTTTTACTGATCAATGATTAATTGACGCGACGGGTGATTGAGTTTCAACAAGCAAGATATGTTTAGTACTCAGGTTAAGTATGTTTTCTCTTCCGGGGCATCCGAGTTCACTATCAAAGTCTCATTTTATCGATCTTGCTGGTTGCATTTGTGTTATATACTTTGTGGGGTGGTTTTTTTTGTTTTACCTGTTATCATAGTTATTGTCTTTTCTACTGATCTGCCCTTTTTTTCGTAATGGAACTCGATTTTGAATGCCCCTTCGGCACAACTTTTTGATTTGCCATGAAGGTAAAAAAAGTAGTATAATGTAATTATAATAAAGGACCAAATTAGAAATTAATCAATAGCTAGATAGATTAGCCTACTTAAATCCATCATTGGTCTATGAGCCAATATGATGCATAGTATTTTTCGTGTATTGTTTTCTTATGTCATTCAAGCTTTATTTTATAATCTTGATATATGCATGATGGATCAGTATTGTTTTGGTTACTTTTTATATTTTTTTAAAAGTACATTGACAGAGAAAAAAATAACATGGCCTTTTTGATCTGCCAAAATACCCCCCAAAAATCCTATGTTACCATAGAGTCTACAGTTACAGTTTAGTGTTACATTTTGTAGCTCGAATTAAAAAAAAATACTGTTTGAGAAAAAAATAAATTCTGGCCTTTCAGATGTCTTTTTTATGTCAGTCATGGAATTCGTATGTGGCCTTATGCCCGGCCGTATGTAGGCCGGGTGCACTGGGAGTCTCTTCTTTATATATGGGGGCGATTATTGTGTGGCGAAAGATCAAGCACATCCTGTTATTGAAAAATCACATGACACATGACTGTTATGTGATCACCTGTGTCATATGACTAAATGAATCAAGCGTGAACAGAAATCATTCAAACAAAAGCAAAAGAAGAGAGAGGTCTACTTATGTAAGTATATGTTTTCAATTTGTCTTTGTTATAAATGTAGGAAACTTGGACAGTTGGTGGATTCTTCTCGGTAGAAAGAAAAAGTTTTCTTATTCAAAACAAAAACTAGTTTCAGTTTCGGTTTGTGGGTCATTTGAACAGTCAGGGGACTGACACATTCAAGTCAGAAATCATTTGACTTAATTAGGTAAAAAAGTTTAGACTTGTAGCAGTCATTTCATAGAAATGACACATTTAAGTCAGAAAAGTTCAGACCTGTTAAAGTCAAAAAGTTTTGATGCAACATGTTCAAAGGAGTCCTTTAATTTTAATAGGATCAGTATTCTCAATAGTTTTCTGCTCTCACCTTTTTAAAATAATATTTTGTTTCCTTGGTCATTGTTTGTATTGATGACACTTGTTCATTAGAAAGTAAGTAATATTTTTCAAATTAAATCATGGTGTCCGATTTTTTAGAGAGTAGTGATTATTTTTCTATTCAATGTGCATGAAAATACTATTCATTCCAGGTGAAAATGTTTTGGCGCTTGACCTGATTGGCAGGGCGTGTGGCATTTCATGCATGTAAATTATTTGACTTCAAGAAGTCAGAAAATGTTTTATACATATTTATCATGTTTATATTACTGACTTGTCTAAGTCGGATGAAAAAGGAAGACAACTCATATTTGCACTATAAATGACTTGTATAGGTCAGAAAAGAATTGACTTGCTAATGTCAGTCCCCTGACTGTTGAAGGAACAATGACAATTAGAAATGGTGTAAAAGTGTAAAGTGTATCGGATATAATTTATTTTTTAAGAGATTTGCAGCTTACAACATTTATCAAACCATTTCAAGTGTTTAAACCAATTTTTGACCAATTAAGTCAGGACCATTGTGATTTTCATTAAACATACACATGCACTACTCCATGTTATACATGTTGGTCAGAGAGTACAAGTAGTACTCGTCACTTTCTTTAAACACAGTTCTTGCATTGTTGCCAATTGTTTTGTTGTTTTTTCCATTGAAATTGTTATTGAATGGCTCATTTAGGGCAGATCAGGTTGTATATATAATATACATATATCTGATCAGACTGTCCAAGTAAATTTGCAAGAAATATGGCTAGAATTACTCGCTGACAAGATTTACTCTGTGACCAGTTTCAAGCATCAATCAAACAAAGTCATAAAGGTATTGAACATAAATTAGTTTTATTTTGCCCAGCCCCTGTCATTACCATGATTACAGACAGAAGGAAGTACATGTACGTGTAGTAATGTTCTTTGTATGTCCATTTGTCCACCCATGCATCACTCTTTAGTTGAGACAATATTCTGCTTGAAGTAGCTTAAACTGCTTTGAATTTCAAAACTTTGGTACCTAGTTTATGGGGATTTGAATAATGTAGTGGGGGACATAGCTTAACATGTGCGACATGTTTTTATTTTTTCTCTCTGCTTTTTAGATTAAAAGAAAATGATCTTATTAGCTGTAACATTTATTGGCCTTTTGGCAATCACTATTGCTGCTCCAAAGCCGGAAGTAAATTCAATCACACGGTTCTTCGATCTCCAGCCAGCTAACATAACACAGATCCGCCCATCACAAAAGCATGTTGTGACATACATGGATGAGACCTCATGGGAAAAATTTAAACATGAACATAGTAAGTATTGCAATTATGGACATGAAAAACCAGAGTTGCCCAAATCAAGACTGTCTTCTGGTCTTACCATAAATGAGGGCAGTTACTGTTTGATAGCTTTAGAATATTTATATTACCCATTACATGTAAATGTCTATTTACATGTATGATGAAATTTACATGTATAGAGGAAGAAGAATATTTTATTATCCATAAGAATGGGCCATAACAATGTATATCTGGTTGTATATGTTGTATAAATCCTGATATATGATATTAACAAAGCTTTAATTTGTACAAATGTAGTAAGTTAAAAGCAGAAGATTTATTTAACTGACAGTTTTAGTTTTCAAGATTAATTTAGTGTACATGTATAATTGCAAAATACTTGTATAATAAGTGATCTTGCACTTTTAATTATGCAGCAGTTACATGTAATGTCACGGGTTCTTACATATACATCATATGAGTATGATGACATAGATGTACATGTACCTGTTCTAATATCATAAAGAACTCGTGATGAGCTACATGTAGTTAAGAAAATTGAGATGAATTATTTAATTCTAAGGTGTCAAGCTAAACTATCAGGCTTTATGAATTACTCTGTAATTTAAACAAGTAAAAAGCCAATGCAGTTTCATATTTCACCTTATGACTCGAGTACGAAACATTTATCTAATTAAAAAAGATCTTATGATCCGCTCTAAGCAGAATAGGATGTAGGCTGTTGAACTTATTTGTTACATGTACTATATATTTTTTGACATTTGTACAAGTATATATGAATTGAAAAACTGATTAAGCCCACGTTGAAGTACATGTACATTGAGGGTGTCAGTAATCTTAGATCACATGGTGATCCCATGGAAAATGTTTTAAAACTTCCCTATGATTCTTCCTAAAAGCCAGGCCACATGTCTGTCTACATCGATCTAAATGATGGAAATTCTAATAACATTAAAATCGATTTCAAAACATGTAGATAACATTTGCTTATTTACTTGGTATTTTGATAACAATAAAACAGATATAGGTTTTGCAGACTGGTCAAGTGTCATGCAACTTATGCATCTACATGTAGTTGGCAAATTTATTTGATTTTTTCCTTTTTTCCTCATCTTCGCTAGCCAAGGGTTACGAACCGCTTTCTCTCATCTCTGAAGATGTGAGATAGCGGATCGTAACCCTTGACTAGCAAAGATGTTTTTTCCTTTGATCTTTCAATTTTTGGGCAAATCTCAAGCCAGCAGCTCATCAAAGCTTGACAGCCCTGAATTTGAATTGTACATGAATATGCAAGACAAGTTCATCAGTCATGTCATTGTATGCATTGATTCAATGAATTCATCAAATCAGCAGCAAACTCAGCAGCATTTCAATGAACTAAACTTAAACAAGAACTTCAAGAAGTCTTTGCTTTGCAGTTGAAAACAAGCAAATATGAGATGACCCACTGAACCCCAAATTCATATCACTTACATGTATTGTTGGGTTTTATGAATTGTCATGCATAGGAATATTTGATCTCTTTAGATTCACAAATATAAAGTTGAGTTCATTTGATATGTCTAAGTCAGGATGAGGTGTTTTTCAAGCTACATGTATACTTTACCTCTGTGTGTTATGCCTCTTGTTAACTTTATCATGTTTATGTTGAACATGATTATCATGTTTATGTTAAATATGATTTCTTGCAATTTAAATTGGTAAGTCAGATCTTCATGGAAATTTTTACACTTAAAATTAACTAAAAAAAGATCAGCACTTTGTTTGCAGAAATTCAGGGATTCCAACAACTTAATTTTATGTTCAGTGGGTCATCTCATATTTGCTTGTTTTCAACTGCAAAGCAAAGACTTCTTGAAGTTCTTGTTTAAGTTTAGTTCATTGAAATGCTGCTGAGTTTGCTGCTGATTTGATGAATTCATTGAATCAATGCATACAATGACATGACTGATGAACTTGTCTTGCATATTCATGTACAATTCAAATTCAGGGCTGTCAAGCTTTGATGAGCTGCTGGCTTGAGATTTGCCCAAAAATTGAAAGATCAAAGGAAAAAACATCTTTGCTAGTCAAGGGTTACGATCCGCTATCTCACATCTTCAGAGATGAGAGAAAGCGGTTCGTAACCCTTGGCTAGCGAAGATGAGGAAAAAAGGAAAAAATCAAATAAATTTGCCAACTACATGTAGATGCATAAGTTGCATGACACTTGACCAGTCTGCAAAACCTATATCTGTTTTATTGTTATCAAAATACCAAGTAAATAAGCAAATGTTATCTACATGTTTTGAAATCGATTTTAATGTTATTAGAATTTCCATCATTTAGATCGATGTAGACAGACATGTGGCCTGGCTTTTAGGAAGAATCATAGGGAAGTTTTAAAACATTTTCCATCCTTGAAAGTGAAAATTGATCAAAGTTTTAGAAAAATTATTGAATATGTGATATTGGCATTATAAACCAGGAAGGGATATTGTTTCTAGGTCAATCATATTTAAAGTAGGATTTTCCCAGGCAGATTAGATTTTTGAAAGTGTGGGATCTTCCCATTTGAAAATGTGGGTTTTCCAAAATTAGATTAAATTACTGTTGCATATTCAATTTTTTTTCCCGTTTTATTTTCATTGCTGCCCATTGATTATGATAAATATAAATAATCATGACTTTTTGACAATTGTTTTTATAAAAATTAAATGCATCTATTGTACATGCAATTTAGGCATAAGGAACACTAAGAGCATCTTTTCAGTAAAAACTTAAATATTTACAAGCAAATATGTTTAAGAAACTAAAATTGAAACTTAAGAAATATAAAACCATTGTCAATTAACTTTACAATTTACAAAGATGGGAAAATTATTTGTAAAGTATGTTTTTATCTTAAACTTTAATATTAAAAGAGTTGTCAAAAGAGTACATTTGGGGCTGCCACAAAGGCCACACTTGCAAACTGCATTCACATAAGCATTAAGCTTGTTTCCCAATCCAGGGATAAATAAATAGAGTACAGGCTGGTACAAGGTACATTAATTTTTTTGATTCACTTATTTTTCAAAAAGGAAAGCAGGATGTATTCAAATTATAAACCAGACAAGAAACCCTTCCTTCTTCCTCGTTGCGATGAATAAAAAAATTAAAATCAAATAACTATAAGTTTTTTTCCTAGACCAAATTATACTTTAAAGGTCCATCTACATAAATTTTCTTTAAAGAGTACTTTTCTTTTTACTATTGAAAATATTAATGAATAAATGTGAAAATGAACACACATGTCATGCATGTACATTTATAAGAGGTTTAATATAACAACAGCCATATTACAATGTAAATGCACTTACAAATACATAAAATTGCAGTTGAATAGCACTAATGTTCTTTTGAAGAAACGAAATTCGTATGTAATTCAATGTATTTCATAGTTGTTTTTATTTGCTGTTTTGATTAAATTTTCTTGCCATCTTTATATATACTTAAAACTTGGCCAAAAGCCATATAAACTACCAGTTCTTTACATAATTTTAAAGATTTAACCTTGCATGCTTCCATAAAGTGTTTTTGTGGAAACAATGTTCTCAATTTTAACCTTGTAGTATTTTAATCAATTTAATGTTTTACTTGATTAAAATGAATGTATTATACGCTATAGTTATATAAAAGTCCATAAGTTTGTTAAAATTGTTTCCTCAAAAAAAAATGTAGAAGTCTTATAGGGAGCAAACATTTGATTTTTAGGCTATGGTGAAATTTGAAATTAAGACCTGTCAAGTGTCACGCAACTCTCATGAGACTCACGCATCTAGCCGGCAATTTGGCGGCAAATTTCTTTGATCTTTTATTTTTTTTCCTTTGATCTTTCAATTTTTGATCAAATCTCACGCATGCAGCTCGTAAAAACTTGACAGCCCTGTAAATGGCAGGATGGCAAAATTCCAGAAATAAAAAAGTGCTTTGAATTAAAAATAAAGGCAGGATGGTATTTTTGGTTGAAAATTTATAGTAGCTTTAATGTAAAATGAAAAAAAAATGCATGAACTGGTAAGCCTCTCAAATATCCAGGCTTTTTTTTTCTTCGGAAAAGATAAAGGCAGGACAACGAAAATATCCATAGCCCCCTTACTACAGTACTGGTAATTATGTAAGAATCTACATTTGTATATTTTATATTTCTGCCTTTCTCTTGCTTATATTAATTCTATCCATAATTTCTCATCTTTAGGTAAAACATATCATTCTGTAGAAGAAGAGACATATCGTAAAAGTGTTTTTACCAAAAATGTCATGAAGATCATTGAGCACAACAAACTGTACAAGTTACAGAAGAAGTCTTTCTCTTTAGGAATCAACCAGTTTGCTGATATGGTAAGGCTGATAACAACATGTTGACCATTTTGTTTGTGTTTTAAGACATTTCACTTCTATGACCCAGCTTTGAAAGTGAAGGGACATATTATACAATTGTTAACTTGTCAGAGGGAAAACAGTACTTTTGTTTCCCTGAGGTACTTACTATTTCATGAGGTGCTTAGTGGACTGGCAGGCATGCGGGCGAGGAAGAAATTTTTAAAAGTTTTTACACATATACATGTATTTGGTATACAATATCTTGGTGGGGGTCCCAAAATATGGGATTTGATTTCAGGTTTGTTTAACAAAATCCGGCCATTTTTTACTTTGACAGATTTATTTTCTCTTATTCTAGGAAAACTGGGAGTACAAGAAATACAACGGATTCCAGCACAAGAAAGTGAACAAGACCAGAGAAGGTTCCCTGTTTTTGGCCCCTTCATTTGTTGTTTTACCTGACTCAGTTGACTGGAGAGACAAAGGCTATGTCACACCTATCAAAAATCAGGTAAATTTGAAAATATAGATTTCATATACTGTGGTTTCATTATTATTCGTGGGGTATCAATTTTCGTGGTTTTCTTGGGTGGCCTTGACCCACGAAATTTGATACTCCACCAAAAGAAAATTTAACATTAATGTGTATGCTGCAGAGTTCAGAACCACAAATTTAAGATTCCACGAAATTGTCTTTTTTTAACACACCACGAAAATAAATGAATCCACAGTACTTGTAAGAAGCTGCTGGTGGAGTTGAAATTCCCAGACGTTAGCCCGCTCCAGCATAAACACTTGTGTTGAGGAACACATCAAAGCTATAAAATTATTATTTTAAATTTTAAGTTGTCTAAACCCTAAGGTGATTCCACCCTAGACAAAGGTGATCTGAGTCATAATGTGGTTTCCAGTTGGGGGTTTTTGGTTTTTAGCAAAATTTATTGTTTGGAACTTTGATGTGTTTTTGATTTTTTGTGTTTTAAATGAGAAATTTCCTGTTTAATAAACTCAACCCTCAGCCCTGTACTTGGTTGTTTTATTTTTCAAATAAGTTATACAAGCCATCTTTTTAACCCACACTTATTTAAACTTTCTTCTCATTCTTCTTCTATGATTACAGGTACTCTAGAAATTTTAATTGACAAAATCTTTTTATAGAAAAACTAATGAGAGAAGTATGTTCAGGAAGTACTGAAATTGGCCCCATATTTAATTTACACCAAATAGTCAAATTTGTACTATCTCAATTGATTTAATGTAAATGCATCATTAGATAACTCAACTTTACATATTGGTTTCACATGGTGACAGCAATATGCTTGATATGATAATGTCATTAACTCACTGAAAACTCAGAAAATATCAATATTAGGATTTTTGAGGATTGTTAATAATTCTTTCCCTATCTTTTTTTCAGGCAAAAAATATGCAAATCTTCAAAAAATTGTATTTGTGGATTCGTGTGCTCTGTGTTAGATTAAGAAATTTCTCACCCAAAATTGTCAAAAATTTGAATATTTCAGGAAATCATATGATTTTAGCCCAATTTTCTCCAATCTGTTGAATATTTCATAGCTAGTTTTTTTGCATTCCTTAAGAATACAAGATTTCAAAACATATTTCCCAATTTTGCATGAAGTTGAAATTTTGGGCTGATTTTGGCTATTACTGAACCTACTCCTTTGCATTAGGATATTACTCTATTTTATTCACAAGATTGGGTGGAGCTGAAGTTTCTCAGTCTTTTAGTAAAGATTCAAGTGAAGCTCTGTCTAAGCTTGTTGGCCAGATTTCATGGAGTGAAAAATCTGTGTTATAAAATGGTGAATGTCGGGCCAGTGGGTTGGCGGGAAAAAATTTTCATGACAGTTTTCTCAGCAACTACTTATCACAGCCACTTGATATTTGGTATACAGTATCAGGGTGAGGTTTCTATTTCAGGTCTGTCGCTCACCTACTTCCTGTTTAATGAAATCCGGCCATTTTTTGACTTTGACATTTTTTTTATGCTTATTTGTCTTTCTGTTTTGTTTCAGGGACAATGTGGATCATGCTGGTCATTCAGTACAGTAAGTATACAACACAATAATATCAGGCACAGCTCTTGTCAGGCACCAAGTATGGTGAGCTGTACAGCAATTTCCCGTGAACAAACTGTTAATGCTGACAAAGAAATTTGATGGTCTGGAAGACCTAAGAGCAATTCAAGTTTACAGTATCAGCATGAATTTAGTAGCAAACAATCTGTTTGTGACTTTCCTTTATTTATGTACATTGCATAACAATGAATTAATATTGTCAAAGTCATGATAAAAAATTTGGAGCAACATGTCACATGTCTTTGTGCCATATTCAGAACCAACCACAGAAATTTAGGTTTAGATTGCAAAAATTAAATGGTGTATTTGAAAGAAAATTCTATGATTATTCAGTTTAAACATACATGTATCTTAAGGTTTTATCTTCTTTTTCATTTCAAAGGATGCCAATTGAATAGTTATGCTGTGCTCACAGCTAGGCAATCTCTATTTCATATCAATACCTACAACTGTACTGTGAGTCATATGAACTCATTTATTTATTTGTAAAATACATGTAGCTTAGCTATTTACCAATATAAACAAGATTAGTAAGGATTAAAGTTTGTCTTGTGATTTAACTTAAGATTAGTCAACAGCAACAGATGCAAATAGTTCTTGTATGTTTATTAATTGATTTCTTGCTTAAATGTCCTCAGTTACTAAAACAAGTATCAACTGACCTTGTTAATAATTGTTTGTGTTTTACTGTAGCTCCTTATAATTATACATGTACCTCTCACAAAAAAGTTCCAAATATTATGTTTTTGACTGGTGTGTCTTTCTGTGAGTACAATCTTGTAAAACCAAGAAAAACATTTTACCCATTTAGATTAATATTTTGTTGGATTTTTTTTTAATGATAAGAAGATGAACATGTTATTATATCATCTGCAATGTGTTGCATAGGGACATATAGGGGTCAGTTTGGCACTATCTGTCATATTGTGGCAACTTCCTGCACCCTGAGGCATCAAAAAAATTTCCATCGCAGATTTTGGGCAAACTTTATGTCACAGCCTCTTGATATTCAGCTTGTAGCTTTCTTCTATAGTACTGTATGGTATAAAGCAATTTAATGCCCGTAATTCATTTTCTTTCTGATAACTGAATATTTTAAGAAAAGGCAACATATGTCTTCCATTGGAGACCACCATACTAGTTCTACATTTTGATGCAACAAATTTCATTGGAGTAATAAGACAGAAAAAAAATTAAATACAGGATCATTGGGATGCTGTTGGATCATTCAAAATCTGAATTCAAAATTAAAGAAAACCTCAAACAACAGTAATTTCATCCTAGTTTCCAATGTTGGTTTCCAAATATACTTTAAAAATATATTATGTATATTTATTCCATATTTAAATGTTCTCTTCTCATTGTAGACTGGTGCATTGGAAGGACAACATTTTAGAAAGTCTGGTAAACTGATCTCCTTGAGTGAGCAACAATTGGTCGACTGCTCTGGAAGCTTTGGAAATGAAGGGTGCAACGGTGGTCTGATGGACAATGCTTTTAAATACATCAAATCAGTTGGAGGTTTGGAAACAGAAGAGGACTACCCATATGATGCTAAAGTAGGTTTTTATACGACCACAAAATTTATGTGATCGTATAATGTTATGGTGATGTTGTAGTTTCCGTGTGATAACTTAAATAAATATTTACAGATTGTTATGAAATTTTATTTAAAGTAAGGTTTAAAGGTTAAGGAAATACTGTGATTTCATTATTATTCATGGGGTATTGATTTTCGTGGTTTTCTTGTGTGGTATTGACCCATGAAATTTGATATCCCATGAAAAGGAAAATTTAGTAGTGAGCTGTATAGTGCAGACTTCAGAACTACGAATTTAAGAATGAAGGAAGACAAATGCATATTATCAGAACAATTTCACTTCCACAAACTAATGTGACTAATTTCAAGGAGTGATAAAGATTTATTTTCATTTAAGGTTTTTGCAGTTTTCATTTCACATGATTTTATCATGATACATGGCAGTTGCTTACTTGTTTATTGTTATTAATTGATTAAAAAGTAAATTTTGTTTTGCAGCAAGAGACCTGTCAATTTCAAAGGTCTAAAGCAGTGGCTTCAGACACAGGGTTTACAGATGTAGAAAGTGGAAGTGAGTCGGCTTTACAAAAAGCTGTAGCTACAGTAGGACCAGTATCAGTAGCCATCGACGCCAGTCATCAATCATTTCAAATGTACCAAGATGGTGAGAAATTTTGCTATGAAGTTATAACCTGTCACTTTTGTTTATCTTTAAATAAGTCGACTGGAAGGCTAAGTGATCCAATGGACTGGTTTCAATATCACTCTATTGTTGGATAGTCAATAAAATTTTAGATGATAGTTTAAGTCCTGCTTTGCAATTTTCTACAACAGGCATGCATGTATGTAATAAGTTTGTCAATTACCTACATGTACCCAAGGTCAGTTGTTTACTCTCCCATTTAAAGTACGTATTACAGAACCATTTTTTGTACGAGTTCCTGTATTACAAGTACCAATTTAAAGGTCTTGTCACATAATTTCAATGGTAAAATGGTTGAAATTTTTTGTACCAGTTTTTTAAGCAACTACTTACCACAGTGACTTCAAATTTGGTATTATGACTTTGGTATGAGGTCCTGTATTGCAAGAATCCATTGTAGGTCAGTTGCTTTTCTTCTTCCTGCTTACCAACTTAAACACAGTATAACTAAGACTACTGGTAGTTCTTTAAGTCTATGTACAAACAGCCAAATTGTTTTAAATTTGCAGCAAAAATAATACACAATATTTAAGGCCATGTAAAATTAATTCTCTGGTTCTCAGACAGTTGGTTTTAAAAAAATGGGTAGGTAGGTAGGGGTTTTATTTTATTTTTTTATTGGTTTTTCAAATGAGGGTAAGGATTTTTGGTTTAAATTTTATTTTTCAATGTGTCTGAAAATAAGGAGTGGATCGTTTGTTTTCATGCATATATGTATTGTATTTTTTATGTTGTATGTGTATTTATGCTTGTTTTTTATTATCTAAAAATATGTATTGAAATAAATAAAAATATGAAAATACATGCTTTATTATTCAATAAAATCATTTATCTTGGATGGTACAACAGGTAACTGCACAATCAGCTAGTCTGGTACATGTGTATGAATGGATTTCCATCTTGGAGTTTCCATAAAAGGCTTTTAGATTGCACCAATTTGTCAAATCAATACTTGAGTAGAGTTTTGGTCTGTGACATTTATCCAAGAGTCTGTCTGTTGATAAAAAGTTTTTGTCAAAAGTGTAAACAGCATCAAGACTAAATTCTTATTCACATTCATCAAGAGTTGAAGACTGTCAGTAAATAAACTTGTCAATTAGTCCTTTATGGCAGACAGTTTCATCTTTTCATGGACAGCAAACAAAACGGCAAATGCAGACTTCTCTTTTGTCATTAAATCAATTGGTTGCAGGAATACATCGTAACTTTCCAATTAATCTCTTAAAAAAGAGTCCTAAATAGTCTACAACTTCGGAAATCTGAGAGAATAAATTATTTTTTTCATTCTCTGTGGTTTTGTTACAGTCACCAACATCGACTTTTAAATCCTTCTTTCCATCCACATCCCACTTCATGTTTTGTATTCAATTCACTTCTCCACTCAGGATCAAATTGCAAAGTTTGTCACAGTCCTTGCCATATTGGGTGTATGGTTCATGTAACCATAATTTAACTGTTGTTTCAAACTGAAACAATCTTTTTGTTGAACACTGCCAATCGGCAGCCATGTTTTTCAAAGTAAACAATGCTTCCAAACATTTTGATCCGGGTCACTAGACGCTTGACTTCAATTTGGCGGCAAATTTGAAAATTTTATTTTGGGAAGACAAATACGGGTCGGCGGCGTTTTTTTTCCGGATCGGCAATAAAATTGCGCCAGCGGCCCCATTTTTGGAGGGTCGGCGGTGTCTGAGAACCAGAGAATTAATTTTATATGGCCTAAGTTTATTTTTTTTATAGGTGTATATGATGAGCCAGAATGCAGCAGTGAACAGTTGGACCATGGTGTATTGGTTGTAGGGTACGGTACTGACCAGGATTCTGGCAAAGACTATTGGCTGGTTAAAAATAGGTAAGTCAGTATGGTATTTTTCTTTGGAGAGGGTGTGGAATCAGTCGCCTCCAGTCATTCAATGTATATACATAACAATAATACAGATCTACATTTTGTTGTTATACTTGGACTGTAAATGTATTTATTTTCGCATTTGCAATTTTCGGGCATTCTACCCAAAAATCTATTTCCACGGTTTTCAATCATTATACAATAACTGTCATGCTTTTATGGTTGAAGTATAATTTGGGTCATGAAAATGTGTATTGGCTAACTTTTTCATTATGTACATAAATAAGTCCAGTATTTTAATATCAATTTACTTTGGATTTTAAGTTGATTTTATTTTTCAGCAAAACATTAGCCATATCTTTCATAATAAAAAGGCAAAGAAATATGTTTAAAAGAAACATGTCAATCTCAAAATACAAAAAGAGATCAATAAAAATAAAGTATCAAAGCTTTCAATTGAAAACTTCGTAAAGTTTCGCATGAAATCCACAAGAATAAATTGTTTGTGAAAAATATTTGGTCTACAGTACTTCATGCTGGCATATAATTTTCTATTTTTAGCTGGGGAACATCTTGGGGAATGCAGGGCTATGTTAAGATGACCAGAAACAACGACAACCAATGTGGAATTGCATCACAGGCCAGCTATCCTCTTGTCTAGATTGGTAGGTATACAAGTTTGTTTCATTCAAATGTCGAGTGTTTAGTGAGTAAAATGCATACCGTATAGCGGGTAATTTTTGTGGTGTGCAAATTTCTCGATTTCATACCAAATTACCAAGTTGTTATATACCCAGACATTTATTTTCGAGATTCAATAATATTCTCAATACAAATTTATGTTGATTCTCTTTTGCGCCGGTTCTGAATTTCGCGATAGAGTAATGGTCGTGAAAATAGCGAAAATTAAAACCTTGCGAAAATTTCCCGCTATACAGTATTATAAAGTTACAAATTAATATTGAAAAATATATACAAAGATATTTTAAGAAAACCATCCAACTTTATAAAGTTGTCTGTAGACATGATCTTAACTTGAGAATAACATGACAGTTTAGAAACTAGAAAAACTGTGAGCAGCAACTCGCAAATAGATACCCATGTCTGAAACATCAATCAGAATTAATTTTAAAATAGGAGGTGCACATCTACATGTAACAAAGATTGTACTGAAGTTTTATGAAAATCTATTGTTAGGGGTTTAGGGAGAGTTGTGGATAAGAGATGGTACTTTAGGGTGTAAAGGAATTGTAAAATCATGAAAATAAAGTACATTTGCAGTATTGATGATTGAAAACAGCCTTTGATATGACCATTGTGTGCTTACAGAGTCCCACAACTTTAAAAACAAAAATGATAATTTTGGTAAATATATCTTTTATTTTCAATCTAAGTTTATGTAACTTTTTTTTTCAGAATGTAAGCTGAAATATATTACAAATTTGAGAACAGACAGAAAACCAAGAACCATTTTGTGCACTCATGTGATTGACTTACTAACTGCCTTATTTGTCTTTGTATGATGAAAAGAGTATTCAGACCAAGAGAAATATTTCAAAATTCTATTTTGTTATGAATGAAAACATATGGACAAAATTCTATTGTAAAGAGTTTGAAGTATAAAAAAAGAGTGAAAGCATTTGAAATTAAAGATATTTAAAAAAACAAAAAAGTGATTTTTAAACACTGTAAAAATATCTGCAATTATAAATTTTATTTTGAATCTCGTTGCAGAATTTGAAATTTCTTTGCTTGTTTGTCACTTATATAATAATAATAAAAAGAATCTGTTATTTGCAGACTAATCTCAAATGTAAAGTAAAAAAGTACATTCCATCCACATTGTGTTATTATCATGAAGAGTTACTGCTCTTTGTTCTTTAAGTGATCTTGTAAATATCTCGGTAATGAATCTGAATTTTGTTTGGTTTTATGTTGTTTTTTTTTCAATGCATACTACACCTGAATTGTAACCATAATATATTTTGTAATATTTATATCTTGAGAAAACCTTATGTGTCCAGAATATATTGAACTTGATATCTTAGCATGAAGAATAAATTTGTGTGAAAATTATCCCCAATCAAAGCCAAAATATTCCAGTTTAAAAAAAAAAAGTTTTGAAAAAATTCTTTAAAATCACAGGCAAGCAAATGAATATTTTTGTCATCTATATCAATACATTTTTCTTCTGTGAAGGTAATGTTCCCTAGTTATAAGAATATCAAGGGTATGGAATTGACATTTGTACATGCATATCCTAGATCACCTCAGAGATTACAGCATTGGTGTTTGTATTTTTACAATTGACAATTAAATGTGCTTCATCTTCATTTTTAGTGCAAACCTTACCCTATAACTTTTTCTCTTTTATAAATATGTTTTCACCACGTAACATATAGCATTACATGTATTGAGTTATATGCCAAGCATTTTCTCTATTTATTTTTTAAGATGGAAAAATAATTTGAATCTTTAGTCATCTGTTGATTTTTTGTTGTTGTAGATTTTATAAAACGTAGCTGTCAATTTTTCAGACAAATCCATTTATACTCACATTTTGAATTTTTCAATAAAAAGTTATTTCTCTTACTATGTTGTTTATGTTTCATAATACCAGTAGTAATTATGTCCCCCCACCACTTTGTGAGGAGAAATATTGTTTTTTGTCCAGTCTGTCCATCAAAAAATTTGTCAGCACAGCTCCTCTGAAACTACTCAACCAATTTCAATAAAACTTAGTATGTAGGAAGGACACTATTTGTAGTTGTGCATATTACCAGGAAATATTGATGCACTTATATTTGTTGGACTTATGGCCCTTTGAACTTAGAAATTTGCAGAAAATCTTTATCAATTTGTCAGCACAACTCTGAAACTTTTGAACTGAATTCAATGAAACTTGATATGTAGGAAGGACACCATATGTAGTTGTGCATATTACCAGGAAATTTTTATCCTCATTTTTTGTGTGGAATTTATGGACCTTTTGAACTGGAAATTTTTGGGGGACTGGAGGAGACTTCAAACTCTGATTGTATTTGGCTTGATACAAACATGGCTGCTGTTACTGAAAATAGATCAAAGGGTAAAATCACATTAAAGTATTATTAACTGAAACAGATAGAATCAATCTGAAGTATCTTATGCACACAAAATTCTACAAAAGACTCATTGGAACAAAGTTGTCAGGAGTAATGACCCTTCAATACATATAAAAGCAATGGAAAAGTTTTGCGAGCACCTCAATATCTCAAGAACTATAAGTCCTAGGTTGATGAAACTTGGTATGCATATGCCCCAGTAGTAGATTAGCACAGTTGCATCCCCATCTTTTGACCTTGACCTTGATTTTCCCATTGAGTGACTTTGACAATTTTCAATACATATAATAGCAATGGAAAAGTTTTGCGAGCACCTCCATATCTCAAGAACTATAAGTCCTAGGTTGATGAAACTTGGTATGCATATGCCCCAGTAGTAGATTAGCACAGTTGCATCCCCATCTTTTGACCTTGACCTTGATTTTCCTGTTGAGTGACTTTGACAATTTTCAATACATATAATAGCAATGGAAAAGTTTTGCAAGCACCTCCATATCTCAAGAATTATAAGTCCTAGGTTGATGAAACTTGGTATGCATATGCCCCAGCAGTAGCTTAGCACAGTTACATCCTCATCTTTTGACCTTGACCTTGATTTTCCGGATGAGTGACTGATTATTTTAATTGCATATATTTGCAATGTTTACACATCTTTTGATCTCAGAAACTGAAAATCCATGTAAATTCAAAATTATAGTGGAAGTAAGAAAGAAGAATTGTTTCTGATGGTGCCGGCAGGCGAGACATACTTTAGTGTTAACTCTTGTTCTCTAAAATTACCAATCATTTATGGGATGTTGGCAATCAACGATCCTCATTTTGAAAAAAAAATGGTTACAATTACTTGGCCGTTGTTACTGGAAAAAGAACATAGGGACAAATCTAAAGGTCAAGTTGTCAGATGACCTCTTACAGGGTTAAGCCTCTTTTAAGGTGGTTTGGGGGTATGATTAACATTTTGAAAAGACATCTTGCAAATGTTAAGTCTGATTTCAATTAAAATGACTTAGAATAACACAAGAGTTGCAAAACTTAATTATTTGTTTTATTGAAGCTTTTTAGCTCACCTGGACAACCACGACGGATGCCAAATGATGGTAATAGCTCACATGGACCTTCGTTCCTGGCCAGGTGAGCTAAAAATGCGGTTTTTTTTCATGTTTTCGGCCTATAAAATATTGGGGTCATCACTTGTGGAAAGAATGCAGAGTTGTTTTATACAGACCGACTTCGTAATCATGGCGATGAACACACATAACTGCGAAGATAGGGTCCATATCGGTCAAAGTTCTTATCTAATTAATTACATGTCATTGTTTGAATGTAAATATGTTATATGTTGTATTGTGTTTGCTTGACCCCCATGGGTGTAATTTGCAAATAAAGTTATTATTATATAAAAAAACTATAACCGATGGGGAAAAGATCCTGCTTGCATAAACAGAGCTCTACAAAAGTCTTCATTGGGTTAAAGTTGTAAGATTACCCCTTATAGGGTTTTTTAAGGAAAATCGACGGGTTTTTTATGTTTTGGGCTTTTATTTAAAATGAAACCTATTGCAGTTAAAGAAAAGCTGCTGCTTGCTTTAACCTTTAGGGTTGAACATGTTGAAGTTATCAGATCAGATTACCCCTAGTAGGCGTTTGGACCCTTTATTGGTGAAGAATCGCGTTTTTTTTCATGTTTTGGCCTTTATTTAAAATGAAAACTATAAAAGTTAAAGAAAAACTGCTGCTCTCTTAAACCTTCAGTTCATTGGGCTCTGAAAATTCGTTATTGGGTTGAGGTTGTCAGATGACCCCTTATAGGGGTTTTGGCTCTTTAAGGGTAAAAAAAACCGGGTTTTTTGTTTGATTAAATCTTCAATTCAATGAGCTCTACATCAGCCTCTATAGCATGTATAGACAGAAGTTGTATTATGATTTTTTATACTTAGGATTTTTTCTGACATTTACCATAAATATTGTTAATGATCCTTTTCATTCTATTTGTCATTATAGCCATGTGAACGATTTAGGCTCCCGCGAGCCTCCTGTCTGTTGTAGTTATGGCGGAAAATATTTAGTTAGAGGTGTTTGTGTCGGCTCATTTACACCTTAGGGTACTCATCTTTTACTCACAACTAAAAATTGCGATGGATTTTCATGAAAATTTTACACAATATTTTAAAGTATCTCGGGGCTGTTAGTATTCTACTATATATTTTTTGATATTTGGATATTGATAACCTTAATGTATAGATGAAAAATGTCGAATAAACAAGTAACAATTGTAACAGTGAAACTGTTACTAAGTCCCCCAAACAGTTTCCAAATCATGATCCCATGGATTCCTCTAAGACCCCTTTTTTGTACGTAATCCACCATCCGTCCGTCTACCTACAATTCTTGGTTTTTTTGTGTTTTTTTTTTTTGTGCGGGAGACAATTTGACATTCCAGGCATTTAGACCCCAAGCCCATTGACATCAAACCCACTCCTGTTGAGTATCCAACACACTTCATGAAGAAAGAAGATCAATTATTATAATTACTCAAAACTATTGAAAGTAGCATAGACCTGTAGGTCTGACAGAACAGTTCTGAAAACTGGTATCAATCTGCTATATATGCTTCTTGTCATGGTTTGCATATAATGATATCACAATTTTATGTAAATTCGTTAGATAATTTGAATTACTTAGATGGATAAAAATAGATAAACATGCAACAAAAGAGGAGATTTTTGTGCACTTTCATACCACATGAGTTATTGCCTATAAGTAGTGAGTAACTTATGTATGCCGACTTCTTAATAATACTGTACATTTGCATCAGTAGATCCTTTGATCTTCCATTTGGGTTGGACTGAATTTTTACATTAGATATCATGTCCAATACAAGGACAACGGACCAATGAACTGCAGATTCTTCTGAGCACTTGGGTCCACTCCCGTTGTAACTATAGTTAAATCCTCGTTGCTGGTTGCGTGCTGTTTTCTTGATGTTTCTGTATTTGACTTTGTCTTTGACCTTTCGGTCTCCTGACATTCGAACGTCCCATTGTGGCTCCCGCAGGGTTAAAAACGACCTGCGACCTGAGGGCTTTTTAAGGGCGACTTCCGACCTACACTTCATAAAATCGACCTATGCCAAAAAACGACCTGCAACCTCCGCCAAAATATGCCTTTTAAAAGCGACCTTGCGACCTCGGACCTCTTTTAAAAGCGACCTTGCGACCTGAGGGGGGTACCCTATTGGTAGTTCTCTGCTACTTTCAAACAGTCATTTGCATCGATCGGCACCCCATAAACCGACGAAATCCTTTGTTCATAAGATGAAAAGTTCAATTGGATTGATTGGGTTACCGTAAGAGATGCAGCATTT
Organism: Arcuatula senhousia; assembly: GCA_963971305.1. NCBI lineage: Eukaryota > Metazoa > Mollusca > Bivalvia > Mytilida > Mytilidae > Arcuatula > Arcuatula senhousia. Next base: position 11,853,305 of record OZ020309.1, on the reverse strand, counting down.
ACAGTCTCTGAGACAATAAGACTTTCAGAAATAAGCGATGGTATACCACCAACCTGGCCCTCAACTTTTTGTTCCAAAATCGATTGGGGGGTCATCACTTGTGGAAAGAATGCAGAATTGTTTTATACTCGACCCGACTTCGTAATCATGGCGATGGACAAACATAAAAACACAGAACTATCAAAGGGATATTTGACTCCTCAAGTCCAACAAAAAAACAAAAAAAAACGGACACAACCTAGACAATTCAACATAATTTAAGAATAAGAATCATCAACGCAAGCTCTTGTCAAAACGAAAAAGAGCCAAGCTGCCACAAAACGGGTAAGCACTTCCTGTTTGTTTGACATCACACCATTTAAACTTAACTCAAAATTCTACGATAAACATGTACACAGAAAGACTGAAATCCCATATTTTTCACTCCAATACTATTCATGATTACCGGCTATGGTTAACGCATGGAAATTTTACAGTCTAATAAATTTACGATAAAGAAAACGAAGAAAATTGTAGACAACATTTTAACGAATGAAAGCCGGTGGCGTAGTGGTTAACGCATCGGGCTACTAACACCAAGGTTCGTATTTCGATCCTCATTCGGGGTGAAAATTTCACGAATTTCCGACTCTCTGTTGACAGCATCTCAAGGAACGGTGCTAGTCCAACGGACCGAAAAAAGGTTGCCCCGTGTATGTGGAGAGCAATATCCCATACACGTTAAAGACCTTTTGTAGAGTTCGATAAGAGTAGGCTCAGTGGGGCCGCTACAAAGGCCTCACTCGCAAACTGCTAACTGGAGAAGGATTCACATTAGCATTAAGCTTGTTTCCAGATCCAGGTTAAATAAAAATGTTTAAAACTGATGCACCCGTATTTTTATGCCCCATCTACGAAAGTAAAGGGGTATATAGTGTTCGGGTCCGTCCGTCCGTCCGTCCATTCGTTTATCCGTCCGTTTGTCCGTCCTAAATCCCCATATTTCCAAATTCCCACATACTTGCAAATGCCACATCAATCATATTGGTATGGTAGGTGCACCTAGTGATGCTAAGAACAATGCATGCTTCGGATGCTGGATGTGACCTACATTTTCCGCATGAATGACCACTTTCAGAAGAATGGTTAAAGTCCATTCCCACTTTTCTACATGTGCCACATCAACTATATTGGTATGGTAGGTGCACCTAGTGATGCTAAGCAGAATGTATGCTTCAGATGCTGGCTGTAACCTAAATTTTCCACATGAATGACCACATATAGAAGAATGGTAAAAGTCCATAAAATAATACTCTTGGAACAAGTTCATGGTTTAGTGATTGCGGAAATAAATAAATGTTGCGAGATGGGGCATTATGTCTGTTGGACATATTCTTGTTTTTACTGCCTTAATATTTTCAGCGTTAATCATAGCCAGTGACACCCAGTGTATAAACAGAATGTTGTTACAGGAGACTATGGAACGCCATAGCTGTCTTATTTTATTTTATTTAGACCATAGGCCAATTGCAGAACTGCCAGCAGCGCCTACTGACTCGTTGAAGGCTGGTGGCAGTTGTCCATTGTGGTTTTCCTGATTTGCGCTTTATTGTGGGCTGTGTCGCGTACACTTATTCCACATCTCATTATTTTCTATTTGTGTCTTTAGGGGGAAATGAACTTTTTTGCAAGTCTTTGTGGAATATTTATTGTTAGAAAAGAATAACACCTAAGCATCTGATGATTTTTAGGATATGGATGAATTAGATCATTGGTCTGTCACCATGTCATTTGACCATGACCTCATTTTTACTAAATGACTCAGTGAATTTTGGTGTTATTTTTTGTTAAGTGTGTTTCTCCATATAGGACATCTTTATTCACTTAAGTTGTACACATATGCTTCTTGGTGGTTAAATGTTATTCAGTCACCTGTCACATGACTAGCCACTAAAACATAAGTCGACTTTATAAGTGTTTTGCAGTGACGCCAACAGACGAGACATACCCTTACTGAGTGACCCCCACTTTTCTTTAAAATCTGAATATTTAGAAATTGAACAGAAGAGTTATTTTCACAGAGCAAATCAGCTTTTTGTGGATTTTTATGGATTGACCACGTATGTGGATCGGCCATATAGTTTTACCCTTGTCCGTCCTTAACACTTGGGTGAAGTTCGTGGTTAAGGTCCATCACTCGGATATTAGATGTTGGGGGGGGGGGGGGGGGGGTCAATGATATCTCACCACTAGATGGTTAGGTCACTGTGACCAATATTTTATGATCAGTTCTTGGTCAAGGTCCATAACTTGGATATTAGATGTTGGGGGTCAATGATATTTCACCACTAGATGTGTTTTGTTTTTGGGTCAGGTGACACCACCCACTAGAAATTAGATCACTGTGACCTAAATTTTACGCATGAATGACTTTGGTTAAGGTCCATTACTTGGACATATACTAGATGTTGGGGGTCAATGATATTTCACCACTAGATGTGTCTTGGGTAGGATGACACCACCCACTAGAAAGTAGGTCACTGTGACCTATATTTTGTGCATGAAAGACTTTAAGTTCTTGGTTAAAGACCATAACCCAGGTTATACACATTGGGGGTCAATGATATTTTAAGAACGGGAGGGCCATCTTGTGGCTCATAGGCACATTTTCTAGTTTTTTTTTCAAGTTTCCAGACCAATTTCAATGTAAAACTACAAGTTCTCAACACTATGGCTAATTTTGTGTAAACGTTTAAGAGTTCTTTGGTTTAATGTTGCATGGTGTGTCACAGCTTATTGAATTTGAATGTTTCTTGTGTTTTCAATACTCAACTTGGACAATAACGTTCATGCCCTCACTTGCATAATGTGTGTGTATTTCCCTGCTTATACGTATGCCAGGGTATGTAACTCTTGTCTCTGTCGTTTGGATTATTTTGATGTATCTGTTCAACATCTTCAAATTATGTTTTCATGCCAAAACCTACCTGACCAAAACAGATGTCGTCTGCTTCCCGACTGCTTCATCAAGATAGACAAATATTTTTTAATAACATTTCCTTTAATTGTATAAAAAATCTTTTTTTTTTAATCTCTCAATATAATAAATTTGTGTTGACCAAGCAACACAATCTCAAAGTTTGAGATTCATTACATCTGACGTCAAGACAAAAAATGTAAATAAAAATACTGACTAAAAACACAGTCAATGTGAGCACATTCATACAAAATGTCATGGAAATCCAACAAATAATAAATGTCATGGGATTCCAAAAAAGTCATGTGAATCTAACAAAAAAATGTTTATGGGGATAATATCAGACTTAACATTGTAAGAAAAGGCAAAGTTTATAAATATCAAAAAATTTTGAAAGAGCATTACTGAAATTTAGAAGTTACCTTTTTCAAGCCTGCCATCTTATTTTGTCATTTAACTTAAAGGGGCAAGATTTGCCAAAACCATACCACATGGCACAATGAAAGAATGAATATTAAATAAAATATCACAGAAAACAGATTTGATTGAAATGTTGACAAAAAATGAAGGTAGATCAAATCTTAGAGTAGTTAACAGAAATTTGATAAAAATCTATTTATATAAAAGATATTAAGAATATGTATACGTTTACATATTTCAGTTGACAAAGAAGAAAAAGGATTTGATCTACCTTGTTCATTTATTAAAGCTAAAAATCAACACAAAAATACATTCATTCACACACGACAAAGGGATTGTTTTGTTTTTGATTGCTTATAAAAACCCGATTCATTACCCTATGATTAGTAACATAAAAAAATACAAAATGGGACATGATCTACTTAATTAAGTTAATATAAATGTTTTTTGCCATTATTAAGTAAAAACTTTTAAGAAAGCCTTTAAAATACACTATTACATTTCTTAAATATTTCTACTTTATGAGTCAGGGACCAAGTATCAAATTTCTTTAGAAAAAAATATTGAGCATTTTATTGACAACTTGAACTATCATTACACCATGATTTGTTTATTTTGATATTTGCCTTTAGAAATGATGTTAAAATCCATTAAGCAAGTTTTGTCAGTGTGCATGGATTTCGTCAGAGGGGTATGGAGGGACATGCCGTTAATAAATCATGACACTCAAAGCAAAAGATTAGTTAGGTGCTAATAATATCTACAGCCAATCACTCTTCATTGTTATTTATAGATTTATAGACAGCCAATCAAACTCTGTTGTTATTTATATACAGCCAATCATACTTTGTTACTATCTATAGACATCCAATCAATTTTGTTATTTATAGCTGTTAATGACACATATTTCAAATGTGAGCAGGTCTTCTTATTCCTCAATAGTTACGTGGCCTTGAAAATTGTTTCTTTTTCCTTACAGAAAGGTTTAGCAACTTTCAAATTTTAAAACCATCTCCATTTCAAAGAAAGGTTTTTTCGATTGAGCTGGCTGTTCCTGGTAACATAGTACTAATAAGACTTACCTTTAGTTCACAGATGAATCTTGTTAGCAGCATAAATAACAAGGTTATGTAAATAAATCATTCATGTTTTTAAAGATGAGCCAGTATTCAAATGAGCTTTAAAATTGGTCTCTGAAGTAACATGATGAAATTGTACATTTTAGGATCCTTTGAAAAAAATTCTGTAAGTTTTTGTCACCAAAGAAGCACTCAAAAAGAAACCTTGTACCTTTTGGTTAAAAAATCATTTTAACAATTAATCTTTAAACATTTGAATACTGGTCATGGAAGGTTTGATTAGGCATGCAGTAAGTCGTGTTAGTAACAAACTCAACAGAGAAAAAATGAGGTCAATTTTTATTTCAGCAGAATAGCAGCGGAGTATTTATAATATATATAAGTAGGTAATGAGATTCTTACTCAAAAAATGGTTCCCTGGCAGAATTTACAGGATTCACTTAATTTAAGCACCTAAAATAAACTACAAAACTGACAAAGACAGTTAGGACCCTGCTGGCAAAAAATCTAAGTTTTTAAAAAATATTCGACAGATTTTCATGAAATTTTAATATCCAATTCCTCAAATGGTATTTAATCACTGTATCATATTTCAAATCTGTATCTCTTACAGTTTTGTTATTTTAGTGTGCACAAAAAAATGTTGACCAACAGACAAACCGACAAAGTTAAACAGATAGAGCATCCTTAATGCAGGGCCCTAATATTTCAGTTTCTGGTGAAATGAAGATCCCATAAATTCTGCCAAGTTAAAAAAAAAAAAAAAACTATCATCAAAGAAACTTAAATGTTTGATAGTATTTTTGGGACACACTAAAGAACAAAAATGGACATTGATGAATTGAAATCAAAAGTTTCCAAGTCTATATTACATCATCCAAAAAATCAGGAGGGGAGTGTTCTTTTCAAATTCTATCAACATTTAAATTTCTTTGATGAAACAAAAAAACAAGAAATAATGCAATTAGTACATGTAAAACCAAGTATTATGCTTTCTGAACTGTTAAAACAAAAATTCAACTCAAATATAAAGAGAATTCTTCATGCTATGTATAACCAGTTTATATTTAGAAATGCTAGAATGGGAAAATTGAGTATGGCTGTCAAATGCAGACTATATAAAAGCAACTTACAATAGTACAAATTCTGGCAGTTTTGGCAAAAACAACAACTTTGAAATACTTAAGAGGCTGTCCAAGCAAAACCCAGGCAATAGCTGGCACATGACAAATTTTGTTTTTAAAAAATTTTCATTAATTTCACATCAGGTTAACATCCATTCCCCAAAACAAATGCAGATTTTTGGTTTATTGAAGTGATAACTTAGATATAATTTATATAGAATGCATTGAAAATATGCAGAAAAAGGGAGATAACTCTCGCATATTTGCAAAATTTGGTTGCTTTGTTCATGAACTTTAAGGCTGAATCACAAGTCATCCATGTTGCTTTCAAACGAATCATGGTGATTTTTGTTTTACATATGAGTCCAACAATACATTAAAACAATAAATTTGCTGGGATAAAATTCTTCATGTGCCAGGTTCTGTAGGCTTTTGCCTGATTTCTACATGGACAGCCTCTTAAAACACAACCTTACCAATAAATTTATGTGGTTATATTGTCTTGATTTGATCTTTAAAACTTTATATAATACTCAACTTTAATACAAGACCTCCAATAGCAAATAATGAAAAAAATATTTAAAAATCTGTCAAAGTCAAAAATGGCCGGATTTCGTTAAACAGGAAGTAGGTGAGCGACAGACCTGAAATCAAATCCCATGTTATGGGACCCCACCCTGATGCTGTATACCAAATATCAAGTGGCTGTGATTAGAAGTTGCTGAGAAAACTGTTACAAAAATTTTTTCCCTGCCAGCACGCCGCCCACCTGCCCACCATTCAACATTTTATAACCTGGATTTTTCACTCCGTGAAATCCAGCCAAAAATTCAAAAGCTTAGAATAGAACTTTAAGAAAAAAATCAATAAAACAACCCTGCTCGTAATCTTTCAGAAGGTCAACCTTATAATTAAGTGTTCATAATTCATCACAACAGTCTAACATGTAACAGCCATACAAAAATATCCTAATAACTAATAAAACGAATAGTGAGTGAAGGCTGATGACATATAAAATAGACCATGTTCACAAAATGCTACATTTACAGTTTATAGCTATCCATAGAAGCAATCTCTCAAATATATACACTTTATAAATCAGGTGGGGAGTGTCCATAATTTTTTCAAATAATCCTTTAAATCAGGTGGGGAGTGTCCATTATTTTTCAAATAATACTTTTGAAAGTCAGGTGGGGAGTGTTCTTTTTAAAGTAGAAGTCTTTCAACAATAATGATTATATTCATGTAAAACACACAACCACAAATGTGAACATGGTCTGTATCATACTGTTAGATAATGCTGTACAATACAATAGTACAATCAATTGCACTTTAAAAAATCTCATTTTGAAAAATTTTGTAAATTAAGTACAATGTGTAAGTAGTATTATAATAAAATCTACATTCTACAGTATATTAAGTAGGTCAATATAACAAATATAAATATATAGCTCAATATCAAATCTAACTGTCATTGATATACAAGTTATGGTCAGTACAAAATCCTGACAAACAGACAACTCTCCTAACATGGTTAAGATGCATGAAATTTAACAAATGCTAAGTCTATCAACAATCAGATCTATGTCAAAGAATTAAACAACATTAACCAGATTTATAAACAATCTTTTTTTTATGAATTAAATGCAGTATTCTGGTATACTTGATAAATAGGCTATAAACTTACACAAAAGTTTTAGATTTTTAAAGGATCAAAATCATCCATTTAATACAATACAAACCATAAAGTCATTTGTGAGTTAATTTTTGAACTATTTTCTATTCTTTTTATTTTATATTTTTCCTGACCCTGTTTTAACAATAAAGTTTAAAAAGAGAAAAGGCACTTTATTCAATTAACTTTTATAAAAAAAAAAATATATATATAAATAAATGACCCTGATAAACATTTTGGAAGACCAATGGGGTAACATATTAAATGAGCTGTAAATACAGGTGCTCTACCTTGAGTATATACACAGGTAAATCTGGTCACATGATCATTTCACAGAAATCACATGATTCATTAACAACAATCACAAATATTTGCATAGCAACCATTGATACAAAAAAATATTAAACATGTGAATGGAGAAGCCAGCAAAAAATGAAACAAGAACATGGGTCCCTGATTTGTTTATCGCATACCAAATAATCTTTCTGGCAACAACAAAAATAGTTTAAAATTTTCTTCATACATACAAATTTTCATGAAAGAATAGTACGTTTTCTGGTCTTTGCCATAAAGGCTTTTCCTTACGTCTCATAACTATTTTTAAAGGCTTCTTATGCAAAATGATGGACTTTTATAGACATGAATCACCATTTTAAAGTATTTCCTCTTCTATCAAAATGAAACTGAATTTCTTAAGGTGCCAAAATGTTAAAAAAGCTAGTATGTGCTTTTTTAAGCAGAAAATAATGGCACTGTAAATATTATATAGTAATTTCTAGTTTCCATGATTTTAATGGTACATGTATATGTATTTATAAACATGACAAATGCCATCAAAAGATTGCCTTTACAAGTAGAAGTAAATATTAAAATATTAGATGTGTACTAAAACTAGCTTGATCTAACATCTAGAAAGTTTATAAGTATTTTTGGCCAAAAACTCGGTCGTAAAATAAATATATATAAATATATGACAAAAGTTAATCTCTGTGATAATTAAAATATGATATGGTTTTAATCAACTAGATGTTGCCATAGCTATATATATAGTTGCTATGGAAACACATGATTACAAAGCTAATAGCTATCAAATATGTTACTTGAAGGACATCACAATGGGTTACAGCACTTTAAACCGGTTACCATGACAATATATCACAAAAGTCAAGGTCATATAAATACACTAATATGCAGAGAGGCTCAAAATGTCATTGAATTCTATTTTCATGGATATCTTTTGACAGAAAAACTTAAATATCTTTATATCAACCAAATATAAAATTAACTATTGCGAAATTTTAAATCATTCGTTTTCGTTTTCACATTAAAATATAAGAACTAGCAAAAATATATGAAAAGGCACTTAAATCTTGTTACATGTAAACTTGTCAAGAAATCATATATAAACTTTGAAATTTCTGAGCCTCTTTTTGGAAGACACCACAAGATTAAAGTTCAAGTAAAAGCACAAAAATCCTATTTCTACATTTGTTTTAAAACATTAAAATATGAATAATTATACAAAAAACCATTATAGATATATTGTTAATAACAATGTGTTTTCAACAGCTAGAGTGAAATATAAATGCATAGAGTATCTTTGACATAACAATGTTAAACTGAGTATATTTTACAAACAAATATTATAAAACAACTGTTAGATTCAGGCACTTAACTGGTGAACAAATACTTGGCACGATATACTAACGAATCCTGGATAGTATTATATTAAAATCTGTGTTCTGGAGTTAGTCTTGAACGATGACCCCGAGTTAGTGTTTATTCAGCATTCTGTGGTGCCCACCACATTGTAAGAATTCTCGGGTGCACGGAGAAGAAAACTCCTACCAAGCCCTGGTTACTACAAGTAGTGGAAGCGGATCAGGCATGGGGTCCAGGATTTGTGTTAGTTGAATGCAGCTGAAGTTTTTAGTGAAAATAAAAAGAAAAAGAAATTTGTTAGTTAAATACAGCTACCGAATCATTCGAATATTTGTTGTCACTAGGAAGACATTACTTTACTTATTAGAAATGTGCTGTGGCGGTAGTTTCATGCATGAAGAATTATCGGAAGGGACCAGCTCTAAACTATACAAGTAAAAAGACTTTTATTACTGGTTAATCTCATTGGTTGGTAATGTGAAAGACAATGAATATTGAATCAAATTTAAGAGTCAAGACATGTATTCTTTTGAAGAAAATTTTGCATCTATCTTGTAAGCTGAATTTTCGAACCTTATAAAGAAAATAAAGATACATGTCTTATGACAGTAAATATAAAGAAGGGAAAAACCAAGCAGAAAGTTCAATAGGTCAACAAGCTGTTTTGGCACGGCACAACAGCACAACTCTAATTAGTTAGTAATGCCTTATTAGTGAATATTATGAATAAGCCTATAACAAGATATTATTATAAGAATATTTTTGTGACTAATTTTCTTTTAAGTGCAGTAGATCTATGATATTAGAAGTTTCCATGAACCTTGGTAAGATTAGATGCTACACGAGAATATTGCACAATTATAATGATAGTCCTAGCTATTATATCGTCACTACCAGTTTTTCCGAGTTTTTGTCATATCAGGCTGAGAGTTTCTCTCTCTGACAAGTGTCCATTGTCTTTTAAAGTTGCCACTGAAAGCAATGGCGGCTTTATTATTTTTGATTTACAAGAAATCCAAATAGTAAAATGTAAATTGGAGCAAAGGATAAGTTTTCTTAAAAACTTTGAACACAAGCTCAAACATTGTCAGAGAGAGAGAAATATCAGTCCAATATTTTTTTTTTATATTTGTAAATAAAAAATTTTTTGTCTTGACATCAGATGATAATAATATTTCTTTATCATGAGAAATAATCATTTGAATTTTTAACACAAGAAATTCCTTTGTTCAAAATATCAAATAAAATTTTCCACATGAGAAAGAAATTTGTAAATAACAATAAAAACACCCATCCCTTTCTATATGGTCTATAATTGTAAGCCTATGAATACATTTAAAGCAAAGCATTATTTCTTAATGGAACAGATAGTGTGGAATTTCTTTTTTTTTTTTTGGTGGGGGGAGGCTATTGCAGTTAAAATACAGACACCAAATTTTGAAGACAAGTATCAGAACTGAATTTTTCATTGGTAAATTTTATCATCAAGATTTCATTTCTAGCGCCAAAAAGACTTGGAAGTAAGTATATCATTACTGCAACTGAACAATGACTTGAGTCTCTTAACAAAAATATGACTTCAAACTCTGGTGTCTGTACTTCATTGTAATAGCCAATGCAGATATTTTTTTTGTATTTGTTTTAAATATCATTTAGTTACGATTTAAAGATATCATGTAACTGCTTAGATTCTATTTCCTCAACCCAGTCAACATGAAAGGATCCATTTTTTCTGATACCACACAAATTGCAATATTCATCTTTATTCAATAAAAACATGTAAAAAAAATAAATGGATGTATAACAATTGCACGCTTATCACGTGTTTCAAAATAGGAAAGCCATGAAATGATTTACTGTACACAAAATGGAATTTTTAAAAAATATGATTTTTGAGCTTAATTTTTTTGGAATGTTCAATTAAACAGTACAAATCTTCACAGTTACACAATCTTGTTTCTGCTTTATATCATGTTAAGCATCAAACAAAACAATGCAACTGTTTGATCTTTGTATCACCAAGATATGGATGCAGTATATATTCAGGCAACTGCTTAAACATTTTTCCTTCCATCATTCACAGATTTTCACTTCGTGAATCTGGCCAAAGTACATATGATTCATTTCTATGAACTCCTCATTAAAAATTTTCTATGAATATCATGTCATACTTTTAAAACATCTTGGTAAGACAAGGATCTTGATCGACACACACGCACGCTACATGACAGAAATATTGCATCTTAAAATACTTTGATATCAGCTCTTTCCTGAGACAAAATAAACTCTAGACAGAAAAACTTTTTTTCATATGAAGAAATTATTCTGAGATATTTATGAAAATGTGAGTGAGCAAGAAGTCTTTTATTTTTAGTTCTAAAAAAGTTGCCATTTTGTCCCTTTTTATTTGATTTGTATTTTTTAATACTAGAGTTGTCTTTCTTTTCCCACAACTAAGTTTTCCTGTCTAGATGTTTTTTTTTATAAATTTATAGGTATGAAAAATTATAGGCATTTTACTGGAAACAACCTACAGCCGTATCTTATGTGTCTGTGTCGCAACAAAAACATGATAAAATCAGCTCAAGGACAAAAATGTAAAAATATAGATTTCTTTGTAAAAAAAAATATCTTCAATATAAATAAAACATGAAATTCAATAAATTGCAATAAATTGATTGTCAAATTTGTTTTTTTCTGTAAAATGTTAAACATGCATATGAAGGAACACCAAAACAATTGCAAATGAGTTTCACTGTACCTCCTATGTACATTATTGAACTTTTTACAGTAAAAACACACGCGTCAGTACCATCGTTAAGGTAAACTAACCTTTTATTAAACTATTACGAGAGCGAAACCCTAGCATATGGATGCGTTCTCATTCCTTCGAGGGTCCTTCTGATTTTAGGTACTGCACCTGCAATAGCTCAATAGTATTTACATCTGACCAATGAAAAATCAAAAGAAAGCAAGAACACTTTCCCGTTTAAACATCAATGTTTCCACCAACAGAGAATTCATTGTATAAAATTTTGATATTAGGATGAAAATGAGCCATTGGAGTTAGTTAAACGTGCTTAGGACTCCCGCAGGGTACATCTCTCCGGTTTGATAGGTTCCTTTAAAAAATGCTTTGAGAATGATTTGAACGCAAATCAACAATTACATCCCAGATTGTCAACGTAGGACATATTTAACAAAATAGAGACAGCCAAGAAATAAGGATTTAAGATCCTATATTTTCAAATATTTTAAATAGATGTTACAAAATTTGCAAAAATTCACAGGACCGAAGTTATTAACAGACCTGTTGAACCTGTGCTATTTCAAAGACTGTAGAGGTCACAGAAAGCCTTTAGGTCACAGTAAATATTTTAACCCTGCAGGAGTCCCAAGTTTACAAAATGAAACAAGTAGAGATAAAGGACAATTATTCTTTTTTGTAAAAAAGTAAAATATTGTGGTTATCTGTCATAGACAATCTGGATGAGGCTTTAGTTACACGAATCAGCACCAAATAAAACTCCTCTGTTGTTGTGGAAACATTAATCGCCTAAACGGTCAGACCAAGGAATCTCCTGGCGTAAAGACATAAACATCAAAATTGCGTAATAAAAACTATCAAAATAAACTACACAAAAACAACAAGGGTAAAAAAACAAACTCATTTCAGAAAAAAATATATGTGTAAATATATCATTTTTTCGTTCATAATAAAATATTTGTGTGAAAGACAACTGGTTCTAAAAAATTAAAGCCACTATTGGGTCATATTGCTAGGATAAACAGTTAATTCTTGTTAAAAAGTGTGACGTTAAAAAAAAATTGGTTAATAGGATTAAGATTCTGCGTATTATTAACAACGTATTTACAACTGCTTTATAATTAATTTCAGAATTAGGACATAAAATATGGATTAATTCCCTAGTGAGGGTTAATTTTTAACAACCAGGAGATTAAACAAGGGGACTTAATTACAATGGAGACAAGCTTCAACATTAATCTTAAACACAATGCTAATGAAAGTTAAAAATCCTATTATGTACACGTTTAAAAGAAAAAACCACCACCAAACTTGTTTTTTTATAATCTGTTACAGTGAATAGCCACGCTGTTTTTTTCTACCTTTAAATATGTAGTGCCTACTTTTTACCTGTATCAGAAAAATCAATGATTTAATTTTGATCCAAGTTTTTTTTTGTTCTACATAATTTATACTTAAGATTAAAACAGTTATTAATTCTCATAATTAAAAGATTAAAGTCAACACTTGGAAAACTTCTAAATATCTTTTCTCTCTGTAGTCTTTTTTTTAAAGAGAATTTCACATGATTGAAAACATTAAAAATTATGAATAAAAAGCATTTGCACACACAGTTAAATATTTACATAATTTACACAGTATTTGAAATTGTAGCACTATTAAAATAAATAGCACAGTTGAGCAAAAAACTGTAACAGGAATGTTTTATAAAGCGAGGACAGGAAACTAAAATGTCTTTTTTTCATGTGTTAACAGGGATAGTATAATAAAACAGCATAACGTTTTGAATATGATTTTGATATTACCAACAACAAAAACGTTGTCTACACATACCGTGTTATCCTCAGTCTGGGTAGCATGAAAACAAACAATACAGATTTAACTCTCAATGGATAAAAAGGACTTAAAATATATTTGTTCCCTACCCCTCTCCCCTAAAAAATTGGATAAAATTATTTGTTGTAAATATATTTTCCCTCCTACACTTCCCCCCAAAACAAAAACAAGGTATTCTTATTGCTTGACACAATTTTGAACATTAGTTTAACAATGACATTTTGTTCCTAAGAAAATGATTGCTTTGCTATCTCAAATAGTGGAACCTAAGTCATATAAAGACAAGTAAATCCCTTAAGCTTTTATTCCATTCTGTCTGAATTTAGATGTATCAAATATATAATTTTATGCATAGTTTAGGAAAAAGAAGAGGTTGAAAAAGTTAAGGGACTGATCAAAGTTACTCAGATAGAATTAATGAAAAGTACTTCATTCTTACCATACTTACAGCATAAAGTAATTTTTGTTAAATATTTGAGACATACTTTTTTGAATTAGTAAAGGATTTCTCTGGCTATAATACTAAATGATAAATTTAACATCTTAATTTCCAACTGGTAACAAAATCTCTGATTCAATGAAAATCTTTGACAAAATGGATCAGGTATCTCAAACAAAGACTTTCATTTAATCTCGAGAGACAAGTAAAATATCTCAAATACATGTATCTGCCAGCTGACAGAAAAAAATATATGTTTCTTACACCCTATTTACACCACATGCAATATTGGTAAATAAAAATATATTTAAAATATAAATTGGAAAAAAATAATAATGTGATAAATAAAAATAGAAATTATAAAAAAAATGTCTTATAAATACATAAATAATGGGATTTCTTTGGATTTGATCCTGATTGTCGGGTATATACTGGAATGTGACACAAAAAACGTCTAGCGCACAAAAGAAAACATACCAGCTGCCGTCTGATCGAGGGGACTGGGGTATTCGATGATGGAGGCTGCCGGCGCCAAGCCATATGGGTAATCGCTGTAGGGGTTGTAAATCAGACTGGCGGCACCACTGGCATCGGTCGGGGACACCAGGGGTGGGGGTGGACAGTTGATTAGACCGGTACTGGTGGCAATATTTGGCATTCTGGGAGCAAGAATGAGTGGTGCTCCTGCAGGCGTGGGAGATCGTAAGGTCTGCTGAACTCCAGTCAAGGGTGATGCTGTGGCTAACATTCTGGGTGCCTCTGCAAAGTAACAATTAGTTCCACAATTATAACCTAAAAAGAAATTAATGGATCAATCCAATGACAGAAAAGCCACGGATTGACAAAAAATTATTTTTTATCATTTATACAATATTCAAACATAGTGCAAAACTTACAATATAAAACTGCATGTTTCCTCTACTTTAACTTAGGGATAAACAAAAGGCCTTAGCTTATGTAAATATATGATTTATTCTTTTAACAGGAACTGCTTACTGTTACAAAGCACCTGACTATAATTTCATTTATAGGAGTCCCAATGCAGATTGCTGTGTTTTATAGTGTATCCTTGTTTTGTTTTTGCTGTTATAAGGTTCAAGTGTCTTATTTGTATTTCTTTGATTCATTTAGCAGACAGAAGTGCAAAGCTCATGATCTTGATGTAAAATTTATTATATATCATGCATTTTTTTTCTGTATCCTCAAGTATATGATTTTGTTGACTGAGCAAAATTTACATATTTGTGAATTCGACTCTTCGGTACTAAAGTCACACACAATAAAAAAGTCTTTAAAATTTCATCAAAATCCCATGTCATGAGAGTTTTAAAATTATAGTAAAGCCTGTCAAAACCAAATATTTTTAGGACAGTTAAAGAAGAATGAATCTTAGACTGGTTTTATTCCACAAAAAATAAAATGAGCAGACAAAACAAACTAATTTTGGCAAAGTTGAAAATTTTGACATCAATTCTAATTGAGAGATTAAGACACCTTATTGCATTAGACATTAAATAACAGGACTGACCTATTTCTATTGTAAATAAATCAGTTTAAGATTTGCAATAACCTTTTTACCCTTTACTTTATGCAACATTTTAAACAAAAAGAATTAATGAACATTAAGTCAACCACTATGAATTCAACCTTTTGAAAAGTAGTTTTACCTTGCAACTTTTTTAACAATATCTTATAAATCTAAAATTCATGACAGACATACAATAAACTGATATTAATCAAATTCAAAAACAATTTCAAACCACATGCTTTCATAATAAGCAATAGGTAAGTAAAATCAAACGCACCCTGGCCATTAACTTGTGGACTTGGGGATACCCCAGCTCCATTTAATGCGGCAAAAGGATTGGCGAGCTGAGAGGTAAAGATCATTCTACCGTCAACTAAAAATTAAAAGAAAAAAAAACAAAGTTACAAGCAAGGTCAAAGATCAACCAAACAAGAGCTCATCTAGCAGGTCTTCAAAGAATGTTAAATTAAGTTTTAAACAAATTACCTACATTTCCCCATCTTTTGTAGCTATTTATGACATTGAGCATTATGTTTAATAACAGATTTTTTTTTGGAGGGAGGGGAAGGGGGCAAAGAATGAGAGATAAAATTTGATCTTGAAAGCATTATCATATGGAATATTTACAATATAGACATATATAATTTTATTTTTCTCAGAATCATTTTTTTTTTCAATTTTAGAAATCTATCCCTTTTCTGTGTCAGAAAGTTAAGTTACCCCCTCCCCTTCAAAAAATCTGTTTCATTAGTTATAAATATAAATGAATATATACATGAACCCTGTTCATGTTGAAACAGGCTTTAAAAATCTGCTAGAAGAACACATATCTTCATATCAATATCAACATCATACAAAGTTTCGGAAGAATCTCATTGTCTTTTCAGAAATTGGAGAAATATTTCATGTTAATTTGATATTCATATATTTAGATGTTTATGAACAATAAAGGTTTAAAACAAAGAAAAGATAATCCGTGTATGATGATTTTTTGAATTTGCATTTAAACAGACAAAAAAGATTCATTCTTCTAAAGACAATGAAATTCCTAAGCAATTTATCAAATTATTTTCTTCAAAAAGAGAACAATACATAGCAATATAAATATTCAAGATTTTAAATTAAAAAAAAAAAAATGAATAAAAAAATAAACAAAATAACAATAAAAGCATGCATAATAAAATCCCGTGAAGTATAATCCTGTCCATTGTATACATGCAAAGATTTGATGATGTCTCCAAACCATCTAACATGGTTCATGCAAAATGACAAAATAAATGATAATGAAAGTGTAAAAAAAATGTTCTAAAAATAGAAATAAAATTGGAGAGTTTCTAAGAAAGGGGGATAGAAATACATCAAGAGTAATAAATACACCATCACCTTGATAGAAAAATAGTATAGAGAAAAGTGCTCAAGGATACATGATGTGATGAAATGAAGGTAATGATGTTTGAAGATCCGATGCTGCTAAAATTAGGGGGTGGCGGCAGGGATTTGTGAGATCATTTACCATTAAGCTCGGAAATTTTGTACTCATAGCTAGCTGTTTGAAAGGGACCAGCTGAAATTGTAATAATTTCAAATCTAGAATAAAACTAGAACTGTAAGCAATCAAAGAGGATGCCCACCCATTCAACTTTGGACACATGTATACAGGTGTGGGGGTGTATGACTTTTTTTATGAAAAGTCCAAATGAGGAACATATTTCAGATTACAACTACACTACAAGTTTTTGGTTTGTTTAAGACATGAGTTAACATCATTTGCAAGAGACAGAGTGCCCCAATTCTAGCAAATGATATATGAACTACATGTTAATTTTACTTTTTTGTATTAGCTAGATATTTGGGTTTTTTAATTCAAACTTCCTACACACAATCTTTGTATGAAGTTTTCTTATACATGAAAAGGTGTTGAGAAAAAGTATAATGCTAAAGCCAAGTGTCAGACCATGAAACCCATAGATTTGTCTCCCTTGTTTTAAGGTTGTGATTTGATGGCAGCCATCTTTACCTTCGTAAATGAAAATGACACAATGACTACGAAACAATATAAAAGTGCAAGTGTGATGTCAGACTATATCTAATATTCTATAATAAAAAAAGTAACTAAAAGTTACTTGGTGGGGTGGAAGTACAAAAAAAATATGGTAATAAGTCTACCAATACACCATGATAAATGAAAAATATTGAAAAAGTAATAAATAGCAAAATGGTCATGCATCTACAGACGTTAAAACCAAAGAATGTGTAGCCTCATTCTGATGCATAAAGATATATATATAGTGACAGGCAAAAAATGGGGAAGCTAATTCCACTGCACACCTTGGCGACATATAAGGCCACCGAACTTACGAGTCGTGGAGGTTTGGGATGCCGATGATGTGGACGGTTTTGAGGTGTCACGGTAAGTTCCGTTAATGATAGCTAACTCCATGAGTTGACGTTTCTTTAAGTCATCCTCTCCATCGGGCTGAAAAAAGGCAACAGATTAATCGTAATCTTAAATACTAAAGTTAAGTTAAGCAGCACCTCGGCCGCAGACACTTACGAGTTAATGTTGGGATCATTGCTTTAGCTTGATCTCTATATGTTCCGTTTAAAATGGCAAGTTCCATTAATTGCATTTTCTTCAGGTCATCTTCACCTTCCGGCTGAAAAAAGACTAGAAAGGTTAACTCCGAGATCATCTCATTACACATTGGTGTTAGTGTCAGCACTAAAAACATTTGTGATCGTTAAGTTTGGCTTTCAAATTGTCAGGAATACAAACTAAACAAGGAAACAAGCAGATAGTTTGGTTAGGCCTCCAAGGCAAGGTTAGGAACAAATACATTTGGTTTGAATATGAATGAGTTTTTTAATTTTCAAATGTTTCAGGTTAATCATACAAACTTCAAGGATAAAACTCAAACTTTACAATTTACCAAGTTAAATTTTGGCCTGAATTTGTCTATGTTTACTTCTCGGTGAATTCAAAAACTTTTGAGAACATAATATACTGCAGATTGGGACAATTAAAACATATCTTGTTTCTTTCATAATGATACGGAATAAGTTTTCTGAGTTTATAATAGAAAAATCAAACTCACATATAAATTACTCTTTTTAACTCTATTCAAAGGGTATTATATAAAGAACTGTGCAATGTTAATGGGGCTTTTGACAGTATGCAGGATCCAGAATACATCTAGTGAAGTATTTTAAAAATGTTTATTTTCATTCAGATGATGGATTGAAAACAAACAATTATTAATAACACACAAACCACTTCAACAAACCCATCTTCTTTCTATTATATCTAATTGATTTTGAAGGAAGTTATAAATGAAAGAGTTGAGTAAAATGTGGATATGAAAGATAAAGGGTTTTCAGTACCCATAGATCTTTCTTAATTCAAGCTAATCTAAATACTAGTAGATGAAATATTCACAGAAATCTATGCGTAGTGTACAAATTCTGAAAATGAAAACGACTGTAGGGATCAACCAACCTACAAATGTCCTAGTTCGAAAATTGAACAAGCAACCATTATTTTAAAACAATGAAAGATTCAGAGGGTGGTAAAGTACCCCCTCCCCTCCCCCCTAAAACTGAGACTAAGTGTTAAATCCAAAATTTTTTGCCAGGATGCCCTAAGTTTGTATGCAAATTTGGCATTTAGGCAATAACACCCTCTAACATCAAATCCCGAATCTCCCCTGTCAATTTTTTTTTCCTTATACCAGTCTAACTTGACAAAATATCTTTCCTACCCACTCTTATGTGGACAGTGGACATTGAATAGAGGCCTAATTACAGAAATAATTCTTTATAGACCTCAGTACCCTTAAATGAGATTACAATACGTAATTGAACTCCATGGGATAAAATAAATAATACACAAAAGTCATAACTACAAGGCCACTTTACACCATTTTAGGTAATACTGTTTGATTTTTTCTTTATTCTATCTTAAATAGCAGCAAATTAACTTTAAAGCTTTTGGAGTAGACAATTTTTATTTAAATGCACTTATATTCCTTAAAAAATCCTAACTGCTTTGTTCACAAGTATCATTATCATTTTTTTTATACTTTTCTTGCATGATAACATAAATCAGGGTATACATTTAAATTCAGTTTAACTAGAATTACAAAACTGGTGGGAAAAACCTAACTATTTGTACAGAAGATTTAAAAATAACCCTTTCCGTCAACAAAAAATATATTTGGTAGATTGGAATCGACTTCCACCATCCCACCATTATGTTTTTGTTACAGATTACTCCCTAAGTTTTTCCCCATCGGCTATTGTCACAAAGAATTCTAAACAATTATTATGAATTATTTGAATGCCCCCTAATCAGATATATTATTTCTACAGTTCTTCCATTGAGGCGTCTTTAACGTAAATTACTAATACAAATAGTCTTTTATTCATGATGAGACTTGATTGTGATAATAATGGTTATATATTAGGTCACTGACAACTAATTCTTATACTGTGGATTCATTTATTTTCGTGGGTACCAATTTTCGTAGTTTGATGAAAAATGACCATTTCCTGGATTCTTGAATTCGTGGTTCTGATGTCTGCAGCATACAGAATAATGTAAAATTTCCTTTTCATTGGATATCAAATTTCATGGGTGAAAGCCACCCACGAAAACCACGAAAATTGACATCCCACGAATAATAATGAAACCACAGTACTAACTATCGAACATGAATTTCTGATAATTATTACGTTTTGCTTTTTATTTAACTGCCCAAATATGTGAAACGGACACTAAACAATTAATAAAAAATAATTTAACACAGTTTTTATATTTCTAGTTACTTTAACATGTTCAAAATAGATAGATTAAGTAAAATAAACAAATTAAAAGCCCATGACACTTGGAATAAACCTTTTTTTTCCCCTCATCTTGATTTTAATTAATTCATAAACATATAAACATTAGTAATTTTATTACTAAAAGCACTTAATACAACACAAAAAGATAAGAAAATAACAACAACAGCAAAAACAGCATTGAAAAAGGTCATATTTCTTTCAAAAATACCCCAACACATCCATTAAAAACCCAACATTAAATTTACTTGGCCTACAAGGTGACACCAAAAAAAATAATATCTATATTTGTATATCCTAATCTTCTGAAGTTTTTGTAACAAATTAAAATACGAGTATGACATCACAAAACCCTTCTCTATACAGTACACAAAAGTCTATAGTATTCCTTCTCAAAGGTACTACAACACTTAAATAAACAATTTAATCACCGGACAATTAAACTATTTCTTGTCATAACTGCCAGTCTTCGTTTGAAATAATTCTTTCATTCATTCAAAGAAATTGTTTTAATAGGATCCAACATGCAAAATGGAGGAATATGTAAATGTTGTTTTTTATTTTTACAAGGATATTTTGTAAGCTTTGAATGTCAATGGCAGATTATAATTAAAACCTCAATCATGGACTTAGAATGCTTACTGGCAAATTGATTCCCACCTGTTGAAGTTTTAATCATTTCTTGGTATACATGTACCTTTACTGGTACATGTAATTATGAATCAAGACCGTAAGCAACCTGTCAGCAAAAAATTTTTTTTTTACTTCACTGATTTACATGAAATTTTAATATGTGATTCCCAAAATGGTACTCAATCTCTGATCAGTACTGCATGTATATATTTACTGAAAATTAACCTAAATCAAAGGGTATTCCTGTTTTTAAACGGACAGACAAACAAACAAGACCCAAACTCTGAAATGCCCCTTTACTTCCATAAACAGGGTATAAATATCTCTCATTACCAGAATTTTGAGCCCCTATACATTGAACTAAATCAGCATACCATCCACATAACATTTGTCTTTGGTGTTTTATTGCCTTGTATATAAAATGACAAAAGCCAACATAAATGTTTCTAAGGAAAAATTAAATTTGACCTCAGTCAAAAACTTGAGAGACAGGTGTAGATAAATCTGTCACTATAAATACATCCTGGCCGTTTTTTTTATTACTTACGTTATATATGGGTTACTTTACATGTTTCTTTTTCTCTATTTATGGCTTTTCATATATATTGTTGTCAAAACAATTGAAAACAATCTTTTTTGTGGTTTTCGAAAATAAAACAGAAATAATTATTGGTTTAATCAATACAAGGGGTTTATTCTTTTAGTTGATAATTTTCCCAAAGAAAATGCATATTGAAGTAAATTCACTAAATCAAGAGCAAAATTTGGGGCATGCAGTACAGGGTAATAAAACTAAAAGAAAAACATGAAAACCAAGCTAACAAACACAGGAAATTAATCAGTAAATCTCAGAGGAAATTTTAAAATTGTCAAATTTTGATAATTATACTCAATTCAATGTCCAAACAGGTCCCAAAAAACTTCCTGTAGTACAAGTTCCGAGTCCTTTCAGGAAATATTTGAATCGAGGACAGTACTAGTACTTTATAACAATAGTTTCCTTATTGTTTTTACTTCCTCGTTAGATCCTTGAGAACTTCCTGTTAGGAGAAGTTATACACAAAGGCTGTTTCCTGGCTTCAAAGAATTTGTTGCTCCAAAATAGACAAAATAGCATTGTACAAGCCAAAAAAATCCTCTTTTCAATTTTGTTGGTTTGCTGTTTCAATACCTACATGTACATATATAATATTATGTATTAATACATGTTTGGAGTTTTATTGTCCTACTACTAAACTTTCAGTATAGCACATATCTAGGTCAAACTGACCCAGTTTCTGTTTACAGTGAAAGTACTCAAAATTTGTGTGCAACCATTTTAGAAGATTGGGAATGAAATGCATACTAAATTCAAGAAATAACATTAAAAATTTCATGGCAATTAATTCAATTGCAGGTTTGCCTGATCAACAAGAGACCATGAAAATTTGTACAACATAAAAAAATAATATTTCCACAGAAATTCATACATATTTTCATTGTAACTCTACCAAATATCATATTGCATTGTAATTCTACAAAACAAACATGCATGCATGCACAGAAAACATCATAAATGAAATTTGCAGAAACAAAGAAAGCAATTATCAGCCGTCTCTTAACTCAGAAAAAAATAATGATAACTTGCTATCACCACGAGACAGAAGTACAGAAAAATTGACATGTTGCCAAAATTCACTACTTCCCATGACAATGATAAATGCAACAATTTACTGAACAGCCTTCATACTATCTTTAGAAATTCTTTTTTTATGCTGAAAACTATAATTAGAGAACCAATTTCTTATCAAACTTGTATCTTGGATGTAAACTGGGTGATTTTATTGCTTGTGTGGTATTTGTACTGAAGGTAAAACAGAAGTCAATGTTCTTAGTGGTCATCTTGTGAAAGGAAGAAAAGTTGATTTAATAATTCCATTTTTTTTAAATTCCAATTGTTCCCCTACAATGTACCCTACAAAGCAGTCATGTTAAAAAGGTCCCCTTCAATTTTCTTTTTCAATCTTTTTCAAATAACTTTTTAAAAAATTGTAATTTTTCGTAAAACTGAAAAAAAAAATTATTTCCTTACAAAGTATACATACATGTCCATTCATGTACCCTAAATCATTTTGGAAGGTTGGGTGAGATGAAACAAACAATTTATTGATGGTGGCCTAACGGATTAATGCTAGATTCAGAAGCTTTGCAAAAAAATGTTATTCATAGATACATGTAGAAGAAAATGAGATGTGGAATAAGTGTACGTGACACAACGGAAATTTAAAACATCCACAAACAGGATAAGAAAACTCCATTTCCAAAGATTGGTCCATGAAACCAAATAACCCACTGGATACCTCGAAAGTCAGTATAAAGATATTTTAATGTGTACAAGAATTTGTCTATAGAACCGAATCAATTATCTTTACAATCATCTAAAGAATTAGTCTAATTACTGGAACTTGTGAAGACTCTATAATTACCCTAGGCCTTCAAACTTTGTCTTTGAGATATAATTTTTGAACTTGGGATAGAAAATTACACTGAGCTAGTTTCTTTAATTATGATGACCTTCATATATAAACCGTTAAGGATATAACAAGTTAGAATTTCTTTTGAATTTAAATTTCTGAGGTATTTAAGAAATTGTATATCTCCCAAACTTTTACACACAAGTAAAAAGATTTTTTTTGCCAAATAATTTTAACCATTGCAACATATGTTTGTCTATTCAAAATTTTAAATCATATACATCTTAAACCTGTCTTGGAAAATAAAACAAAACCAACTTTACATTTCACCATTACAATAATATTGTCAAAAAATTGTTATAAACAATTTCTTCCTTTTATCAACAATTGAATTGTTTTGATAGTATTTGATAAGAATTAACAGACCATTTTTTCATGCCTGTAAAAGTATTGGACAATATCAATTTTTTGTCTGTAATATAATACACTACTTTTTTTTTGCCTGTAACTAAAGAAATGGGCAATTTTTTCTTGCCTTAATTCAAGTGATTGGCAAACTTTTTGTTGCATGTATTAAAATAAATGGACAATTTTTTTTTCTTACATGAAATAAAAGTAGTCCAATTTCAGTGAGTAAAATGCTTTTTCATGTTTTGAGTCAAAATTTTCTGGCAGAAATACTTTAATTTTACAAAGTTCCTTATCATTTAACATTTCATCATTTTACTTGTGAATAAAATTTGCCATATGCTTGTCAGACTTTCCTTTTATCTTCCTCACCTAACTATCTTTGACTGATAGACCTTAATTTTACTTCTTTTCTTTTCCTTATTGCTTTTTTAATGCTATGATTTCTGACAAAGAAGTTTCTATACCCTCCATTAAAATAAAATAAAACCCTTCATCATTGAAGGTAACCTGTTTTGCATTAATAGTTTTTCTTCCTGGCATTTAATTTGAGGGGTTAAAGTTATCACTGTACTAGGAAAAATGAACTAGAAATTATGAAATTTCTTAAAAAATATATGCCATTATGTATAATTGCATAAATCAGAGTTAGAAATAACAGGTTGCCCAGTTGCCCATGCCATCCTAGATTTCAGCAGGGCAACTTTATTTTTCAAATAATCATAAAGACAAAGCAAAATTAAAATTATACATTTTGGTCAACCTTCTTTTTGGGTAGAATTGCAAAAACTGGATTAAAAAGACTTTAAAATTAAGACACAAATTAAAATAATTCAGTTCTGTTAAAACTTGCCTTTTAAAAAAAATTGATTATTAATTTCACGACAAAGTAAACTTACTGCAGGTACTAGTAACTTTTTGACTTCTTCAACAGCCTTTTTTAATTTACACTCGGCTCGGTTTGCTGTGTCTTCTACTGTGAGTAATACATGGAGCTCGTCGTTTAAATGCTCCCAGTTTGGCTTGCCTTTGTTTTGTTCTTCCTGAAATATTTGATAGAGAAAAAAATTTGATTTATAATTTAACTTAAAATATCCTGGAACATTCAATAGAGAAAGAGTGTGTGTGTTGGGGTTTAACACCCTTTTCGATGCAACTGGGCCATAAAGGGTGGTCAGTTTTAAGGGTGGTTGAGAAACCGGAGTACTTGGAGGAAACCATGGACCTTCGGCAGGTAACTTACAAACCTAATTAATCTCTTACAGGTGGGGTCCAGGTTTTGTAAATAACAAGCATGATGAGAGGTGTACTCTCAGATGCCAGGATCATTACCAACTTTCAAAGTAAAAATAAAAAGCTACGCCGAGCGCAGCATGATACGACCGCAACAAGATGAATCCTGTACATTGGAGGCCCAATATGGATAGTTTATTGCTTTGGTCACATGCAGCCCATGGTGGACTTACAAAGCCTTTTTTACACATGCATCCTGTGGTGGACTTTAAAATGCATATTTGACACATATATATTTACAATAACATTTAATAGAAAAAAAAATCTCATTTCTAAATTCGTTGACATTTTTGACACAATTTAGCCCCTTTTGGCCCTTTTAAAAAAAAAGGTTAGGACCACAAACCCCAAATGCAATAAAAAGCTTCCTTCAGTGTATATAATCATCATATTTAAACCTCATAACAATTGGCTGGCCCACTACAGCTAAATTTCTTGTGTAAAACCATTTGCCTTGACCAACTTTTAAAAATGGCGTTTTTTGCCCCTTTGACCCCTAATTTCTCAAAAACCGTAAGAGATATTGCAAATCTGATTGATAAATGCAGGCAGGGATTTTCACAAGGATTCCAATGAAAAAAAGATTTTGAAAATCGGACCACAAATAAAAAAGTCATTTTTTTTGTTGTGGCCCCTTTTCGACCCCCTGTAGCAATGTAACGGTTCAATATACATCAAAACCATTGACACATTTTGTTGACAGAATTTAATGAGGAATTCAATAAAAAAAGAATTTTCAAAATTTATAAAATAATAAACATTCTACAACAGTTTTGTCAATACACCCGTTTTAGCTCCTTTTGGCCCTTTTTTCCAAAACAGTAAGGGCCACCAACCCCAAATACAATAGGAACCTTCCTCTAGTGGTTAAAAACATCATATCAAAACTTCATAACAATTGGCTGGCCCAGTACAACTAAATTTTTGGTATAAAATTATTTGCCTTGACAAACTTTTAAAAATGGTGTTTTTGGCCCCTTTGACCCCTAATTTCTCAAAAACCATAAGAGATATTGCAAATCTGATTGAAAAATGCAGGCAGGGATTTTCACAAGGATTCCAATGAAAAAAAGATTTTGAAAATCGCACCACAAATAAAAAAGTCATTTTTTTGGGTGTGGCCCCTTTTCGACCCCCTGTAGCAATGTAACGGTTCAATATACATCAAAACCATTGACACATTTTGTTGACAGAATTTAATGAGGAATTCAATAAAAAAGGAATTATCAAAATCTATTGAATAATAAACATTCTACAACAGTTTTGTCAATACACCCGTTTTAGCCCCTTTTGGCCCTTTTTTCCAAAACGGTAAGGGCCACCAACCCCAAATACAATAGGAACCTTCCTTTAGTGGTTACAAACATCATATTAAAATTTCATAACAATTGGTCAATATTTACCTAAGTTATCGCACGGAAACCAAATGTCCCCAGACGACGACGACGACGACGACGACGACAACGACGACGACATCGCCATAACATTATACGATCGCAAAAATTTTGCGGTCGTATAAAAACCCCAACATTTGACCTACTTTTTAACATTGAAATGAAAGTAGGTCACTCTTTTGCAATTGATCAATTTGACAATTATCTTAAAATTGACTATTTTCTTTCTTTTCTCAACTAGACAAAATATTAAATGTAAGTTTTATACATTATGATCATTGAAGTTAATAAATAGCATATAATTATCTTTTAAAAATTGCATAACTTCTTTCGTGTTATAAATTCTTCCCAACTATCAATTAAGTTACACTAAGAGGCCATTACTTTATAGCCTTTTCTTATATAAAGGAATATAAAAATAAGTTGCTTTTTTTGTTACATACAATTAAAAGTTTTCTTGAAAGCACTCTGTTAGAACTTTAATAAAATCTCCAAAAAACAAGATCGGTCTAATGGAAACCACATGATAAAAACCTATTCACTAATTAAGTTTTGAACATTATCACACAAAAAGATACTTTATTTTAATTCTTTTCTTTTCAATCAAGTGTTTTGGTTACGTCAGGAAGATATCATTTACACATTAAAATACATTTGTTGTAATTTACATTCTATCCCAGCTTAGATCAAATTTGTTGTTTCTCTCTGAGAGCTAATTTCGAAAGCTAATTTCGTTTCAAAATCAGCTGTTGGGAGATTTTTTTCCCTCTCATTAAAACAAAAGGGTTGATAACCTATGGTTTTTCATCTTTTCCACCAAAAAAAAAAATTCTCTTATACCAACAGAATTAATTGGTACTTAAAAACATCAGAGGAACAAGCCAAATTGAAAACAAGATCTTGCTTTAACTGATTGTATGCTTTCAATTAAAGAACATCTATTTTATTGGTTTGAGTGTGTTTCCTCTGACTGATATTATTTAGAGTTTGTGGGTGAAGAAGCATTTTACTTCCAAAAATAACTTTTTTGGCTACTCAGTCTATGGAATTATACAGTTGAAAGTCAGATCTCTTATCTTTTGGTCACTTAAACCAATTACCTTGCTGCTGATAAATCTGTTAGCTTCTCAGTGGGTTATCAAATGGTTCTATACACCAGATATATTATATTTCGTAATATGTTTCACATGATATTTCACAAATAATTTTAGTTTTGTCAGTGAATTCTATACATTAAGTGTTGAATGTTTGTACAAAGTACACATGTACTAACTATTTATTTTTTGTTTGTTTGTACATATTAATAAGCCACTTGGGAAATTAATTAATCTTAACTTTTATTACTTTTGGTTCTTTTGTCAAGTTATATATTTTTTGAAGATGAATATATTTTCTGTGCATTTAACATTCATTCTAATGCTTTAAAATCTTGGATCCGTTTATTGAATTGATTGGGACCCTCTCTTACAACATGTTTCATCCAGGTACTGTGTCCAGACCCATGTTCCAACATT
Organism: Arcuatula senhousia; assembly: GCA_963971305.1. Taxonomy (NCBI): domain Eukaryota; kingdom Metazoa; phylum Mollusca; class Bivalvia; order Mytilida; family Mytilidae; genus Arcuatula; species Arcuatula senhousia. Next base: position 11,825,285 of record OZ020309.1, on the reverse strand, counting down.
ACTCCAGTGATATCTTGAATACAACTACATGTATACTGTCGGGTAGTATAAGTTGCCAAAGCTCTTTCAAACAAAGGAGTAGGGGCAATAAGACCCTAATTTAGCTTAAAAATATGACGGTTGTGCAAAAGTGTCCATTTCTGGCCAGAATATAGTGTTAACGCTGCCTAAAAAGAAAACACGTCCAAACATTTAAAAATTTAATATTGAAGCGTCATAATGAAGTCATAATTCTAATGATTTTAGTTGTTTCTTGTGTGGGGAGATACTTTTTTTCTAGTCCAAAATGTATCTTTAAAGTACTGAAAATTGATTTAAATTGGTGATTTTCTGAATGAAGGTCAGGTCCATTTCATATCTCAAAACAATCATTTAATTTTTTTGTTTTTAAGTTATTTAATATAATTGTTTATTTACCCAATTTGATTTTAATATTGTAGTAGTTGTTTATTGTAAAACCCATGTACTGGTATTTGTTCGAATTGATAATACAATACATGTATTTCAAAAACTCTTTGTATTTGAATAGATACAAAAAGGGGGGACTTGACTTTTCTTACAATTCTGAAATTACTTCCATGCACAAACTAACCTTATGACCAGATGTTGTAATATGACAGAAACCAGCAGGAGACTAATAGAAATGACAGGGTAGTGGTTATAAGTAAACATTTTCACTGATTAGATGGAGATAAGGCCCCTCTTCAGATTGAAGAGGTTTTTCTGTATAATTCCATAGACTGTACTGATAGCAGAAAATAAATTGATTTTCTTGAAGGATGTTTTTTTCTTTCTCTCTTTTTCTATTATTTTATGATTTTGTTTTAAATGATACAGAAATTGTATAATTCTGGAAATCTGTTCTAACACGTGTGTGCATGATTAATCTTAAAGTAACAAGAGGACCTAAACAATTTAAGAGCTACATGCAGATTTAAACAACATTCAGAAAGAGGAATATGCTCAAAAGACATGAATCCTGAACCATCACCCCCAGGAGGTAATTTCAACCTGATTAGGAACACAGGGATGAAAAGAACATATCTTCCCCTCTACTTTCATACTTGGGCCAAGTTACAAAACATATCAATATGCAGAGAATAGTTTTTATCTATGTTCTTGGGTTTTTTTCAAATTTTGTCTTTGCCCTTTTGATTTTTTTTTACATTCATTTGTGAATACCCCATAAGTACCTCTTTGACTTGTTACACAAATGAAGGACAACCGGAGACAGTTTCTGTCTCAGGTTCAACTGTAAAAGGAGCAGCTGACTCTAACAATGGTGTGTCATGGGCTGGACGACCCATGGCACATTGCGAGTCATATTTAAAAGTTGCTGCAGAGGGCAGCTAACTCGGGCAGTGGTGTGTCATGGGCTGGATGACTAATGGCACATGAAAGTTGCTGCAGAGAGTTCTACCCTATATTCACGACTATAAAACACCCTTATTGTATCGTAACGTTCTCTCATTAGAAATCAGTAAACCTTTCTAGTCTGTCTCACCTTTTTCTTGTCCCTCATTGAGCCCTTTCCTCGCACCATGATCTTACAGCCTGTGTACTGTTCCAATTCTTTAGCGGTCATCCCCCGGGGTCCCAATATTCGACCCACAAAATTGAACTGAAAAATATGGGGGAAAAAAAATAATATCAGTTTAAAATATACAATGAGATTTGAATACATTAATTTCTTAAGTTACTATTCACATATTCAAATATATCCAAGTGGAAAACTTTTCAAAATAAAATGTTATTCAGGATTTGAATAAAACAAATAGCCTGATAAAAATCTAAACATAAGGCAAGAAAGTTAATAAAATGACATGTATATTTAAAGCATCCTTGGTTTGTCTGCAAATTCTGGCAAGTAAATGTTACATTTTGGTATCCTTATGTCCACGTTAACTTTTCCAGTATGTCTTTATTTTTTAAGGTGGTTTATAATCATTAAAATAGCAATATATTAGTTTGTGCTTAAAATATAAAACCTTTTGTGCTGATGAAAAGCAGTTGGTGTCTGGGTCTGCTTAAAGTTATAAAAAAAATCAAATAAACGAACATTGACTTTCATATTGAATGCCAATGAAAGATCAGATCAGAGTTGGGAAAACTAAATCTTGTAATATTTCAAAACAGAAAATGTAAAATAAAACCCACAAAGAAATCTCGATTTTACAAGCTATATCCCCCCACTTTGTTTGCAGGGAGTAGCAATCATCGGTATTTCATTACACACATACCTCTGGATGGTCTTTACTGGGTACATAGAGTTTTTCTGAGAATGTCTGTACTGGACCGATGGGATCAGGTAGAAGTAAATCTTCTCTCTGGTTTCCTTTGTGATGAAATAACGCTAACCTCACTCGGTTTATTTCTGAAAAATATCAAGTGTTCCATATCAGTGTTACTGAAAAGATTCAAAGTGTGTACCCGAATTTGACCTTTCTTGTGTTCTGGCCTGAAATGTATGTAAACATCTGGCCTGAAATGTATGTAAACATCAAAGGTTAGAATACAGAAACAAGATTTCTATTTTGGGCTTTTCCTGGAAAAAATATGTAAGGATGTCCGAACTCTCTTCAATTTTGATATCCTTAGTGGTGGGTTAAACATATTTATAAATGCTTCAAAGATGTATAGTTTTGGGGGTGGTACCCTTAATTTGGAGGTGAGTTCCGACCCCTGAGTACATTTAATTCCTGGAAAAGCCCTGACATGTATATAGAAGTGTTGGATTTAAGGGCAAGGGGGTTTCTTTGAAGAATATTTGAGGGGCATTTGCTTGTTTAAAAAAAAATAAGAAGCAAATTTGTTTATACACTACTTGAGTACAGTAAATTTCAGAAACAAAATTTGATAATTCAGGAGCATTTTGCTTATTTGCTTGCGCAAAATTTCAAGCCCCGAATATTTTGTTTGACAGTTTTTCTCCAAATATCAGTTTTAGATGAATCATAACTGCATACTTGTACTGTGTAATGCATGGTCAGTGCTGGAGACAGAGGGTATAAGTGTTGGAGCATTACGTACTGTGTAATGCATGGTCAGTGCTGGAGACAGGGGGTAAGTGTTGGAGCATTACGTACTGTGTAATGCATGGTCAGTGCTGGAGACAGGGGGTAAGTGTTGGAGCATTACGTACTGTGTAATGCATGGTCAGTGCTGGAGACAGGGGGTAAGTGTTGGAGCATTACGTACTGTGACAGGCATCAGAACTCAAAGTGACAGACTGCAAATCATAAGTAATAGGTGAAACACAAAATACTGGAAGAATATAGACACATAATCTAGAATAAGAATATTTTAATTGTACACGGTCCAGTGTTCTAGGATTCCTATTACCCTTTACCCGGGTAAGTGAAATTCAACCCAGGGTAAGTGGACTTTGACAGTTTTTTGCATTAATTTCTATTGTGGGTAAGTGGAATTTTTCCAATTTCACATCTGGGTAAGTGAGATTTAAAAAAAATCCTAGAACAATGTCACCATGCGTACACTGAACTAGACATGTACATGGAGTAGACTGAACATTCGAGAGCTGAAATAAGATTGGTCCAAGTCGAAAAGGAGACAAATTCAATCAAATACATGTACAGAAAAAAAGATCATTTTTTTACATGTACAGTATTTTATGATAAATGGTATTTTTTAAATGTTTACAATTTTTTTGCACAATTAAAAACATTGTGTATATATGCCCTCAAACCAACATTCAAACAAACAAACAAACCAAATTTTCCCATGGTGATTGCCAATGACACATGTTTTTAGCTTCAGATGTTTACATTCCAATTAAGTTAAGTCTCAGTGACCTGCAGAGAAAGCCATTGGAATTTTCTATTTCAACCAGACATGCTATGGTTTAACATAGCTACACATCTGGTATTAATCTGAATGCATTGAGAGATTTCCTTCTTCCCACATCCTCAGGGATTTTAATGGTTTTGCTTACATGTACATGTGAATGTAAAGATATTCAAGCTGAATTATCAAAAAATACATGTATGGACCTAGCTATCAACACAAAGGATAATAATGGACAAATATCTTTTTTTTAAAATGTTTTATTTTTCTTAAAACTTTTTTCTTTGAACTCATATTACCCATTTTTTCTTTTTAAACAAATGGGTAATATGAGTTCAATAATTCAATTTCAGAATAAAATCAAAAATTTTATTCCAGAAGCCACTTAAATTATCACCAAAGTAATCTAATATTTACACGTGTTTACAAGAGTGTTTCATGCTGCAGACAGATTTTTATCTTACACTTCAGAATGGTAGGATTCAAAATCTGATTTATCTTAAGGCCAAACCAGCAAAATGATTAGTTTTTTGGGTTTTATGTACATTCTTATTTGTTTAAATCAATGATGGTTTCAGGTTTTTGTCCATTTCTCTTACTTTTAAATAAAAAACAGTAAATTTAAAAGTTTATAGCCAAGTTATAACCCTTTAAAAACCTTTTTTTCTCAACTCACTTAACAACCCTATCCAATTTCATTTGTGTATTCATGAAAGATACACAATTTGTGTATTACCAATGAAAATAACCTCAGGGTTTTGACATTCCATATTAACAATTGGACAATACATCTTGTCTTCTGACATGTAAGACATTAAAAAGAAGAAATATAGCATAACACCTGTAAGACAGGAGGTCAAGCAACCATTAAGTTGTAATAACTTGTAATAATGTAATAACTCTGCATCTTAACAAAGCTCCATACATGTACGACGAGTACTACAAATATAGTATGACTATAATGCATTGCACTTACAGAGCTAGAAAAACTTATATTTTTTTAGCATTGAACATTATATTTAGCCAGTCGGACATTGTAAAAATAGCTTGTTGAACATGATGTTGCTTTCAGTTTTTTTTTCTTGCATTAATATATAAACTGAATTTGATTTTCACTGAATCTTGATGTTCTGTGTGTTTGTCTTCTCAAATGAAATTGACATACACATGCATGTGTATACTACATGTACATAGTATACGTACATGCATTAAAAAGAGTATTTCTAAGCTGTTTTTTTTTTAATCTTTGCAGCTTATTTACAAGTTTACTGGTCTATAGCAAGGGAAGAAATAAAATCACAGCCCATGAGTTCTAAATACTTAATTTAATAGCTAGAAATTTTGAAGATCAAATAACATTTTAAAGTAATCTATCTGCCATCTTGAAACAACTACATGATCTAGGTTTTAATTTTTTCATATTTCACTGTCAGATAACCATCAATTTCAATCCCAAAGAATAAAAATAGAAAGATTTGTGTCTGCTTCCTAATGCTATAACATTAGATTGATTTATGATTTGTTCATATCTCTTGAAGATGTACAAAATGTACATAATGTCAGCAGGCAGCAATCAGTGCCAAAAAAAACTCTGGCAAAGAAACATTGACCTGTAAAAACTATTCATGAATAAAATTTAGGTCACAATGATCAATTATTTTTAATGATTATTTTAAAGAAATCAATATGTAGTTTTTAACCAATTAACAGTCTTTTAAAGTTTTACCCTAAAAATTACATGTACTTGTATTGACATGTCCAGTGGTTCTATTAAGCTGGTAACTGCCTAATTCTTTTTTTAATTAGCTTGATGGGTAATCTTGAATTGTACATGTACAAATTTATTTAAGTCAAATTGAGAATTAACAATTTTTAAAGTTGTTGATGCAATAAAAAATATATTCATAATGGACATGTTCATTGTTTTAAAAAAACCTAAAATGCACACACCATGGTGACATTTTTTTTAATATTTACAAATACATAAGAACTAAGAGAAATATTTTTGTTCCTGAATACAAATGAAAATGGTGTTAATCAGGTGTTACTATTAAAATGTATTTCCCCCCAGGGCAAAGGTCCAAATAAATTGATCCTCTTTTCTGAACAAAGCAAGTTTCGTGTAATATTTTTAATAAGTATTCCCTGCTTATTCAACAGTAAAATCTTTTTAAGTGTGTGCTAATCCTCTTCACATAGGGCAAAACGATTTAACCAAACTGGTATACTGTAGTGTATATTGTATTCTGATCTATGCATAGTGTATTCTGATCTATCTGATATAAGTACGAGCTATTGAATTTGCATATGTTGTACATATACACATGTACATGTATTGTACAATGCTCATTAAGTGTTCTCATGTACATGTACATACTACAGTGTACACTGTACATGTAGTTGCCAGTTGTACATAACAGAAAATTCAACCAAATGATTACCCTTATACCAAAGTGCATAATCATTTGTTGCATTTTATAAGATTGCGGACTAGGAAATGAAAAACTTCTGTACTATTCTACTGTATTTAATGTACTTTTGTACATTGTACTTGAGAAAATTTTACAGTTTCTAGATGTCATGTGAAAAAGTCAGATCAGCTAGACAAGGGTTTTACCCTGTAATTTTTACCGCCTTTATCTACATATTTGTTCATAAAATAAATGGTTCTGATTATGTTTTAAACTTATATATATCTTCTTTCAGTTTGTCCACCTGTAATTACAAAAGCTTCTTAAATTTGATACAAAATGACAAATTCTTTAGTTTTAAAATGCAACATCATCGATTCAAAACCATTGGTGTATTCAAACAATTAAAAGATCATGAAACCCAAACCCTGGGTACAGAAATAAGTGTCTCACACAATCTATATCATTCATTTGTGTGTGCTCGGTGGACCTTTACTCCGATTGTGATCGGTGGAATGAATTACAGGGATGTATAGAATTCATCAGAGGACAGAGCTCAAGATAAACTGAGATTTAGAAGATAGTTTTGTATTCAACGATTGAAAGATACAATGCTTTGCATTTCAAAAGATTGCCCAGTAGTTGTTGTAAATAAATAATTTAAATCGAACAAATTGAACACTTTACTACTCTTCTGAAATAACCTGATTTTTTATCCATAGTTCTATGAAGTTTTTCTAGTTTAATCCTTTAATTGTAATCATCCATTATAAAGTTGGTCATTTGACACTGCTCAGTCATCCAGTAATACACGAAAATATTTTTTTCTTTAACAGAATCTGACACTAATATTAATGCTCTTGTCAAAGGGGAAGGTCTCCGTTCACTAAGTTTCTTACTAATGTGTGTAAATCGGAATCCATTCTAATATATACAGTACAATAAACGAAAAAAATGTGCATTCACTAAAATTGTTACAGTTCTAAAACCACATAGCATTGCTACTATACCTTCAACGTCCTGCTAGAATTTCTCATTTTCTCTGAACGGCATCCCAGAAATAATGTGTCACTTTATCCTTCTGAATTTCTTTATTCCATTTGCTGAAGTTTGTTTCGAATTTCGAAGACGATATAAATGATTTCCATGTATAGATATTGTAGTTTGTGTAGAATTTTATACAGAGTTAGTAATGTAATCATTAGAAACTTTATAAATTCCCATAGTGCTTATTATCATTGTATAGCGACAAACATGAAAAACACAATACACATTAAATGGTGGTGGGTAAAAGTTGAGTAACTAAAAACTACGGGTCTGGTTATTGTCAAAATATATGATATAAACTGCATTTTATATAGTGACTAAAAGTCTGAGATTGAAGTATTGTGAGAAACTAGTATTATTCATAAATTTAGACCATCAAGCACAAATAAGAAGGCAAGGAATATTAGATAGAAATATACATGTACAATGGTGTATTGAAGCATCAATATAGTAATTTAGTAAAAAGACATATGCATGCTTTAGATGAATGTTCGTGCGAAAAAAATGTGATAAAAGGGGAAACCACAAACAGTGCATGTCAGTTTATTAAAGTCTTTCCCAAGTAAAGCCATTCGGGGTTAAACTTTTGTTTCCAATTTGATTTACTAATGCCACCAAGATGTGTACACCCACTCATAAAACGTGCAGTCCAATACACATTTCGTTAGAATATACAATTTCTGTTTCACAATTAGCCAGAATATTGTCAATTTCAGTAGACCTGACCTGTCTTCTATTTATGTTAAAATTTGAGTTAAAATATCAGGGGTAAATGAAAATCAAAAACTTTTAAATAAACTGAGAAATTCCATTTTTGTCCTTACAAAGTAAAGTTTGTGTTTACTAATAGATTACAGATTATCAATATTTATTTGATAACACTGAGGCGGGAGAATTTCAATTACAAGAAAAATATAGATCACAAAATTGACATGCTTTTGCATTTGATTGAATATATCTATGAATTTATTTGGAAAATCAAATAGAATCACCAAAGAAGACAGAATTTGTTTACGTTTGTAATGGCTGCCGAAATCTAGGCCAAATGGATAAATTTACGACTGCTAAGAAAACCTGTTGCTGTCAATCTCAAGCGATAACATTTCTCTTTCTTTAATCTTAAAATTATATTTCTCTACGATTAAAATTCCAAAAAACTTCATACAATTTTCCTAGTTTATTGTGAAAATGTTTTCGTTCGTAGAAAAACTTTCGAAACTTTTTCGAAGTGTCAAATTTCACAACTCCCTTACGTCAACGCAAAGTTTTCTTTGTTTGCAAAAAAAAAGTTCTTAGATTTTGCATTCAGGGGATCATTGCGGAAATAATCCAAAATTTAAAAATAATGTTTCTGACTTTTCCAAAGATTCTCAAATTATGTCCGAGACTTACCTTCATCTAAAAGTTTTTCCAAGTGAATAAAAACACTGGGAAATGCCTGAATTTGTTTCTTGTCTTTAAGTAACTGTGCTAAATATTCTGGCGTATTACGCTCATCTTTGTTAGTTTCAGTCCCCATGTTAAAAGCTTTCAGCTCTGTAGCAAACTACCTGAGTTATTAAGGGTTAGATACCAAACTACAAACACTACGAATAACTCTGATCCCCTCTTTCATGAAACTTTGTTTATGAACACGTGCTGCCTTCTGCGCATGTCCAAGAATGTTTCTCTCAGGTGAGGCCATCATAAATTAATTTTGCGTTTGACTTTTGACGCATGACTAATCTTTGATTTTATGGCCAAATTACATTAAATTGTGTATTGCAAATGAACTGAGGAGAAAATTCATTGCTTAAATATATTTTTAAACTATAAAAACATCCATGACATGATTTATTTTGTAAATCATAGATTTAGTCAGGAACGTATACGTTCCTGATTTAGTGTAAACTTAGATTAATTGACAAGTTATAATTTATTTTCAAAAAAGGAAACTTTTAAAACAATTATACATGATTACAATATTCATGAATACTGCCGTGTCAACCTGGGATTAATTAAAACTAACCTAGTTATCTTACGTCCAGTGTCAATTAATTAGACATTGTAGATGAAGTCGGAATCAATGTGGTCTGAATACACTGAGAAAATAATTACTATTATTTAGTGTTATCTCAGGAAAACATTAGCTTAAAAAAATGTATACGTCTGATTTTTTTTTAGAACATGGACAAAACTTTAATTATTGCTAGTATTGATTAAAATATTCAATTACTCATTAAATTATAAAAAAAAATGCTGGTGCATTTACTGTCGCTAACTGTATATTTATAATTCAGCATCAGGTTTTTTTTTCTGAACGCCGAAAAATTTTGTTGGCTTAGTAATCAAGTTTTGTCAATTCAAAAATATTTATTTTTAATCATTTGATCGATTACAAGATACATGTACTCGAATTAAGATTGATGGGAATGACTCCTACAATACACACTTTTTGACTACTAGTATTTGGATTGACACCATATCTTACATGCCCCGAGAGGAATAATTCTGTATGATAAACCCCGGCCCTATACAGTTAACATATTTTCTGGACAATGGGTGTCAAAATGATAGATGCTTTCCACCCCCATAGAATTAAAGAAGAATGATAAAAGCTCGAAACTGACCTCTTCATTACCAACTTAAACATGAGGTGCACGTCTACATTATTTCACAAACATTGTGTGAAAGTTTCATCAAAATCCACCAGAAATTGCTATCGTCTTGCAATATTTTGTTTGAGTTAATTGATGTGCTATGTAAAAAAGGGTTTTTTTTTCGCATGACACATTGACTCTAACTTATTGATATTGATGAAGGAGGCAAGTTCATGTGAATTCATTTTGTGGATTAGGAGGAATTGTGGATAAGAGATAGTATCTCGGATACACGAAAGGACACACGTTCCAATCACTCTTCCTCCCCCAACTTTTCAAGCAGGGGGTTTACAAAACTCAAAACATGAATATATGTACAAATGTACAATGAAAATTAAGAATAGGATAACAGGGATTAAAATAACTCACTATCGTTTTCTCATTTCCAGAGGATACCATCGTTACAATTAAAGCCTGGTTGTAAAGTTTGAAACATGAACTGCTTATTCTTCCGGAGCACCCGAATTCACTACAGTCTGATTGAAATACAGCCCCCCCCCTGACACCCCGACGATGAAATAAGTCAGGGGGGCTGTATTTTAATCAGACTGAATTCACTAGATCATTTCGTCAATGTGTGAGCTGACTGTTGATTGCAAGGAGTTATGTTATGTTTTTCTCCTCATTATTGTTATCTCCACTGATTTTGTCTTTGTCTTTTTTATTATGGAAGAAGCAGATGTACCAACGGGGCATCCGAAATTTGACAGAAACAAAACCAGTAAACAACAACGAGAACAAAAAAAAAAAAACAAAAAAAAAAAACAAAAAAAAACAAAAAAAAACCAGACAACATATTAAACACGGAAACACAAAAAACTACTGAATACTAATTAACAACTCGAACTCTAGTCGTAACGAGATTGAACTCAGGTGCTCCGTAAGAGTAAGCAGTTCCTGCTTGCTATTGGGAGTCTGCTATTGCACATCCGTTTTTTTTTTACTTCCGAGGTTTGAATGCCCCATGTTTTCTTTTGTTGTTCTGTTTCAACACATTACATGGTTCTCTTTTGATGCTGGGCAATCGGCATGATATACTTTTTTAAAATGGTCTACACTGTACCGAATTCAGCGGGTTACTTCAAATTCTATGTAACAAAGTGAGCTGGAATATCTATTATTCCAAGGGGTGTTCTACATACAGCCAACTGAAGACGTATTGAAAAAGGGGGGTTAAGACTTTATAGCCAAAAATGTCTACGAAAATAACAAATTTCCGTAGAAAGAGACGGTTCACCCACCCCGGCTGACTGATCCCTTGGATCTGCCCCTGGGTAGCCGAATCAAATGTCAATTATACACTGATTTGGTAAAAATTGCCCAAGACGTTTGGATATAAGAAATTGGCATATAATAATTAAGTCAAAAATTTGGAACAGACACATTTTATATTTATTTAGATATGTCCTATCTTTTTAAAGAAAAATATCCCGAGGTCAGAAACCTTACAATTCATCTAAGGCCGTATCAATTTTCTACATGAAAAGAACACGCAACTCCCAATTTGAAGGTATAGCTTCTTCCTGTTGGTCTAAATTTTAAGGGATAAAAGATTTAATGCTTCCTTTACAGAAGTCAATGATTAAATAACCCAAAATATGCTTTTGTAATTATCAAGTTTCAAAGTAGCCTAAGCTTTATTTAACGACTGGAACAATGAAATGACCGTATTTATTTAATTTCTTTACAACAAATTATTTAACTTATTAAGTTAAATATTTTGAAGCAAGTTTGTTTGGATTTAAACTATGTAATAATATAAGATTTAAGAATTTGTCGATCACGAGAAACTGATGTCTGGACATGTTCAGCTCTCTGTCGGTCACCAATCTATACTTGCAGATTCCAGTGAACTTTCTTGTTTTATGGTCACAATTCACATTATGCACGCTGAAAGCGTTGAGAAGTAGAGGATACAAAATGTACGATATACAAATATCAATATAGAAAATTTTTTCGGCAGGGGGTCTGGGGTAAATGGTGCAAAATCCTGCATTCTGGGCGTTTCCAGAAGGATTATTGACTCCAAAGCAAGCTTTATGATATGGTTCTTTTTTGGACAATTTAAAGAAAAATATGTTATAAGGCATACTTTCATGAACACATTTGTTCGCAACATAGCTTATAACTACTTTGAAATAATGGAAAACGGAAAAATATGAATCGCCTATTGCATTTCTACCAGTTGACATGATTTTATAAATTCTTGTGCAAACTATATATGGAAAAAACATGTACTGTTGACCCTAAAAAAAAAGATACATTTGCTTGCCGTTCACATCGATCACATATGCCTACCTTAAAAGTTAAAAGGTTTTTTTTTAGTATCAGGATTGTATTGCAGAAACTTAAAGTAATTCAAAATATTTGAAAAAAGAAAAGAAAAATACCTACACATGGCCACAACTCCCTAGAATGGAACAGAAAACAAAAAAAAAGTTATGAAATAATATTTCTTTTTCCTTAAAAAAGGTAATAAAAAAACTTCTGAACTGGAATAATTAATCTCACATATCCAAGGAGAAAAGACAAAAGAAGGCAATGTCATAACAAAGCAATTGAAAATCGTAATGGTCCTGGCTCTCAAAAGAATGGGTTAAACAAGGTTTTATGGCGCCTAACTTTTCTCTTCAATTGTGGTCCTAGGGTCCAGCAACACAAAACAAGACGGTTGTGAGACATAATAGGGGAAAAGAGGTGATCTTCTTCCGTAAATGACTCTTTTCAGTGTAAGATTACCAGGTTGAGATGCGAGCACGTGCAGCGATCTCACACTGGTCAATTGACCAATGATAACCGCCGGTACTCATATTGATCGATGATGTCGACCAATGAAATGCAATGTTATTTCAAACTTTCGGTTTTTAGCATGAAGTAACCTAAGGTTTCAGAATTTAAAAATTAATTTCTTACGGAAGAAATAGGTACTTACACGCGTTCTTGGAAAACCGGCAATGATCTTTAACTCGTGATAGAATTTTTGGGGTCTTTTGACTCGTTCCGCTGCGCTCCACTCGCAAAAAGACTGAAAAATTCTATCACTCGTGAAAGATCAGCCGGTCTTTTCCGAGAACTTATGTAAGAACCTATAAATCTTAGAACAAAAAACTGTCACAAACTAATTGAAACAGTCACTAATCATTTTAACTAATATATTTTGTATCATTTGGTGATATCATTTCAATATCTGTTTAAGTATATAATCAAAAATTCTGAAATACCCAAGAAATTATCACTGCAATAGTATTAAGACAATAGACAACTATGTCCTGTAAAAGTCAGACGGAGCACAAAATGAGATTATTACAGTCAACAGTTGACACAAACAAAAAGTTATTCCAACAAAAGTCTACTAATACAATATTCTAAACACGAAGTACTGCAAGGCCGCAAAGTCTTTTACTAATTTACCACTCATAAATGACATTCCCAGATTTCAATCATCTACGTGAGGCATCACAAAATACATTTGAGACTGGAAATATTAACACAAGAGGAAGATCTAACCTTATATTTGGATAAATATAAATCTTCAAGTGCAGTATCTACCAACGTTGCTAAAATGGCGTTGGCCGAACATGCTTATCGGCAAATTTTGGTTTCCATTTTCCATTTTTTAATCTGGTTTTAGGTTTTACTTATTTATCACATTAATTACTGCTAATTAAAAAGTTATTGAATTTATTGTAGCTTGGAAATCAATGATAAATGAAACTGACTATATAAACGTTTGAACGTTTTTTGAGTACAAAAAAAAATGCCAAAATTTTTAGTGAGGCAACTGCCTCACTTGCCTCAATGATAGCTACGGCCATGCCAAGTTTTACCAGCCTCAGACGTATTTATGCGGCTCGCGGTTTTATCTAGTTTAAGTTGGTAAAGTAGATTTCGTGAAAATTTTATACGGGACTTAATTTTCTTGTAAAGTCGGAGTCGATTTCGTGAAGCTGCAAGAACTGCTTATACTCTCCTGGAGCAAATGAGTTTACTTACGTTTCGACTTGAGTGTTGCGGTTAGTTGTTTCGTTGTAATACCTTGTCTTTTCGGACTAATATTTGATTGCCCTATTGGTACACCTTTGCTTTATATTTGCAGTTAAGTGGGACTATAGATTATTGGGGGTCGCGGTATTGCCAATACTTTAATCTATGAGGGGTAAGATGTGCAACAATCAGATATTGTAGTAGTTGCATAGAAAATGTCACGAAAATATTTTTGTTTGGACAGACGGACAAAGATGGAGATGAAAGACATTTTTTCTCAGCTTCCAGTATAAAACAAAGAACAGAGCCTTCCACAGCACTCTATTAGTTCTGCTTGACAGAGATTTCTGGCTTCCACCGAATAGTGTTAATTAGTTTACCAGGAATATACAGTAAACAGAATTTATGAGAATGGAAGAGACCCAGTTGCAGGTGATCACATAACCCATTAATTATGTCCCCTGAGAGATCGATAATTTATAATGATTCCCAGAACGAATAGTTTTCTTGACACTCGTGACAGCTAGTATTCACAGAAACACACGTGCATGCTTACAAGTCCTTCCTTTGATCCACTGCTCGGTATACCCCCTCTCCGGGACCCCCGCTATCCCCTAAATTCACTTAGTCGGTAAACAGGAAGTTCATGTAGGTATCCGATAGACCTTATTTCAGTTGTCATATAATTAATTACCCGACCAATTATTAAGTCCTTGTGAAGATTATGAGCAGTTGTTATGAAAACTTACGATAATTTTCAATAATTGACTAGTAATTTTGAAATTTGACTAAGTCGGTAAACAGGAAGTAGACATAGGTATTGACATTTCTACCATTATCGCTACCTTCGGGAGCGTATCATTGTACTGAAGTCATATATACGGCTTAATTTCAAGCCAGGGGAGTTGGGGTTGGGGGGGGGGGGGGCACATGCGTTTAGGTCCAGGATTTTATTTTATTATAAATAACGTGTATATAAAAATTTTCATCTCGTCTATATTTAAGCAAGCAAAAGCTTTTCTCTATCTGCAATAGTTTTCGTTCTATTGGCCAAAAACACTTTTTTTCGCCTTTAAGGGGCTGTTACCCCTATAAGGGGTCATCAGAAAACTTAAAACCTATGGAGACTTTTGTAGAGCTAAATGAGCTGAACATTTAAGCAAGCAACAGCTTTTTAGCTCACCTGACCCGAAGGGTCAGGTGAGCTATTGTCAACACTTGGCGTCCGTCGTCCGTCCGTCGTCCGTCCGTAAACTTTTTCAAAGGTTAACTCCTCTGACAGCTTAAGTCCAATTGCAACCAAACTTGGTATGGTTGTTCATTAGCATTCGGTGCTTAGAACTGATGTGGGGATTTTTGATTCGTCGTAAAACATGGCCGCCATGGCTAAAAATAGAACATAGGGGTAAAATGCAGTTTTTTGCAAATAACTCAAAAACGGCTACAGATATCAAAATTCTGGCAAAGGGTAGAAGTGATCAGCACCTCAAGATCTACCTACCTTGAAATTTTGAAGAAAATCCAACAACCCATGTAGGAGTTATTGCCCTTTTCGTGGATTTTTTGCAAATTTTGCACCTGTTTAGCTCAATATCTTTAAAACCGTACCAGATATTTGAGAAATTTAAATTGCATGTTGTTAAGCACTTCAAGATCTACAAAATATGTAATAGGGTCAACGTTGTAGGACCTTTCCTTTTAGGAGTTATTGCCCTTAGAACGTCAAAATTGAGCATTTTAACAGCATTTCCTCATTACATTAAAAACGTTAACTCCTCTGACACTTTAAGTCCAATTGAAACCAAACTTGGTATAGTTGTTAATTAGCATTAGGTGTATAGAACTGATGTGGGGATTTTTGATTGGTCGTAAAACATGGCCGCTGTGGCTAAAAATAGAACATAGGGGTAAATTGCATTTTTTTTGCAAATAACTCTAAAACGGTGACAGATTTTTAAATTTTGATAGGGATCAAAAGTGATCAGCACCACAAATATCTAGTATAGTTTTCAAGATATTGCTCTAAACAGGTGCAAAATTTGCAAAAAATTCAAAAAAGGGCAATAACTCCTACATGGGTTGTTGGATTTTCTTCAAAATTTCAGAGCTGGTAGATCTTGAGGTGCTTATTACTTTTGTTCCCAATCAAAATTTTGAAATCTGTCACCGTTTTAGAGTTATTTGCAAAAAACTGCCATTTACCTCTATGTTCTATTTTTAGCCACAGCGGCCATGTTTTATGACCAATCAAAAATCCTCACATCAGTTCTATACAACTAATGCTAATGAACAACTATACCAAGTTTGGTTCCATTTGGACTTAAAGTGTCAGAGGAGTTAACGTTTTCAATGTAATGAGGAAATGCTGTTAAAATGCTAAATTTTGACGCTCTAAGGGCAATAACTCCTAAAAGGAAAGGTCCTACAACGTTGACCTTCAACATATTTTGTAGATCTTGATGTGCTTAACAATATGCAATTTAAATTTCTCAAATATCTAGTATAGTTTTCAAGATATTGAGCTAAACAGGTGCAAAATTTGCAAAAAATCCACAAAAAGGGCAATAACTCCTACATGGGTTGTTGGATTTTCTTCAAAAATTCAGAGCTGGTAGATCTTGAGTTGTTCGGTAGTTCAAGTTCGGTAGTTTTGTTATTACCTTTATTGATTACTTTTGTCCCCGATCAAAATTTTGAAATCTGTCACCGTTTTAGAGTTATTTGCAAAAAAACTGCCATTTACCCTTATGTTCTATTTTTAGCCACAGCGGCCATGTTTTACGACCAATCAAAAATCCCCACATTAGTTCTATACACCTAATGCTAATAAACAACTATACAAAGTTTGGTTCCATTTGGACTTAAAGTGTCAGAGGAGTTAACGTTCTCAATGTTATGAGGAAATGCTGTTAAAATGCCAAATTTGGACGTTCTTAGGGCAATAACTCCTAAAAGGAAAGGTCCTACAACGTTGACCCTATTACATATTTTGTAGATCTTGATGTGCTCAACAATATGCAATTTAAATTTCTCAAATATCTAGTATAGTTTTCAAGATATTGAGCTAAACAGGTGCAAAATTTGCAAAAAATCCACAAAAAAGGGCAATAACCCCTACATGGGTTGTTGGATTTTCTTCAAAATTTCAGAGTTGGTACATCTTGAGGTGCTGATTACTTTTGTGTCCAATCAAAATTTTGAAATCTGTCACCGTTTTAGAGTTATTTGCAAAAAACTGCCATTTACCTCTATGTTCTATTTTTAGCCACAGCGGCCATGTTTTATGACCAATAAAAAATCCCCACATCAGTTCTATACACCTAATGCTAATGAACAACTATACCAAGTTTGGTTCCATTTGGACTTAAAGTGTCAGAGGAGTTAACGTTTTCAATGTAATGAGGAAATGCTGTTAAAATGCTACATTTTGACGTTCTAAGGGCAATAACTCCTAAAAGGAAAGGTCCTACAACGTTGACCTTCCAAACATATTTTGTAGATCTTGATGTGCTTAACAATATGCAATTTAAATTTCTCAAATATCTAGTATAGTTTTCAAGATATTGAGCTAAACAGGTGCAAAATTTGCAAAAAATCCACAAAAAGGGCAATTACTCCTACATGGGTTGTTGGATTTTCTTCAAAATTTCAGAGCTGGTAGATCTTGAGGTGCTGATTACTTTTGTCCCCAATCAAAATTTTGAAATCTGTCACCGTTTTAGAGTTATTTGCAAAAAACTGCCATTTACCCTTATGTTCTATTTTTAGCCACAGCGGCCATGTTTTACGACCAATCAAAAATCCCCACATCAGTTCTTTACACCTAATGCTAATGAACAACTATATCAAGTTTGGTTCCATTTGGACTTAAAGTGTCAGAGGAGTTAACGTTTTCAATGTAATGAGGAAATGCTGTTAAAATTCTAAATTTTGACGTTCTAAGGGCAATAACTCCTAAAAGGAAAGGTCCTACAACGTTGACCCTATTACATATTTTGTAAATCTTGATGTGCTCAACAATATGCAATTTAAATTTCTCAAATATCTAGTATAGTTTTCAAGATATTGAGCTAAACAGGTGCAAAATTTGCAAAAAATCCACAAAAAGGGCATTAACTCCTACATGGGTTGTTGGATTTTCTTCAAAATTTCAGAGTTGGTAGATCTTGACGTGCTGATTACTTTTGTTCCCAATCAAAATTTTGAAATCTGTCACCGTTTTAGAGTTATTTGCAAAAAACTGCCATTTACCCTTATGTTTTATTTTTAGCCACAGCGGCCATGTTTTACGACCAATCAAAAATCCCCACATTAGTTCTATACACCTAATGCTAATAAACAACTATACCAAGTTTGGTTCCATTTGGACTTAAAGTGTCAGAGGAGTTAACGTTTTCAATGTAATGAGGAAATGCTGTTAAAATGCTAAATTTGGACGTTCTAAGGGCAATAACTCCTAAAAGGAAAGGTCCTACAACGTTGACCCTATTACATATTTTGTAAATCTTGATGTGCTCAACAATATGCAATTTAAATTTCTCAAATATCTAGTATAGTTTTCAAGATATTGAGCTAAACAGGTGCAAAATTTGCAAAAAATCCACAAAAAGGGCAATAACTCCTACATGGGTTGTTGGATTTTCTTCAAAATTTCAGAGCTGGTAGATCTTGAGGTGCTTATTACTTTTGTCCCCAATCAAAATTTTGAAATCTGTCACCGTTTTAGAGTTATTTGCAAAAAACTGCCATTTACCCTTATGTTCTATTTTTAGCCACAGCGGCCATGTTTTACGACCAATCAAAAATCCCCACATCAGTTCTATACACCTAATGCTAATAAACAACTATACCAAGTTTGGTTCCATTTGGACTTAAAGTGTCAGAGGAGTTAACGTTTTCAATGTAATGAGGAAATGCTGTTAAAATGCTAAATTTTGACGTTCTAAGGGCAATAACTCCTAAAAGGAAAGGTCCTACAACGTTGACCCTATTACATATTTTGTAGATCTTGATGTGCTTAACAATATGCAATTTAAATTTCTCAAATATCTAGTATAGTTTTCAAGATATTGAGCTAAACAGGTGCAAAATTTGCAAAAAATCCACAAAAAGGGCAATAACTCCTACATGGGTTGTTGGATTTTCTTCAAAATTTCAGAGCTGGTAGATCTTGAGGTGCTGATTACTTTTGTTCCCAATCAAAATTTTGAAATCTGTCACTGTTTTAGAGTTATTTGCAAAAAACTGCCATTTACCCTAATGTTTTATTTTTAGCCACAGCGGCCATGTTTTACGACCAATCAAAAATCCCCACATCAGTTTTATACACCTAATGCTAATAAACAACTATACAAAGTTTGGTTCCATTTGGACTTAAAGTGTCAGAGGAGTTAACGTTTTCAATGTAATGAGGAAATGCTGTTAAAATGCTAAATTTTGACGTTTTAAGGGCAATAACTCCTAAAAGGAAAGGTCCTACAACGTTGACCTTCAACATATTTTGTAGATCTTGACGTGCTTAACAATATGCAATTAAAATTTCTCAAATATCTAGTATAGTTTTCAAGATATTGAGCTAAACAGGTGCAAAATTTGCAAAAAAATCCACAAAAAGGGCAATAACTCCTACATGGATGTTGGATTTTCTTCAAAATTTCAGAGCTGGTAGATCTTGAGGTGCTGATTACTTTTGTTTCCAATCAAAATTTTGAAATCTGTCACCGTTTTAGAGTTATTTGCAAAAAACTGCCATTTACCCTTATGTTCTATTTTTAGCCACAGCGGCCATGTTTTACGACCAATCAAAAATCCCCAAATCAGTTCTTTACACCTAATGCTAATAAACAACTATACCAAGTTTGGTTCCATTTGGACTTAAAGTGTCAGAGGAGTTAACGTTTTCAATGTAATGAGGAAATGCTGTTAAAATGCTAAATTTTGACGTTTTAAGGGCAATAACTCCTAAAAGGAAAGGTCCTACAACGTTGACCCTGTTACATATTTTGTAGATCTTGATGTGCTCAACAATATGCAATTTAAATTTCTCAAATATCTAGTATAGTTTTCAAGATATTGAGCTAAACAGGTGCAAAATTTGCAAAAAAATCCACAAAAAGGGCAATAACTCCTACATGGGTTGTTGGATTTTCTTCAAAATTTCAGAGCTGGTAGATCTTGAGGTGCTGATTACTTTTGTTTCCATTCAAAATTTTGAAATCTGTCACCGTTTTAGAGTTATTTGCAAAAAACTGCCATTTACCCTTATGTTCTATTTTTAGCCACAGCGGCCATGTTTTACGACCAATCAAAAATCCCCACATCAGTTCTTTACACCTAATGCTAATAAACAACTATACCAAGTTTGGTTCCATTTGGACTTAAAGTGTCAGAGGAGTTAACGTTTTCAATGTAATGAGGAAATGCTGTTAAAATGCTAAATTTTGACGTTTTAAGGGCAATAACTCCTAAAAGGAAAGGTCCTACAACGTTGACCCTGTTACATATTTTGTAGATCTTGATGTGCTCAACAATATGCAATTTAAATTTCTCAAATATCTAGTATAGTTTTCAAGATATTGAGCTAAACAGGTGCAAAATTTGCAAAAAAATCCACAAAAAGGGCAATAACTCCTACATGGGTTGTTGGATTTTCTTCAAAATTTCAGAGTTGGTAGATCTTGAGGTGCTGATTACTTTGTTCCCAATCAAAATTTTGAAATCTGTCACCGTTTTAGAGTTATTTGCAAAAAACTGCCATTTACCTCTATGTTCTATTTTTAGCCACAGCGGCCATGTTTTTTGACCAATCAAATATCCCCACATCAGTTCTATACACCTAATGCTAATGAACAACTATACCAAGTTTGGTTCCATTTGGACTTAAAGTGTCAGAGGAGTTAACGTTTTCAATGTAATGAGGAAATGCTGTTAAAATGCTAAATTTTGACGTTCTAAGGGCAATAACTTTTAAAAGGAAAGGTCCTACAACGTTGACCTTCTAACATATTTTGTAGATCTTGATGTGCTTAACAATATGCAATTTAAATTTCTCAACTATCTAGTATAGTTTTAAAGATATTGAGCTAAACAGGTGCAAAATTTGCAAAAAATCCACAAAAAGGGCAATAACTCCTACATGGGTTGTTGGATTTTCTTCAAAAATTCAGAGCTGGTAGATCTTGAGTTGTTCGGTAGTTCAAGTTCGGTAGTTTTGTTATTACCTTTATTGATTACTTTTGTCCCCGATCAAAATTTTGAAATCTGTCACCGTTTTAGAGTTATTTGCAAAAAAACTGCCATTTACCCTTATGTTCTATTTTTAGCCACAGCGGCCATGTTTTACGACCAATCAAAAATCCCCACATTAGTTCTATACACCTAATGCTAATAAACAACTATACAAAGTTTGGTTCCATTTGGACTTAAAGTGTCAGAGGAGTTAACGTTCTCAATGTTATGAGGAAATGCTGTTAAAATGCCAAATTTGGACGTTCTTAGGGCAATAACTCCTAAAAGGAAAGGTCCTACAACGTTGACCCTATTACATATTTTGTAGATCTTGATGTGCTCAACAATATGCAATTTAAATTTCTCAAATATCTAGTATAGTTTTCAAGATATTGAGCTAAACAGGTGCAAAATTTGCAAAAAATCCACAAAAAAGGGCAATAACCCCTACATGGGTTGTTGGATTTTCTTCAAAATTTCAGAGTTGGTACATCTTGAGGTGCTGATTACTTTTGTGTCCAATCAAAATTTTGAAATCTGTCACCGTTTTAGAGTTATTTGCAAAAAACTGCCATTTACCTCTATGTTCTATTTTTAGCCACAGCGGCCATGTTTTATGACCAATAAAAAATCCCCACATCAGTTCTATACACCTAATGCTAATGAACAACTATACCAAGTTTGGTTCCATTTGGACTTAAAGTGTCAGAGGAGTTAACGTTTTCAATGTAATGAGGAAATGCTGTTAAAATGCTACATTTTGACGTTCTAAGGGCAATAACTCCTAAAAGGAAAGGTCCTACAACGTTGACCTTCCATACATATTTTGTAGATCTTGATGTGCTTAACAATATGCAATTTAAATTTCTCAAATATCTAGTATAGTTTTCAAGATATTGAGCTAAACAGGTGCAAAATTTGCAAAAAATCCACAAAAAGGGCAATTACTCCTACATGGGTTGTTGGATTTTCTTCAAAATTTCAGAGCTGGTAGATCTTGAGGTGCTGATTACTTTTGTCCCCAATCAAAATTTTGAAATCTGTCACCGTTTTAGAGTTATTTGCAAAAAACTGCCATTTACCCTTATGTTCTATTTTTAGCCACAGCGGCCATGTTTTACGACCAATCAAAAATCCCCACATCAGTTCTTTACACCTAATGCTAATGAACAACTATATCAAGTTTGGTTCCATTTGGACTTAAAGTGTCAGAGGAGTTAACGTTTTCAATGTAATGAGGAAATGCTGTTAAAATTCTAAATTTTGACGTTCTAAGGGCAATAACTCCTAAAAGGAAAGGTCCTACAACGTTGACCCTATTACATATTTTGTAAATCTTGATGTGCTCAACAATATGCAATTTAAATTTCTCAAATATCTAGTATAGTTTTCAAGATATTGAGCTAAACAGGTGCAAAATTTGCAAAAAATCCACAAAAAGGGCATTAACTCCTACATGGGTTGTTGGATTTTCTTCAAAATTTCAGAGTTGGTAGATCTTGACGTGCTGATTACTTTTGTTCCCAATCAAAATTTTGAAATCTGTCACCGTTTTAGAGTTATTTGCAAAAAACTGCCATTTACCCTTATGTTTTATTTTTAGCCACAGCGGCCATGTTTTACGACCAATCAAAAATCCCCACATTAGTTCTATACACCTAATGCTAATAAACAACTATACCAAGTTTGGTTCCATTTGGACTTAAAGTGTCAGAGGAGTTAACGTTTTCAATGTAATGAGGAAATGCTGTTAAAATGCTAAATTTGGACGTTCTAAGGGCAATAACTCCTAAAAGGAAAGGTCCTACAACGTTGACCCTATTACATATTTTGTAAATCTTGATGTGCTCAACAATATGCAATTTAAATTTCTCAAATATCTAGTATAGTTTTCAAGATATTGAGCTAAACAGGTGCAAAATTTGCAAAAAATCCACAAAAAGGGCAATAACTCCTACATGGGTTGTTGGATTTTCTTCAAAATTTCAGAGCTGGTAGATCTTGAGGTGCTTATTACTTTTGTCCCCAATCAAAATTTTGAAATCTGTCACCGTTTTAGAGTTATTTGCAAAAAACTGCCATTTACCCTTATGTTCTATTTTTAGCCACAGCGGCCATGTTTTACGACCAATCAAAAATCCCCACATCAGTTCTATACACCTAATGCTAATAAACAACTATACCAAGTTTGGTTCCATTTGGACTTAAAGTGTCAGAGGAGTTAACGTTTTCAATGTAATGAGGAAATGCTGTTAAAATGCTAAATTTTGACGTTCTAAGGGCAATAACTCCTAAAAGGAAAGGTCCTACAACGTTGACCCTATTACATATTTTGTAGATCTTGATGTGCTTAACAATATGCAATTTAAATTTCTCAAATATCTAGTATAGTTTTCAAGATATTGAGCTAAACAGGTGCAAAATTTGCAAAAAATCCACAAAAAGGGCAATAACTCCTACATGGGTTGTTGGATTTTCTTCAAAATTTCAGAGCTGGTAGATCTTGAGGTGCTGATTACTTTTGTTCCCAATCAAAATTTTGAAATCTGTCACTGTTTTAGAGTTATTTGCAAAAAACTGCCATTTACCCTAATGTTTTATTTTTAGCCACAGCGGCCATGTTTTACGACCAATCAAAAATCCCCACATCAGTTTTATACACCTAATGCTAATGAACAACTATACAAAGTTTGGTTCCATTTGGACTTAAAGTGTCAGAGGAGTTAACGTTTTCAATGTAATGAGGAAATGCTGTTAAAATGCTAAATTTTGACGTTTTAAGGGCAATAACTCCTAAAAGGAAAGGTCCTACAACGTTGACCTTCAACATATTTTGTAGATCTTGACGTGCTTAACAATATGCAATTAAAATTTCTCAAATATCTAGTATAGTTTTCAAGATATTGAGCTAAACAGGTGCAAAATTTGCAAAAAAATCCACAAAAAGGGCAATAACTCCTACATGGATGTTGGATTTTCTTCAAAATTTCAGAGCTGGTAGATCTTGAGGTGCTGATTACTTTTGTTTCCAATCAAAATTTTGAAATCTGTCACCGTTTTAGAGTTATTTGCAAAAAACTGCCATTTACCCTTATGTTCTATTTTTAGCCACAGCGGCCATGTTTTACGACCAATCAAAAATCCCCAAATCAGTTCTTTACACCTAATGCTAATAAACAACTATACCAAGTTTGGTTCCATTTGGACTTAAAGTGTCAGAGGAGTTAACGTTTTCAATGTAATGAGGAAATGCTGTTAAAATGCTAAATTTTGACGTTTTAAGGGCAATAACTCCTAAAAGGAAAGGTCCTACAACGTTGACCCTGTTACATATTTTGTAGATCTTGATGTGCTCAACAATATGCAATTTAAATTTCTCAAATATCTAGTATAGTTTTCAAGATATTGAGCTAAACAGGTGCAAAATTTGCAAAAAAATCCACAAAAAGGGCAATAACTCCTACATGGGTTGTTGGATTTTCTTCAAAATTTCAGAGCTGGTAGATCTTGAGGTGCTGATTACTTTTGTTTCCATTCAAAATTTTGAAATCTGTCACCGTTTTAGAGTTATTTGCAAAAAACTGCCATTTACCCTTATGTTCTATTTTTAGCCACAGCGGCCATGTTTTACGACCAATCAAAAATCCCCACATCAGTTCTTTACACCTAATGCTAATAAACAACTATACCAAGTTTGGTTCCATTTGGACTTAAAGTGTCAGAGGAGTTAACGTTTTCAATGTAATGAGGAAATGCTGTTAAAATGCTAAATTTTGACGTTTTAAGGGCAATAACTCCTAAAAGGAAAGGTCCTACAACGTTGACCCTGTTACATATTTTGTAGATCTTGATGTGCTCAACAATATGCAATTTAAATTTCTCAAATATCTAGTATAGTTTTCAAGATATTGAGCTAAACAGGTGCAAAATTTGCAAAAAAATCCACAAAAAGGGCAATAACTCCTACATGGGTTGTTGGATTTTCTTCAAAATTTCAGAGTTGGTAGATCTTGAGGTGCTGATTACTTTGTTCCCAATCAAAATTTTGAAATCTGTCACCGTTTTAGAGTTATTTGCAAAAAACTGCCATTTACCTCTATGTTCTATTTTTAGCCACAGCGGCCATGTTTTTTGACCAATCAAATATCCCCACATCAGTTCTATACACCTAATGCTAATGAACAACTATACCAAGTTTGGTTCCATTTGGACTTAAAGTGTCAGAGGAGTTAACGTTTTCAATGTAATGAGGAAATGCTGTTAAAATGCTAAATTTTGACGTTCTAAGGGCAATAACTTTTAAAAGGAAAGGTCCTACAACGTTGACCTTCTAACATATTTTGTAGATCTTGATGTGCTTAACAATATGCAATTTAAATTTCTCAACTATCTAGTATAGTTTTCAAGATATTGAGCTAAACAGGTGCAAAATTTGCAAAAAAATCCACAAAAAGGGCAATAACTCCTACATGGGTTGTTGGATTTTCTTCAAAATTTCAGAGCTGGTAGATCTTGAGGTGCTGATTACTTTTTTTTCAATCAAAATTTTGAAATCTGTCACCGTTTTAGAGTTATTTGCAAAAAACTGCCATTTACCCTTATGTTCTATTTTTAGCCACAGCGGCCATGTTTTACGACCAATCAAAAATCCCCACATCAGTTCTTTACACCTAATGCTAATAAACAACTATACCAAGTTTGGTTCCATTTGGACTTAAAGTGTCAGAGGAGTTAACGTTTTCAATGTAATGAGGAAATGCTGTTAAAATGCTAAATTTTGACGTTTTAAGGGCAATAACTCCTAAAAGGAAAGGTCCTACAACGTTGACCCTGTTACATATTTTGTAGATCTTGATGTGCTCAACAATATGCAATTTAAATTTCTCAAATATCTAGTATAGTTTTCAAGATATTGAGCTAAACAGGTGCAAAATTTGCAAAAAAATCCACAAAAAGGGCAATAACTCCTACATGGGTTGTTGGATTTTCTTCAAAATTTCAGAGTTGGTAGATCTTGAGGTGCTGATTACTTTGTTCCCAATCAAAATTTTGAAATCGGTCACCGTTTTAGAGTTATTTGCAAAAAACTGCCATTTACCTCTATGTTCTATTTTTAGCCACAGCGGCCATGTTTTATGACCAATCAAATATCCCCACATCAGTTCTATACACCTAATGCTAATGAACAACTATACCAAGTTTGGTTCCATTTGGACTTAAAGTGTCAGAGGAGTTAACGTTTTCAATGTAATGAGGAAATGCTGTTAAAATGCTAAATTTTGACGTTTTAAGGGCAATAACTCCTAAAAGGAAAGGTCCTACAACGTTGACCCTGTTACATATTTTGTAGATCTTGATGTGCTCAACAATATGCAATTTAAATTTCTCAAATATCTAGTATAGTTTTCAAGATATTGAGCTAAACAGGTGCAAAATTTGCAAAAAAATCCACAAAAAGGGCAATAACTCCTACATGGGTTGTTGGATTTTCTTCAAAATTTCAGAGTTGGTAGATCTTGAGGTGCTGATTACTTTGTTCCCAATCAAAATTTTGAAATCTGTCACCGTTTTAGAGTTATTTGCAAAAAACTGCCATTTACCTCTATGTTCTATTTTTAGCCACAGCGGCCATGTTTTATGACCAATCAAATATCCCCACATCAGTTCTATACACCTAATGCTAATGAACAACTATACCAAGTTTGGTTCCATTTGGACTTAAAGTGTCAGAGGAGTTAACGTTTTCAATGTAATGAGGAAATGCTGTTAAAATGCTAAATTTTGACGTTCTAAGGGCAATAACTTTTAAAAGGAAAGGTCCTACAACGTTGACCTTCTAACATATTTTGTAGATCTTGATGTGCTTAACAATATGCAATTTAAATTTCTCAACTATCTAGTATAGTTTTCAAGATATTGAGCTAAACAGGTGCAAAATTTGCAAAAAAATCCACAAAAAGGGCAATAACTCCTACATGGGTTGTTGGATTTTCTTCAAAATTTCAGAGCTGGTAGATCTTGAGGTGCTGATTACTTTTTTTTCAATCAAAATTTTGAAATCTGTCACCGTTTTAGAGTTATTTGCAAAAAACTGCCATTTACCCTTATGTTCTATTTTTAGCCACAGCGGTCATGTTTTATGACCAATCAAATATCCCCACATCAGTTCTATACACCTAATGCTAATGAACAACTATACCAAGTTTGGTTCCATTTGGACTTAAAGTGTCAGAGGAGTTAACGTTTTCAATGTAATGAGGAAATGCTGTTAAAATGCTAAATTTTGACGTTCTAAGGGCAATAACTTTTAAAAGGAAAGGTCCTACAACGTTGACCTTCTAACATATTTTGTAGATCTTGATGTGCTTAACAATATGCAATTTAAATTTCTCAAATATCTAGTATAGTTTTCAAGATATTGAGCTAAACAGGTGCAAAATTTGCAAAAAATCCACAAAAAGGGCAATAACTCCTACATGGGTTGTTGGATTTTCTTCAAAATTTCAGAGTTGGTAGATCTTGAGGTGCTGATTACTTTTGTTCCCAATCAAAATTTTGAAATCTGTCACCGTTTTAGAGTTATTTGCAAAAAACTGCCATTTACCTCTATGTTCTATTTTTAGCCACAGCGGCCATGTTTTACGACCAATCAAAAATCCCCACATTAGTTCTATACACCTAATGCTAATAAACAACTAAACCAAGTTTGGTTCCATTTGGATTTAAAGTGTCAGAGGAGTTAACGTTTTCAATGTAATGAGGAAATGCTGTTAAAATGCTAAATTTTGACGTTCTAAGGGCAATAACTCCTAAAAGGAAAGGTCCTACAACGTTGACCTTCAACATTTTTTGTAGATCTTGATGTGCTTAACAATATGCGATTTAAATTTCTCAAATATCTAGTATAGTTTTCAAGATATTGAGCTAAACAGGTGCAAAATTTGCAAAAAATCAACAAAAAAGGGCAATAACTCCTACATGGGTTGTTTGATATTCTTCAAAATTTCAGAGCTGGTAGATCTTGTGGTGCTGATAACTTTTGATCCCCAATCAAAATTTTAAAATCTGTCACCGTTTTAGAGTTATTTGCAAAAAAAATGCAATTTACCCCTATGTTCTATTTTTAGCCACAGCGGCCATGTTTTACGACCAATCAAAAATCCCCACATCAGTTCTATACACCTAATGCTAATAAACAACTAAACCAAGTTTGGTTCCATTTGGACTTAAAGTGTCAGAGGAGTTAACGTTTTCAATGTAATGAGGAAATGCTGTTAAAATGCTAAATTTTGACGTTTTAAGGGCAATAACTCCTAAAAGGAAAGGTCCTACAACGTTGACCCTGTTACATATTTTGTAGATCTTGATGTGCTCAACAATATGCAATTTAAATTTCTCAAATATCTAGTATAGTTTTCAAGATATTGAGCTAAACAGGTGCAAAATTTGCAAAAAAATCCACAAAAAGGGCAATAACTCCTACATGGGTTGTTGGATTTTCTTCAAAATTTCAGAGTTGGTAGATCTTGAGGTGCTGATTACTTTGTTCCCAATCAAAATTTTGAAATCTGTCACCGTTTTAGAGTTATTTGCAAAAAACTGCCATTTACCTCTATGTTCTATTTTTAGCCACAGCGGCCATGTTTTATGACCAATCAAATATCCCCACATCAGTTCTATACACCTAATGCTAATGAACAACTATACCAAGTTTGGTTCCATTTGGACTTAAAGTGTCAGAGGAGTTAACGTTTTCAATGTAATGAGGAAATGCTGTTAAAATGCTAAATTTTGACGTTCTAAGGGCAATAACTTTTAAAAGGAAAGGTCCTGCAACGTTGACCTTCTAACATATTTTGTAGATCTTGATGTGCTTAACAATATGCAATTTAAATTTCTCAACTATCTAGTATAGTTTTCAAGATATTGAGCTAAACAGGTGCAAAATTTGCAAAAAAATCCACAAAAAGGGCAATAACTCCTACATGGGTTGTTGGATTTTCTTCAAAATTTCAGAGCTGGTAGATCTTGAGGTGCTGATTACTTTTTTTTCAATCAAAATTTTGAAATCTGTCACCGTTTTAGAGTTATTTGCAAAAAACTGCCATTTACCCTTATGTTCTATTTTTAGCCACAGCGGCCATGTTTTATGACCAATCAAATATCCCCACATCAGTTCTATACACCTAATGCTAATGAACAACTATACCAAGTTTGGTTCCATTTGGACTTAAAGTGTCAGAGGAGTTAACGTTTTCAATGTAATGAGGAAATGCTGTTAAAATGCTAAATTTTGACGTTCTAAGGGCAATAACTTTTAAAAGGAAAGGTCCTACAACGTTGACCTTCTAACATATTTTGTAGATCTTGATGTGCTTAACAATATGCAATTTAAATTTCTAAACTATCTAGTATAGTTTTCAAGATATTGAGCTAAACAGGTGCAAAATTTGCAAAAAATCCACAAAAAGGGCAATAACTCCTACATGGGTTGTTGGATTTTCTTCAAAATTTCAGAGTTGGTAGATCTTGAGGTGCTGATTACTTTTGTTTTCAATCAAAATTTTGAAATCTGTCACCGTTTTAGAGTTATTTGCAAAAAACTGCCATTTACCTCTATGTTCTATTTTTAGCCACAGCGGCCATGTTTTACGACCAATCAAAAATCCCCACATCAGTTCTATACACCTAATGCTAATAAACAACTAAACCAAGTTTGGTTCCATTTGGATTTAAAGTGTCAGAGGAGTTAACGTTTTCAATGTAATGAGGAAATGCTGTTAAAATGCTAAATTTTGACGTTCTAAGGGCAATAACTCCTACAAGGAAAGGTCCTACAACGTTGACCTTCAACATTTTTTGTAGATCTTGATGTGCTTAACAATATGCGATTTAAATTTCTCAAATATCTAGTATAGTTTTCAAGATATTGAGCTAAACAGGTGCAAAATTTGCAAAAAATCACCAAAAAAGGGCAATAACTCCTACATGGGTTGTTTGATATTCTTCAAAATTTCAGAGCTGGTAGATCTTGTGGTGCTGATAACTTTTGATCCCCAATCAAAATTTTAAAATCTGTCACCGTTTTAGAGTTATTTGCAAAAAAAATGCAATTTACCCCTATGTTCTATTTTTAGCCACAGCGGCCATGTTTTACGACCAATCAAAAATCCCCACATCAGTTCTATACACCTAATGCTAATAAACAACTAAACCAAGTTTGGTTCCATTTGGACTTAAAGTGTCAGAGGAGTTAACGTTTTCAATGTAATGAGGAAATGCTGTTAAAATGCTAAATTTTGACGTTCTAAGGGCAATAACTCCTAAAAGGAAAGGTCCTACAACGTTGACCCTTTACATATTTTGTAGATCTTGATGTGCTCAACAATATGCAATTTAAATTTCTCAAATATCTAGTATAGTTTTCAAGATATTGAGCTAAACAGGTGCAAAATTTGCAAAAAATCCACAAAAAGGGCAATAACTCCTACATGGAATGTTGGATTGTCTTCAAAATTTCAGAGTTGGTAGATCTTGAGGTGCTGATTACTTTTGTTCCCAATCAAAATTTTGAAATCTGTCACCGTTTTAGAGTTATTTGCAAAAAACTGCCATTTACCTCTATGTTCTATTTTTAGCCACAGCGGCCATGTTTTATGACCAATCAAATATCCCCACATCAGTTCTATACACCTAATGCTAATGAACAACTATACCAAGTTTGGTTCCATTTGGACTTAAAGTGTCAGAGGAGTTAACGTTTTCAATGTAATGAGGAAATGCTGTTAAAATGCTAAATTTTGACGTTCTAGGGGCAATAACTTTTAAAAGGAAAGGTCCTACAACGTTGACCTTCTAACATATTTTGTAGATCTTGGTGTGCTTAACAATATGCAATTTAAATTTCTCAAATATCTAGTATAGTTTTCAAGATATTGAGCTAAACAGGTGCAAAATTTGCAAAAAATCCACAAAAAGGGCAATAACTCCTACATGGGTTGTTGGATTTTCTTCAAAATTTCAGAGTTGGTAGATCTTGAGGTGCTGATTACTTTTGTTCCCAATCAAAATTTTGAAATCTGTCACCGTTTTAGAGTTATTTGCAAAAAACTGCCATTTACCCTTATGTTCTATTTTTAGCCACAGCTGCCATGTTTTATGACCAATCAAAAATCCCCACATCAGTTCTATACACCTAATGCTAATGAACAACTATACCAAGTTTGGTTCCATTTGGACTTAAAGTGTCAGAGGAGTTAACGTTCTCAATGTAATGAGGAAATGCTGTTAAAATGCTAAATTTTGACGTTCTAAGGGCAATAACTTTTAAAAGGAAAGGTCCTACAACGTTGACCTTCTAACATATTTTGTAGATCTTGATGTGCTTAACAATATGCAATTTAAATTTCTCAACTATCTAGTATAGTTTTCAAGATATTGAGCTAAACAGGTGCAAAATTTGCAAAAAAATCCACAAAAAGGGCAATAACTCCTACATGGGTTGTTGGATTTTCTTCAAAATTTCAGAGCTGGTAGATCTTGAGATGCTGATTACTTTTTTTTCAATCAAAATTTTGAAATCTGTCACCGTTTTAGAGTTATTTGCAAAAAACTGCCATTTACCCTTATGTTCTATTTTTAGCCACAGCGGCCATGTTTTATGACCAATCAAATATCCCCACATCAGTTCTATACACCTAATGCTAATGAACAACTATACCAAGTTTGGTTCCATTTGGACTTAAAGTGTCAGAGGAGTTAACGTTTTCAATGTAATGAGGAAATGCTGTTAAAATGCTAAATTTTGACGTTCTAAGGGCAATAACTTTTAAAAGGAAAGGTCCTACAACGTTGACCTTCTAACATATTTTGTAGATCTTGATGTGCTTAACAATATGCAATTTAAATTTCTAAACTATCTAGTATAGTTTTCAAGATATTGAGCTAAACAGGTGCAAAATTTGCAAAAAATCCACAAAAAGGGCAATAACTCCTACATGGGTTGTTGGATTTTCTTCAAAATTTCAGAGTTGGTAGATCTTGAGGTGCTGATTACTTTTGTTTTCAATCAAAATTTTGAAATCTGTCACCGTTTTAGAGTTATTTGCAAAAAACTGCCATTTACCTCTATGTTCTATTTTTAGCCACAGCGGCCATGTTTTACGACCAATCAAAAATCCCCACATCAGTTCTATACACCTAATGCTAATAAACAACTAAACCAAGTTTGGTTCCATTTGGATTTAAAGTGTCAGAGGAGTTAACGTTTTCAATGTAATGAGGAAATGCTGTTAAAATGCTAAATTTTGACGTTCTAAGGGCAATAACTCCTACAAGGAAAGGTCCTACAACGTTGACCTTCAACATTTTTTGTAGATCTTGATGTGCTTAACAATATGCGATTTAAAT
The DNA here is from genome assembly GCA_963971305.1 of Arcuatula senhousia. Lineage (NCBI taxonomy): Eukaryota > Metazoa > Mollusca > Bivalvia > Mytilida > Mytilidae > Arcuatula > Arcuatula senhousia. Next base: position 11,792,764 of record OZ020309.1, on the reverse strand, counting down.
TTCTCAAATATCTAGTATAGTTTTCAAGATATTGAGCTAAACAGGTGCAAAATTTGCAAAAAATCCACAAAAAGGGCAATAACTCCTACATGGAATGTTGGATTGTCTTCAAAATTTCAGAGTTGGTAGATCTTGAGGTGCTGATTACTTTTGTTCCCAATCAAAATTTTGAAATCTGTCACCGTTTTAGAGTTATTTGCAAAAAACTGCCATTTACCTCTATGTTCTATTTTTAGCCACAGCGGCCATGTTTTATGACCAATCAAATATCCCCACATCAGTTCTATACACCTAATGCTAATGAACAACTATACCAAGTTTGGTTCCATTTGGACTTAAAGTGTCAGAGGAGTTAACGTTTTCAATGTAATGAGGAAATGCTGTTAAAATGCTAAATTTTGACGTTCTAGGGGCAATAACTTTTAAAAGGAAAGGTCCTACAACGTTGACCTTCTAACATATTTTGTAGATCTTGATGTGCTTAACAATATGCAATTTAAATTTCTCAAATATCTAGTATAGTTTTCAAGATATTGAGCTAAACAGGTGCAAAATTTGCAAAAAATCCACAAAAAGGGCAATAACTCCTACATGGGTTGTTGGATTTTCTTCAAAATTTCAGAGTTGGTAGATCTTGAGGTGCTGATTACTTTTGTTCCCAATCAAAATTTTGAAATCTGTCACCGTTTTAGAGTTATTTGCAAAAAACTGCCATTTACCCTTATGTTCTATTTTTAGCCACAGCTGCCATGTTTTATGACCAATCAAAAATCCCCACATCAGTTCTATACACCTAATGCTAATGAACAACTATACCAAGTTTGGTTCCATTTGGACTTAAAGTGTCAGAGGAGTTAACGTTCTCAATGTAATGAGGAAATGCTGTTAAAATGCTAAATTTTGACGTTCTAAGGGCAATAACTTTTAAAAGGAAAGGTCCTACAACGTTGACCTTCTAACATATTTTGTAGATCTTGATGTGCTTAACAATATGCAATTTAAATTTCTCAACTATCTAGTATAGTTTTCAAGATATTGAGCTAAACAGGTGCAAAATTTGCAAAAAAATCCACAAAAAGGGCAATAACTCCTACATGGGTTGTTGGATTTTCTTCAAAATTTCAGAGCTGGTAGATCTTGAGGTGCTGATTACTTTTTTTTCAATCAAAATTTTGAAATCTGTCACCGTTTTAGAGTTATTTGCAAAAAACTGCCATTTACCCTTATGTTCTATTTTTAGCCACAGCGGCCATGTTTTATGACCAATCAAATATCCCTACATCAGTTCTATACACCTAATGCTAATGAACAACTATACCAAGTTTGGTTCCATTTGGACTTAAAGTGTCAGAGGAGTTAACGTTTTCAATGTAATGAGGAAATGCTGTTAAAATGCTAAATTTTGACGTTCTAAGGGCAATAACTTTTAAAAGGAAAGGTCCTACAACGTTGACCTTCTAACATATTTTGTAGATCTTGATGTGCTTAACAATATGCAATTTAAATTTCTAAACTATCTAGTATAGTTTTCAAGATATTGAGCTAAACAGGTGCAAAATTTGCAAAAAATCCACAAAAAGGGCAATAACTCCTACATGGGTTGTTGGATTTTCTTCAAAATTTCAGAGTTGGTAGATCTTGAGGTGCTGATTACTTTTGATCCCAATCAAAATTTTGAAATCTGTCACCGTTTTAGAGTTATTTGCAAAAAACTGCCATTTACCTCTATGTTCTATTTTTAGCCACAGCGGCCATGTTTTACGACCAATCAAAAATCCCCACATCAGTTCTATACACCTAATGCTAATAAACAACTAAACCAAGTTTGGTTCCATTTGGATTTAAAGTGTCAGAGGAGTTAACGTTTTCAATGTAATGAGGAAATGCTGTTAAAATGCTAAATTTTGACGTTCTAAGGGCAATAACTCCTACAAGGAAAGGTCCTACAACGTTGACCTTCAACATATTTTGTAGATCTTGATGTGCTCAACAATATGCAATTTAAATTTCTCAAATATCTAGTATAGTTTTCAAGATATTGAGCTAAACAGGTGCAAAATTTGCAAAAAATCCACAAAAAGGGCAATAACTCCTACATGGAATGTTGGATTGTCTTCAAAATTTCAGAGTTGGTAGATCTTGAGGTGCTGATTACTTTTGTTCCCAATCAAAATTTTGAAATCTGTCACCGTTTTAGAGTTATTTGCAAAAAACTGCCATTTACCTCTATGTTCTATTTTTAGCCACAGCGGCCATGTTTTATGACCAATCAAATATCCCCACATCAGTTCTATACACCTAATGCTAATGAACAACTATACCAAGTTTGGTTCCATTTGGACTTAAAGTGTCAGAGGAGTTAACGTTTTCAATGTAATGAGGAAATGCTGTTAAAATGCTAAATTTTGACGTTCTAGGGGCAATAACTTTTAAAAGGAAAGGTCCTACAACGTTGACCTTCTAACATATTTTGTAGATCTTGATGTGCTTAACAATATGCAATTTAAATTTCTCAAATATCTAGTATAGTTTTCAAGATATTGAGCTAAACAGGTGCAAAATTTGCAAAAAATCCACAAAAAGGGCAATAACTCCTACATGGGTTGTTGGATTTTCTTCAAAATTTCAGAGTTGGTAGATCTTGAGGTGCTGATTACTTTTGTTCCCAATCAAAATTTTGAAATCTGTCACCGTTTTAGAGTTATTTGCAAAAAACTGCCATTTACCCTTATGTTCTATTTTTAGCCACAGCTGCCATGTTTTATGACCAATCAAAAATCCCCACATCAGTTCTATACACCTAATGCTAATGAACAACTATACCAAGTTTGGTTCCATTTGGACTTAAAGTGTCAGAGGAGTTAACGTTCTCAATGTAATGAGGAAATGCTGTTAAAATGCTAAATTTTGACGTTCTAAGGGCAATAACTTTTAAAAGGAAAGGTCCTACAACGTTGACCTTCTAACATATTTTGTAGATCTTGATGTGCTTAACAATATGCAATTTAAATTTCTCAACTATCTAGTATAGTTTTCAAGATATTGAGCTAAACAGGTGCAAAATTTGCAAAAAAATCCACAAAAAGGGCAATAACTCCTACATGGGTTGTTGGATTTTCTTCAAAATTTCAGAGCTGGTAGATCTTGAGGTGCTGATTACTTTTTTTTCAATCAAAATTTTGAAATCTGTCACCGTTTTAGAGTTATTTGCAAAAAACTGCCATTTACCCTTATGTTCTATTTTTAGCCACAGCGGCCATGTTTTATGACCAATCAAATATCCCTACATCAGTTCTATACACCTAATGCTAATGAACAACTATACCAAGTTTGGTTCCATTTGGACTTAAAGTGTCAGAGGAGTTAACGTTTTCAATGTAATGAGGAAATGCTGTTAAAATGCTAAATTTTGACGTTCTAAGGGCAATAACTTTTAAAAGGAAAGGTCCTACAACGTTGACCTTCTAACATATTTTGTAGATCTTGATGTGCTTAACAATATGCAATTTAAATTTCTAAACTATCTAGTATAGTTTTCAAGATATTGAGCTAAACAGGTGCAAAATTTGCAAAAAATCCACAAAAAGGGCAATAACTCCTACATGGGTTGTTGGATTTTCTTCAAAATTTCAGAGTTGGTAGATCTTGAGGTGCTGATTACTTTTGTTTTCAATCAAAATTTTGAAATCTGTCACCGTTTTAGAGTTATTTGCAAAAAACTGCCATTTACCTCTATGTTCTATTTTTAGCCACAGCGGCCATGTTTTACGACCAATCAAAAATCCCCACATCAGTTCTATACACCTAATGCTAATAAACAACTAAACCAAGTTTGGTTCCATTTGGATTTAAAGTGTCAGAGGAGTTAACGTTTTCAATGTAATGAGGAAATGCTGTTAAAATGCTAAATTTTGACGTTCTAAGGGCAATAACTCCTACAAGGAAAGGTCCTACAACGTTGACCTTCAACATTTTTTGTAGATCTTGATGTGCTTAACAATATGCGATTTAAATTTCTCAAATATCTAGTATAGTTTTCAAGATATTGAGCTAAACAGGTGCAAAATTTGCAAAAAATCAACAAAAAAGGGCAATAACTCCTACATGGGTTGTTTGATATTCTTCAAAATTTCAGAGCTGGTAGATCTTGTGGTGCTGATAACTTTTGATCCCCAATCAAAATTTTAAAATCTGTCACCGTTTTAGAGTTATTTGCAAAAAAAATGCAATTTACCCCTATGTTCTATTTTTAGCCACAGCGGCCATGTTTTACGACCAATCAAAAATCCCCACATCAGTTCTATACACCTAATGCTAATAAACAACTAAACCAAGTTTGGTTCCATTTGGACTTAAAGTGTCAGAGGAGTTAACGTTTTCAATGTAATGAGGAAATGCTGTTAAAATGCTAAATTTTGACGTTCTAAGGGCAATAACTCCTAAAAGGAAAGGTCCTACAACGTTGACCCTTTACATATTTTGTAGATCTTGATGTGCTCAACAATATGCAATTTAAATTTCTCAAATATCTAGTATAGTTTTCAAGATATTGAGCTAAACAGGTGCAAAATTTGCAAAAAATCCACAAAAAGGGCAATAACTCCTACATGGAATGTTGGATTGTCTTCAAAATTTCAGAGTTGGTAGATCTTGAGGTGCTGATTACTTTTGTTCCCAATCAAAATTTTGAAATCTGTCACCGTTTTAGAGTTATTTGCAAAAAACTGCCATTTACCTCTATGTTCTATTTTTAGCCACAGCGGCCATGTTTTATGACCAATCAAATATCCCCACATCAGTTCTATACACCTAATGCTAATGAACAACTATACCAAGTTTGGTTCCATTTGGACTTAAAGTGTCAGAGGAGTTAACGTTTTCAATGTAATGAGGAAATGCTGTTAAAATGCTAAATTTTGACGTTCTAGGGGCAATAACTTTTAAAAGGAAAGGTCCTACAACGTTGACCTTCTAACATATTTTGTAGATCTTGATGTGCTTAACAATATGCAATTTAAATTTCTCAAATATCTAGTATAGTTTTCAAGATATTGAGCTAAACAGGTGCAAAATTTGCAAAAAATCCACAAAAAGGGCAATAACTCCTACATGGGTTGTTGGATTTTCTTCAAAATTTCAGAGTTGGTAGATCTTGAGGTGCTGATTACTTTTGTTCCCAATCAAAATTTTGAAATCTGTCACCGTTTTAGAGTTATTTGCAAAAAACTGCCATTTACCCTTATGTTCTATTTTTAGCCACAGCTGCCATGTTTTATGACCAATCAAAAATCCCCACATCAGTTCTATACACCTAATGCTAATGAACAACTATACCAAGTTTGGTTCCATTTGGACTTAAAGTGTCAGAGGAGTTAACGTTCTCAATGTAATGAGGAAATGCTGTTAAAATGCTAAATTTTGACGTTCTAAGGGCAATAACTCCTAAAAGGAAAGGTCCTACAACGTTGACCTTCTAACATATTTTGTAGATCTTGATGTGCTTAACAATATGCGATTTAAATTTCTCACATATCTAGTATAGTTTTCAAGATATTGAGCTAAACAGGTGCAAAATTTGCAAAAAATCCACAAAAAGGGCAATAACTCCTACATGGGTTGTTGGATTTTCTTCAAAATTTCAGAGCTGGTAGATCTTGAGGTGCTTATTACTTTTGTCCCCAATCAAAATTTTGAAATCTGTCACCGTTATTTGCAAATAAAAAGCTTCGCCGAGCGCAGCATGATACGACTGCAACATGTTGAACCCTGTACGTTTTAAGCCTAATATGGATAGTCTATTGTTCTGGACACATGCAGCCCATGGTGGACTGACAAAGGTTTTTGACACATGCTTCTCTGATGGACTTTCAACCCAGGGGCTAAAAATATAAATTTTGAATGTTGTATTCTATTCTTTAAAAGAATAATGTTTGGGAAAAAAATTAAAAATCGAACCAGAATTTTTTAAAAATTATGATTACAGCCCCAAAAATTTATTCTTAAATTTAGAATCGCTACCTGACAAGAATAAATTTGCAAAAAAAATTTTCAAAATCGGACCACAAATAAAAAAGCCCCATTTGGCCCCTAATTACGTAATAGGGGGAAAAAGGGGGGTCGCAAAAATTAATTCTTAATTTTGTATTCGCTATTTGACAAGAACAAACATGCAAAAAAAATTTTCAAAATCGGACCAGAAATAAAAAAGTTTCAATTTCGGCCCCATTTGGCCCTTAATTACGTAATAAGGGGAAAAAGGGGGGGTCGCAAAAATTTATTCTTAATTTTGAATCCGCTATTTGACAAGAACAAACATGCAAAAAAAAAATTTCAAAATCAGACCAGAAATAAAAAAGTTTCAATTTCGGCCCCTTATTACGTAACAGGTGAAAAAGGGGTGGGGGTCGCAAAAATAAATTCTCAAATTTGGATTCGCTACTTGACAAAAATAAAGTTGCAAAAAAAAATTTCAAAATCGGACCACAAATAAAAAAGTTTCGATTTTGGCCCCATTTGGCCCCTAATTACGTAATAGGGGGAAAAAGGGGGGTCGCAAAAATTAATTCTTAATTTTGTATCCGCTATTTGACAAGAACAAACATGTAAAAAAAATTTTCAAAATCAGACCACAAATAAAAAAGTTTTTATTTTGGCCCCTTTTGGCCCCTAATTACACAACGGAGAAAAAGGGGGGCGCAAAAATTCATCAGGTTCATTCTTTTCTTGTAAGAAACATTCTTGACAAATTCACAGCAATAGGCCAACTAGGACCAAAGTTATGGTGGAAACAAGTAAAATATTTGAATTTTTTTCCCCTTTTGGGCCCCTTATTTCGAAACAAAAAAAGGGGGGACCCCCAAAATCAATCCCATTCATCCTTGTATGGTAAGGAACATCACTGTCAAATTTCATAGCAATTGGATAATTAGAACTAAAGTTATTGTGGAAACAAACAAAAAAGTAGTATTTTTGGCCCTTTTTTGGCCCCTAATTTCTAAACGAAAAATGGGGGGACCCCCAAAATCAATCCCATGCATCCTTTTATGGTAAGGAACATCATTGTAAAGTTTCATAGCAATCGGATAACTGGAACTAAAGTTATTGTGGAAACACTAAAAAGTTAACAGACAACGACAACGACGACGACGAGAGCATCATACCATAATACGTCCGCAAATTTTTTGCGGTCGTATAAAAACTGCCATTTACCCTTATGTTCTATTTTTAGCCACAGCGGCCATGTTTTACGACCAATCAAAAATCCCCACATCAGTTCTATACACCTAATGCTAATAAACAACTATACCAAGTTTGGTTCCATTTGGACTTAAAGTGTCAGAGGAGTTAACGTTTTCAATGTAATGAGGAAATGCTGTTAAAATGCTAAATTTTGACGTTCTAAGGGCAATAACTCCTAAAAGGAAAAGTCCTACAACGTTGACCCTATTACATATTTTGTAGATCTTGATGTGCTTAACAATATGCAATTTAAATTTCTCAAATATCTAGTATAGTTTTCAAGATATTGAGCTAAACAGGTGCAAAATTTGCAAAAAATCCACAAAAAGGGCAATAACTCCTACATGGGTCATTGGATTTTCTTCAAAATTTCAGGGTAGGTAGATCTTGAGGTGCTGATAACTTTTACCCTATGCCAGAATTTTGATATCTGTAGCCGTTTTTGAGTTATTTGCAAACAAGAGGCTCCCAGGAGCCTGAATCGCTCACCTGACATATGTGCCTGAAGTAAAGGTTATAAGGCAAAATCTATTTAACGTTGAAAGGGTCATAAGATTAATAAGGGGGTCATCTGACAATATGGTGGATCTAAAGGTGCTGATCACTTTTGTTCTCAATCAAAATCTAAAAATCTGTCACCCTTTTTGAGTTATTTGCAAAAAAATGCAGTTTAACCTAATGTTCTATTTTTAGCCACAGCGGCCATGTTTTACAACCAATCAAAAATCCCAACAACAGTTCTATACACCTAATAATAATAAACAATAATACCAAGTTTGGTTCTATTTGGACTTAAAGTGTCAGAGGAGTTAACATTTTCAATATATGGAAATGCAGTTAAAATGCTCAATTTTGACATTCCAAGGGCAATAACTCCTCAAAGGAAAGGTCCTACAACGTTGACCCTGTTACAAATTTTGTAGATCTTGATGAGCTAAACAAAATGCAATTTAAATTTCTCAAATATCTTGTGTAGTTTTCAAGATATTGAGCTAAACAGGTGCAAAATTTGCAAAAAATCCACAAAAAGGGCAATAACTCCTACATGGGTCGGTGGATTTTCTTCAAAATTTCAGGGTAGGTAGATCTTGAGGTGCTGATCACTTTTACCCTATGTCAGAATTTTGATATCTGTAGCCGTTTTTGAGTTATTTGCAAACCAGAGGCTCCCAGGAGCCTGAATCGCTCACCTGACATATGTGCCTGAAGTAAAGGTTATAAGGCAAAATCTATTTAACGTTGAAAGGGTCATAAGATTAATAAGGGGGTCATCTGACAATATGGTGGATCTAAAGGTGCTGATCACTTTTGTTCTCAATCAAAATCTAAAAATCTGTCACCCTTTTTGAGTTATTTGCAAAAAAATGCAGTTTAACCTAATGTTCTATTTTTAGCCACAGCGGCCATGTTTTACAACCAATCAAAAATCCCAACAACAGTTCTATACACCTAATAATAATAAACAATAATACCAAGTTTGGTTCTATTTGGACTTAAAGTGTCAGAGGAGTTAACATTTTCAATATATGGAAATGCAGTTAAAATGCTCAATTTTGACATTCCAAGGGCAATAACTCCTCAAAGGAAAGGTCCTACAACGTTGACCCTGTTACAAATTTTGTAGATCTTGATGAGCTAAACAAAATGCAATTTAAATTTCTCAAATATCTTGTGTAGTTTTCAAGATATTGAGCTAAACAGGTGCAAAATTTGCAAAAAATCCACAAAAAGGGCAATAACTCCTACATGGGTCGGTGGATTTTCTTCAAAATTTCAGGGTAGGTAGATCTTGAGGTGCTGATCACTTTTACCCTATGTCAGAATTTTGATATCTGTAGCCGTTTTTGAGTTATTTGCAAACCAGAGGCTCCCAGGAGCCTGAATCGCTCACCTGACATATGTGCCTGAAGTAAAGGTTATAAGGCAAAATCTATTTAACGTTGAAAGGGTCATAAGATTAATAAGGGGGTCATCTGACAATATGGTGGATCTAAAGGTGCTGATCACTTTTGTTCTCAATCAAAATCTAAAAATCTGTCACCCTTTTTGAGTTATTTGCAAAAAAATGCAGTTTAATCTAATGTTCTATTTTTAACCACAGCGGCCATGTTTTACAACCAATCAAAAATCCCAACAACAGTTCTATACACCTAATAATAATAAACAATAATACCAAGTTTGGTTCTATTTGGACTTAAAGTGTCAGAGGAGTTAACATTTTCAATATATGGAAATGCAGTTAAAATGCTCAATTTTGACATTCCAAGGGCAATAACTCCTCAAAGGAAATGTCCTACAACGTTGACCCTGTTACAAATTTTGTAGATCTTGATGAGCTAAACAAAATGCAATTTAAATTTCTCAAATATCTTGTGTAGTTTTCAAGATATTGAGCTAAACAGGTGCAAAATTTGCAAAAAAATCCACAAAAAGGGCAATAACTCCTACATGGGTCGGTGGATTTTCTTCAAAATTTCAGGGTAGGTAGATCTTGAGGTGCTGATCACTTTTACCCTATGTCAGAATTTTGATATCTGTAGCCGTTTTTGAGTTATTTGCAAACCAGAGGCTCCCAGGAGCCTGAATCGCTCACCTGACATATGTGCCTGAAGTAAAGGTTATAAGGCAAAATCTATTTAACGTTGAAAGGGTCATAAGATTAATAAGGGGGTCATCTGACAATATGGTGGATCTAAAGGTGCTGATCACTTTTGTTCTCAATCAAAATCTAAAAATCTGTCACCCTTTTTGAGTTATTTGCAAAAAAATGCAGTTTAATCTAATGTTCTATTTTTAACCACAGCGGCCATGTTTTACAACCAATCAAAAATCCCAACAACAGTTCTATACACCTAATAATAATAAACAATAATACCAAGTTTGGTTCTATTTGGACTTAAAGTGTCAGAGGAGTTAACATTTTCAATATATGGAAATGCAGTTAAAATGCTCAATTTTGACATTCCAAGGGCAATAACTCCTCAAAGGAAAGGTCCTACAACGTTGACCCTGTTACAAATTTTGTAGATCTTGATGAGCTAAACAAAATGCAATTTAAATTTCTCAAATATCTTGTGTAGTTTTCAAGATATTGAGCTAAACAGGTGCAAAATTTGCAAAAAAATCCACAAAAAGGGCAATAACTCCTACATGGGTTGTTGGATTTTCTTCAAAATTTCAGAGCTGGTAGATCTTGAGGTGCTGATCACTTTTGTTCCCAATCAAAATTTTGAAATCTGTCACCGTTTTCGAGTTATTTGCAAAAAACTGCCATTTACCCCTATGTTCTATTTTTAGCCACAGCAGCCATGTTTTACGACCAATCAAAAATCCCCACATCAGTTCTATACACCTAATGCTAATAAACAACCATACCAAGTTTGGTTCCATTTGGACTTAAAGTGTCAGAGGAGTTAACGTTTTCAATGAAATGAGGAAATGCTGTTAAAATGCTAAATTTTGACGTTCTAAGGGCAATAACTCCTAAAAGGAAAGGTCCTACAACGTTGACCCTGTTACATATTTTGTAGATCTTGATGTGCTTAACAATATGCAATTTAAATTTCTTAAATACCTAGTATAGTTTTCAAGATATTGAGCTAAACAGGTGCAAAATTTGCAAAAAATCCACAAAAAGGGCAATAACTCCTACATGGGTCGGTGGATTTTCTTCAAAATTTCAGGGTAGGTAGATCTTGAGGTGCTGATCACTTATACCCAATGCCAGAATTTTGATATCTGTAGCCGTTTTTGAGTTATTTGCAAAAAACTGCATTTTACCCCTATGTTCTATTTTTAGCCATGGCGGCCATGTTTTACGACGAATCAAAAATCCCCACATCAGTTCTAAGCACCGAATGCTAATGAACAACCATACCAAGTTTGGTTGCAATTGGACTTATGGTGTCAGAGGAGTTAACGTTTTAAAAAGTTTACGGACGACGGACGACGGACGACGGACGACGGACAGACGACGGACGCCAAGTGATGACAATAGCTCACATGACCCTTCGGGTCAGGTGAGCTAAAAACTGCATTTTACCCCTATGTTCTATTTTTAGCCATGGCGGCCATGTTTTACGACGAATCAAAAATCCTCACATCAGTTCTAAGCACGGAATGCTAATGAACAACCATAACGTTTTAAAAAGTTTACGGAAGACGGACGACGGACAGACGACAGACGCCAAGTGATGACAATAGCTCACATGACCCTTCGGGTCAGGTGAGCTAAAAAGGGCGACAGATTTTTAGATTTTAATTGAGAACAAAAGTGATCAGCACCTTAAGATCCACCATATTGTCAGATGACCCCCTTATTAATCTTATGACCCTTTCAGTGTCAAATAGATTTTGCCTAATAACCTTTACTTCAGGCACATATGTCAGGTGAGCGATTCAGGCTCCTGGGAGCCTCTTGTCTTTATCTACAATAGTTTTCATTCTGTAGGCCAAAAACATGCAAAAACGCTATTTTTCGTCTTTAAGGGGCTGTAACCCCTATAAGGGGTCATCTGACAACTTCGACCCTATGGAGACTTTTGTAGAGCTAAATGAGCTGAACATTTATGCAAGCAACAGCTTATCTCTATCTACAATTGTTTTCATTCTATAGGCCAAAAACATGCAAAAATGCTATTTTTTCTCCTTTAAGGGGCCGTAACCCCTATAAGGGGTCATCTGACAACTTCGACTCAATGGAGACTTTAGTAGAGCTTTTGATGCTGAAGCAGTAGGGTGGCATCAGATTTCATCTATCTCTTATACTTTTTGATTTACAAGCCAAAAACAGTAGTCTGACCCCCTGGTCTATTTTTAGTAACGGCAGCCATGTTGTTTGGATGGCGGTCACCATTTGTGCAATCTTGGTAGAGGACATCCAATAGATGAAGTGTGCAAAGTTTCAAAGCAATCCCTTCAGTCGTTTCGGAGGAGAAGATTATCAAAGAAAAGTTAACGACGACGACGGACGACGACAGACGACGAGGGCGACGGACAACGACGGACACCAAGTGATGGCAATAGCTCACATGGACCTTCGGTCCAAGTGAGCTAAAAACTGTGAAAATGGTCAACTTTGACAATTAAGGGGAATTAACTCCTATAAGGAGTCGTCCCACAACTTTGACTCAATGGAGAGTTTGGTGGAGCTTTTGATGCTGAAGAAGGAAGGTTGCTTCAGATTTTCTCTATCTCTTATACCTTTTGAGCTATAAGCTAAAAACTATGGTCTGACCCCCTGTTCTATTTTGAGTAATGACGGCCATGTTGGTTGGTTGACGTTCACAAATTTCACAAACTTGGTAGAGGACATCCTAAAGATCAATTGTACAAAGTTTCAAAGCAATCCCATCGGTGGTTTCAGAGAAGAAAAGTTAACGGACGGACGACGGACGGACGCTTAACAATGACAATAGCTCACATGACCCTTCGGGCCAGGTGAGCTAAAAAAAACCCCAAAACACTAATAGTCTGTTACAATTTCAAAAATCTCTATTATATATTTCAAACTCCTACATGGGTAATCTGATCTAGGCAGGTAGATTTTGAGTTGCTGATCAATACAGAAGGATGACAAACACTGATGGCAAAGCTCACATTCACATTGGTCCAGCCATGCATTTAAGCTAAGAAGAGACTCCTTGAAGCCTTTATTGCACACCTGATTTCAATCACCCATAAAATGAAGATGATTACTTGCATATTTTTGGGCATCTGATTGGGGAAAACTTCTATTTTACAGTTTCAATCTACAATGCACCCCCTAAAACCCAAAATAATTTGACACCTTATAAGAGGTCACCTGACATCTTCAACCTAATAATTACTTTTGAAGGGCTCAATGAGCTATAGATTTAAGTAAGCAGCAGCTTTTCTTTTTCTGTAAAAGATTTCATTCTTTAGTCTATAATCATGAAATATGCTATTTTTCACCTTTAAAGGGCCATTACCCTTATGAGGCATCATCTGACGACTTTTACCTAAATAGATATCTAGTAGAGCTTTTGATGCCACAGAAGGAGGACTGGATCTTGTTTTCTCTATCTTCAACACTTTTTGATTTATAAACCAAAATCTGTAGTCTGGCCCAAGTTCTACTTTTAGCTTTTACCCCCATATTCACCATTTGTTCCATCTTGTCCACAATAATGGTTTCCCCTCATTTCCCTTAAAATTTTAATTCAAAGGACCGTTACACAAACAATATTTTGAGAATCAAAACTTCCAGCTCAAAAATCAAAATTTCTAGGTTACAGAGCTACACATGGTGTACTAGCTACATACCAGGTTTCATTACATTTAGTTAAGTATTTTCAAAGGAGCTGGAAGAAAACAATGATTACCAAGGATTTTTCTGGAAAATTCTTAGTTCAAAGGGACTTACACAAAATTTTGAGGACAAAAATTTCCCAGTAACATGCAAATCTATGTCCAGATGTTTTTTTTTTAGGATTGAATTGTATGCTTCAAATTTCTAATCTACACAATATGTCATGTTAAATGTGATTGCCTGTGCCCAGTACTGTTTTTCCCCAAACTGTGCATCTGATATTGATTACCGACAGATAAATTTAATGCAATTAATGGTATTGCTAAGCTTTAAACAGGAAAGTACAAATGTATATTACTTTTATGAGCATTTCACAACAAACCTTTAAAAAATCATAATTTAAATGTGTTTGTGTTAATTTCTATTTCATATTTCTTGCTGGAAATTTAGAACAAAAACTTAAATATTTGATTGATTGTCACTTAAAAGCAACTAAAACAAGAGGCTCCCAGGAGCCTGAATCGCTCACCTGGTCTTGATGTCAACCCTATGAAGAACTTTGTAGAGCTGAAAAAGCTGAACATTTAAGCAAGCAACAGCTTTTCTGTTTCAGCAATAGTTTTCATTCTGTAGGCCAAAAACATGCAAAATGTTATTTTTATGGACCGTCTGAACACTTTGACTCTATAGAGACTTTTATTTAGAGCTTAATGAACTGAACATTTTAGCAAGCAACCACTATAAGGGGTCATCTGACAACTTCGACGTTATGAAGACTTTTGTAGAGCTACATGAGCTGAACATTTCAGCAAGCAACAGCTTTTCTCTATCTGAAATAGTTTTCATTCTATAGGCCAAAAACACTATTTTTCACCTTTATGGGGCCGTAACCCCTATAAGGGGTCATCAGACAACTTTGACTTTATGAAGACTTTGTAGAGCTGAATGAGCTGAACTTTTAAGCAAGCAACAGCTTTTTATGGCCCGACAATGTATGTAGATCAGACATATAGTTTTACCCTTGTCCGTCCGTCTGTACATCCGTCCGTAACTTTGGTTACGTTCTTGGTTAAAGTCCATTACTCGGATACTAGATGTTGGGGGTCAATGATATTTCACCACCAGATGGGTCTTGGGTAGGGCTACACCATCCACTAGAAATTAGGTCTCTGTGACCTATATTATATGCATGAACGACTTTGGTTAAGTTCTTGGTTAAGGTCCATAACTTGGATACTAGATGTTGGGGGTTAATGATATTTCACTACTAGATGTGTCTTAGGTAAGGTGACACCACCCACTAGAAATAAGGTAACTGTGACCTATATTTTACACATGAATGATTTTCGTTAAGTTCTTGGTTAAGGGCCATATCTAAGATACTAGATGTTGATGGTCAATGGTATTTCACCACTAGATGTGTCTTGGGTAACATGACACCACCCAATAAAAATTAGGTCACTGTGATCTATATTTCATGCATGAACGACTTCGGTTAAGGTCCATAACTTGGATACTAGATGTTGGGGGTCAATGATATTTCACCACTAGATGTGTCTTGGGTAAGGTGACACCATCCACTAGAAATGAGGTCACTGTGACTTATATTTTACGCATGAATGACTTTGGTTAAGTTCTTGGTTAAGGTCCATATCTTGAATGCTACATGTACATGTTAGGGGTCAATAATATTTCACTACTCGATGAGTCTTGGTAACATGGCACCACCCACCAGAAATAAGGTCACAGCGACCTTTATTTTACACATGAATACTTTTGATCAATTTCTTGGTAAAGTGTCATATCCCAGGTAATACACATTGAAGGTCAATGATATTTCAATGATATTTCAAGAACGGGAGGGCCATCCTGTGGCTCATAGACACATTTTCTAGTTTTTATCTGCTATGGTTGCTGAGTTATAAGCCATTTAAAGTGATTTTACCATATGTTCTATTTTTAGTAACAGCGGCCATGTTTTTTATCGAATCATTTTAAAATGAGGATCATGTTGCTTTAGAGAAGATTTTTGAAATTGTTAATGGACGCATAGTGATGGCATAAGCTCACATGGCCTTTGGCCAGGTGAGCTAAAAATTACCATGGATTTAACCATGATTAAAACACTTCATAAAAATCCTTTGTCTTTCCTATTTATGTGACAATATTATTTGTTATGATTTTCAACGATTTGTAATTTGATTTGAATTCATTTGGTAATCAATATAAGACAAGTGTGGCCACTTAAAGTATGTCTCGCCTGCTGGCACCATCACTAAAATCAAAGACCTAAGCTTTCATTTCTTGATATAAACACTAAAAGTGTCTGTATACCCAACATCAGATGCCTAGCTATTATACTTTTCTAGCAATTCATCGTCCACAAAGTCTTACAAAAAAGTTTTTGGCCTGAAAAAAAGATCTAAGTTCACAGAGTCACTGGAGCGTGAAAATCGGGTCAGGGTCATGCAGCATGGTGACAGTTGTGTAGACCAGAACCTGAACTGTCTGTATATCAAATATCAGATGCCTAGCTATTACAATTTACCAGCAATTCATCGTCCACAAAGGTCTTACAAAAAAGTTCTCGACCTGAAAAAAGACTTAAGTTCACAGAGTCACTGGAGTGTGAAAATGGGGTCAGGGTTACACAGAATGGTGACAGTTGCGTAGACCATAACCTGAACTGTCTGTATACCAAATATCAGATGCCTAGCTATTATACTTTTCCAGCAATTCATTGTCCACAAAAGTCTTACAAAAAAGTGTACGCCGCTGCCGCTGGAAAGTAATAACTATGTCTCGCCTTCCACAACTATTCGTCGTAGACGAGACAAAAACCATGTGATGAACAATTTGGGAAAATAACAGTACCCTGGACAGGGAATCACATTTCATAGAGTACTAATAAGACATAGTGTGATCGAGGGCCAATTTTCAAAACAATAAACTGTGAACACTGGTCACATTGATAAGGTTGCTGGCTGTTTTCTTTTGTGGATTTTGAATTGCCATTGATATATGTAGGTTGTATTGTGTACATTCATTCAACATCTCATTACCTTTATGACAATACAATAAACGTAGTATATTTTACAGACAAGCAAGTTGTTTCAAGATAAAATGTCACTTTAATACATCAGAATATACATTTCACATGGCTAACATGACTTTCATACCCTTAACATTTTATAAAATTATTCATAAATTATACATGAAAAGATCTTGACAAAACAAGTTGGAGACAAACTCCCCCTTTTCTACATCTTAGCTAGCCAAGGATTAGGAACCATATGAGAGATAGTGGATCATAACCATTGGCTAGAGAAGATGCCTTTTCTATTGTTTGTTCCATAGCAGGATGAAATCATTTATTTTATAGGTACTAATTCATAGATTGCTGAAAAAATGCACATATGTGGGTTCTTTAATTTATGATTCTTAAGTTTGCAGTATGAAAAACAATGTTAAATTACCTTTTTGTGGGGAAAAAAATTTCACAGATCAGTCTCACCCACCAAAACCATGAAATTTTATACTCAACAAAAAATTATGGAACCACAGTAGTACTTAAACATATATATATATATGAAAATATAAGAAATTCTGTAACGCAAATGATACATGTAACAAGACAAACAAACGACTAGTCGGCTAATGATAAATATCCCCTCCCCCAGTTTTGATAAAAACAAACAAGAAAGGGAAGGGGCGACCTTTGTCAATTTTAAAAATATTTATTGACATTTGCACATATTTTTGTATGTTGAGCTAGTTTCTCAATATATAAACATTGGTATAATCATAGACCTGTATGTTAGAACATCATTTAGAGGTCTATATTATTATATGCCCCCAAACAGCCACTATTACAAGGAACATACAAAATGAAACGAAATATTTGTAAAGTTCTATTTTATACAAATTCATTTTGAAAAGTAATGGATGGTCAAAGTTATGAATCAATAGTATTAGTAATAGCCAAAGGCTATTCTAAAACCATTTAACATGAAGGGGGGGGGGTGTTTTTTTTCCTAAATATTTTGAATATGATTTTTTATGATTTTTTTTCTCCATAGGTTAAAACAAATATTCTTCAGTAGGATTTCTACTATAAACAATACTGGCAATAATGAAGGAACAAGTTTTTTCTATATGCCTTTAAAAAAAGTGACAAAGAACCAAGTGACCCTCCTTTAAGTTAAATAGTCATTTCTCATTAAAAATACATAGGTGTACATATATTTACTAATGTAAAATTCAAATTTCTATGTACAATATGTGAAAAAAACTATCAATTCAGTAGAACTCCTTTTCCATTTTTTCCATGAACTGTTCTGTCTATCAATTTATCGTTTCTCATGTGAATGTAGACCCCATTCCTTTTACCATCCGTGAATCTTGCTTTTCCTATTTTGGGTCCTCGTTTTATCATCTGGTAAACTTTTTACCAACTTGTTTGTAAATTTTACTTTTCTGAAACTGTTTATTCTTGTTGTAATTATAGCTTCCTCCTTGGCCTGGAGCACCTCTTCTTCCTGTCTTCTGTCCACTTTTGCTTCCATGTACATCTAATGTTTGGTTAAGGAGAATTTTGTTTTCCTTTTAATGATAGAAACAATTATATAAGCCAATGTGTATCTATAACAAGAGTTGACACTAAAGTATGTCTCGCCTGTCGGCACCATCACAGAACTCATTGAAGGTCTAGCTGGGCCTTCAGAAAAGTTAAGGTCAAGGTCATGTGACAAATGACAGAATTCCATTTAACCATCGCAAAAATGTCTGAAGTGTGTTCTAGATACCATAGTTATTTAGAAACAATGAAACAAGAGGCTCCCATGAGCCTGAATCGCTCACCTGGTCTTGATGTCAACCCTATGAAGACTTTGTATAGCTAAATGAGCTGAATGTTTAAGCATGAAAAAGCTTTTCTCTATCTACAATAGTTTTCATTCTAAATGAAAGAACCTTAGTGAGCATACCCCACGCGTGCCACTAATGGACTATCTTTGTTATCCTTGAGGAATTAGTATCAAGCTACAGGAATCAATAATATTGAATGATTGTAAAAGTGAATGTGCAAGTATTTGAATATCATAACAAAGTTATGTCAAATTTCTTAGTCCAAAGGGCCATAACTATGACAAAAATTTGGGGATAAAAAATTCCTTGTAATATGCACAACTAAATATCGTGTACTTCTTGCATACTAAGTTTCATTAAATTCTGTTAAGTTGTTTAAGAGGGGTTGCCATCACAAACTGTAATAATGATTTTCTGCAAATTTCTAAGTTCAAGGGTCCATAACTCCCACAAAAATTTGCGAATCAAAAATTTCAGGTAAAATGCACAACTACATATGGTGTACTTCTAGCATACCAAGTTTCGTTAAATTCTGTTCAGTAGTTTAAGAGGAGTTGCGATTACAAACTGTAATCATGATTTTCTGCAAATTTCTAAGTCCAAAGGGCCATAACTCCTACAAAAAATTGTGAATCAAAAATTCCCGGTGATATGCATAACTACATATGGTGTTCTTCTTGTATACCTAGTTTTGTTAAATTCTGTTCAGTAGTTTTAGAGGAGTTGCAATTACAAACTGTAATCATGATTTTCTGCAAATTTCTAAGTCCAAAGGGCCATAACTCCCACAAAAATTTGCGAATCAAAAATTCCCGGTAAAATGCACAACTACATATAGTGCTCTTCTTGCATACCAAGTTTCGTTAAATTCTGTTCAGTAGTTTAAGAGGAGTTGTGATTACAAACTGTAATCATGATTTTCTGCAAATTTCTAAGTCCAAAGGGCCATAACTCCCACAAAAATATGCGAATCAAAAATTCCCGGTAAGATGCACAACTACATATGGTGTTCTTCTTGCATACCAAGTTTCATTAAATTCTGTTTAGTAGTTTAAGAGGAGTTGCAATTACAAACTTTGATCACAGACGGACCAGTCAAAAACATTATACCCTTCGCAACTTCGTTGCGTGGGGTATAATAATAAAAAAACACTATTATTCAACTTTAAAGGGGCTGTAACCCTTAAAAGGGGTTATCAGACAACTTCAACACTATGGAGACTTTTGTAGAGCTAAACGAGCTGAACATTTAAGCAAGCAACAGCTTTTCTCTATCTGCAATATTTTTCATTCTTAAAGCAAAAAACACTATTTTTGCCTTTAAGGGGCTGTAATCCCTATAAGGGGTCATCTGACAACTTTGACCTTATGAAGACTTTGTAGAGCTAAATGAGCTGAACATTTAAGCAAGCAACAGCTTTTCTCTATCTGCAATAGTTTTCATTCTGTAGGCCACAAACACTATTTTTTTGCCTTTAAGGGGCTTTAACCCCTATAAAGGGTCATATGACAACTTCCACCCCATGAAAACTTTTGTAGAGCTAAATGAGCTGAACATTTTAGCAAGCAACAGCTTTTCTCTATCTGCAATAGTTTTCATTCTATAGGCCAAAAACACTATTTTTCGCCTTTAAGGGGCTGTTACCCCTATAAGGGGTCATCTGACAACTTTGACCCTATGGAGACTTTTGTAGAGCTGAATGAGCTGAACATTTAATCAAGCAACAGCTTTTCTCTATCAACAATAGTTTTCATTCTATAGGCCAAAAACATGCAAAAACTCTATTTTTCGCCTTTAAGGGGCTGTAACCCCTATCAGAGATCATCTGACAACTTTGACCCTATGGAGACTTTGGTAGAGCTAAATGAGCTGAACATTTAAGCAGGCAACAGCTTTTCACTATTTGCAATAGTTCTCATTCTATCGACCAAAAACACTATTTTTCGCCTTTAAGGGGCTGTAACCCATATAAGGGGTCATCTGACAACTTTAACCCTATGGAGACTTTTGCAGAGCTCAATGAGCTGAACATTTAAGCAAGCAACAGCTTTTCTCTATCTACAATAGTTTTCATTCTATAGGCCAAAAACATGCAAAAACGCTATTTTTCACCTTTAAGGGGCTGTAACCCCTATAAGGGATCATCTGACAACTCCAACCAAATGGAGACTTTTGTAGAACTTTTGATGCTGAAGCAGTACGGTGGCATCAGATTTCATCTATCTCTTATACTTTTTGAATTACAAGCCAAAAACAGTAGTCTGACCCCCCTGGTCTATTTTTAGTAACGTTGGCCATGTTTTTTGATGGATCAAAAATTGACACACAACTTTGGTGCAGGACACCCTAAGGATCATTCATGCCAAGTTTCATTAAATTCTGTTCAGTAGTTTCAGAGGAGAAGATTTTTGAAAAATTGTTAACAGACGACGACGACAGACGACGACGACGGATGCCAAGTGATGGTAAAAGCTCACATGGACCTTCGGTCCAGGTGAGTTAAAAACCAACGTTCACTAAGTCATTCAACCATGAAAATGGGGTCAAGGTCAATTTACATGGTGATGTCAGTTGTGTATACCATAATCCCCAAATATCAGATGCCTAGCTATAATATACTTTTCACTTAACTCATTTTCCACCTAAAAATCAAGTTCACAAAGTCATTGGACCATGAAACTGGGGTCAGGGTCACACAACATGGTGTCAGTTGTGTAGACCAAAACCCCAAATGTCTGTATACCAAATATCAGATGTCTAGCTATTATACTTTTAACTTAATTTATTTTCCACAAAAGTTTAAATTGTCCCAAAAATCATCTAAGTCCACAGAGTCACTGAACCATGAAAATGGGGTCAGGGTCAAACGGCATGGTGCCAGTTGCATAGACCATAACCCCAACTGTCTGTATACCAGATGTCAGATGCCTAGCTATTATACTTTTCTTGTAATTGATTTTCCACAAAAGTCTTACAAAGGGGTTTGTTGGCCTGAAAAAACATCTAAGTCCACAGAGTCGCTGAACCATGAAATTGGGGTCAGAGTCAAACGGCTTGGTGCCAGTTGCGTAGACCATAATCCCAACTGTGTGCATATCAAATATCAGATGCCTAGCTATTATACTTTTCTTGTTATTCATTTTCCACAAAAGTCTTACAAAGGGGTCTTTTGGCCTGAAAAAACATCTAAGTTCACAGAATCGCTGAACCATGAAATTGGGGTCAGGGTCAAACGGCATGGTGCCAGTTGCGTAGACCATAACCCCAACTGTGTGTATACCAAGTGCCTAGCTATTATACTTTTCTTGTAATTCATTTTCCACAAAAGTCTTACAAAAAAGTTTACGCCGTCGCCGTCGTCGCCGAGACAAAAATAACCAAATATATGTTATTGAGATGTGGAATAAGTGTACGCGACACAACAAACATAAACAAACAGCAATTCAAAAAATCACAACGGAAAACAGCAAGCAGTCTTCAACATGCCCATAGGTCACTGCTTACCGTCTTGCATTGGCCCAAGACTTATAATACAATACAAAAGTATCAAAACCAATCCCTAAATCATCAACAAAAGACTCAATTCTTGACATAAAACAGTTAACATAGAATGACAAGGACAAACAAAGGCTTTGGCAAAGTTTCCTGGCTTAGGACAGGCACATATAAAATGTGGCGGGGTTAAACTAGTTTTTTGGATCCAACCTTCCCCCTATTGATAAGCTTGCACAAAGCTACATATAAAAAACACACTGTAAAACTCAATCGACAAAAGTTCAATTCAACAAGAGAGAAGCTAAGACAAAATACTGTACGAAAACAACAAGACTAGGAGGAACTCTCTTGAGAACACTCGAAGTTACTGACAACTAGCTAAGAAACATTTATCGATTGATGTAAAAGAATCAAATACATCAGTTCTAAATCCGACACCCCACGTCAAAACAATGAATGATTAAGAGTTGTATCACCATACAGAACTGACATACTTGATCGCTGTGGTGCTTATAAATAATACAGTGGATACAAAGTGAAAATTTAAGGTTTTAAAGTTACTATCAAGCTATCAATATTTCTGCCAAAACATACCAAATGCAAAGATTTTACTAAAACATTGAATTCGTATCCTTTTTTCAAAAGATTTTTAAGCCAGTTTTTAATTTCCATAAGGTTGTTTTTGAATTTTTGTGCTTTATAAACTACATTGCTATAAAAGTCAGGATGAGATATTCCTTTAACAATCAGAAATCTACGTGTACAATCAAATTTTTCGATGAGATGTCCATATTTATGTGCAAATTTTGTAAAAGATTTGACTAATTTGTGGTAACGGTAACCTTGTTTTAGCAATTTTTCTGTAATAAAACGGTTTTTATCATTAAAATCAGACACATCACTGCAAATGCGAGCATACCTGACTAATTGTGAAATGTATACCCCGTAAGCTGGAGCTAATGGTACGTCTCCTTCAAGAAACGGAAAATTAACTAAGTCAGAAAACAGAGACCAAATGAGCAACAGACCTGAATAAAGGGACAGTATGCTAATTCTGCATACTAAATATATAGAAGCTGTGATTAGCAGTTGCTACGAAAACTGTTACAATATTTTTTACAAGAAATGTAAAATGTAAAATTTCATATCTGCGCCCCCTATAGTTTTCTAATCTAAAAATCAAAGGCACTTGTCTCTATTAATTAGAGGTAACTATCCATGCCTACCCTCTGATATTAGAGGTAGGCCTGGACAGTGACCTCAAATTAAAAGAGACAAGTGCCTGTCCTGAAAATATCAGTTATCAAAACTCTGTGATTTTCTAGACAAAATTAACAATTTCTAGGAAAATGTAATCTGCCTACATCAACATACTATTTATAACTATACAAAATTTCAGGCATTTTATGTTTTTGAATTTTAGTGTTGTAATTGTTGACAGACATTACAAACAGACAAAGTTAAAGCTTAGGGCTCTTGCATTTAAAATATCACAATTATAAAGGATACTCAAATCAACAAACGGAGGAACTTTAAAACCGAACGACAGGGCCACTTTCTTCAGGTCTAAGGCCTCCACATTATAGATGTTTTTCAGACTGTGCGAAGCGTAGGCCCTGATATAGGACTTGTAAGCTTCCTGTGCAGATTTGTGTAGAAAGTAATTCTTCTCTATAAGCTTCTCCAACTGAAAGAAAAGAATACTCAGATATGTCAAATGTGCAATTTTCTATGGGGTGATATTTTTTAAGTGATTTTTATGGTAATCTTAAAAAAAAAATCGCTTTGTGATAAATTCCCATCATTCTTATTATATGTACAAATTAGAGTTATGTGAATTTATAGCACTGGTCCAAAATTATTTTTCATGTAAGACCTTTAAAAACTTCACAAATATCCTGGAGTAAACAATAACAGTAGAAATTAAAACAACTTTTAATTTATAATTTTCTCACCTATCATTTAAGTAAACTGAATCCCTGTAACTATGTTGAGCTTGAAAAAAAACCTCAGTGGTGACTTTAATTTGACATTCTTTTTTGAAAACACCACAAAAAATCTTTCAAAGTCAAAAATGGCCGGATTTCATTAAACAGGAAGTAGGTGAGTGGCAGACGTGAAATCCCACGTTATGGAACCCGTCACTGATGCTGTATGCGTGGCTGTGATTAGTAGTTGCTGAGAAAGCTGTAATGAAAATTTCTTCCCTTCCTGTCCACCCACGGCCCGACATTCTTATTACCCAGATTTTTCAGTCCGTAAAATACGGCCAAAAATAGAGGACAACAACTGTTGTCAAAATACTTCACCCTGTATAGTCTAAGCTATTCATTACCTGTGGTTGAATATTTGAGATTTTACTCCAAGAAAATTCAAATTCATTCAGGGGTACTTTAGCCTGTTTGAGGTATCGTAGAAACCCCAGTTCCTCTGGAGTAAGACAAAGCAGGGCGTGACCAACTCCACCCTCTCCTCGAGCAGTTCGCCCAACTCTGTGGATATATTCCTGAAAATAAAGTTTCATAAAGTGTTACTTTAGATGTATTAATATAAGACCCCCCCCCAAAAAAAAACATATGTCTGTTTACAGTTACGGTTAGCCATCTACCCTAGCAAAACTGTTTTTCTAATTTTACATTGAATGCAATATTTTTGAGTTTTATTGGTGTGTAAAAGCTTGGACCTAAGCACATTTTTAATGAAGCGCAGGAGCGCTTCATGTTCAAAATGTGCCCCAAAATATTGCATTCAATGTATATAATTACATTCCGATAAAATATAAAAATGTCAAGGCAAGTCGTTGTTAAGGTGGCACATGCTAGTGAGTTTTATCGAGAAATAAAACTGCATTATTAACCAATCAAAATTGTCGTTATAAATAATAATGTAATTATTTTAACTTGTACAAAGTCAGAAAGATTTTTGTGTCTTCATCTATTCGGCATCCGTGTTTAGATTTTTTTTTTGTAAAACAGGTTTATCATTTTTTGTTCTTTTATCCCTCAATCAAAGTTAGGAAAAGAGAGGATATTTTGGTCCTTCTTACTTGCAGTTTGTGTGTGTGAAAGACTAAAATGTTGCTGTTTAAACTAAACACAGCAACCATGTTTATAGTTTGCAAAGAATATTCATTATGTGAATTTTAAAAATCAAACATGTATGACTTTTACAATACCTTTGTCTTATGTATGGTTTATATCAATTTTTCATTTACACATTTATATGTCTAATTGAACTACA
The DNA here is from genome assembly GCA_963971305.1 of Arcuatula senhousia. Taxonomy (NCBI): domain Eukaryota; kingdom Metazoa; phylum Mollusca; class Bivalvia; order Mytilida; family Mytilidae; genus Arcuatula; species Arcuatula senhousia. Next base: position 11,767,652 of record OZ020309.1, on the reverse strand, counting down.
CAGAACTCAAATAAATTTTTAAAAGGACAAATTCACCATTCATCACTTTCAATTGTTGAAACAAATAATAAAGATTTATTTTTTAAAATCTATTTGCAATAATACTGTGGACTCTTTTATTTTCATTGGTTCCAATTTTCGTGGATTGATGAAAAAGGATCAGTATGTGGATTCTTAAATTCGTGGTTCTGGAGTCTTCAGCATGCAAAATTTTCCTTTTCCCAGGGAATCCACTAAAATTGGAACCCCACAAATAGAATGGCAGTCTTCTATTGAAGACATATGTCGCCTGTGTCATAAAATATTCAGTAACAGGAAGTAGATGTCTTACGGGAATAAAATCACTTTATACCATATAGTACTATCAAAAGAAGGTAAATGCCAAAGTTCAAGAAGCTGTGACATTTAGTTGCCCAGAAAATGCAACGGAAATTTAATGACGCTGCAGGACCTCAGATGGTGTCAAAGTGACTCGTATGTCGGTTTGCAACATGTTGCAGGCAACATAATGAAACAACAGTACTCAGAATCTTCAGCCGAAGGCTAAAATTAGTCCTTCAAAATTTATCTCTGCTACATTATGTGAAAATAAAACAGAACAGAACCTCAAAGAAAACAATACATAAAGCATTCTTCAAATAAATGAAAACAATTCTACAAAGTTCTCAATAGTGTGGATGTTATGTCAGATAGACAGATAGGCAATATAAACAAAAGATCTGTTTATCAGGAAGTGTTGAATGATAGTCAGCTTTACAAGACTGAGTTAAAGATGCTTGAGAAAGGCATACTTTAAAATAAGGTATGGAAGTGTTGAATGATTGTCTGTGCTACAGGACATACCTAAAACGAGGCATGGTAGCAAAACCAATCCCAGAGGAGTTTGAGATATGTATTCATTTTAAACAGGCCAGTGGTGGATCCAGAAATTTCGAAAAGGGGGGGGCACTCTCAGGTCACACTTCAATGATTTTCTATGCATCCAACCAAATTTTTTTGCCAAAATAGGGTGCCGGGCCGCCTCCCCCTTTACACCTCTGGATCTGCCACTGCAGTATGAAAGTGTATAGAAAGAAGACACTTGAAAATCAGTTTGCTTCATTCAGGTTTTAGTTTAGATTAGTTTCACTTTTAAGCCCTTTTAACGACTATTTGATTTTTTTCTTTTTATGTGTGTATGTTTTTATGGATGCACCTGAGCCATGTAGAGCGTTCAGTTTTAATGGTGGAGGAAACAGAAATTACGCATAGGAAACAACGTAACTGACAAACCTAATCACATAGGTTTTATATAACAAATTTAAATAACATACAAACAGGATTCGAACACCAGCTGGGAGGTGATTGGCTAGCAATCAATAGTGTGGTATTTAAACCAGCACCTTAGACCACTCGGCCACCCAGGCCCTATTCTTTCTTTTTATACTTTATTTCAAAATACCAAGTGGAATAGCAGATGTCAAATAACAATGGTAAAATTTGGTAAAGCTGTTTATGTACTTTTCAAGGAGTAGCCTTTCATCAAGATATTGAGATGTGAAATATGTGTACACGACACAATTTACATAAACAATCAGCAGTCTTCAACATGACAATCAGTGACTACTTGCTGTCTTGTATCAGCCAAAGATTAAAAATAAAATACTGTGGTGGGGTATCATTTTTCATGGTTTTTCGTGGGTAGCCTTGATCCACAAAATTGGATACCCCATGAAATTTAACCTTGACCTGTATGCTGCATACTATAGAACCACAAATTTAAGAATCAACGAACTAATCAATTTTCAATAAACCACAATAATTGGTACCCACAAAAATAAATGAATCCACAGTACCAATCCCAAAATTATCAAAATTTTAAAACAATCTGAATCCATGTCCTACTTTATATCATGGCCATACCATGTTTTTCTGTATGCCCTTAAGAAAATGGACAAATTTGTAAGAACAAAGAAAAGATTATCAAGTGACTATTTGTTTCCTTGTAATGCTAAACAGGAAGTAGATAAGAGAAATACATATTTTGAAGAGACATAATTGATCATTTATCTTTTTAAAATCTTCAACATAGCATTTCAAAAGAACAAAATAACTTATGCATGTAATCTGTTGGAAATCTTTAGCCTGCACTTTTAAAATAAAACACCTACATCACTAGGTAGATCCTAAAAGCTACATCCCAAAAGTCTTCTGTATATGTGCGAAGTGAAAATCATTAACTAGTTCCCAAATTTGTCAACCCTACTTTGTGGACAAATTTAATGTCCAAATTAAATATTTTGGGTAAAAACACATGGAATTCTTCTTCTAGGATTGTGATTTCCAAAACTGATTGTTTTTCTATAAAGATCTTGTTTATTAAATCTCTATATCAAATCTGGTGAAAAAACTGTCAGTTTTAAGTAAACAAGCCAATTTATAAACAAACTAGATAATGTGTCTATGAGCCACAGGATGGCCCTCCCGTTCTTTAAATATCATTGACCCTCAATGTGTATTACCTGGGATATGGACCTTTACCAAGAAATTGATCAAAAGTGTTCATGTGTAAAATATAGGTCGCGGTGACCTTATTTCTGATGGGTGGTGCCATGTACCAAGTCTCATGGAGAAGTGAAATATTATTGACCCCTAACATGTAGTATTCAAGATATGGACCTTAACAAAGAACTTAACCAAAGTCATTCATGCATAAAATATAGATCACAGTGACTTCATTTCTAGTGGACGGTGTCACTTTACCCAAGACACATCTAGTGGTGAAATATCATTGACCCCCAACATCTAGTATCCAAGTTATGGACCTTAACCAAGAACTTAACCGAAGTCGTTCATGCATAAAATATAGATCACAGTGACCTAATTTTTATTGGGTGGTTTCATGTTATCCAAGACACATCTAGTGGTGAAATACCATTGACCATCAACATGTAGTATCTGAGATATGGACCTTTACCAAGAACTTAACCAAGGTTATTCATGCGTAAAATATAGGTCACAGTGACCTAATTTCTAGTGGGTGGTGTCACCTTACCTAAGACACATCTAGTAGTGAAATATCATTGACCCCCAACATCTAGTATCCAAGTTATGGACCTTAACCAAGAACTTAACCGAAGTCATTCATGTGTAAAATATAGGTCACAGTGACCTAATTTCTAGTGGGTGGTGTCACCTTACCTAAGACACATCTAGTAGTGAAATATCATTGACCCCCAACATCTAGTATCCAAGTTATGGACCTTAACCAAGAACTTAACCGAAGTCATTCATGCGTAAAATATAGGTCACAGTGACCTAATTTCTAGTGGGTGGTGTCACCTTACCTAAGACACATCTAGTAGTGAAATATCATTGACCCAGAACATCTAGTATCCAAGTTATGGACCTTAACCAAGAACTTAACCGAAGTCATTCATGCATAAAATATAGGTCACAGTGACCTAATTTCTAGTGGGTGTTGTAGCCCTACCCAAGACCCATCTGGTGGTGAAATATCATTGACCCCCAACATCTAGTATCAGAGTAATGGACCTTAACCAAGAACTTAACCAAAGTGTTACGGACGTACGTACGGACGTACGGATGTACGGACGGACGGACGGACAAGGGTAAAACTATATGTCCGATCCACATACGTGGTCGGGCCATAAAAAAGTGCTGATTTCAAGTAAACGATCCAATTTGTAAAGAAAAAGTGCCGATCTTAAGCAAACGATCAAATTTGTAAAAATAAACTGCATCTAAGTAAAACAAACAAGGATGAATTTCTGCTATCAAATTTGTTTGATGGTTGGTATAAATAGCAATTTAAGTTCTGACAACTAGAATAGTGGTCTTCCTTGGAAGATATTTGTCACCTGTCTCTTAAAATGGTTAAAAGGAACAAGAGGCTCCCAGGAGCCTGAATCGCTCACCTGGTCTTTATGTCAACCCTATGAAGACTTTTGTAGAGCTTAATCAGCTGAATGTTTAGGCAAGAAAAAGCTTTTCTCTATCTGCAAAGGTTTTCATTATTTAATAAGCTAAAAACACTATTTTCACCTTTAAAGGGCCATAACCCCTTTAAGGGATCATGTACCAATTTTGACCATATGAAGACTTTTGTAGAGCTTGATGAGCTGAATGTTTAAGCAAGCCATAGCTTTTCTCTTTCTGTAAAAGTTTTCACTCTATAGGCCTTCAACACTATTTTTCACCGTTTAGGGACTAACCCCTGTAAGGGGTCATCTGACAACCTCAACCTTATGAAGACTTTTGTAGAGCTTAATGAGCTGGACATTTAAGCAAGCAACAGCTTTCTCTATCTGCAATAGTATTCATTCTATAGGCCTAAAACACTATTTTTAACTTTTAAGGGGCAGCTGGACATTTAAGCAAGCAACAGCTTTCTCTATCTGCAATAGTATTCATTCAATAGGCTTAAAACACTATTTTTAACCTTTAACGGGCAGTAACCCCTATAAGGGGTCATCTGACAACTTTGACCCTATAGAGACTTTTGTAGAGCTTAATGAGCTGAACATTTAAGCAAGCAACAGCTTTTCTCTATCTGCAATAGTTTTCATTCTATAGGCCAAAAACATGAAAAACACTTTTTCAGCTTTAAGGGGCTGTAACCCCTTTATGGGATCATCTGACAACTGGAGACTTTTGTAGAACTTTAGATGCCGAAGCAGTAGGTTGGCATCAGATTTCATCAATCTATTATACTTTTTGATTTACAATCCAAATTATACAGTAGTCTGACCCCCATGGTCTATTTTAGTAATGGCAGCCAAGTTTTTTGATGGATCAAAAATGTAAACACAAGTTAAGTGCAGGACACCCTAAGGTCCATTCATAGCAAGTTTCATTAAATTACTTTAGTAGTTTTAAAGAAGATTTTTGGAAAATTGTAAACAGATGACAACGACAGACGACGGATGACAGATGAAACGGAGGCCAAGTGATGGCAATAGCTCACATGGATCTTTGGTCCAGGTCAGCTAAAAAAGAACAGTTAAGGAGACACCATGCAGTACTATAGGAAGAACAAGAGGCTTGTCGTTGCTTAGAAAAATGTGATGGAAATTTGGACACATTTTTGGATCCAAGTTGTTGTAAAAGGAAGGTTAGTGCCAAAGTTAACCACTTTGAAACATGTTGCAGGCCACATTAAAACTGGCCCGAAATGTAAACTTTCAGAGAAAATGTTCTGACAAGATGATATATGAATTTTCTGGTAATATGCAGAACTACACATGGCTTCCTTCACACATGACATACCTAGTTTCATGAAATCAGTTCAGTAGTTCAGAGATGTTGTAGGGACAAATTTTGTGATGAATGGATGGACGGACAGACATGACAAAAACAATATGTCTCCCCACCAAATAGATTGGGAGACATAAATAACCAACTATCTATAGAGGAAATGGTGATTGGTCCAACCCCTGGACCCCCCCCCCCCCTTTTCTCCTGGATCCACCACTGCATTCTATAACCTATATTTTTTATCTTCATGAAATGCGGCCAAAAATGTAACATCTGATTTAAAAAGAACCTTTATAACTTGTACCAGTGCTCTGTACTCGACAGAAGCCAGGCTTTAATTGGCATCAGGTGGAATCAAAAGATTTATTCAAAATGATCTATTTCTTGACTTTAAGTGTAAACATCTTCAGTTGAAATAGATACATTTGAAAATGTGGTTTGGCTGTAATGGGAAATTTGATTTATATATTATACATTTGTATAAGACAGATACCTAGATTTTATTAACTTGCTTTTTCAACAAAAAAATTAAAACTACAAAGAACAATGTCTCAGCCTAATCCCTAGAGACCAAAAAGACATCACTCCTAAGAACGTGCGAATCCAGCCAGGTAATTTTTACTTATCTCCGTAAAATATTTTTCATATAATCAACTGCATTTTCTCATTACAATTAGAAGCGAAACATGTGAAATAATTTTTCTTATATCTAATAGGGCTGAAGCCCATTACACAATTTAAATTTGAAAGATCCAAAACAGGTTAGGTAAAATCATCAGACTCAATTCGCCTAAATAAGAAGACAATTCTTTTCTATAAAGATGTCTTGGTTGTTTGAAACCTGTTGTATTCAGAGATATATTGAAACTATTTTTCGGAATAAATATTGAACCCATTAAAATTCATATGAAAACATTTTAACTGGATTTAATAAAGAAATAAGTCTCCCCTTCCTGAATCAAAAATAAATTTTCCGAAAATACTCATGAATCTGATTGGTATAGAGGCTTATGAAACTGCATACCAAACTTGTTCCAGTAAAAAAACACCCAAGGAAAAAAAACCTGTTCAATTTAACAAGACTGCAGAAAGCCAGTCAGTGCACAATGGACTGTATGCAGAATACAATTTTTCCTCAAAACATTTGATTTGATTTTCTGAAAATTTGGCAGCCAAGAAAAAAGGAAAATTACTTATCAATCAAGTATGGGTGATGATGAATAGATATAGAATGTTTTCTAAAACCAATAAATTGTGTCCATATTGACAATGTTATGATCAGAAACAAATTGCTATCTTAAAACTGAAGATTCATATCAGCTCAGTATCAGCAGAAACTTACATAAACTACATAGGATGACAAGATACAATTTAGAATTTACAACAGACCCTTAAAACAGTTACCTACTTATTTTGAACTGTATTTTTAGCTATGGTCATCAAGGGTCAAAAGAAGCAGAGGTATCAATAGGATATTCCAATGTCAAAAGTTCGAAAGGGCAGAGACAAAACTAGTAAACACAAACAAGAACAGGACAAAAACAGACATGTAAAACATGGAAATGCAAAATAACTGAATATCAATCAACAACACGAACTCCAGTCGAAACAAGAGTGAACTCAGGTGCTCCGGAAGAGTAGGCAGTAAACTAATCAATCATAGCAACACTCCTTAGGGTCATTTGCAAGGTCAATCTGAACAAATCAATCATATCACTCATTTAAGGGTCATCTGAAAGGTTGACTGATTTATCCAATCAAACCACTCACCTAAGGGTCATCTGGAGGGTAAAACTAAGCTATCCAATCATACAACTCACCTTAGGGTCATCTGGAGAGTCAAACTTAGTACTCACCTTGAGGTCATCTGAAAGGCCAAACTAAGTTATCCAATCACACCACTCACCTTAGGGTCATCTGGAGGGTCAAACTGAACTATCCAATCAACTTGAGGGATATCCAGTCCCCTAGCAGCAACATCAGTACAGAGTAATATTGATTCTTTAGCATTACAGAACTGGAAAAAGGCTTGTGTTCTCTTTGTTTGTTTCTGTTTGCCCTGAAAAACAAAAGTCATGGTTCTAATAAGCTTTCCAGAAAAAGCAATCTTTGTTCACATGACTACTGCATTCCATACTGTGAAAGTATTTCATTGCCACAAATTTTCATAAATTGAGAACAAACTGTTTCATGAATTTGGTGTTTAAACACATTCATTGTAGAAATAATTGTGAAATTTCTTTAAGTAACCTAAAATTCAATAAACTAAAACAGTTAAAAGGGGAATAACTCTTAAATGGTTGATCAAACAATCTCAACCCAGATAATCATGTTCTATAGATTTTTTTAAGCTGAAAAATTTGTCAATTGCTTCCTTTTTCTTTAGCATTAATGGTTTGAAGCAGCTTTGACCTTCAAATGGAGAAACAACTTCCATGAGAAGCCGTCTACAACTACAGGAAAGTTTTGTAGAGCTTTAAATGCTTCATATTGAAATTACAATCCTATTGCTTCACAGTATTGTCTAAATCTTCTTCACAACAAACTCTGTTAATTACATTGATAATTAATAAAACAAGAAGAACTATCAAATGATGTTTTCTTTTGTCTGATTTTTGGCGGTATCTCTTCTATTTGTGCTTTTTTTTACAACCTAATTACCTTCAGGTATGTGAAAACAAGGCACATTATAGGGTTATTCATTTGCTAAATTACAATTATACTCTGTGTAAAAACAGCAGCAACAAGATTGGTATTGGTGAGGTGTGGTTTGCTGTGGGGACCTCCATACAGATTTTATATACCATGGATTCATTTATGTTTTGAGGATCTATTTTCCTTGATTACATACATTTTTTGTTTGATTACTCGGAAGTCTTCGGCTTCCGAGTCTTGTCGGAGAAAAGATGAAATGGAAGAAGCGCGGCAAACTGTTACAACTCGTTGTCACGTCGCTAACTCTCGTAGAAATAAAATATAGGACCAGACGAGAAAAAGCGATTGCTTTGTAAGGTCGTAAGCGGCAAACATGGCGACGGCAGCCTGATTTTAACAATCTATCTGAGACTGATACCAAAAAATATCGACATAACACCTATAGAAACTGAATTCAAACCAGACGATCTCGGTTTGTATGCATCCCCAGGAGTCTCGACAGAGGGAAATAGTGATTTTGTTATTGAAAAACTCGCTCCCAATGATCTCGTATGGTTCTGTGATGTACCAAGGCTTGCGGAAGTAAAAGTTGACGTGACAAGTAAGTCTTGCATTTATGTTATTTTAAAGAGTTTTGTTTAATTTACGATTACATACAAGATTCAAGATTCAAGATTTTATTTGACCAATCAGGGGCCCTCAAAGGGGCAATGACATTACAACATAAATTGATTTTGACAATAAATGACATACATTAACATCTTGTACATTGTACATGTATATTGATTGTATCACCATGTCTATTGTATTGTATGTGTAATCTATCAACATGATCAATTATGTTCTTTTCTTCAATCAATTATGTTCTTTTCCTCTACATGTACAACAAATAATAGATATGTTACTACAGGTCAATGCTGAACTCTGTGTACATGTATTTATGGTGGTGCCTAAAATGTGTAACCCGTACCCGTACCATTTTTGGCTCATTTACCCGTACCCGTACCCGCACCAGTTTGCAAATTTGACTCCTAAGGAGCGAAAACGCAATGAAACTTTCTGAAATTGCACATGAAGGTTTCTGATAAGTTTTTCAATGACCTGGAATCATTTGTTTTTCAAATCGTTATTCTAATTTCCCAAAATCAATGATGTTGGAAAATTATGGTGCCTAAAATGTGTAACCGGAAGTTTACACCATGACGAATGTGCCAAAGAAGTGATAACTTTGAACTCCTCAAAAATTAAACTTTTTCATCGTAAATTGGATTCGTTTTAATTCTTAAATATTATATATAATGTTTATAACGATTGTATTGTAAATTGACTCTTAAATGAATATGTTTTTTACTTATTTTGTACGCTCCAAAATTATCAAAACTTTGGCCCGGATTTTCACCGGGTACGGGTTATTTGTAAACATTGGATAAAATCGCGATAGGTCCCTCGGTATAAAGCGAAATTGTGAAATAGATAGTTATTGTTTTTGAATAAATCGTTCATTCACTTACTGCTGATATATTATTGTAACTTTTAATTCATGTTTAAAACAAATATGTTTCTCATTTGATTAGAAAAGGCCCTGTATGTCATCGGGTACGGGTAAATTTTCAATGTCGGTATCGAGTAAAAACATGAAATACATCAAAATATGAATGTTAATTTTAAAGTTTCGAGATATGAAATCATTCAATGTCATACTTAAAAGGCGTACATCAAATATTACAATGATTGACTTTGTTTTCGCTACAGTCGAAGCGAATATGTGAAATTTTGAACAATCTGGGTGCGGGTACGGGTACGGGTTACACATTTTAGGCACCACCTGTATTTATTATAGAATGTATAACACTGCCACCTGTTTAGTAAAGATATATTAGAGTCTAATATGAATCTAATTTATTTTAAATCAAAAATTGCTCACACAAGGTTATGTTGCTGCTCGGTTGTTGTCTTCACTCAAGAGTGCAGACATATCGAAAAATTTTAAAAGCGGACATTCAGTCTGGTGAATCTGAAAATTGTGTCTGACCCAAGCATTTTTTTGTCTGCAATTTACTAATATACTCCGTTCTCATTATATCATGGGTTCTGTGTTATCGTGGTATTTACTTTCATTTCAAAACCAAATATTCAACTGTGACGTCACTGTTTCTACGTAGCTACGTACCATGATATAACGAGATACCAGGATAGTTCATACAAAATTACGGTCTGATCAGCCAGTAATTATGTCAGACACACCAAATCTTGCAGGACTGAACAGATTTTTGCAGGACAGGTCCTGAGGTTCTGTATAGCTGTCATCATGTACAATATTTCGATTTGTTTGCCCTCATAGAATAAAAAGCTACGCCGAGCGCAGCATGATACGACCGATACAAGTTGAACCCTGTACGCTGGAGGCCCAATATGGATAGTCTATTGCTTTGGTCACATGAAGCCCATGGTGGACTTACAAAGCTTTTTGACAACAGTGTGTGACGTTAACGGATAGCCCGATGCCGGTGTCTATTAGAAATCTGATCGGTCTAGTTAATTTCGGTAGTTACTGGTCCAATCGGTCTTGTGAATTGAAAGTAATAAATACATGTATATATTATTCAGTATTCTTGCATTTATCTTTCATTTATTATCCAATAAAGATCTGTTTTTCTCTGTTTTTATATCAGCGTCTCCTTGAAATTGGCCATTTTCAATAAATATATAATCTTAAAACGGATTCCGTGACGTCAGGGGGAAATCCCGCATTTGGATGTAGAGAGTTAACGCTCTACACTACCAACATGCGCAAAACCTTCCGAATGGAATGGTTTCCTCTTGCATATGCGCATTGGTCAGTAAATAAAGGTCAAGGTATTCTTTAATTATTTGTGTATGCAAGTAATTCCCTCCTCTATCAGGAGCACCCTCATTGAATGAGGTAAAGAGGGAAAAAAATGGAGAAATTCAGATAAATAAATCACAGTTTTTAGGCATTTTAAACACGGTACGTTTATATGGATGATTTTAAACGTGTACGAGGGTAACAAGATACTTGATTATATTAATTTGTTACTCGCTCTTCAGAATTTTCTTGAAATAACAGATAATTTTTGTCATCGGAAAAGAGATTCTCAACTTTCAAATGATTTTTTTCTTTGGGAGACACATACAATGGAAAGATGCCAAATAAAAAATGAACGAAAATCTGCCATTTTGAACATCCTCAATGGTGTTTTTTTGTTATTGTTCATCAACCAAGAAAATAAATAAAGATGAATGACTGACATGGCCAATGTATTATGCAATTGCATGAAAAATGCAATATATTTTAAAAGTATCAATATGTATTGAAAAATAAAACAGAATATATCTTTACTTGTCTTCTATCATATTTCTCAAAATAAAAGAAGGCACTCTGAGATTTACCCATTAAAAATCTGGAAAAAAATATTAGTTAGACCAAGCTCATTTCTTTTGTCATGTCATTGTGTTGTTTACTGGTGCAGTGCTTGGTATGGTACTTTTAGTCTAAAAAAAAAAAATTGGTCTGCTTGAATCTGATTCGGTCTGGTAGAATTAGAAATTTGCTAGCCCAAATGTCTAGTGGCTGAAAAAAGTTTTTGGCACAGACTGCATACATCCTGTGGTGGACTTTCAAATGCATTTTGACACATATACATGTATATTGACATCAACATCTCATACAAAAAGCCTTATTTATATACATTTATCAATTTACATTTTTTGCCCTTTGACCCCTAATTTAAAAAAAAAACTGTAAGAAATATTGTTAATCAGATTGCAAAAAAGGGCAGGGATTTTCATAAGGTATCCAATGAAAAAATATTTTGAAATCGGACCAATTATAAAAAAGTTATTTTTATGGGCATGGCCTACTCTTTGGCACATCCCTGTTCACCATTTTATGGAAAGCTACCCCCCCCCCCCCCCTCCTGAAGACCTTTTAGATTTTTAATGACAATGTACATGTGTATATGACTTAAAGAAATTAAAGCAATATCTGACAATATTTTCTGACCTACTAAATAGTTAGGTATTCATTACTTAAAACAATTAAACAAATATTAACAATGATTAATGTGATGATCAGATCCTGTATATCTTCAAAGAACAGCATGGCCAATTTGGTCACATGTCACCTTATACATGTATTTGTTTTGATTTTACATTTTCTGGGTTTCATGTTAATAGCATGAACCTTCTGGTTGATAGGAAACTGTGTTTAGAAATTGTAATAACTTGGAAGCAATGGAAATTTATCATCAAATATCTTTGATCTTACAAAAAAAGCAAAGAAACTTCAGTTTTCCTTGTATTCTAAATTTGCAGCCCTTAAATGTTGCAATATTATAACTTGAAATATTGGGACAAAAATGTTTTATTTCATCTTATTTACATTTTATACTTATGTCTTACATATATATATATGTCTTTTGGGGATTACATTGCATTGTTAATTCATGAGCTTTATCCAATAAACTGATTGATTGATTGATAATATTATAGTGGAATTGCTGCAACTTTAGGACATATGAAATTGCTAGACTATTATTGATCATTATTGTTGATAAAAAATACATTATTGTAAGCTGATGTTTATTTTTATAACATTATTTATTTGCAAAATATCAATTTAAATGTGGATTTATATGTGAATTGTGTCCTACATTGTATGTTTAATATGTGTGTATATTAGCAAGTTAAGTATAAATGTTTTTTTTCTTTCAGACAAAGAGCCATATAAAGCTAAAAGTTGATAAAAGTCATCAGCATCTGCAATTTCAAGATATGGATAAATGCTGACTGTGCATATATAATTCTCACTGAAACTGGATATATCTAGCATCAAAATGGTGTTTACCTTTACAGAGAGCTTTATTCTTCTAACTAAGGAGTCCAAAAGTCTATAGAAATTATGAAAATTTGTTTTGAGCAGCTACAAAATATATAAACATCCTAGGATGATGTGAAAAAGATTGAGTAAAAATCATGAATTAATATGTTGTGTAAAAGAATGAGTTCAGTGGTGAATTTAATATCAAGTGAAATATTAAAAAATAAATGTGATATAAGAACTTTTTTTGTTTGTTACTCTATATATTTTCTATTGATGATGGATCCACACAACATCATATCTTCATAAACATCAAGGCAAATACAGAGCAGAACAATACATTAATGAAGAAAGCTTTGTCTAGACCCATATTGGACATACAAGTATAATAGTTGACTAGACACACAAAGAAAAAGAAAACACATGCAAGTGTCAATGCAACATACCATGCGTAACAGCTCAAGTGCAAGAAAGAATAAAATCACATAGTTCCAATTTATTTGCCAAATGAAGTCTATAAAAAAATGATAAAAGACTAACAAAAGTTGAAAGCTGTAAATGCTCCATAAGTTTTTTTTTTATTTCATGTATTTAATAAGATTTTGTGGCATGCATATTTACTCAATTCACTCTAACAAAGTATTTTATAAATTATCCTTTCAATTCATCATAGTACAAGCATCTTATTCCTCAGCTGTTTACAATAGATATACATGTATATTACAAGTTATCCAATGTAAATAGATTGACTGACAAATATCATAAGCAATGATTATACTATTTGACATGTTAAAGATTGTCTACATGTATTTCAATATATGTTATAAGTTTCAATTATGAATGTAACCTTGTCAATGAAATGACATTTGACCAATTAAGATTATTTAGAGGCAGTTTATGCCCCTATCATTTAAAAAAATCACTAGTAATTGTTTATTAAAAACAAAACATTGGGTTAAATAATATTTACATATAAGTCCAATAGGGTTATTTTTATCATTGTACCCATTTTCTTTGTACATATAACATGTTGGTGACATTTTTGATGCATTTTAGTGAATCAATATGTAATATTGATATGATGATTGCTATGTAATGTTATAAAGATTACTTTAACTAATTATTGAACAATAATAAACAATGCTACCATTGAAATGGTATTAATGTCTAAAAATATTGTCCAAAATACCAAGTATGTGTTCAATAGAAAATGCATATTTTCAAACATAATTGCTGCTATAAGAATATTATGTCTGTAAAAATGTTAGTTATTCTACAAAAGTAATAATTAAAGATAACTTGTTTTGTTATATCAATCTATTTCCCACACAAAAAAGTTGCAGAGCTTTATGTCTCTGGTCCATCAATCAGTCCTACACATCACTTTGTTATAATAAAAATGATAAAGTTCCAGACAATAAATATTGCTCCGCTGACGCACCAAGACTCATCAGAGGCGCTCTACCAAAAAAATTGAAAATGCCAAACATAATATAATTATGATGAGCATAAAACAATAAAACCAAAAATACCAAACAGGGGAAGAAAATTATTACTTAATTTATCTAACAATGTCTGGGGTAAGAAGAATCTAGGGGTTTAGACAATATTGAAAATTAAACATATAATTTAAAGCTATAAATGAAACTCCACTTATACTACTGAACACAAACAAAACATGGTTTGCAAGAACTACACCATATATAGATATGCATGTTACCAAAAAATCTAGAAAAGCAAAGTTTTGTGGGACTGTTGACCCAATATTTATGTTGAAAACCCTGATAAAAGTTCATGAACAAGTAAACGGATATTTCTAAAAAGTACATCATATGTTGTGCTTTCTACCAGGATTCCATCTGCAAATTATAGTGTGAATAATCACCCATTAAACTGAAATCCTGATATACATGTACAAATGGTGATAAGGCTGTCCCCATCTGTTAGTCAAGTTAGTCAACACAACCCTTAAACATCTGAACAAAATTTAACGAAACTTGGTATGCAAGAAGTTCATCATATGAAATCGTGCATAAATTACCATGTATTCATTAGCCACAAATTTGGGACACAATTAAATTTACCAAAATACCAAGAACAACAAAACAGAATTCCATAGAACTTGGAATTGAAGAAGTATAACACTTATAGTTGTATCTGTTGCAACAAATCATTGATTTACCAGAGTACATAATTATAAAGCTAATTTTTTACTCCAATACCATAATATGAACTGCACACAAGGGTTATATCATAAATATACAGCCTTGTCCAAATACACAAAACAGGAAATGCTTTTCAAAATTAAGTATAAAAAAAGATATAGATTAAATGTGCAACATAAGACAAAGCCCCACAAAACAGGAACTGTTTTATCAAACACCAGATTAACGAAATCTCCATCCTTGAAATCAGCATTCAATAGAAACTAAAATGTGTCGCATTTATTTGCAACAGAATACCCAGCAGAAATAAACAAATTTATGCAACTCAAAGATATGCTACAAGAAATCCTTAAAATATTTTCAAGATATGAAATATGGTACGCTGCCTAGTTGAGTCATTTAAATAAAAAATGGTGGGTTAAACCATGTTATATGGTGACAAACATTCTTCATCCATTGGATATAAAGTTCCATTATAAAAGAAAACATTCTGACTTCCGAGTTGTCAGTACCAACGGTACTTTGATTTTTAATTTGTGCTAGAGAGAGGGGATCAATGTAAAATTATAAGATTTTAGAGATGAATCTAATAAATACTGTGGATTCATTTATTTTCGTGGGTACCAATTTTCGTGGTTGACCGAAAAAGGATCAGTTCTCAGATTCTTAAATTTGTGGTTCTGAAGACTCCACTATATAGATCAATGTTAAATTTCCTTTTCGTGGGGTATCAAATTTTGTGGGTCAATGCCACCCACAAAAACCACAAAAATTGATACCCAACGAATAATAATGAAACCACAGGAGTAGATCTGTAACAATATTTCCCCTTTTTCAAATTTCTGCATTTTGTCTGTAAAAAAATAACTTAGGCTAGTTAAAATATGAAATCTAGTAGGTTATCTTTCTTGGATTAGGAAAAAACTCAATCTAATAAAATTCAGTGTCAATTCAATAATTTTTTAAAGAGGCTAATTATAAAAATAAAATTTTAGGTTTATGCTGAAATGCAAAATTTCATGCAACTTGTCGAAGTATTTCAATTTACTTATTAGGAAATTATTGGGATTTTTTTTTGTGAGGCACCAAATTTCATGGATCAATTACCAACTATTTACTTTCCATTTGGAAAAAAGACAAACACCTAATGAAATGGAGGATATCATGTGTAATGGGGTACGAAAGATGTCTTCCAGAAATGTGCCAATCTGTAGGACCTGAATAGGGCAGAAATTTGACTGTGGTCCAACATTTGTTGAGTTTACAATAGAAATGTTGAGGTCAACTTGTCCAGCAGTATTTGTGTTTAGGTCAAAATGCAAAGAACAAAAAATATAACACAAGTGTGGCCACTTAAAAGTAAGTCTCACCTGCTGGCACCATCACTTAAATCAACTACCTTAGCTTTTGTTTCTTGATATAAACACAAAAGGTGTTTGTATATCCATTTTAAGATGCCTACCTGTTAAACTATTTAAGCAATTCATTGTCCACAAAAGTATTACAAAAAGTTTTCGACCTGAAAAAAGACCTAAGTTCACAGAGTCACTGGAGCGTGAAAATGGGGTCAGGGTCACACGGCATGGTAACAGTTGTGTAGACAATCCCCTGAACTGTCTGTACACCCATTACAGATGCTTATCTATTATACTTTTCAAGCAATTCATTGTCCACAAAAGTCTTACAAAAAAGTTTACGCTGCCATTGCAGCTGTTGCTGCCGCCTGAAAGTAATACCTATGGTAATACAGGTACTTTCATACATATTATTAAGTTTTATTTAAGATACTCTAGGTAATTTTCAAATGGAATCATGAAAACAAGGAACAATTTCAAAATCCACCTATAGTCTAATCAAGTTTAATAAAAGTATAGTCTTGGTACATATAGAGAAATGTTTTCACACACAATTACTGCCAAGACCTTACATGTGTAAAAACAAACTGCCTGCTGTGCTTTCTTGTTTAATGAATATAGAACCTTGGTTTCTAAATGATGTATGACCATCCAAGAAAACATATGGATGAGTTTACATTTTTTGTTTGTTGTGTCAGCTTCACAAGTTGTACATGACAATTACATATGGTACCATGTGATTCTTCCCATGGTTCATTGCAAATATGTCTGTCAAGTTTGAATGAAGATGGTAATTAGAAGAGGTTTATGACCTTCTATGATTAATTAGGTTTGTAGGGTGGAAATCAGTAAATGTCTAAGTGCTTCAATATATCTACTGTGGTTTCATTTTTCTTCGTGGGGTATCAATTTTCGTGGTTTTCGTGGGTGCCCTTGACCCACAAAACTTGATACTAAACGAAAAAGAAATTTGACATTGATTTGTATGCTGCAGAACCACGAATTAAAAAAATCCACAAACTAACCACTTTTTACCAAACCACGAAAATTGATACACACGAAAACAAATTAATTGACAGTATCGGAGAACAATGATTTAGTTGTTATACCTAGTAAAAAAGAATAGAATTGGTTGTAAATGATTTTAAAAAAATCAAAGTACTAAAGGAAGGTAGGGTCATATTTGGGGCCACTATTTTATGAGAAACATAACTTAGTTCTCCATAAAAAAAATTCACCATTATTTAAAATTAAAGATTTTTAATTTTCATAGAACCCTTAAACAATATAAAACTAACAAAAATCAAAAACAATGTAACTTTTCAGAGCTTATTTTGTTGCTTTCAAAGACCCCAGGAATTTCTTTACTGATCTAAACCTAATTAATGTCAATTTAAGAATTATAGGTACATAATTTGTCAAATTTTAGCCAATGGCAGAGGAACTTACATATTTGGTTGGTTTTGACATCCTGTGTTTTCACAATATCAGATTAATTTCCGAAAATTGTGCAGTCACAGGGCCGTAGCCAGAATTTTTCAAAAGGGGGTGCAAACTTTCAAGAAGGGGGTGCGTTTTGATTAAAATTGTTGAAAAATAGGGTTGTAAACCTCAGTTTTGTCAATTTTCCCTATGAAATTAAGAAAAATTCTCTCAAAAGGGGGTGCAAACGCACCCAACGCACCCCTCTGGCTGCGGCCTTGAGTCATCTGACCTTCTAAAGACCATAGGAAATCAAAACTGAAACAGTTTTTTAACTTTCAAGCTGCCACACCGACCACAAAAATGATCAGCCATAATTTTTTATATTTTAAGATTTTCCTAGCAGATAAAACTTCTCTATCTGTTTTCCTATCTATCTGCTTTTTTCTGTTTTTTTAAATACCATTTTAAAAGTGAAATTTCTGGTAAAAACCAAGCCAACATTGGCCAAAATTGGTCAGATTCAGATTTTGTACTTCAAGAAAAATGAAAATAAAGAATATGTCAGAAAGACAAAATGTCCCATCTCGCAAATAGTGGGACGGATGGAAGAAAAGACCAAAACACTATATGCCCCTCTACTTTCTTAGATGGGCGTAGAAATCCAACCACCTACCTCAATATTTGCTACTGTTGGATGATAATCTTTAAATCAACTTGGTTTGGCCTAATACAGGGGCTCAAATATGGACCTTACTGTACCTTGTCCGAGTTTAATCAGTTTCCAATTAAATATGATGAATGGGAGATAACTCAATTTTACAAATTAACTAAATTTGGCCATATATAGGGGCTCAAACATAAACCTTACCATACCTCGTCTGTAAATTGACAGAATTCTATCAGATTTTCTAAGATATAAATATTATGAATGGGAAATAACTCCATATTAACTACTTGACAAAAATAAATTATTTCTTATCATGCATTTACACTTTAATGAAATGGCTCTTTCTCTAAAATTATTAAGTTTGCCATTTAATGGGTCATTAACTCATGTTTTTCTAAACATCAAGCATTAATGACTAATAGAAATTTTATTCTTCTTCCATGCATTGGTTATTCTAAGTGGCTTGAATTTAGCAACATGTACTTCTATTGTCCTCAAGTCTCTGATGAGTCTGATACAAAACAATAGGTCCAGGAGTTCAAATCAGGCCATTATCAAAAAATATCCAAGATTCTCATCCCCTCCCGCCCTAATTTCTACAGACCCCTCAAAAAATTTTATTTGATTTTTTGAGAAATTTTGTCTTTTTTTCTTTAAAATGGCAGAATATTTGATTTAAATGGATAAAAAAATAAAAAAATAAAATTCGCCTGTCCCATATTTTCAAGAAATTTGAATGAGAATCTAGGAATTATTTTATCATGGCCTTAATAACATTTGAGAGCAAAAGGTACAGGACTTTTTCATGTTCTAGATGGAAAGTCTACCAAGTGTTATTAAAACCTCATAAAAAAAAGTTCCTTTAAATACTTGCAGGTCCAGGATTTTTGTTTATAGAAAATCAAAGGTCCTCATTAAAAAATTGAAGGTCCAGGAACTTGACTGATGCTAATTTAAACCCCTGGGCCAAGACACATTTTAGAAATATTGACTGGTATTTTGATGTAGTGATTTTTTTCTACCACTACTTACATGAATACAGGACACTGGTAGGTCAATATAGTTCAACAGCTCGTGATGAAACTTGACAGATTTACACGAACTGAAGAAAACCATCACTTTCTTCTTTCTGTTCTTCTTTAAGAAGGTGAACAGCAACAAAAATCTTTTCTCAGACGGACAAACAACGTATCCCTGAAATACAAAAATGTAAAAAACATCATTTCATAGAAGATAACAAGCAATACTGTGAGCAAGCTAAAAAAAGATACCCTCACTTTTTTAAACTTTATATTGAAACTAGAGGCTCCCAGGAGCCTGAATCGCTCACCTTGTATTCGATGATACTTAAAGGCTGGATATCATTTACAAAGGACTGCTACTCTGTGAAATGATCAATTTTAATGTTCTAAGGGAAACAACTCCTGTCAAGATAGGTCTTACAACTTTGACCCCATTACATAATTTTTAGATCTTTATGCGCTTAACCATATGCAACAAGAATTGTCGGATCTTCTTCAAAATTTTAAGGCATGTAGATCTTGATGTGCTGATCACTTTTACCCATTCACCAGAATTTTGATATCTGTTTCGGTTTTTGAGTAATTTGCAAAAAACTGCAATTTACCCTAATGTTCTATTTTTAGCCATGACACCAATATTTTTTTTAAAATCAAAATTTCAAACAATAATTTATTAGAGGACATACTACAGAACAAACCAACCAAGTTTCATTACAATTGGCTAAGAGAAGAAGATTTTTGAAAAGTTGGACAACGGACGACGGACTCCAAGTGATGGCAAAAGCTCACATTGCCTTCGGCAAGGTGAGCTAAAAACTATAGTCCAGTTATCTCCCCTGAAAAATATCCAAACTGGAGCTCATCTCAAAATGATGTACTCCTTTTATGAAGTTTTATCAAAATCCATTACACAGTTTAGGAGGAGTTGCTGTTATGAGAAATTCAGAATGGAAAAAAGCCATTAGCCTTTAATGTGAACAGTGATCTCTGCTTGCGGTCAAATACAACTTGTCCTTTGTTCACTCTTGTTTCGACTGGAGTTCGCGTTGTTGATTGATATTCAGTACTTTGTGTTTCCATGTTTTACATGTTGTCTGTTTTTGTCCCGTTCTTATTGGTGTTTACTGGTTTTGTCCCTGCCCTTTCGGACTTTTGACATTCGGATATCCCACTGGTTCCTCTGCTTCTTGCACAGTTAGCCTATACCTGATAGAAGATGATATGTGGAATAAGTGTATGCAACACAACCTTAGAAGATGATATGTGGAATATTAGTGTTGCAACACAACCTTAGAAGATGATATGTGGAATAAGTGTATGCAACACAACCTTAGAAGATGATATGTGGAATAAGTGTTGCAACACAACCTTAGAAGATGATATGTGGAATAAGTGTATGCAACACAACCTTAGAAGATGATATGTGGAATAAGTGTTGCAACACAACCTTAGAAGATGATATGTGGAATAAGTGTATGCAACGCAACCTTAGAAGATGATATGTGGAATAAGTGTTGCAACACAACCTTAGAAGATGATATGTGGAATAAGTGTACGCAACACAACCTTAAAAAACTAACGACAATTTAAAAAAATCCACAATGGACGACAGCCAGCAGTCTTCAACAGGGATCACTGCTTGCTGTCTTGCATTGCCCCAGTACTGAAAATAAATTACTGGTAGAAAGATTCAAAACCCAAAATTATCATTGGAAGACCCATTCCTAGACTAAGGATAATAAGCACAAAAAGCAGAGGGACAATCAGAAGACAATCCATTAAAATTTCAAAACTTTTTAAAAATCTTGAAATTCAAGAAACAATTTTTTAAAGCTTTTATATGTTACAACCCGTCCGATTTAACTATGAACTTTCGATTGACACAACAATGAAATTTTTACGTCGTCATGAACAAGCCAATCGGTAACAAAAATCGTCACAATAGGAAAATCCAATCAGATGGAAGCTGTGTGCAACGTTAGTTAGACCATTCATCAATATCCAATCAGATTTATTGTTTGCACGACCCATTCACCTGGTCCAAGAAACGTCTTTATGGAAAACCACGTGATTTTTAAAAGTATTCTTAGTATCAGCCAATTAACTCAATTAACTTTCTACGATAATGTTTACTATTTTAAACATTGCGTTTTCCCAATGTGACAATTTGTGATTTTTATTAACGATTGGCTTTGTTCGTGATGATGTAAGAGCAGAGACAAAACCAGACAAAACACGCTTTACTTTACGCTACAATCGAAATTCCATAGTTAAATCGGACAGGTTGTAGTGGAGTAACAGTTAGATTATACAGACTACAGATTACTTGGTGGATGTATTGAGTTGAGAGTTTGAGCCACAGCTCATGTCTAAAACACTCAAATCAGAAAGAAACTTTACAAATTCTATCAAATGTTACACTCAAATCAGAAGGAAACCTAACATACATGTACTTAATTGATACAACACACCCTAACTGTAAAAACAAGAGGCTCCCAGGAGCCTGAATCGCTTACCTAGTCTTGATGTCAACCCTATGAAGAACTTTGTTGAGCTGAATAAGCTGAACATTTAAGCAAGCAACAGCTTTTCTCTTTCAGCAATAGTTTTCATTCTGTAGGCCAAAAACGTGCAAAATGTTATTTTAAGGGCTGTCTGAACACTTTGACTTTATAGAGACTTTTGTTAAGATAATAATGAACTGAACATTAAAGCAAGCAACCACTTTTCTCTATCTGCAATAGTTTTCATTATTTAAGCCCAAAACATGAAAACATGTTTATTCAGGGGCTGTTATCCCTGTAAGGGGTCATCTGACAACTTCAACCCTATGGAGACTTTTGTAGAGCTAAATGAGCTGAATATTTAGGCAAGCAACAGCTTTTCTCTACCTGCAATAGTTTTCATTCTAAGACCAAAAACACTATTTTTTGCCTTTAAGGGGCTGTAACCTCTGTAAGGGGTCATCTGAAAACTTCAACCCTATGGAGACTTTTGTAGAGTTAAATGAGCTGAACATTTAAGCAGGCAACAGCTTTTCTCTATCTGCTATAATTTTTGTTAAATAGGCCAAAACACTATTTTTATACGACTGTCAAATTTCATAGCAATTGGATAACTAGAACTAAATTTATTGTGGAAACAAACAAAAAAGTAGTATTTTTGGCCCTTTTTTGGCCCCTAATTTCTAAACGAAAAATGGGGGGACCCCCAAAATCAATCCCATGCATCCTTTTATGGTAAGGAACATCATTGTAAAGTTTCATAGCAATCGGATAACTGGAACTAAAGTTATTGTGGAAACACTAAAAAGTTAACAGACATCGACGACAACGACGACGACGACAACGACGACGACGACAGCATCATACCATAATACGTCCGCAAATTTTTTGCGGTCGTATAAAAACTGTTATGATTGTATATTTATGTTATTTGTATTATGTCTCCACAGGTATGTGTCCCATTTCATGGTCTTCTAAGAAGATCAAAAGAATAGTTAAAAACACTCTTGCTGCAGAAGCTTTGTCTTTGGTGGAAGGGCTTCATGAATGTTATTTCTTGAGAAGTATTCTGGAAGAAATGATTCCAAAAAACAATCAAAAGCTCCTACCGGTAATTAAATGTTACACAGACAACAAGTCATTGTGCCAGAACATTCATTCTACCAAACTTATATCTGAGAAACGTTTGCATTTGGACTTGTGTAATATGTGGTATCCAGGAATTGAACATTTGATTGTACCTTATATTACGAGAGTTGGACTTGTACTAACATTTTGACTGGTCATATGTTTATTTCCATTTCATACTTTATTTGACATCTTATGTTTCTCTCAAAGAAAGACAGAGGAATGTGCTATGATTGTATATTTATGTTATTTGTATTATGTCTCCACAGGTAGCTGGAGTCTTCATTAAATGTATATCAGTATTAGAGTTCAACTAATTTACAAAAACACCATTTTTTGCCTATAAGGGTCTGTAACCCCTATAAAGGGTCATCTGACAACTTCGAACCTATGGAAACTTTTGTAGAGCTAACTGAGCTGAACATTTAAGCAAGCAACAGCTTTTCTCTATCTGCAATAGTTTTCGATCTATAGGCCAAAAACACGAAAAACCACTATTTTTCATCTTCAAAGGGCCATAACCCCTCTAAGAAGTTAGCTGACAACATTGACCCAATGGAGACTATTGTAAAGCTTTTAATTCTGAAGAGCCTAAGATCCTTTAAATTTTTTCTATCTGTTCTAGTTTTCAAGTTATAAGCCTTTGAATGTGATTTTACCCCATGTTCTATTTTTAGTTACAGCGGCCATGTTTGTTGACAAATCAAAAAGCCGAACACAATGTTGGACGACAGACAACAGATGGAGGACAGACGCATGGCGATGACAATAGCTCACTTGACCCTTTGGGTCAGGTGAACTAACAAGACCATTCATGTAGATATAAGGCACATATTCCATATTCTTTCGTTTTTAATTTAAGGGTCAAAACCACTTAAGACTAAAACATTCTAGTTTATAAATTCTTGAAATACGAAAGTTTCCAGAAATGTATTAAAGCTTTTCTAGGAAAAAGTCCAATCATTTTATAAACTTGATGATGGTAGTTTGCCAAGATTCAGAAACTACGTAGGCTAGTTTCCTGTTTATTTCCACTGATGTTGATTCAGAGGAAAAAGACTTATAGATACATCTCCATTGTCAAGTGATTTGGATTGACTTTCCTGCCCTGATACAAGGAAAAACAAGGCTCCCACAGGATAAAAACACGTCTGTGACCTACAGGCATTTTAGGGGCAATTTCTGACCTTCATTTCGTCAAAAATGAACAACCTAAAAAATTCATTCAAAAGGGTATCTGCAGCCTCAGTAAAAATAGTTGTTAAAATCAAAATATGAATGTTTTAAAACATGACCTTTGGACCTAAGAGAGTTGTCCTGTAGGAGCCCCCACTTTTGTCCTATTGTTTGTTAGAGAAGAACAGAAGTAAAACAGATGATAAAATAGGGTGGCTATATATCTATCGTGAGTCAGACTTTCTCATCATTTGGACTACCGCTAACTTTTGAACATGTTCCTTAAACTATTGTTGTAGTTATTAGACTGATCTTTCATTAACTTTACAAGTGTTTTTAATCTGACAATTTTCCAAAATGGCTACAGCAATTCCAGTTGGACAACAAGCAGTTTCATGTGAGTTATGCGAACTGGATCAGAAGATAAAATGGTTCTGTATTCAATGCAAAGCTAAAATGTGTGGAAAATGTGAAAAAGTGCACTGTAAAATACAAGCGACCTCAGATCATACGATTTTGGATATTAAGGATGTATGCATTGATAAGCTGCCTACGCATATGCCTGACTTCACTAAAATGAAGTGTCCAGTTCATCCAGAACAATACTGCTGCCTGTTCTGTTCCAAGTGCGACACATTGGTATGTGCAGAGTGTGCAACCAATACACACAAGAAACACAAATTGAAGAAGATCAGCGAGGAATATGAAATAAAGCTCGCAAACTCAGAAAGGTACAAAGCAGAACTGGATCAGGAGGAGAAACATCTAAAAGAATTCAAGACTGAATTGAGGAGGATTCGGGCACTCCAGAGACGGGATTGCAGTAAAACCAAAGAGGACATCTCACTCCAGGAGAAAACATTAACGAACGCAGTTAAAGAGCATTCGAAAAAGCTTGCACATGAGGTAGAAAACAAATACCAGGCAAATTTAAGAAAAATTGAGGAAAAGGAAAAGGAAATTGAAAACACGATGGAATGCATTCAGAAAAAGAGGTCTGATGTTGACAATCTCCTCCGCTTAGATGGGTCAGTCAACATCTTTACAGAAAAGCATCCATTCTCAGTACCGTCGGCACCAAAACTTGACTTGGTTAGGACAGAATTAGCCGTTGCCTTGCAGCTGGTTCCAGGAGATGCCAGGACAATCCCCACAGTATTTGGAAGACTTCAAGAACATGCCAGCACTGACATCACAACCCCAAAGATACTTAGTAAGCTTTCAACTAAATTGCAAAGCTGTTATGACATAGTAGCCACTCATGATGGTATCATTTGGATGAGTAATTGTAATGCAAAAAAATTACTGAAGACAAAACTTGAAAGCCAAGAACTCAAAGTGTTAGCAGAGTACAATATATCAGTGAAACCATCACTTTATAACAATGGAGATTTACTATTAGCACCTTGGTATGGTTCAGTCCTACAAACCATCAAAGCAGGACAAGGGGAGATCACTAACACTAAATGTGACATTACTCCTGGGGGGTTTACATCAATACATTGGGATCCAAAAAATAATAGGATTCTCGCTGGTGTAGGCATAGCAAAAGGACAAAATGAGAGGTATAATGAAAGCCAACTAATAGAAATAGACAAAGATGGAAACAAGGAGGTTTTCCATCATGACAGTGAAAGCAGACCTATGTTTAAGTGTATCGTTTCCATAGCCTGCACCAGCCAGGGTACTGTTGGCCTGATAGACGTGGTCAGTTATAACCCCATCAAAGGAAAGGTCATCATACTAGGCATGCATGGGCAAGTTCACCAGTATCATGGAAATAGTTCTATTAATAGCATAGACAAACCATTCAGTCCTTGTCGCATCACAGCTTCCCCATGGAATAACTTTATTATAACAGATTGTAATAATGATTACTTCCATATTTTGGATGCGGAGGGAAGTTGTCTTGCATTATTCAACACAAAGGAACTAGGGATAGAATTACCATTCTCTCTTAGCTTTACAGATCATTTGTTTATAGGATGTTATACATATGCTGGCCAAAAGGAAGGAGCTAAAATCTACGAGCTTGCAGATTTCCCATGGTAAATAGGATCTACCGTCCAAAAAAAACCCCTAAACTTTAAAATGTGGAGTAGGAAGAATCATAGTGCTGTACATATTAGAAGTATTAAGAAGAGACTAAAACCTTTCAGCTTGACAATTTCCCATTGTAAATAGAACAAACAATAAACTTAACAAATGTGAAACAAGAAGATCTTTACAAGAAGTATCAAAAAGAGACTAAAATCTACGAGCTTGACATTTTGACTTTTTCCTGTAAATAAAGACGTGAAGAGGGGAGGAGAGGATCATAAAAGCTTTACATAGAAGGAGTATCAAATTATGAACTTGACTTTCTCTAAACAGAAGCTCAAGATGTCTACCAGTAACAGTTGTGGAAAAGGGGGGATTTGTGACAATCAAATTAAAACTTATAAATAAATTTCATTTTTTGTCTCTATGAAATATAACAATTAGCAAGGTCTCAAGCTGTTTTTTTTCAATGTGGACTTTTGTACATAAAATTCTAGCATTAATAATTCTTGAACAAATGAATGTGTTTATTATTATTTATGAAAAAAAGGAAAAATGTTGTCTGCCCTCCTAGTAATTGAGATGTGGAATAAATATTCATCCAAAAACACCCCTAAACAAGGGTTAAGCAAAACCCCCTTCCCCTCCTCTTTGAAACAGGTGTATAAAAACTGGTCAAAGAAAATATGGCTGAATTACCTTTAAACGAAAGTTAATGTCAAACATTGACCATTTATTTTTATGGATTTCCACTTGATTAAATTTGGCAAAAAGAAAAAAGACCAAAATGGCTACATTTCTTTTAACAGGAAGTAGGTGAGCAACAGACCGAAAATTGAATCCAATGAAAGTACCTTAGTGAGCAGGCTCACATACCCCACACATCCACAATATGGACAGAGATTATCAAGAACAAACAAGAGGCTCCCAGGAGCCTGAATCGCTCACCTGGTCTTGATGTCAACCCTTTGAAGACTTTTGTATAGCTAAATGAGCTGAATGTTTAAGCAATACAAAGCTTTTCTCTATCCGCAATAGTTTTCATTCCAAAGCAAAAAACACAATTTTTCACCTTTAAAGGGCCATAACCCTTTAAAAGGGTCATCTGACAACTTCAACCCTAAGAAGACTTTTGTAGTGCTAATTTAGCTGAACTTTTAAGCAAGCAACATCTTTTCTCTATCTGCAATAGTTTTCTTTCTATAGGCCAAAAACACTATTTTTTGCCTTTAAGGGGCTGTAACCCCTATAAGGGGTCATCTGACAACTTCAACCCTATGAAGACTTCTGTTGAGCTAAATGAGCTGAACGTTTCAGTAAGCAACAGCTTTTCTCTATCTGCAATAGTTTTCATTCTATGGGCCAAAAACATTATTTTTGCCTTTAAAGGGCCGTAACCCCTATAAGGGGTCATCTGACAACTTCGACCTTATGGAGACTTGTGTAGAGCTAAATGAGCTGAACATTTAAGCAAGCAACAGCTTTTCTCTATCTGCAATAGTTTTCATTCTATAGGCCAAAAACTCTATTTTTTGGCTTTATGGGGCCATAACCCCTATAAGGGGTCATTTGACAACTTCGACCCTATGGAGACTTTTGTAAAGCTAAATAAGCTGAACATTTAAGCAAGCAACAACTTTTCTCTATCTGCAATAGTTTTCATACTATAGGGCAAAAACATCAAAACGCTATTTTTCACCTTTAAGGGGCTGTAACCCCTATAAGGGGTCATCTGACAACTTCAACACTATGAAGACTTCTGTTGAGCTAAATGAGCTGAAGGTTTCAGTAAGCAACATCTTTTCTCTATCTGCTATAGTTTTCATTCTAAAGGCCAAAAACACTATTTTTGCCTTTAAAGGGCCGTAACCCCTATAAGGGGTCATCTGACAACTTCGACCTTATGGAGACTTGTGTAGAGCTAAATGAGCTGAACATTTAAGCAAGCAACAGCTTTTCTCTATCTGCAATAGTTTCAGTGTTTTTGTTTGCTTGATTTTACCTCCGAATACAGGCTGTTTCCCCTAGTAAATTTCTTTCAAAATCATGCAAAATTCCCAAAACTATCAATTTACCCCTTATTTTGGGTTCCCAAATACCTATTTTTTTTAAATTTCCTTCCCAAAACATACAGGAGGGGGCTGCTTTGAATGAGGGCAACAAAAACACTGCAGTTTTCATTCTATAGGCCAAAAACTCTATTTTTTGGCTTTACGGGGCCATAACCCCTAT
Organism: Arcuatula senhousia; assembly: GCA_963971305.1. Taxonomy (NCBI): domain Eukaryota; kingdom Metazoa; phylum Mollusca; class Bivalvia; order Mytilida; family Mytilidae; genus Arcuatula; species Arcuatula senhousia. Next base: position 11,739,187 of record OZ020309.1, on the reverse strand, counting down.
AAGGGATCATTTGACAACTTCGACCCTATGGAGACTTTTGTAAAGCTAAATAAGCTGAACATTACAGCAAGCAACAACTTTTCTCTATCTGCAATAGTTTTCATACTATAGGGCAAAAACATGAAAAAACGCTATTTTTCACCTTTAAGGGGCTGTAATTCCTATAAGGGTCATCTGACTACTTGGACCAAATGGAGACATTAGTAGAACTTTTGATGCTGAAGCAGTGGGGTGGCATCAGATTTCATCTATCTCTTATACTTTTTGATTTACAAGCCAAAAACAGTAGTCTGACCCCCACTGGTCTATTTTTAGCAACGGCGGCCATGTTTTTCGACGAATCAAAAATCCCCACATCAGTTCTGTGGGGGATACCCTAAAGTACCACCAGACCAAATTTGGTTTGAATCTGTGCAGCCGTTTCAGAGGAGAAGAAGTTTGAAGAAAAGTTAACGACAACGACGACGGACGACGACGGACGCCAAGTGATGGCAATAGCTCACATGGCCTTTGGCCAGGTGAGCTAAAAATTCAGAGTTGGTGTCTTTCCAAGTCAGCTCATTAAACAGGAAGTAGATGATCAACAGACCTGAAAACGAATCCCACCATATGGGACCCCTACCTGAAGCTATATACATGTGTACTATATATCAATTGCCTACAATTTTAAATAGTCGCTGAGATATCTGTTACGAAAATTGACAACCCTAAAAATTTAGTGAAAAAAGTCTAAGTCGGCTCGTTAAACAGGAAGTAAAAGATCAACAGACCTGAAAATGAATCCCACCATATGGGACCCACACACATACACAAACTTACACATAGACAAGAGAGGCTGTTAAAGATTGTTTGTTTGGCCTTCTCCCTGACACTTTGTGGTAATTTTGGTATGACAAGTTCAGTGAGTAGAAAAAAATCTCATTTGAGCACACGTGATGTGGGATTCATCATAAGACAGACTGAAAGAAGCAAAGAGGCACCAATGGGGCATTCATGTCAAAAGTCTGAAAGGGCAACGTCATAACCAGTAAACACGAACAAGAACAGCATGAATAAACACAAAACACAAAATCATCCAAATGGAAATCAACAACGCAAACTCAAGTCGTAACAAGAGTGAACTCAGGTGCACAAGAAAAATATTAAAGCAGTTCCTGCCTGCTATAGCACCCCTGTCGTGCTGCTTATTTCCAAACAAAAGTTCCTTATTCTTGAACAAAAGTTACACTTAAGTTTACAGACACACACAATAGCATCATTCCATTTTACAGTTGATTGATTGTTGTTTGCTTTTTGTCCTGTTGGCGATATTGCAGTCATCGTTAGGACACAATTAGTTAGTTTACGATGGCAATTCTATTATGTTCTTACAAAATAAAGAAAAGTCACAATGTACCTGTTCTAAACCCTCTACTGTCGCCTTGTCTCTCAAATCATCCACACCTACATACAAAGGTTCCTTCTTCAGGGAAATCCGTGCTAGATCCTCGATTTTCCTTGTCTGAGTGGCACTGAACAACATGGTCTGTCTTCTTTCTGTAATAAATAATAACTTTGTAAGACACTTTTCACAAACGAATATAATGATACATAACAATAAGATGTGGACTGAGTGTACAGAACACATCCCATATTCAGGGTTCCCACCTTTTTTTTCGTTCCAAAATTTCATGACTTTTCCATGACTTTTCAAGGATGTTATAACCATTTTCCATGACCAATTTCTAACAAAAATCATAGCGTTTTTTTTGTATAATTTAATGTGTATTTTTACTTTTTGTTTTAAAAATGCTTTTAAAAATTCATTTCTTAAACATATACATGACTTAAATGAGGTCACAATAGAAATCTGGTGCCTCCTGTTTATTGTCATGCATTTCTTGTGTCAGAAATTCCATGACTTTTTCTGAATTTACTGATTCCATGACTTTTCAAGGCCTGGAAATAAAATTTTTACATTCCATGACTTTTCAAGGCCTGGAAATAAAATTCTTACATTCCATGACTTTTCAAGGCCTGGAAATAAAATTCTTACATTCCATGACTTTTCAAGGATTCCAGGAAGAGTGGGAACCCTGCGATATTAAAACCCAGCAAGTGACCTTCATATGATCAGAGATCACTGTGATGGTTATTTTGCAATTGGACCTGTAATGAAACATGGAAATGTGTCAAGATGACACTCATGTCCCGCTGGCAAATATCAGTGGACCGGAAGGAGACTCAAACTTGACCTGTAACTCGTCATGGTAGACTTGCATACCCAAAATCTTTTGAATGTATGCAAGGATGTTAGAATAAAAAGCTTCGCCAAGCGCAGCATGATAGGACCGCAACATGTTGAACCCTATACGTTTTAGGCCTAATATGGATAGTCTAATGCTCTGAAAACATGCAGCCCATGGTGGACTGACAAAGGTTTTTGACACATGCTTCTCTGATGGACTTTTGACCCAGGGGGTAAAAATATAAATTTTGAATGTTGTATTCTACTCTTTAAAAGAATAATGTTTGGGGAAAAAAATTAAAAATCAAACCAGAATTTTTAAAAATTATGATTACAGCCCCAAAAATTTTATTCTTAAATTTAGAATTGCTACCTGACAAGAATAAATTTGCAAAAAAAATTTTTCGAAATCGGACCACAAAGAAGAAAAGTTTCGATTTTGGCCCCATTTGGCCCCTAATTACGTAATAGGGGAAAAAGGGGGGGTCGCGAAAATTAATTCTTATTTTTGTATCCGCTATTTGACAAGAACAAACATGCAAAAAAATTTATCAAAATCAGACCAGAAATAAAAAAGTTTCAATTTTGGCCCCTTTTGGTCCCTAATAACGTAACAGTAAAACAAGAGGCTCCCAGGAGCCTGAATCGCTCACCTGGTCTTGATGTCGACCCTATAAAAACTTTTCTAGAGCTAAATGAGCTGAATGTGTAAGCAAGAAAATGCTTTCCTCTATCTGTAATAGTTTTCATTTTAAAGGCCAAAAACATGAAAAAACGTTATTTTAAGGGTCGTAACCCCCATAAGGGGTAATCTGACAACTATCACCCTATGTAACTTTTGTAGCCCTAAATGAACTCAACATTTAAGCAAGCAACAGCTTTTCTCTTTCTGCTATAGTTTTCATTCTATAGGCCAAAAACATGAAAAAACATCATTTTAGGGGCCGAAACCCCTATAAGGGGACATCTGATAACTTCGACCCTATGGAGACTTTTGTAGCACTAAATAAGCTGATCATTTAAGCAAGCAACAGCTTCTCTCTATCTGCTATAGTTTTCATTCCATAGGCCAAAAATAAAAAAAAAAACATTATTTTCGGGGCTGTAACCCCTTTAAGGGATCATCTGACAACTTCGACCCTATGGAGACTTTTGTAGGGCTACATGAGCTGAACATTTAAGCAAGCAACAACTTTTCTCTATCTGTCATAGTTTTCATTTTATAAGCCAAAAACATGAAAAAATGCTATTTTTCACCTTTAAGGGGCCGTAACTCCTATAAGGGGTCATCTGACAACTTCGACTCAATGAAGACTTTTGTAGAGCTTTTGATGCTGAAGCAGTAGCGTGGCATCAGATTTCTTCTATCTCTTATACTTTTTGATTTACAAGCCAAAAACAGTAGTCTGACCCCCCTGGTCTATTTTAAGTAACAGCGGCCATTTTGTTTAGAGGGCGGTCATCATTTGTGCAATCTTGGTAGAGGACATCCCATAGATGAAGTGTGCAAAGTTTCAAAGCAATCCCTTCGGTCGTTTCAGAGGAGAAGATTTTCAAAGAAAAGTTAACGACGACGGACGACGACAGACGACGACAACGATGGACGACGACGGACGCCAAGTGATGGCAATAGCTCACCTGGACCTTCGGTCCAGGTGAGCTAAAAAGGGGTGGGGGTCACAAAAATAAATTCTCTAATTTGGATTCCCTACTTGACAAAAATAAACTTGCAAAAAAAATTTTCAAAAAACAAACCAGAAATAAAAAAGTTTTGATTACGACCCCTTTTGGCCCCTAATTACAAAACAAGTGGAAAAAGGGATGGTCGCAAAAATTAATTCTCAAATTGGAATTCGCTACCTGACAAGAATAAACTTGCAAAAAAAAATTTCAAAATCGGACCACAAATAAAAAAGTTTCGATTTTGGCCCCATTTGGCCCCTAATTACGTAATAGGGGGAAAAAGGGGGGTCGCAAAAATTAATTCTTAATTTTGTATCCGCTATTTGACAACAACAAACATGCAAAAAAAAATTTCAAAATCGGACCACAAATAAAAAAGTTTTTATTTTGGCCCCTTTTGGCCCCTAATTACACAACGGAGAAAAAGGGGGGGGCAAAAATTCATCAGGTTCATTCTTTTATTGTATGAAACATTCTTGACAAATTTCACAGCAATAGGCCAACTAGGACCAAAGTTATGGTTGAAACAAGTAAAATATTTGAATTTTTTGCCCCTTTTGGGCCCCTTTAATTTCAAAACAAAACAAGAGGCTCCCAGGAGCCTGAATCGCTCACCTGGTCTTGAGTAAACCCTAAACATGTAATCACTTTTCTAGTCCTAAATGAGCTGAACATTTAAGCAAGCAACGGATTTTCTCTATCTACTATAGTTTCAATCTATAGGCCAAAAACATGAAAAAACATTATTTTAGGGGCCGTAACCCCTATTAGAGGTTATCTCACCACTTTGACCCAATGAAAACTTTTGTAGAGCTAAATAAACTGGACATTTAAGCAAGCAACAGCTTTTCTCTATCTGCTATAGTTTTCATTCACCAAGCCAAAAACATGAAAAAACGTCATTTTAGGGGCCGTTACCCCTATAAGAGGTCATCTGACAACTTGGATCCTATGAAGACTTTTGTAGAGCTTTATGAGCTGAACATTTAAGCAAGCAACAGCTTCTCTCTATCTGCTATAGTTTTCATTCACTAAGCCAAAAACATGAAAAAACGTTATTTTAGGGTCCATAACCCCTATAAGGGGTCATCTGACAACTTAGACCCTATGAAGACTTTTGTAGAGCCAAATGAACTAAACATTTAAGCAAGAAACAGCTTTTCTCTATCTGCTATAGTTTTCATTCTATAGGCCAAAAACTTGAAAAAACGTCATTTTACGGGGCGTTACCCCTATTAGGGGTCATCTGACAACTTCGACCCTATGGAGACTTTTGTAGAGCTAAGTGAGCTGAACATTTAAGCAAGCAACAGCTTTTCTCTTTCTGTCATAGTTTTCATTCTATAGACCAAAAACATGAAAAAATGCTATTTTTCACCTTTAAGGGGCCATAACTCCTGTAAAGGGTCATCTGACAACTTCGACTCAATGGAGACTTTTGTAGAGCTTTTGATGCTGAAGCAGCAGCATGGCATCAGATTTCATCTATCTTTTATACTTTTTGATTTACAAGTCAAAAACAGTAGTCTGACCCCCCTAGTCTATTTTTAGTAACGGCGGCCATGTTGTTCGGACGGTGGTCACCATTTGTGCAATCTTGGTAGAGGACATCCCATAGATGAAGTGTGCAAAGTTTCAAAGCAATCCCTTCAGTCGTTTCATAGGAGAAGATTTTCAAAGAAAAGTTAACGACCACGACGACGACGGACGACGACGGACGACGACGACGACGGACGCCAAGTGATGGCAATAGCTCACATGGACCTTCGGTCCAGGTGAGCTATTAAGAGGCTCCCAGGAGCCTGAATCGCTCACCTGGTCTTGATGTCAACCCTATGAAGAACTTTGTAGAGCTGAATAAGCTGAACATTTATGCAAGCAACAGCTTTTCTCTTACAACAATAGTTTTCATTCTGTAGGCCAAAAACGTGCAAAATGTTATTTAAAGGGCCGTCTGTACACTTTGACTCTATAGAGACTTTTATTAAGAGCTTCTAATGAAATGAACATTAAAGGTAGCAACCACTTTTATCATTTACATTATATAAGCCAAAAAAATGAAAAGATCTTTATTCAGGGGCTGTTATCCCTATAAGGGGTCATCTGACAGCTATGACCATATGAAGACTTTTGTAGAGCTAAATGAGCTGAACATTTATTTTTAGCAAGCAACAGCTTTTCCCTATCTGCAATAGTTTTCATTCTTTAGCCCAAAAACATTATTTTTTGCCTTTAAGGGGCTGTAACCCCTAAAAAGGGTCATCTGACAACTTCAATCCTATGGAGAATTTTGTAGAGCTAAATGAGCTGAGCATTTAAGCAGGCAACAGCTTATAGTTTTCATTTTTTTGGCAAAAAACACTATTTTTCGCCTTTGAGGGGCTGTTACCCCTATAAGGGGTCATCTGACAACTTCAACCCTATGACGACTTTGGTAGAGCTAAATGAGATGATCATTTAAGCAAGCAACAGTTTTTCTCTATCTGCAATAGTTTTCATTCTATAGGCCAAAAACACTATTGTTCGCCTTTAAGGGGCTGTAACCCCTATAAGGGGTCATCTGCCAACTTCAACCCTATGGAGAATTTTGTAGAGCTTAATGAGCTGAACATTTAAGCAAGCAACAGCTTTTCTCTATCTGCAATAGTTTTCATTCTATAGGCCATTAACACTATTTTTCGCCTTTAAGGGGCTGTAACCCCTATAAGGGGTCATCTGACAAATTTCACCCTATGGAGACTTTTGTAGAGCTAAATGAGCTGAACATTTAAGCAAGCAACAGCTTTTCTCTATCTGCAATAGTTTTCATTCTATAGGCCATAAACACTATTTTTTGCCTTTAAGGGGCTGTAACCCCTATAAGGGGTCATCTGACAACTACGACCCTATGGAGAATTTTGTACTGCTAAATGAGCTGAACCTTTAAGCAAGCAACAACTTTTCTCTATCTGTAATAGTTTTCATTCTATAATCCCAAAACATGAAAAAATGCTATTTTTCACCTTTAAGGGGCCATAACTCCTGTAAAGGGTCATCTGACAACTTCGACTCAATGGAGACTTTTGTAGAGCTTTTGATGCTGAAGCAGCAGCGTGGCATCAGATTTCATCTATCTCTTATACTTTTTGATTTACAAGCCAAAAACAGTATTATGACCCCCTGGTCTATTTTTAGTAACGGCGGCCATGTTGTTTGGACAGTGGTCACCATTTGTGCAATCTTGGTAGAGGACATCCTATAGATGAAGTGTGCAAAGTTTCAAAGCAATCCCTTCAGTGGTTTAGGAGGAGAAGATTTTCAAAGAAAAGTTAACGACGACGACGGACGACGACGACGACGGATGCCAAGTGATGGCAATAGCTCACATGGACCTTCGGTCCAGGTGAGCTAAAAAGGGGACACAAAAATATACCTGCTACTTGACAAGAATAAACTTGCAAAAAAAATTGTCAAAATCGGACAAGAATTAAAAAAGTTTTGATTTTGGCCCCTTTTGGCCCCTTATTACGTAACAGGTGAAAAATGGATGGGGGTCGCAAAAATAAAATCTCAAATTTGGATTTGCTACTTGACAAAAATAGACTTGCAAAAAAAATGTTCAAAAACAAGAGGCTCCCAGGAGCCTGAATCGCTCACCTGGTCTTAATGTCAACCCTTTGAAGACTTTTGTATAGCTAAATGAGCTGAATGTTTAAGCAATAAAAAGCTTTTCTCTATCTGCAATAGTTTTCATTCCAAAGCAAAAAACACTATTTTTCACCTTTAAAGGGCCATAACCTCTTAAAGGGGTCATCTGACAACTTCCACCCTAAAAAGACTTTTGTAGAGCTAATTAAGCTGAACATTTAAGCAAGCAACATCTTTTCTCTATCTGCAAAAGTTTTCTTTCTTTAGGCCAAAAACACTTTTTTTTGCCTTTAAGGGGCTGTAACCCCTATAAGGGGTCATCTGACAACTTCGACCATATGGAGACTTGTGTAGAGCTTAATGAGCTGAACATTTAAGCAAGCAACAACTTTTCTCTATCTGCAATAGTTTTCATTCCATAGGCCAAAAACACTATTTTTTGCCTTTAAGGGGCTGTAACCCCTATAAGGGGTCATCTGACAACTTCGACCATATGGAGACTTGTGTAGAGCTTAATGAGCTGAACATTTAAGCAAGCAACAGCTTTTCTTTATCTGCAATAGTTTTCATTCTATAGGCCAAAAACACTATTTTTTGCCTTTAAGGGGCCGTAACCCCTATAAGCGATCATCTGACAACTTCGACCCTATGGAGGCTTGTGTAGAGCTAAATGAGCTGAACATTTAAGCAAGCAACAGCTTTTCTCTATCTGCAATAGTTTTCATTCTATAGGCCAAAAACACTATTTTTTGCCTTTAAGGGGCCGTAATCCCTATAAGGGGTCATCTGACAACTTCGACCCTATGGAGGCTATTGTAGAGCTAAAGGAGCTGAACATTTAAGCAAGCTACAGCTTTTCTCTATCTGCAATAGTTTTCATTCTACAGGCCAAAAACTCTGTTTTTTGCCTTTAAGGGGCCATAACCCCTATAAGGGGTCATCTAACAACTTTGACCTTATGGAGACTTTTGTAGAGCTAAATGAGCTGAACATTTAAGCAAGCAACAGCTTCTCTCTATCTGCAATAGTTTTCATTCCATAGGCCAAAAACATGAAAAAATGCTATTTTTCACCTTTAAGGGGCCGTAACTCCCATAAGGGGTCATCTGACAACTTGGACTCAAAAGAGACTTTTGTAGAGCTTTTGATGCTGAAGCAGTAGCGTGGCATCAGATTTCATCTATCTCTTATACTTTTTGATTTACAAGCCAAAAACAGTAGTCTGACCCCCCTGGTCTATTTTTAGCAACGGCGGCCATGTTTTTTGACGGATCAAAATATCGAACACAATTTTTGTGCAGGACACCCTAAGGATCAATCATATCAAGTTTGAAGAAATTCTGTTCAGCAGTTTCAGAGAAGAAGATTTTTTAAAAATTGTTAACGGACGACGGACGCCAAGTGATGGTAATAGCTCACATGGACCTTCGGTCCAGGTGAGCTAACAAACCAGAAATAAAAAAGTTTTGATTACGGCCCCTTTTGGCCCCTACTTACAAAACAAGTGAAAAAAGGGATGGTCGCAAAAATTAATTCTCAAATTGGGATTCGCTACCTGACAAGAATAAACTTGCAAAAAAAAATTTCAAAATCGGACCACAAATAAAAGTTTCGATTTTGGCCCCATTTGGCCCCTAATTACGTAATAGGGGAAAAAGGGGGGGGTCGCAAAAATTAATTCTTAATTTTGTATCCGCTATTTGACAAGAACAAACATGCAAAAAAAAGTTTCAAAATCGGACCACAAATAAAAAAGTTTTTATTTTGGCCCCTTTTGGCCCCTTATTACACAACGGAGAAAAAGGGGGCGCAAAAATTCATCAGGTTCATTCTTTTATTGTAAGAAACATTCTTGACAAATTTCACATTAATAGGCCAACTAGGACCAAAGTTATGTTGGAAACAAGTAAAATATTTGAATTTTTTGCCCTTTTTGGGCCCCTAATTTCGAAACAAAAAAAGGGGGGACCCCCAAAATCAATCCCATTCATCCTTTTATGGTAAGGAACATCATTTTCAAGTTTCATAGCAATTTGATAACTGGAACTAAAGTTATTGTGGAAACACTAAAAAGTTAACAGACACCGACGACGACGACAACGACGACGACGACGACTACAACGACAGCATCATACCATAATACGTCCGCAAATTTTTTGCGGTCGTATAAAAAAGTGCTGAAAACTGTTATTTTTACAAAATTTGCCAAGTTCAAGGGCCATAATTAAGGTCAAAATTAGTGGACTGGAACAAAACTTAAACTTGACCTGTAACTCATCATGGGGGGACCCCCAAAATCAATCCCATTCATCCTTTTATGGTAAGGAACATCATTTTCAAGTTTCATAGCAATTTGATAACTGGAACTAAAGTTATTGTGGAAACACTAAAAAGTTAACAGACACCGACGACGATGACAACGACGACGACGACGACTACAACGACAGCATCATACCATAATACGTCCGCAAATTTTTTGCGGTCGTATAAAAAAGTGCTGAAAACTGTTATTTTTACAAAATTTGCCAAGTTCAAGGGCCATAATTAAGGTCAAAATTAGTGGACTGGAACAAAACTTAAACTTGACCTGTAACTCATCATGGTAGACTCACATACTAAATAGTCCATCAGCCAACTCTGAAAAGACGTCATATTTAAAAGTTGAGTGGATACCCCCGTAGACCGATTTTTTATGGTACAAAAATTTAGTATTACATCTAAGCTTCATAATTCCAAATGTTATACTTGTATAAAATATGCGGAAAATAGCGTAAAAATCATTTTTCTGGACCCTCTGGTGAGCAATTGAAAAGTAGTCATTCATTTATTTTCAATAAATTGAACATGGGGTTGAAAACTTCAATTACTGTTTTATAAATTTATAGTATGCATAGGGATTATTGACTTAGGAAAAGAATTTGCATCATAACAATGTCTAAAAAAGATATTTTTTAGATTTAAAATTGCTAATTATTACGTTCAAAATTTCCCTATTTTTACAATTTGCGAATGTCTTCCTATGGCTTCGCACGTATCACAGGTAAAATTTACTCAACAAGATTCACCTAATTACAATGGTCACAATTAAAAATATTAAAACCACCAAGATTTGATAAAAAACAGTGTTTTACAGAAAAATCCATTTTTAATGTCCATGTGCGGATTGTAATGGTTTGACCGATATGGTTTTATTTTTAAAATTATTAAATGTGAAGGTCACTTTTTCTATTTTTAGAATCAATATTTTTATGATTTTAAGTCATTTCTATGGTATTTTTTTTAAAACCAACATAAAAAAGTTATATTACAGTAAAGGTGATTTTTTACATTATTGAAAACAAAGTTATAACCAATTAATCACGTTTTCTTGTTTTTGGCCTGTTAGACTTTACTTTAGGTCAGGTGCGTTTGACTTTATTTATACTTATATGAAATATTTACATAACTTTTTACTTATAACTTATCTATTCTTTATTTTTGGCAACAATTTATATCGAGCTGTCGCCTTAAAATAATGTTACGATGTCGTTTTGTAAATTTAGTTTTTTTTTCCAATTCTATTGTTATGAAATCAAAGAATGGATGAGGGGGTTGGTGTTTTCCTAAAATAATATTATGAATCTGAATTTTGATGAAAAATATTTAAGTATCAGAGGTTAAAATATTTTGAAGAAGGATTTCTGCCATATAGAATAATGCTAATAATGAAAACAAAAATTTGTCTCGAGACACCTTTATGAAAAAATAATTGTCTGATCGGAACAAACCCACCCCCCTCTTTTTGTGGTAATGGTCTGTCTCATAAAAAAAGAGTACTAGAAGACAAGAAGCCCTCATTGATGATGGATTTTTACAATACTGCATTCCATTTTAAAGATTTAACAGTAATGTCATCTCATTCCTAAACATTCCCAAAGACTCCGCCACATACACAGACGAACAATTAGGATTTTTCGGACGATTGCTGTTGTTAAGAATCAAAAGCACACCAAAGTTCCTCAGGCAATACTGGTACTGGTCAGCTGTAAATGAATAGAAAATGGTGCTGAAGCTTTTTCCATTGCAAAGGGCACGTTGATCTTCATGTACCAGCATATGCTCTTAACCTTGAAGTGTCTGTTCCCATAGAAAGTTTGTATCCGTTTGCTCAGTTACTTTGTCCCAAACGATGTCAAAATTTTGTATTTTTGTCTATAAAGTATTCTGTTAACAGGAAGAAGTTGAGTAATTCCTTAACTCTATTAAGAAATATAGAGTTAAGTTACATAAAAATTGAGACGGAATACTTAATAACTTTGCAGAGCGACGCTCGATTTAAGAAGACGAACAATCAAAAAGTGAGCCTATGTATGTCGCTTCTGTCTAATGTTACTGGCGACACACAAAGAATACAAGCATTTTAGGTCTACAGAAACTTATATCATTAGTGTACCATTATTTCTTTTTTTATGTAATATCATGAAAAATGGGAAACACTGAAATCAGCAAAGTTAAAAACCACACAAATAGTAAGATTACAGTATTCGCATTTTAACACAAAATCAGGACAAGTAGTTTTCTTTGATTTTTTTTTAGAAATTTTGAATGCAGTATAAGACGGGACATATTGTACTCGTGGAGAACTAGACTAGCTATCTCTTTCTATCTCACGTTCCGATATACAAATATTGATAATGTCCTTTCACTGAACAATTCTCTATTTGGTGACTTTCTCCATCTCATATATCCTCAGGAACCTGAGATAAGGGACACAATGGATTTTAGGGAGTCTGCTTCATATTTAGATTTATGCATCTCGTAATTGACTCTCAAGGAATACTTCAACAAAGCTCTATGACAAACGTGATGACTTCAACTTTCCCTTTTTGTGTAGCAACATTCCGTCCGCTCCGGCTTATGAAGTGTTCGTATCACAGTTGATTCGTTATTCCAGAGCTTGCGGCAATTACATCGATTCCTTGCATTTGGCAGAGCGTCACGTTTGACACAGAATTAAAAGGCTAACACAGGGTTATTATGTTGCTCCACGGTTGCTGTCTTCACTCAAGAAATTGTACGGTAGACACCGTGCACTCGTAGACAATCTCTCAAATGAGTGCAGATGTTGGTTTGTCTTAGAAATTTGTTTTGTCTTCCTTTACCAGATTTGACACACTGAATTAAAAATTAGCAACACGACGGATGTGCTATAGCAGCCAAAAACCGCTTACTCTTCCGGAGCACCCGAGTTAACTCTTGTTACGACTTGAGTTGGCGTTGTTGATTTCCGTTCGGTTGATTTTGTGTTTTGTGTTTCTTCGTGCTGTTCTTGCTCATGTTTAACGGTTTTGTCGTTGCCCTTTCGGACTTTTGACACTCGAATGCCCTATTTGTGCCTGTTTGCTTCTTTCAATTCATTCGTCGGTTAGCACAATCACTAACTTCAATGGTTTGGTGATTTCAACTTCGTTTAGTTAATCTTCTTTCTGGGAAAAATTGACCAAACTCTACGACATTGCTCAGCAGCATAAAAAAGTTCACAATAAAAAGGCCTGTTTTTCAAAATATATTTAGTTACGATTGTAATGAGAGTTTCTTTTTTGTTGTTTTAGAAGTACGCTTATTGCTTTGAATTTCGTTAAAATCTAGATTCTTTAGAAGACGGTACAGGAAACAACTGCCAACAATGAAGAAGCTAAATATGGATCTTCAAAGTATTTACAAATATACTAGTAGTAATTTCAAAAGGCAAAACAATCATAACAAAGCGTCAAATAAATTGAAAAAAAAGATCCATATAGAACTTTATTAATTGGCTGGCATATTTCCTCGATAACAGTAACTTTGTATCCCTTTTCTAACTAAGTGCAACAAACGGTCAAACATGCAGCGCCATTATTGTATACATGTTGTATGCTGCCTTGCAAAATGATCCAAAATGCACATGTACGTGTAATTATGGCAACTTTTAAACGACAATTAAGACTTAAGTTCTTATATTCTGATACTATAGTTTCAAAAAGGTCAAATATATAAACTAAAATTGAAAAAAATATATAATGAAACACATTATGTTGATCATTTGTATTTACACATGAAAAAAATATAGATTTCAGGGGACTGGGGCTACATTCATAAATACCGAAACTTTTCAACCGGTACCACAAATATTTTAATGGAATTGTTTTATTTAATTTGTTATGTTGTAGGTAGATTCTTTCCACAAAATATTCCACCTAGCTATCCTATTTTTTTAAGAAATGAAAAAAGAAAATGAAAAAAAACTCATTTTAGTCATTCCTTGTATAATCTCCCTTTAAGACTTCTTTGAGTGAAAATTTTAACAAACTTTTGTCTGTCGTTGGTTGTCTGGACAACATTTAATATGTTAAAAGTTTTCTTTTCAATAGTATTGTAGTAGACTTAGTATAATAGAATGTTTTATAAGGGTTGAAATTTTTTGACAGTTTATAGTACCCCTAAAGGGGCCTCTGTTATACCAGTTTCCGCATCTTTTTGCAAAGTATAACAAGTTGCAAAATAAAGTTCACATGTTTGTCTTTTGATTTCTGCAATAAAAAATCGGTCTACAGGGGTATCCACTCAAATTATTTTTTTTCGGACCTGGCTGATGGACTAAAATATCTTTTGAATATATGCAAGGATGTCAAAAAAAAGTGAGGAAACTCAAGTGTGATGGACGGATGGAAGGACGAACGGACCGAAAAACTATATGCCCCCAACAAAGTTGTGAAGTTAGTAGAACAATGCCCCGTGTTTAAGATATATGCTCTTTAATTTATAGATATGGTGTAATTGTACATGAGTTTACTTCTCATGTGTACACTTTGTTTTTAAACACTGTCTAAATTAATGTCAATTCAAAAACCTAACGTTTAACTCCATCCATCATAGTTTTGCCCTTAGCTAGATATATTTGGATTTTGTTTGGTTTTATGCATTTTGAACGTATTTTGAATTGTGGATTTCCTTTGTTTGGGTTCTAGTGCTGCTGATGAGGAATAATTTTCAGAAATGGCCATACAGCTAATAAAAATTAATTGCAGTTGGAGTTAACATATATGTTGTGGTCTCATGTTCATGTAATCCATATTGTTTCATAAATTAAGTATTATGGTCACGTGTTCATCTACGGTCCTTTTTGTTTGTTCATGTTTTTTGTCTTAGGTTCTCTCTAGTGGAATTGGACAATGATCGATTTGATTTTTATTGTGTGTTTAGTATTTGTGCTTTGTCTAGGAATATTGATAGGGGGAAGGTTGGGCCCAAAAAACTAGTTTAACCCCGCCACATAATACATGTGCCTGTCCTAAGCCAGGAATCTTTGACAAAGCTTTTGTTTGTACTTGTCTTTTTGATCTTTTCTGTTCCTTATTTAAGAAGGGGGTCTATCTGTGACTATTTCAGGGCTGCATTTGAATTATATGCATTTTATTTAGACCATGGGCCAATTGCAGAACCGCGAGCAGTGCCAAATGGCCTAGTTGAAGGCTGCTGGCGGTTGTCCATTGTGGTTTTTCTAAATTGCTGTTTAATTGTGGGCTGTGTGGCATACACTTATTCCACATCTCATTATTTTCTATAACTCCATATCCTTTTATAAAATAAATATACTCTAACAATCAGGACACAAGGTAGCTTTAAAAAAAACCTGCTTTTATATCCAGTATAAAGTACTGTGGATTCAGGTTCATCAGTCCATCTTAGGGTTAACATATTCGTGAACCTTAATTAATTTTCTTGAGTATCAAATTTTCATGGATTGATCAAAAAGTTGCAATTCGTGGATTCTTAATTTTGTGGTTTTGACATCTGCAGCATACAACAAGGGGTTGCACTAAGTCGTGCTAAGCATACCCCCACTCGACCATTCAGAAAACAGGAGGTAGATGACCAACTGACCTGAAAAGGGGAGGCACAGTTCAACTCATCATGCTTAAGCTGTGTACCAAATAAAAAATTAATCCCTTCAGTAGAAACTGAGAAATCTGTTATGAAAATTTTTCCATTTTTGACCCTTAAAATAGTCTAAGTCGGCTCGGAAAACTGGAAGTAGATCATTGACTGACCTAAAAGTAGTCAAAATGTACATCCCATCATGCTCAAGCTGTGTACCAAATTTGAAATCAATCCCTTCAGTAAAAGACGATATATTGTACCGGACAGACAAGGTGATTGCAATAAAGCCTCCTCTCTTATGAGTGGGGGTATAAAAATGTTCAATTGACTTTTTATTGAGAACTCACCTTAGTGGGTCAGTGCCTGCCATGAAAACCAAAAAATTGATACCTCAGGTAAAACAATGAATCTACAGTATATTTTTAATTAGGTTGCAGGTCATTTTAAAGAATTTTCAAAATAGGCCATTTTTATACCAAATGTAGGTCAAAAGTTGCCCCTAAAAAGCCTTCATGTCATTCATCTATTTTAACCCTTGTGGATCCCCATTATTCCACCTTTATGATGATATCTTACTTGGTAATAGCTTTATAATCTGTTTCATTTCCTCCTCAAATCCAATATCAAGAATCCTGTCTGCTTCATCAACTATCAAACACTGCAAGTTCTTAAACATAAACCCTGTGGTGTTCTGAAAAAAAACAACCATAAAAGTTCTTAAACATAAACCCAGAGTGTTCTGAAAAACATAAAGTTCTTAAACATAAACCCTGTTGTGTTCTGAATAAAAAACATTAAAGTTCTTAAACATAAACCTTGTGGTGTTCTGAAAACATGAAGTTCTTAAACATAAACCCTGTTGTGTTCTGAATAAAAAACATTAAAGTTCTTAAACATAAACCTTGTGGTGTTCTGAAAAAAATAAAGTTCTTAAACATAAACTCAAAGTGCTCTGAAAAACATAAAAGTCCTTAAACATAAACCCTGTGGTGTTCTGAAAAACATAAAAGTCCTTCAACATAAACCCTGTGGTGTTCTGTAAAATATAAAGTTCTTAAACATAAACCCAGAGTGTTCTGAAAAAACATAAATGCTCTTAAACATAAATCCTGTTGTGATCTGAATAAAAACATTAAAATTCTTAAACATAAACCTTGTGGTGTTCTGAAAAAAAAAAGTTCTTAAACATAAACCCAGAGTGCTCTGAAAAACATAAAAGTCCTTAAACATAAACCCTGTGGTGTTCTGAAAAACATAAAAGTCCTTCAACATAAACCCTGCTGTGTTCTGTAAAACATAAACCCTGTTATGTTCTGTAAAATAAAAATTTCTTAAACAATACCCTCTCTGAATAGCATAAAAGTTCTTAAACATAAATGCTGTTCTTAAACATAAACCCTGCTGTGTTCTGTAAAACATTAAAGTTCTAAAACATAAACCCTGCTGTGTTCTGTAAAACATTAAAGTTCTAAAACAGAAACCCTGCTGTGTTCTTCTTAAAAAGTGTGCATCTTGCTAACCATCTCTAGGTGCACCTTACCATACCTCTTTAGATGACGTGGTATTTGTCGGTAAACATAAACACTGCTGTGTTCTGTAAAATTTAAAGTTCTTAAACATAAACCCTGCTGTGTTCTGTAAAATTTAAAGTTCTTAAACATAAACCCTGCTGTGTTCTGTTAAATTTAAAGTTCTTAAACATAAACCCTGTAGTGTTCTGTAAAATTTAAAGTTCTTAAACATAAACCCTGCTGTGTTCTGTAAAATTTAAAGTTCTTAAACATAAACCCTGCTGTGTTCTGTTAAATTTAAAGTTCTTAAACATAAACCCTGTAGTGTTCTGTAAAATTTAAAGTTCTTAAACATAAACCTACCTGTTCTCTGTGAAATAAAAAGATAGGTTATCTATCGATTACGAAGCTCACCTCGTTGCGCATTATTGTCACTAAGTGGGGATTGACTTTAAGTTTTCAAAATTTTAAGTGTTCAATCCAAGCAAAAAGAAGTCACAGCCATCATCTGACACATGCATCTTGCTAACCATCTCTAGGTGCACCTTACCATACCTCTTTAGATGACGTGGTATTTGTCGGTAAGCGGGTATAGACTTTCACCATTCTTCTGTAAGTGTAATCCATTCCGAAAATAAAGGTTACAGCCACCATCCGAAGCATGCATTGTGCTTCGCACCATTAAGTGCACCTACCATACCAATATCATTGATGTAGCACTTGTCAGTAAGCCGGAATGGACTTTAACCACTCTTCTGTGGGTGATCATCCATGTGAAAACAAGATTGCTATGCATAGCCAATGTCCCCGCCACATTAAAGTTGAAAATTTTTGTACTAAAATTTGAATAATTGAAATTGCATTGTGATATGATTACCTTCATATCATGACGAACCATCCTACAAAATTTCATCAAAATCTGAGCTCACAAATTGTTTCTATGACCTAGTGAATATGAAGTCGATAAAGTCCCATAACTCCTATAAAAAATTTTGGAATCAAAATGGTGGTGCGATATGATCAACGACATATCATGACAAACAATCCTACAAAATTTCATCAAAATCTGTTCAGCAGTGTCAGAGGAGTTGCGCTTACAATGTGTTCCTATGACCAAAAATGAACAAAGTCGATAAAGTCCCATAACTCCCTAAAAAAATTGTCTAATCAAAATGGTGGTGTGATATGATCAACTACATATCATGACAAACAATCCTACAAAATTTCATCTAAATCCGTTGAGCGGTCTCAGAAGAGTTGCGCTCACAAAGTGTTCCTATGACCTAAAATGAACAAAGTCGATTAAAGTCCCATATTAACTCCTATAAAATTTGTTGAATCAAAATGGTGGTGTGATATGATCAACTTTATATCATGACAAACAATCCTACAAAATTTCATCAAAATCAGTTGAACGGTCTCAGAGGAGTAATCCGAGTTGCGCTCACAAAAGTGTGACTGACCCACGGACATAGACCAATACTAGGTCCCTCCGTCATGTTGCAGCAGGGGACAAAGAAAAGTCACAGCCAGCATCCGAATAATGCATTATGCTAAGCTTCACTAGGTGCATCTATCATAGTAATATCATTCATGTGGCACTTGTCAGTAAGCCAGAATGGACTTTTAACCACTCTTCTGTAAGTGATCATCCATGCGGAAAATATAGGTCATAGCCAGCATCCGAAGCAAGCATTGTCAATAGGTCCAACAATCTACCAGGAGTTGCCACCTTTGGCTTCATCCACTATAAATACCAGTAAATGGTCCAACAACCCACCAGGAAATGCCACCTTTGGCTTCACCCATTATAAATACCGAATAACTGGTAATTTTTGCGGTAATTAAATTTTTGCGTTATTTCACGGTTGATACTCGACCGCAAAAATTTAAATCGCATAATATTATGAAGAACATATATTCTATCTGGCATTATCTAAAGTATTTAAAGTAAAATTTTACAGAGGATACCATTATAGATATATATCTTTTTTATCACAGGTGTGAAAACTGTTAATTACCTTAAATGATGGAAAAAGCCATGCATGCTTACATAACGGTCAATATGACCACTTCATGACACCTAATCAAAACACCCAATGTTGACATACATGTGCATTGAAAGTTAGTTAATTAATTAGTACATTGTTTCATGATTGTGTGGGTACATGTATAACAAATGAAACGTTTGACTTTATTACCCAGGCTTATTAATTAATTTCTTTGTATTTATTATAATAATAATATGGAGTAGGCATTGCCTAAATGCGAGCATAGCTAAAAGGGACTACGTTTTTTGTTCTAAATGTCGACATTCAGGGCCATCGCTATCATTTAATTTCCAATATTTCCATTTACTTATTTTGGGGCGAGATGGTATGGGGCGATTAAGCCTCGAGACACGTAAGTTTCGTACGTGCATATAACCAAGACGAAACGAGCAGCTTATGTGTATTTATTATTTTAAGAATATTATTTTCTTGTAAAAAGCGCAATTTATTATTTTTTTAAGCATTATTTCTTTTCTTATAAATTATTTTAACATTCACTCCGGTCCTGTAAAAATAATAACCCTTTCCGGACCATAAAAAATCTAAATCAGCATTAGCAAATTTCTCGCGGAAACAAATACCGTAGAGCTCTCCGCTCGAGCGGGCACTTCGTGCCCGCTTGCAAGCTATGCTCGCTATCAATATTAGAGATAAAAGGAGTTGGCTATTCTTTTGTTTTAGAAACAAATCATCTGGTAAGACCAAATATACAAGGAAAAATCATAGAGCTGAGCAATCTACATTTAAAGTATTGAAGCTAATTATATAAAAACAAGAGGCTCCCAGGAGCCTGAATCGCTCACCTGGTCTTGATGTCAACCCTATGAAGACTTTTGTATAGCTAAATGAGCTGAACATTTAAGCAAGCAACAGCTTTTCTCTATCTGCAATAGTTTTCATTCTTTAAGCAAAAAACACTATTTTTGCCTTTAAGGGGCTGTAACCCCTATAAGGGGTCATCTGACAAGTTTGACCCTATGAAGACTTTTGTAGAGCTTAATGAGCTGAACATTTTAGCAAGCAATAGCTTTTCTCTATCTGCAATAATTTCATTCTACATGTAAAGGCCAAAAACACTATTTTTCGCCTTTAAGGGGCTGTAACCCCTATAAGAGGTCATCTGACAACTTTGACTTTATGGAGACTTTTGTAGAGCTAAATGAGCTGAACATTTAAGCAAGCAACAGCTTTTCTCTATTTGCAATAGTTTTCATTCTATAGGCCAAAAACACTAATTTTTGCCTTTAAGGGGCTGTAACCCCTATAAGGGATCATCTGACAACTTCGACCCTATGGAGACTTTTGTAGAGCTAAATGAGCTGAACATTTATACAAGCAACAGCTTTTCTCTATTTACAATAGTTTTCATTCTATAGGCCAAAAACATGCAAAAACGCTATTTTTCACCTTTAAGGGGCTGTAACCCCTATAAGGGATCATCTGACAACTTCGACCAAATGGAGACTTTTGTAGAGCTAAATGAGCTGAACATTTAAGAAAGCAACAGCTTTTCTCTATTTGCAATAGTTTTCATTCTATAGGCCAAAAACACTAATTTTTGCCTTTAAGGGGCTGTAACCCCTATAAGGGGTCATCTGACAACTTCGACCCTATGGAGACTTTTGTAGAGCTAAATGAGCTGAACATTTATACAAGCAACAGCTTAACAAATGCTATTTTTCACCTTTAAAGGGCTGTAACCCCTATTAGGGATCATCTGACATTTTTGACCTTATGGAGACTTTTGTAGAGCTAAATGAGCTGAACATTTAAGCAAGCAACAGCTTTTCTCTATTTGCAATAGTTTTCATTCTATAGGCCAAAAACACTATTTTTTGCCTTTAAGGGGCTGTAACCCCTATAAGGGGTCATCTGACAACTTCAACGCTATGGAGACTTTTGTAGAGCTAAATGAGCTGAACATTTAAGCAAGCAACAGCTTTTCTCTATTTACAATAGTTTTCATTCTATAGGCCAAAAACATGCAAAAACACTATTTTTCACCTTTAAAGGGCTGTAACCCCTATTAGGGATCATCTGACATTTTTGACCTTATGGAGACTTTTGTAGAGCTAAATGAGCTGAACATTTAAGCAAGCAACAGCTTTTCTCTATTTGCAATAGTTTTCATTCTATAGGCCAAAAACACTATTTTTTGCCTTAAAGGGGCTGTAACCCCTATAAGGGGTCATCTGACAACTTCAACGCTATGGAGACTTTTGTAGAGCTAAATGAGCTGAACATTTAAGCAAGCAACAGCTTTTCTCTATTTACAATAGTTTTCATTCTATAGGCCAAAAACATGAAAAAACGCTATTTTTCACCTTTAAGGGGCTGTAACTCCTATAAGGGATCATCTGACAACTTCGACCAAATGGAGACTTTTGTAGAACTTTTGATGCTGAAGCAGTAGCGTGGCATCAGATTTCATCTATCTCTTATACTTTTTGATTTACAAGCCAAAAACAGTAGTCTGACCCCCCTGGTCTATTTTTAGTAACAGTGGCCATGTTTTTTGACGGATCAAAAATTGAAACACAAGTTTGGTGCAGGACACCCTTAGGATCATTCATACCAAGTTTCATTAAATTCTGTTCAGTAGTTTCAGAGGAGAAGATTTTTGAAAAATTGTTAACAGACGACGACGACAGACGACGACGACAGACGACGACGACGGACGCCAAGTGATGGTAATAGCTCACATGGACCTTCGGTCCAGGTGAGCTAAAAATCAAAAATAGACACATTTTATTGAAGATATGAAAACTCAGCAAACATTAAATTTCAGAATTTTCATTGCAATCCGCAAAAATTTCACACCGCAAGAATTACTGGTTATATGCTACCTGTAAATGGTCCAACAATCTACCATGAGTGCCACCAGAATGTTGCCACCTTTGGCTTCACCCATTATAAATACCTGTAAATGGTCCAACAATCTACCAGGAGTGCCACTAGAATGTTGCCATATTTGGCTTCACCCATTACAAATACCTGTAAATGGTCAAACAATCTACCAGGAGTTGCCACCAGAATATTGACACCCCAATGGACCAACATTCAACCAGGAGTTGCCACCTTTGGCTTCACCCATCATAAATACCTGTAAATGGCCCAACAATCTACCAGGAGTTGCCACCTTTAGTTTCTCTGTAAATGGCCCAACAATCTGCCTGGAGTTGCCACCTTTAGCTTCACTCATTATAAATACCCGTAAATGGAACAACATTCAACCAGGAGTTGCCACCTTTGGCTTCAAATATCATAAATACCTGTAAATGGCCCAACAATCTACCAGGAGTTGCCACTAGAATGTTGACATCTTTGGCTTCATCCATTATAAATACCAGAAAATGGTCCAACAATCTACCTGGAGTTGCCACCTTTGGCTTCACCCATTATAAATAGCTGTAAATGGCCCAACAATCTACCAGGAGTGCCACCAGAATGTTGCCACTTTTGGCTTCACCAATTTTAAATACCTGTAAATGGCCCAACAATCTACCAGGAGTTGCCACCTTTGGCTTCATCCATTAAAAACACCTGTAAATGGTCCAACAACCGACTATACTAGGAGTTGCCACCTTTGGCTTCATCCATTATAAACACCTGTAAATGGTCCAACAACCGACTAGGAGTTGCCACCTTTGGCTTCACCCATCATAAATACCTGTAAATGGTCCAACAATCTACCAGGAGTTGCCACCAGAATATTGACACCCTTGGCTAACTTCTTAGCTTCATCTTGTCGACTTGTACCTCCCATAATCAAGCCAAAGGTATGGCAGTGGTATTTCAGTAGCTCTTTTAAGACTCCAAATGTCTGCATGGAGAGTTCCCTTGTAGGGGAAATAATTATACATCCAGTACCTAGATAAAAAAAAGTCTTTATTGCTTACCATTATGAGAAATGAGTCCCAAAAACATGGTTAGGTTGACTAGGCTGAATAAGTAATATGTGACTTTAATTTTTGAGGTACTTCTTTACTTTACCGTAGTACTGTCTTTACTTCATAAAAATTTCTATAGAATGTGTATAATTTTTTAAAGAATGTGTATGAAAATCCTTTAAAACCATGCATGAGTTCAGAAGGAGCTAAGCTTTAAAGTTTTGTGTTCAGACAGACAGACACAGACAAGCAGGGTTTAATCAAATCAACCTTAAACTTTTCTGCTGTTCTAAAACCATGAATCCATGAATCCACAAAGAAGCATTTCATTCCCAATATACAAATACTGATGCCCAAATTTTTCTTGCCATCCAAAATTTTCTCAGCACATGTATGCGTATAAAGTATCATGATGATGGTATATTATCCAAACGAAACTGAACTTAAACCTGGAGGTAAACCTGTATGGAAAGGACAAATGGGTCTGAACACTATAGGACTCCAACTTTAATTTCCTAGGCTGGTTTGTATGAATATTATTATTTAGTTTAAACATATTTATTTATCCTGGATTGGGAAACAAGCTTAATGCTTCTATCAATCCCTCTCCAGCTAGCAGTTTGCGAGTGTGGCCTTTGTAGACGGCCCCCATTGAGCCTACTCTTATCGAACTCTACAAACGTCAAAGGGGCCTTTAACGTGCACAGGGTATTGCTCTCCCCATACACGGGACAACCTTTTATCGTCCCTTCCGAAGGACTAGCATCATTTCTTGAGACCATCCTCGCAAATGGTGTCAAGAGAGAGTCGGAAATTTTCACCCCTGACGAGGATCGAACCACGAGCCTCAGTGTTAGCACTCCGACGCGTTAACCACTACACCACCGGCTGTTTTTGGAGACAAGATCAAATACAAAAGACAGGATGGCCCATGTCCATTTCTGCTACTGGACCATGAACATGGATGTCATTTGGTATTGCAAGTTTTTGCCTCGTAAAGAAATCGGCAATGGCGGCTGCTTGTGAAAGGAGGAGGCAAGGGTTCTACTCCAACAACATCGGAAGTTGGACTGCATGCTATTTTTGGAATTGTTGCCATCCTAACGTAGTATGAGACCTCTTATATTATAGGAGTAGCAAGGGTTCATGGTGGAGGAAATTTTACATTTTTATAGAGGGTCCATATTTTATTCTAAATATCTTACATTTATAAGCAAAAAATAAAGAATGATGGCTGTGATGAAGATGATGTCAGGCTAATTACATGTATTTCTGATGATTTAAGTATCAAAAGTAAAAAAAAACTTGAAGGTTAACATGTCAACCATGTGGATAGATAGAGCAGACCAGAACACAGTATGTCCCTAAACTTTAGCAGGTGGGGCATTTATCCCCCAACTTTAGTAGGTGGGGCATTTACATAAAGGAGTAATCTTTACTGAATAGGTTATCTTGATGTCTGAAATAGCAAATTCATTTCACATACAGGGAAACTGAAAGCTTTTTGTTACATGTTTAATAATCTTTAATCATAATCAGGGAAATATTTTTTAATTGACACCGGACATTAAACGAACGTAAAAAATATCTTCCTTGACTGTATATAAATTTTCCTGTTATAATTACTGTGAAGGTTTATTTTCCTAGAATTGATGACAGATTTTTAAAAATATTTCCTGTTTTTTTAATTATTGTGTACATTGTATTAAAATTTCCTAGTAAAACCTGTTATGGGTGACCTAGTTAGAAATTGAAATTTTTATTGATTAAGTACTATAGATGTTGAAATGTTCATGTGGGTGTTTATTATAAATTTGCACCTAGTAACAACAAATTATCTGGAGAGCCGGTGGTGTAGTGGTTAATGCGTCAGGCTACTAACACCAAGGTTCGTGGTTCGGTCCTCGTCCGGGGTGAAAATTTCATGAACCAATTTTCCGACTCTCTCTTGACACCATTTGCGAGGATGGTCTCAAGGAACGATGCTAGTCCTTCGGAAGGGACGAAAAAAGGTTGTCCCGTGTATGTGGAGAGCAATACCCCATGCACGTTAAAGACCCCTTTGTAGATAAGAGTAGGCTCAATGGGGGCCGCTGCAAAGGCCACACTCGCAAACTGCTAGCTGGAGAGGGATTTACATAAGCATTAAGCTTGTTTCCCAATCCAGGATAAATAAATATGTTTAAACTAAATTATCTGGGAAAACATGCCCACATGTCAATATCATTCTTAGTATTTATATTATAGATAATCATACAAAACTTATATCTATCCCCCATTTATAAGGCTGACTTAACAAAAACATAAAAATATAACCCTTAGAAAATATCCCCATGGCCCATGCAGATATTCATTTCTTAAAATTTACATTATAAATAGATGAGCAGACAAAACACATATTTATCCCTCACTTGTTTGGCTGACCTATCAAAATACATGAAAACATTACCCTGGGAAAATTTCCAACTCTCTAGTTTCTATAATAGGGCCTGTAGGGGAGAGGTTTATGTTCTAATATATTGACAATTATAGCCTAGTATTCATGAGCTAGGTTCTCATTTTAATACATTCATTTTATTTCATTATAATTGCATTTTGATTGGTTAATAGTACTTTGGTGAAGTTTCATTTCTCCATGAAACTCACCAGCAGGTGGGACCTTGACAATGCCTTATGTGGAGTAATTAAAAAAATAATCAATGCATTTTGTATGACCTATTAAATTACCTGTGGAAACATTTAACTATTTTCACAAAATGAAATTATATACTTTGAATGCAATAGTTTATAGTTTTATTAGTGTGTAAAAACCTGCACCTTTGCGCACATTTTCAACATGAAGCAATACCGTGCTATATTAACAAGAGGCTCCTAGGAGCCTGAATTGCTCACCTGGTCTTGATGTCGACCCTATAAAAACTTTTCTAGAGCTATATGAGCTGAACATTTAAGCAAGTAACAGCTTTTCTCCATCTACTATAGTTTCATTCTGTAGCCATAGGCCCAAATTTTGAGAAAAAAAATTTCTAGGGGCCATAACCCCTATAAAGGGTCATCTGAGAACTTCGACCCTATGAAAAATTTTTTGGCGCTAAATGAACTGAACATTTAAGCAAGCAACAGCTTTCCTCTATCTACTATAGTTTTCATTTTAAAGGCCAAAAACATGAACAAACGTTATTTTAAGGACCCTAACCCCTGTAAGGAGTCATCTGACAACTATCACCCTATGAAGACTTTTGTAGAGCTAAATGAACTCAACATTTAAGCAAGCAACAGCTTAGCTTCTCTCTATCTGCTATAGTTTTCATTCCATAGGCCAAAAACATGAAAGAAAGTTATTTTAGGGGCCGAAACTCCTATGAGGGGGACATCTGACAACTTCGACCCTATGGAGACTTTTGTAGAGCTAAATAAGCTGAACATTTAAGCAAGCAACAGCTTCTCTCTATCTGCTATAGTTTTCATTCCATAGGCCAAAAATATGAAAAAACTTTATTTTAGGGGCTGTAACCCCTTTAAGGAGTCATATGACAACTTCGATCCTTTGTAGACTCTTGTATGGCTAAATGAGCTGAACATTTAAGAAAGCAACAACTTTTCTCTATCTGTCATAGTTTTCATTGTATAAGCCAAAAACATAAAAAAAATGCTATTTTTCACCTTTAAGGGGCCGTAACTCCTATAAGGGGTCATCTGACAACTTCATCTCAATGATGACATTTGTAGAGCTTTTGATGCTGAAGCAGCAGGGTGGCATCAGATTTCATCTATCTCTTATACTTTTTGATTTACAAGCCAAAAACTGTAGTCTGACCCCCCTGGTCTATTTTTAGTAACGGCAGCCATGTTGTTTGGACGGCGGTCACCATTTGTGCAATCTTGGGAGAGGACATCCAATAGATGAAGTGTGCAAAGTTTAAAAGCAATCCCTTCAGTCCTTTCAGAGGAGACGATTTTCAAAGAAAAATTAACTATGACGATGGATGACGACGACGTACGCCAAGTGATGGCAATAGCTCACATGAACCTTCGGTCCAGGTGAGCTTAAAATGTGCTTGGGTCCACGCTTTTACACTTTTAAACACCAATAAAACTATATAAATATTGCATTCAATGTTTAATGAAATACATTGTACATTCTTTTTTTGTGTGGATTGTGTAATGGCAAAAAGAACTATCATGACCATTTACTTTAAATTTTTTCCTTCTAAATCTGAAGTTGTCTTAAAGTAAATCTTTGTTCATTATAGAGAAGATTTTTATTTCTGATTGCTGAAAAATATCTGAAAATAGCTGACAAAGGTGGTTACGAGTAAAAGGTTAAGCTAAAGGTAGATTTTTAAATGTCTGTAAATACATATTAGTGATGCATACACAACCAAACAATTTTAAAACATAAGCTTTGAATAGCTTTTGACAGACAGCAAGATTCATGAAGACTGTTTGGCAAGTAGTAAAGGCCCTTGCATGGTCACCATGCTTGTGTGGGAGGAAAGCCAGATATTTCAATCTAGAAAAGGATTGAAACCCACAAGCAACGGTAGGTGCCTGTAAACCTTGACACATATGGGGCTTGAACCCACAACAGTGTTGACCTGTGATTTTAGTTCACTAAAACACTATATGCCCCATACTTTCGTAGATGGGATCAGATAAAATGGCTGGATTTTGCTTAACAGGAAATAGGGGAGAGACAAACCTAAAATAAAATCCCACATTATGGGACCATACTGATGCTGTATACCAAATGTTAAGGGACTATGATATGTAGTTGCTGAGAAAACTGTAACTGTATTTACTTTTCACGCTGGCTGCAAACTCACCATTTCACAACCTGGATTTTTAAATCCATGAATCAGGCCAAAAATCATCTTTCAAGATGCGTGCGTCTATTTCTTACCATTTCTGGGCATAAACTTTAATTTGTACAGCAATTCCACGGCTGGTATAAGAAAAGCCAGAGTTTTTCCACTTCCTGTTCGTGCAGCACCCATCAAATCTCTACAAAAAGAAACAAACATTACATACAAGCATGCTAAGGGTGCAACCATTTCACTTTGATGGGGGTAAGGGAGCTATGGATATTTTTTATCATGTATTACTCCTCTCAAAAATCAAAGCCTAGACAGATTTTGCACACTATTGCATGCTTTTTTTTTTAATTCATATTTCAAAATAAAGGACAAGATATATTAAGGGCTGTTTTTAGCCTCTTTTCCAAAACTGACAAATTTCTTTGAGTGAGTGAGTGAGTAAGTTGGTGTTTTACGCCCATGCAATGCTATATAGGTTATTTACAGGCGGTGAACATGAAAGGATGGTAAAATGAACATGAAATGATGATGATAAATGAAATATGGGGGTGGGGTGGGACACAAAGGACCGGAAAATTTTGAAGAACCACAGGAAAAGGGGAGAGGTGGGTAGGGGACGAGGGACACCCTATTCAGCCACCTAGGGTACACACTTGGTCGCTCTGTGGGCTGACCACTGACCTGACGTCAGAATCCCAAGACCCTTAGTTGCCTCTTACGACAAGCTAGGCTCTGCTGCGGGCCTATTCGCCACCCGGGCCCGGCACAGGACAAAATTTCTTTGAAATGTTCCTTTACTACTCAAAATTATTTTAAATAATTTGTAATTTTGTTTCAAAGCTATGATTTATCAGTTTCCTTTCAGTGTTGAGCTAAAGATGTATGACTTTTTCTCTAAAAAGCTCCAAATGTGGCAAATTATCATATGTTTTAATTAAAAAAGTATGTGCAAACCTGTGACCCACCATATATTTTAACTGTGGGTGAAGTATCACTATACCAATGTTTTCTGAAAATATCTTTGTAGCTCACAGGTTCGCTCATATTCATTTTTATACAAACAAGTTAGCACTAAAGTATATCTCGCCTACTGGCACCATTGGAATACCTAGTTATTTAACTATTCATTCATAATTTCTAGACATTTTCCTGAGGATCAACTAAAATGATTCTAGATATCATAGTCATTGAGAAACAGACATAACATAAAAGACTGGAAAAAAAAATGAAACTAACAGTTATTTAGTGTAGAAATGAGGTCAAGGTCAGATGACATGGTGACGGACAACAAAACCCTAATTTAATTCATCGATAGATATGCCTAGCTATTATACATTTTGAAAGAAATTTATTTTACACAAAAGTCTTACAAAGAAGTTTACAGCCTGAAAAAGACCCAAGTTCACAAAGTCACTGAAGCGTGAAAATGGGGTCAGGGTCACACAGCATGGTGACAGTTGTGTAGACCATACCTAACCTGAACTGTAAATTGTATAATTGTATACCAAATATCAAATACCTAGTTATCATACTTTTAAAGAAATTCATATTCCACAAAAGTCTTACAAAGAAGTTTACAGCCTGAAAAAAGACATAAGTTCACAAAGTCACTGAAGCTTAAAAATGGGGTCAAGGTCACACAACATGGTGACAGTTGTGTAAACCATAACCTGAACTGTTTGTATACCAAAAATCAGATGCCTAGTTATTATACTTTTCAACAAATTCATTTTCCACAAAAGTCTTACAAAGAAGTTTTCGGTCTGAAAAAAAAAGACCTAACTGGAGCATGAAAATGGGGTCAGGGTTTCACCAGATGGTGACAGTTGCTTAGACCATAACCTGAACTGTCTGTATACCAAATATCAGTCTCGATGTGTAAGAGAAAAGCAAAACAAGGAAGACACACAGGAAAAATTGCAGATCACAATGGTTTTGACTTGTTACAGGAATTTCAGAAGAAATGGTGGGTTAAAACAAGTTTTATGGCGCACCAACTAAACAGACATTTTGGGCTATTCGTTCTATCAAATGAATGGACTTTAAGACATATGTATAGCGATATAAAGGCCTTAAATTGGTCCAAAAATTTGACTTAAGTCGCTATGATAAGTAGTTCCTGAGAAAACTGTTGCTGAGGTTAAGTTGCAGACTGAAGGTTGGACAGGGGTAAACCAGTATAGCCCCTCTTATTCAAATCAAAACTAATAAACAGGATCAATTAGATTAGCAGAGATCAAGGGTAGTCCACGCCAAAGAAGAAAAGGAGGAGTTTGGAAACATCTGATTGCTAATTTCTATACATCCAACAAGTAGATCATAAAATTATTTCATAGGGTGTATATTATGATATATGTGAATGATATGTGATTTTTTTTTAAAGCTTAGACAATGAGAAAAGAAGGATAACTCTATTATATATTGAATAGTGTTTTAAAAAATCTATTAGCATTTCTTCCAATGAAAATTAATGATGTCAAACATTAATTTTTAAGTATTTATTAAATATCGGCTATTTAAGTCCCGACGTTTCGGCAGGAATGCCTTCTTCTGGGGTTGATTGTCCTCCTAGTTGACTACATTTTAACTTTCCATCATTGTTATCATGTGTGTGTTCTGTTGGTAGGTGATGACGTAACTGACGTCATCACCTACCAACAGAACACACACATGATAACAATGATGGAAAGTTAAAATGTAGTCAACTAGGAGGACAATCAACCCCAGAAGAAGGCATTCCTGCCGAAACGTAGGGACTTAAATAGCCGATATTTAATAAATACTTATACAAGTGTTCCCTGTGGAAACAATTTTATAAAGATTAATTTTTAATTTTTAATTTTTGAACATATTTCTAGGATGAAAATAGCAGTGTTACTGTTACAAAAATATGCATTAAACAATGATTCTATGCCTGTATAAGGATAAATCTAGTGACGAAAAACAAAACATTTAAAGGTTGCTATGGGGGACTTATGTGAAATTGCAATAGTTGACCACAGAAAACACAAATGTGGCGTATTCCACAATGGTGCCCCTATAGCAACCATTGTATATAACATGTGTATTAACTTACCCATAATTTTCAGCAACAACAAAAAAATATGCAGTTTTAAGTAGAAAATGACTGTGAATGTCAAAAGAGTGTTTTTGGATTTAGATTGAATTACATCCTCTCTAACAAATAAGTAGCCTAGGATGGTGTAGTGGTTACAACCTCTGTTCTGTTAGCTAGGCGCATACGCCATAGATACCCAAATGTTGTGAGTTCAATCCTCGCTGAGGGCACTCAAAAATCAAAATCTGTTTGTCAGATGATTTTCAGGGTTGAAATTATAGTAACATTGTTTGATTATATTCTAGACATTCATATATATTATCAAATTCGAATAATCTTGCATTCTGTAGTTTCTGTGGAATCCAATGGAGCATGAACAGAGATAGCTATAAATAGACCATGCTCTCTAACAAATAAGAT
The DNA here is from genome assembly GCA_963971305.1 of Arcuatula senhousia. NCBI lineage: Eukaryota > Metazoa > Mollusca > Bivalvia > Mytilida > Mytilidae > Arcuatula > Arcuatula senhousia. The sequence goes on along the minus strand of OZ020309.1, from coordinate 11,708,004 downwards.
ATAGATTCAGTTTGAGAATTACTTCCCTTCCCAGTAAATGTGGTACAGATTCAGTTTGAGAATTACCTCCCTTTCAAAAATTGTGGTACAGATTTAGATTGAGAATTTTTTCCCCTCCAACAATTGTGGTAAAGATTTAGTTTGATTAGAATTACCTCCAACAAATGTGGTATAGATTTATTTTGATCAGAATTACCTCCCCTCCGACAAATATGGTATAGATTTAGTTTGAAGAGAATAACCTCCCCTCAAACAAATGTGGTATAGATTTATATTTATGAGAATGACCTCCTCTCCAACAAATGTGGTATAGATTTAGAATTATGAGAATTACCTCCCCTCCAACAAAAGTGGTAAAGAGTTAGATTAATTAGAATAACCTCCCCTCCAACAAATGTGGTAAAGATTTAGATTAATTAGAAAAACATGTGGTAAAGATTTAGATTAATTAGAATTACCTCTCATCCAACAAATGTGGTATAGATTTAGAATTATGAGAATTACCTCCCCTCCAACAAAAGTGGTAAAGATTTAGATTAATTAGAATAACCTCCCCTCCAACAAATGTGGTAAAGATTTAGATTAATTAGAAAAACATGTGGTAAAGATTTAGATTAATTAGAATAACCTCCCCTCCAATAAATGTGGTAAAGATTTAGATTAATTAGAATAACCTCCCCTCCAACAAATGTGGTAAAGATTTAGATAAATTAGAATAATCTCCCCTCCAACAAATGTGGTAAAGATTTAGATTAATTAGAATAATCTCCCCTCCAACAAATGTGGTAAAGATTTAGATTAATTAGAATTACCTCCAACAAATGTGGTATAGATTTAGTTTGATGATAATTGCCTCCCCTCTTACAAATGTGGTATAGATTTAGTTTGATGAGAACAAACCTCCCCTCCAACAAATGTGGTATAGATTTAGATTTATGAGAATTAGATAATGGATATGGTAGGGTACAGCTGCAAACTGGAATGTGTGTTATGCTTTACAGTATGACATCAAGTCTTTGTACTGCAAATAACAACGGAAAATCCAACAGGGTGTGAGCTGGATTCGAACCCATACCTCTGCAGCACCTGTCGCCTAGCAGTCTCCAGTCCGTCGAGGATTCTACAAAACCATGGACACTGTTTAAAATAGGTGTTGTTAAATCGGTATCATTCTATTATCTCTTTAATGAGAATTACCTCCCCTCAAACAAATGTAGTGTAGATTAAGATTAATGAGAATTACCTCCCCTCCAACAAATGTGGTATAGATTTGGATTGAATCTCTGTCATGTTTGTGAAGCCCATGTCCTTGATGCCTTTCTGTGTCAGGTCTGAGATTTCCAACGATGAAAACATGTCATCTGTAAGGATCTTCTTTGAACCTATAAAGTATCAAAGATATAAACAAAACCCAGGTAGAATTACATGTACTAGAATACAAAATTAAGAAGAGCCCCATCAGCAAATCCCCCCACCAAAATATTAGATAGATTTTCATGAAGTTTTAACATGCAATTCCTCTAATGGATTTTTTTCAAATCTGTATCCCTAAAAGTTTAGGAGTTTTGGAGTAAAAAAAATTGATGGCCAGAACTTTTCCAAAGGACGGGCAAAGTGAAAAATAAAGGCTTCCACATCCTGTATTTGGGGCCCTATAAAAGACAGTTTTAAATTACTGGTCTATAAAGTCAGTGTGGAAAACATATGTTGACTGTGTATCACATGTATCAGTTCATTTTATTTATTCTGTAATTATCAATGCATGACACTCGTTCATGATTTTTGACTTCACTTTCACTAGTGTTTCTCCAAAGCATGTATAGCATGGCGTTGCGCAATGCGGCCCTTTTTGTGCCGCCATGCCCTTTTTATTCTGTTACCCTCACGCCATGCCCTTTTCATCGTAAATATTTAGCGCCATGGGCCTCTTTTTTTATTTTGAATCTGAGTTATCTCCCATTGACTGGTTCCCCAATCATTTGGACTAAACTGGATTTAAAATGAAAGCTTATAGAACCAGATCGTGATTACGGCCACACTTTAGGCACTGACAACTTGATATGCGACAAGATACATATGAAAACGAGGGAGAAGAACCAATCATGTGCAATTCAAATGCAAGAAGCTGATCAATTTCTCCTTTCCAAGGTATTTAAAACATTATAGTCCATCTATTTAAATCGAAAATAAGATCAAAAACGTTAGACCACGGTGTAAAAATAAAAATGTTTTCATTTACTTGGTCGTTAAAATGCCCTCATACATGTAGATCAATTTAAAATTTTACTTTTTAATTGTCTGAAATGTTATTATCTTTTTATATTTCAGAACATATTGCAATGTGCAGATGACAATAGCTTGCAGTTGACGGTCCAATCCCCAGTGACAGTGAAGTCTGGTAGGACAGCCTTTCTAAAGATTTGTCACAGTGTAGAGAACAATAAATGTTTATGCATAATGTCTTTTTTTAATGTGCCTTAATAATGGTTGAGTGCATGACTTATGAGCCCTTTCAGGTGGCGGTGGCGCGTTTCATGTGCCCTTTCAGGTGGCTGCGGCGCGTTTCATGTGCCCTATTTGAAATAATTTACCATGCCCTTTTTGACGGCTGGGGGAAACACTACTTTCACTCATAAGAACATGGAAAAAAAATCTTTCAAAGTCGAAATCCCACATTATGGGACCAAACCCTGGTGTTTCATACCAAATATCAAGTGACTGTGATAAGTAGTAGCTGAGAAAACAATTACAAAAATTTCTATTATACATTCACTTTTTCATAACCCAGATGTTTCACTCATTGAAATCTAACAAAATATTAAAACCCAACAAAGTGATACCTCAAACAAGAGTTGACACTAAAGTATGTCTCACCTGTCGACAACATCACAGAACTTATCGAAGGTCTATCTGGGTCTTCAGAAAAGTTAAGGTCTAGGCCATGTGACAGAATTCCATTTAACCATCACAAAAATGTCTGAAGTGTGTTCTAGATACCATATTTATTGAGAAACAATGAAAAAAGACAAACATTCACTAAGCCATTCAACCATGAAAATGGGGTCAAAGTCACATTACATGGTGATGTCAGCTGTGTATACCATAATCCCCAAATATCAGATGCCAAGCTATAATATTATACTTTTCACTTCACTCATTTTCCACCCAAAAATTATCTAAGTTCACAAAGTCACTGAACCATGAAAATGGGGTCATGGTCACACAACATGGTGTCAGTAAAATGTGTAGACCAAAACCCCAAATGTCTGTATACCAAATATCAGATGCATAGCTATTATACTTTAAACTGAATTTATTTTCCACAAAAGTCTTACAAAGAGGTTTTTTGCCCCAAAAATCATATAAGTCCACAGGGTCACTGAACCATGAAAATGGGGTTTAGGGTCAAACGGCACGGCACCAGTTGCATAGACCATAACCTTAAGTGTCTGTATACCAGCTATGAGATGCCTAGCTATTAAACTTTTCACTCAATTCATTTTCCACAAAAGTCTTACAAAGGTATTTTTGGCCCGAAAAAACATCTAAGTTCAAAATTGGGGTCAGGGTCAAACGGCAGGATGCCAGTTGTGTAGACCATAACCCAAACTGTCTGTATACCAAATATCAGATGCCTAGCTATTATACTTTTCTTGGAATTCATTTTCCACAAAAGTCTTACAAAGGGGTTTTTTGGCCCCCAAAAAACCCATCTAAGTTCACAGAGTTGCTGAACCATGAAATTGGAGTCAGGGTCAAACCGCATGGTGCCAGTTGCATAGACCATAACCCCAACTGTCTGTATACCAAATATCAGATGCCTAGCTATTATACAATACTTTTCTTGGAATTCATATTTCACAAAAATCTTACAAAAAATTTACGCCGTCGCCGCCGCCGAAAAGTAATACCTTTGACTCGCCTTCAGCAACTTAAGTCGCAGGTGAGACAAAAATCAAAAAGATTTTTATTGGTAATAATAAGCTGTAGATATTCCACTTACTTTTACTACCAAGATTTTGTGGTTCACCCTCAGACGTGTCTAGTTTCTGTTTTTTAGGCGAACCTTAAAATAGAAAAACAAGCATGCAAAAGATAAATCTCATAAGTTTAAATCAAAATTATTTTTTCCCTTCTTTTTAAATAAACAAACAAGATTCAACATCTCCAAAATGGCCTATTTTCACTCCAAAATGGATTAAATATTGTTGTGCTAAATACATTTTGTATATTACACAACTTTTCTAAAAAAGACTGAAACTTTTTTCATACTGGCATGAATGAGGTCTGACATATAATAAGAATTAGTCCAAAAAATATGATGCTGTGTCTTGCAACTTGTTTTTATTTCTGCAATCAATGAAACATACAATTGATGCAAGGAGTGTAACTCTATGATGAATTTTGAATGCACCTATCCTGACTTATATCTGTATAAAGTGTGTGGTTTTTCTAAATTGCCGTTTAATTGTGGGCTATGTCGTGTACACTTATTCCACATCTCATTATTTTCTATCTTAATGATAACATACTTCTCAAATAGAATAGCCACTGAAATTTATAAGAAAAACCTAAGAAAACACCCCAAACCCTTTTCTGTACTAAAGGATGAATCTACATGCCAAATATCAAGAGACTGCACCTACTTGCCAGAAAACTGTAACAAAAATTATGTATATACGTCCACCATATTCATAATTTCAGTATATTTTCCAAATACTCTAGATTTTACAACTGTGGACATACATACAAAAATTCTGTTACAATTATTCTACCAAAAACATGCCGTAGCCTCTTGATATTTGCATGAAGCTTCATCTTTAGTGCTTTATGGTGTAAGGCAATTTAATGCCCATAACTCATCTTCATGTACTTCCTTTGTAGAAAATGAACATGCTTAAAATAACTTCTATAAGATAAAGCTACATGCCAAATATCAACAAGCTGTGCCATGTAGTGCTCAGAAAACTGTGAATTGATTTTTTTTTAATGTCATAGGACAATGGATAGTGCCAAAGGATTCTTTTATGTCTTTAGCAAGAAGTTGCAGGTGACATAAAAAAATATTAGAGATTCATGCATTTTGGTTTCAGATAACCCAAATTTACTTAGATGATACTAAGACTACATACCATATGAGTTGTTTTTTCGTGGGAGCTAAATTTCACAGGTTTCTTAAACAAGAGGCTCCCAGGAGCCTGAATCGCTCACCTGGTCTTGACGTCAACCCTATGAAGAACTTTGTAGAGCTGAATAAGCTGAACATTTAAGCAAGCAACAGCTTTTCGCTATCTGCAATAGTTTTCATTCTATAGGCCAAAAACACTTTTTTTTGTCTTTAAGGGGCTGTAACCCCTATATGGGGTCATCTGACAACTTGGAACCTATGGAGACTTTTGTAGAGCTTAATGAGCTGAACATTTAAGCAAGCAACAGCTTTTCTCTATCTGCAATAATTTTCATTCTATAGGCCAAAAACACTTTTTTTGCCTTTAAGGGGCTGTAACCCCTATAAGGGGTCATCTGACAACTTGGAAACTTTTGTAGAGCTAAATGAGCTGAACATTTAAGCAAGCAACAGTTTTTCTCTATCTGCAATAGTTATCATTTTATAGGCCAAAAACACTATTTTTTGCCTTTAAGGGGCTGTAACCCCTATAAGGGGTCATCTGACAACTTGGACCCAACGGAGACTTTTGTAGAGCTAAATGAGCTGAACATTTAAGCAAGCAACAGCTTTTCTCTATCTGCAATAATTTTGATTCTATAAAATCTATTGGTCCAGGTGAGCTAAAAATGAAAGATCTTTTTTTCGCTGAATTCAATTTTAGCGATTACTGTTATGCCAGTATATACTTTACAATATTTTTTACCTGAATTAAATATCGCGGGTTTTTATTTTAGCTAGTTGCCAAGTACCGTGAAAAAGCGAAAATTAGATACCCTCGAAAAAAAACAACTCTTAAGGTATTTCAAGATTATCCGAAAATTCAACTAACTTTGTTCTGTCTCTTCTTCAGACATTTCATCTTTTCCATCACTTTCACTTTCATCCGGAGCCTCATCATGTTCTTCTTTAGCAGAATCATTCATCTCTTCCTCATTGTCTTCCATCTTAGATTGGGGTTCTGTAGGGGAGGGCTCTGAAATAAAACAGCCAATAAGTTAATAAATTCAGTGGTTCAAGTTAAACCTTTTACCTGTTTTATCCAAACCCTATGTAAGAAATTCCTTAACCATTGGAGGATGACTTCTTTGAAAAAAAAAATAGTGAGAGCAAGTGACAATTTGTCCCAAACTAGCACTATAAACAGATTTACTTATACTGAATTAGAGAACTAGCTTTACATCACTCTCAAATTTAATTTGTAGATTACAACAGAGGTCACAAAAACATTTCTAGTAAAATATTGACAATTTCATTTCAGAATCACCTAATTTTCATCTTATTTTTGTAAAATTTTAGATTTTGTACAATATAAAAGGTAAGTGAGTCCAACAGGACTTTTAAAAGGACTGTCAAGGTTAATCAAGTATTGTGAAATCTATTTACATGTGTGACTTTAGGATGAAGAACAACAATAAAAGCACTGTTTCTTCTGCTATCTTTTTCTAATTTCAATATTTATAAGGGACGGACCATTTAACTTGAAAGGGGGGGCCTTGGTTTTTTTTGTTTTGATCAGAAATTTTTTTTCCGCGCTAAATATTTATTTTTCGAAGGCCTCGCGACAGAATATTTTTTTTCATTATCAGCATTATTTTTAATAGTGGAAATCCATCTTCAGAATATTTTTTTTCTTACCCTCAGCTGCCAAAATATTTTTTTCATCAAAAATAATTTTCAGAATATTTTTTTAGGAAAAAACCAAGCCCCCCCCTTCAAGTTAAATGGTTGGTCCCTAATGTGCTTTTGTGTTGTGCATATATACTCCACATTCCTTGACAGTATAGCCATGATAGCGGGTAATTTTAACGAGTTGTAAATTTGGCAATTTGTATCTAAAAGTGGGGTTTTAATTTTAGCTGTCGTAATTGTTCATGTTTTCAGAATCGAGCATTTGAGAGTTTGCAATCCTTTATGTACTAAAATTTAGCAATTCTAAAGACCTTGCAAATAAAGAGAAAACAAGTAAATCTGTGATCTAATGCTCACTAGTGATACCCCTACTCCCCAAACTATGCCATGCATACAAGTTCAAATACTCTATTAACAGAGAGTAGTTGACCTAGGAACATAAAATCACTATACACCATGTGTGACTATATATAGGGTAAAGCTATATGCCAAATATCAGACCTCTATCTCTTGTAGTTGCTGAGAAAACTTTGACGAAAATTTAGCATTCAAGTTCACTATGTGCAAAAATCAAAGTATTCGGTAAACAGGAAGTAGTTGACCTAGTAACATAAAATCCCTACACACCCTATGGGACTGTAGGATAAAGCTATATGCAAAATAAAAGACCTCTTTCTCTAGTTGTTGCTGAGAAAACTGTGAGGAAAATTTTTGTGATGGACAAACAGACGAACGGACAAAGGTAAAACAGTAAACCCCCCTCTTCTTGAAAGCAGTGGTAAAACTACATGTAGAACCTTGTGAAAATTTCCTGCTATACAGTATATGACATCCAATCCTGGACATACAACACTGAAGATAGTTGTCATATATTTGAACCATTTGGGTGTGCCATCATTTTGAATTGTTTTCTTCACGAATTTCGTTGAAACTTCTAATTTAATTCTCAAAATGTAATACATTTATAATTGTAATGAATAAAAATATACGCTTTTTTAAAATGTATGTTTTTGATTTTTACATCTGCGTAAAAAAAAAGTCTAAATCTGAATTGTCCTTGATCATAATTACATATAAAAACATAAATATAAATACTTTTCTTTGTCTTCTTTTTCTTTACTTTTTCATCAGGTTCCACTTTATATACATCTAAACAAAATGAAAAAATAATGAGGAATAGTCAGTAGAATGAAATGATTTAATACTGTATTGGTATATAGTCATAGAGTGATACAAGTCTGTTTAATCATTTAAGTACCACTTTTTGTAAGAACCATGCAAAAAACGATTCATGGGTGGAAAGCCTACACCACTTTATTTTTGATATGTTACTCCTACTAGCACCCTGATTCGATATTTTGTACTCTTTTTCCAAACAAGCGTTGGTCCTGAGAGAAAAAAATATATAGAATGCATTGGAAAATTGTAAGAAAGGGAGATAACTCCTGATACTGTCAATAATTTTAATAGAAACCAATGTAACAAAATGACAAGATTTCTCCCAGGACCAGACAGTTATGAGCAAATTGTTATTTATTTCTTATTTTGTATACTTTGAACTATCTTTTGTTAGAAATAAACCACTGTAGCCTTTTTATCGATGAATCACTTTTCTTCAATTTTGCATGATTCTTAGGTGAAGTACTACTTAAACTTCCTTGAAGTGATCAATTTTACAGCATGTTTTCAATATTAAACCAAATGACAAAACAATGTTCTGAGTTCTGTAACCATACTTATTTTCGTGGGTACTTATTTTCACAAATTCATGATTTTACCCAAATTCAATGTTTTCTACTCATTATTTTATTAATTTCATATGTATAATTTCATCCAATACAAATGTACTCAATTTAATGCTTTCTGCTCATTATTCTATTAATATAATACATATCATTTTGTGAGTATCAAATTTCAGGAAAAAATGTCCAACTGCAAAATGATGAAAATAAATACCTCACAGAGAAGCATGTTTACAGTAGCTATGGAAACTAATATGTTTGCTGATATATTTATTCTCTACCAGAAACAAGACCCATTGATTTTGAAATTTTTGTCCAAGTCGGAATTTTATTCAGAATACATGTGTAACCTTCTCTAAATGTGGATTTTTTTGGTGGGTGTAATTTTGCTTAATTTGCAATCTCAAATTATCCGTGAAAATATCTCCAATGCAAATGGCTTATTCTTTACTCAAAGTTTAAGTAATCAGAAGAAAAATGAAATTATCCCCCACGTGAAAGGTTATGTTAACAAAAACTGGAAAATATCTTATCCTTCACAGTACCCCAGCATAAAAACTGAAGGAGTATGGCAAACAATCAACAGAAAAAAAATTGTATCCAAAAAGTTACTTTTATTTCCTATGGAAATCAAAAATACAACAAATAAATTTTGCTATGCCTGGCACACGTCTCTTTAGGTGCTCTATTATTATGGTTGAAAATGCCAAACACTACAATGGTCATGCATATGAAGAGCATAGTAACAAGGTCTAGAAAACTGCATCTCCTCATAATTGTGAATGGTGTACTCGATAATATTTTGTTCATTTAGTTTGGCTTGTTGTTTTTATTACAATGGTGTACCTGACTTTTTATTATCCTCATCTGTGAATGGTGTACCTGATTTATATTCTACACATTTTTCAATGGTGTACCCGATTTTATATTCTACTTATTTGTGAATGGTGTACCTGACTTAATATTCTCCTCATTTAGTTTGGCTGGTTGTAATTTCAGCAGTTTCTTCTTCTTTTTCAACATTTTCAGCTTCTTTAACTTCTTTAAAGCTGCAAAGATAATTATCATAAATTTAACACAACAACAAGACAGCAGGGAGGTCAATGGAAGAATGAAAGTCACTATGACTAAGCACTTACATTATTTACTAAGTCCAAGGAGATCAACGAGACATCAAGCATAGACTAATTCTATACATTTGACATGCTCAACACTCTTAAGAGGTAAAAAAGTACAAGAAGAAGACTAAGAGCATGAAGAGTGTTTATGTCATATCTGTACCAATACTTTATGACCAAGAAATGTGGAAGCTGAATGAAAGTGACACCTGCTTTTTAGTAAGATTATGGAGAAAATGATTTGAACAAAAACTTTTCTGTAAACCCTTTTGTTTTATTCTGCAGAAATCACATTTAGAATCTTTTGCTGCGCTTATTTGTCCCTCGATTTAATACCAAAACTTGCTTAATGCCAAGATTTTGCAATTTTCTTTAGGAAGAAATAACCCCTTTATAATGTCAACTTAACTATCTTTTACAGCAAGAATTCAAGTGCTAGTAAGACAAATACAGGAATTCTACCTTTAAGATGAGCACAAGAGCACAGATTTTGGTTAGACATAAAGGTTTAGTATTGTTGTCCTTTCCCAGATTTGGCCCACACTAATTTGATCATTGGTAACATGAAGGGTGGGGAATTTAAATTTATAAATCAATTAAAAATTATTTCCCCTCTCCCCAAATCTGACTTTTTGTTGAGAAAACATATAAAAGAAGCTACATGTAATTTATAAGAAATTTTCTGTCTATTTGAAATAAAATTTAAAAAAATTAATGTTATAATATTTCTCCATAGACAGAAAAGAAATGATGTTCATTCCTTTAATCATGTTAATACTCTTCTTAGAGCACGATGAACCTTATTTTATTACATAGAGGTGAACACAGACAGTATTAAATACATTGCACATGTAGTTAATATTGAATATAAGCTACATGTATAAAGTATCAGGAACAACTCATAGGGTCCATTTATTAAAATTTTTAAATTAATGGAATACTGTATGTTCCCTCACTAGTGGAACTTATTTTTCCTCCTTTCTTTATATGTATAAGAATCGTTTTATAACTTATTGAAGAAGCTCTAGCCATGGTGTAATTTTCATTCCAATTTTGACTTTTTCCATCTTATATATCCTCAGGAACTTGAGATTAAGGACATCAAGGATTCTAGGAGGTCTGCTTCATATTTAGATCTACATCTTGAAATCGACTCTCAAGGAAAACTTTGAACAAATCTCTATGACTAACGTGATGACTTGAACTTTCCAATCGTCAACTTTCCCTTCTTGTGTAGCTACATTCTGTCCACTCCAGCTTTTGGAATTTACGTATCTCAATTGATTCGTTACTCCAGAGCGTGCGGGACTCACATCAATTTCCTTAGCAGAGCATCACGTCTAACACAAAAATTGCTCACACAGGGTTTTTGCTCCTCGGTTCCTGTCTTCACTCAAGAAATTTTATGGAAGACATCGTGCACTAATAGACAAATATGGGTTTTGGATCTCTCAGATGAGTGCAGTTGTTGGTTTATCATAGGGTTTGGTGGCGGATTTGACAAACTGATTTGACTGTTGGCAACACGACGGGTGTGCTATTGCAAGCAGAAACTGCTTACTCTTCCAGAGCACCTGACTTCACTCTCGTTTCGACTTGAGTTCGCATTGTTGAATGATTGATATTCAATTATTTTTGTGTTTCCATGTTTTACATGTTGTCTATTTTTGTCCCGTTCTTGTTGGTGTTTACTGGTTTTGTCTCTGTCCTTTCAGACTTTTGACAATCGGATTCCCCATTGGTACATGTAGTAATGTACCCCCTGCTTCTTTCAAGTAGGTCGCCCTAACTACAATTTTCAATATTAGATTTATTAGCTGTATGTCTATACTCATTTAAATAAATATTGGTTTTCCAGCCTGAAGCTGGAGTATATCGTGGGTAACCTGCGGAGCCAATACTTAATGAGCTGATCTCATTTATGACATTAGAGTAACTGTACGTGGAGTCGTACAGGACGTAGAGTCGTACACTTTTGGTTAATTTCGAAATTATTTTTAACGGGAAATGATAATTAAAATATTTGTATGTGTCAATGATACCTCAACAATAATGGGTTATTTTACAGTTTAAGTCGCGTTTTAAAGTTGAAGAACTTTAAAATTAAAGTTAAAAATTGAAGTCTTATTAATCCGCTAAAATTGTCAACTTGACTTTTATAAATCTTCAATTATAGTTTTTATTTGCTATACAAACAATATATCTATTGAAAAATAAATAAAACCATCTGTCAAACACAACTTTTAAAATATTTTTTGAAAAACTTCTTGAAAAAAAGTTAGAATTATAGTTTTAGTGAATTCCGGCACCCTCTATCAACAGTAAAGAAAGAAAAACAAATACAGCTGAAAACACCTTTTTGTGTAAGCTAAGATCAGAAATCACTTAGACTTTGCAAAACACTGTTATTTTAATCATTTTCCGTTAATATTTTCAAAAACTTCGGTTGTATTTCCGTATATATGCTCAAAATATAAAAGTGTTGATTTTTAGGGGTGGTCAAAAACGCTATACAAATGCAACAGGTATGCATACTGATAAATAAACAGACAACGTGTCATCGTGCTTTATTCTGGAAACTAAACAGTGATAAAATGTCTTTGAAATGATTGTCTTTCACCCCATATATGACTCTGTAAAAACTGAACGGACATTTAAAAAATTTTGAGGTGTACGACTTCACATACTATTTTAGCATGTTTTCTACTCTTTTGATACCTTCAATTAATGATCTGTAAAAATATAACTAACGTATAGTTTTCAAAAATATATTCAGAATATGAAGTTCTTGTCCATCACTATATTTTGGGAAATGGTTGAAACCGATTCACATTAGCCATCAACATTTTGAAAATAAAAACCTTAAAAAGTGTACGACTCCACGTACAGTCACTCTAGTAAGTTATGAAATAAAGGTACTAAGAGACCTTACTTATAAATATAGAGAACAAGAAACAATAATTAGAAATAGAATAATGGTGTCAAAACTCTAATTGCCTTTAATTGTCTATATTGCAAAATCTAAAATTACATTACATACCATCAGCAAAAAAATAAACAACTGAAAGTTCAGACCAGCATATTGTCAAAAGCCACCTTTCCCTAGCTAGATCTATACTTGAATTTAATCGGAATATCTGATATTTTCAGTATATGTAATAAAAATGCTCTCTTACCGTCTGAAGATTCCATAATGATCAGCAAAAATTATCAATAAAACAAAACCATGTGGAATTGAAATTATGGGGTTTTAAGATTTAGGGAAATGAAACGAGCAAATTATTCATAAAATTACTAAATTAGGCATCACATTACCGATCCAGTTTTAAAAAGAACGGATATTTATTTCTGAATCTGAAGAAATATGATACAGGACCAATACCATGAATACTGGTATAGACGCATCTAAAAATTATTTTCAGATTTAAAAGATCAATACTCGATAAGGTCGATTATTAAAATTATTATTTATGTAGTGGAAAAGTTACACAAATGTCTTTAAGTGAGTACGAGCCTGAGATTTTTTTGTAATTAAAAGTTTTTTCGAATAGAACATTTGGAAAGGATAGCTCAAAATAGCTAGACTTTATGAAAAAAAAGTTTTAAAAAACACGGAGCCGTTGTCAAGATATAAGCACCTAAAAATATGGCGGGGAAAAAAACTTCTCTAGATTTTTCATAAGAAATACATTGAAAGTTCGTCTTCTGTTTTAACATAGAAATTGTAATTAGAATTGAATGAAATTGTTATAGGGTGTTTATTATGACCTTCTCTTATTAGTTCTGAACAAATAGTAAGAAAACATGTTGAAAATTTTTTAATGCATTTGAATGGATAAAAGCCGAGGATCTCGAAAATGTTCAATACTCCCTTAATCTACATGCATCCAAATATACTTAATTTTATAAGATATAACAAATTCTAATCTAGTATCAAGTCAAGACCAATGTTGTGTTCTTTAAAATCACCATATATTGTCTTTAGAAGTTTGAGTTTCATCAACTATGTTCTGTATAACTTTGCTGCTACCTTTATCAAGAATTAAGGGATCAACTTTAAGGCAATACCCCATGCACGTTAAAGACCCTTTGCAGAGTTCGATAAGAGTAGGCTCAATGGGGGCCGCTGCAAAGGCCACACTCGCAAGCTGCTAGCTGGAGAGGGATTTACATAAGCATTGAGCTTGTTTCCCAATCCAGGATAAATAAATATGTTTAAACTAACTTTAAGAAGAGGGGCTTGTTTTTTTGTTCTGGTCAGATTTTTAAAATTTTTTGTCCACATCAGAATACTGAGACAATTATAAACCCATATTCTCAGCAGAACACAACAACATTTTTTTTCAATATTACTTGGCATTATTGACCTACCAAGAATATTTTTTTTCCTTAACCTCTGCTGCCAAAATATTTATTTAATCTGATTCATTTTTTTTTGGTTGGCGGCGGGGGGAGGGGGAACAAAATCCCTTATAAATAAATATTACTTGACTTGACGTTAAAAGGCCAGTCCCAAAAGAACTAAAATTATTTTAAAATTAAATTGAAGTTTGTTTTTGCCTGCAAAAACGATGTCAGTCCTCCTGTTCCCCCCCCCCCAATTTCTCATTTCAAAAGGTCTATAAATACCACAAAAATTTGAGGATAAAAAACTCCTGGAAATATGCACTACTAAAAATGGTCACCTTCCTACAAACCAAGTTTTGTTAAAATCAGTTCAGAAGTTTCAGAGGAGTTGCACAGACAAGGTGATAATGAGGATTCTCAGCAAATTTCTAAGTTCAAAGGACATAACTCCCACAAAAATTCAAGAATCAAAATCTCCTGGTAACATTAACACCTACATGTAGTGTCCTTTCTATATACCAAGTTTCGTTGAATTCAGTCCAGTAGTTTCAGAGGAGTTGCGCTGACAAACTTTGTGACAGACGGACTGACAGACGGATGGATGGATAGGACAAAACAATATGATACATGTACATGTAATTGGTAAATTTATCTCAGATTAAAAAGGTAACTTTAAATGTGCAAAGTGTGAAAAAAAATAATGCTTTGATTCCTGAATACAAATTAATTATCTTTTAACATATATGTATGGCATCAAAGTTTTCATAATGTCTAGCCCTGTATCGCACAGCAAATCCTTGAACCCTGTACTTTCTATGCCCAATATGGACAGTCAATAGTTTTTGACACTTGCATTCTATGGTGTGACAAAGCATATTTGTAAGATACAACCCAATTTATAGACTGACAATGAATATTAAGAAAAAAATATCTACCAAGAATTAAAAAAAAACGCAAAAAAAAGTTTTAATCCCCCTTTGAACCCCATATTTCTGAACAGAAAAGGTGAAAGGTGGGGTCAATAAGATATATATATCCTCCATTTTGTATCCAATATATGACAAAATTTAAAATCAAAATTCAAAATCAGACCATAAAAAACAAGAGGCTCCAAGGAGCCTGAATCTAGAGTCATAAGGGTCTCTTCTTTATGGGGCCATCTGACAATTCTAAATAATCTAATAGAAACTTAAGAGCTAAAATAAAGCTGACGATTAAAGCTGGAAACAACTTTTCTCTATCTTCAATAGTTTACATTCTATAGGGCAAAAACAGGCAAATACGCTGTCATTTGCCTTTTAAGGGCCATAACCCTTAATTTGGGTCATCTGACAACTTTGACAAAATGGAGACTTTAAATAGCTTAATGTACTGAAGGTTGAAGCAAGCAACAGCTTTTCTCTATCTTCAATATTTTTCATTCTATAAGGCAAAAACAGGAAAAAAACACAATTTTTGGCGTTTAAAGGGCAATAACCCTTATAAGGTCATCTGACAACATCGACCCAATGGAGACTTTTGAAGAGCTTAACAAGCTGAAGGTTTAAGAAAGCAACAGCTTTTTTTTATCTGCAATAGTTTCATAATATAGTGCAAAAACAGGAAAAAAAACGATATTGTTTGACTTCAAAGGTCGAAATTCCCCTATAAGGGGTCATCTGACAACTTAAACCCAATGGAGACTTTTGTAGAGCTTAATGAGCTCAAGATTTAAGCGAGCAAAAGCTTTTTCTCTATTTGCAATATTTTTCGTTCTATAGGGCAAAAACAGAAAAAAAACACATATTTTGGCGTTTAAAGAGCAATAATCTTATAAAGGTCATCTGAAGAGCTTAACAAGCTGAAGGTTTAAGAAAGCAACAGCTTTATTATCTGCAATAATTTCATAATATAGTGCAAAAACAGGGGGAAAAAGGATATTTTTGGACTTCAAAGGTCCAAAACCCCCTATAAGGGATCATTTGACAACTTCAACCCAATGGAAACTTTTTGCAATGGTGTCATTATATAGGGCAAAAACAGGAAAAAACACAAATTTTGGCGTTTAAAGGGCAATAACCTTATAAAGGTCATCTGAAGAGCTTAACAAGCTGAAGGTTTAAGAAAGCAACAGCTTTATTATCTGCAATAATTTCATAATATAGTGCAAAAACAGGGGGGGACAGGATATTTTTAGACTTCAAAGGTCCAAAACCCCCTATAAGGGATCATTTGACAACTTCAACCCAATGGAAACTTTTTGCAATTGTGTCATTATATAGGGCAAAAACAGGAAAAAGATATATAAATTTTGGCCTTTAACCTCTATCAACCCCTGTGTAAAGCTTTTGATTCTAAAGACTCCAAGTCTTTCAGATTTTTATACGACTGCATGCAAAAAAAAAATGCGGACGTATAATGGTATGGTGCTGTCTTCGTCGTTGTCTGCGTTGTCTGTTAACTTTAGCGGTGTTAACCACGATAACTTTTAGTTTTAGTTATCCGATTGCTATGAAATTTGACAATGATGTTCCTAACCATAAAAGGATGCCATCATGGATGGGATTGATTTTGTAGGTAAATTTCTCAATAGAATGTGTCAACTAAATGTGTCAATGGTTTTGATATATATTGCGCTATTACATTGCTACAGTGGACCAAAGACAGACCACGCCCCCCAAAATAAACTTTTTTTAAATTTTTGGTCCGATTTTCAAAATCTTTTTTCTTTAGAATCCTTGTGAAAATTCCCGCCTGTGTTTTTCAATCAGATTTACAATATCTTTAACCGTTTTTGAGAATTTAGGGGTCGCAGGGGCAAAAAATGCCATTTTTAAAAGTTGGTCGAGACAAATAGCTTTACACAAGAAATTTGGTTGTAGTGGGCCAGCCAATTGTTATGAAGTTTTAGTATGATGATTATATCAAATTACGGAAGCTTTTTATTGCATTAGGGGTTTTGCCCTCTACTAATTTAGATGGGGCCATCTGACAATTCTAATCTGATAGAAACTTAAAAGCCAAAATAAAGCTGACGATTAAAGCTGGTAACAGCTTTTCTCTATCTTCAACAGTTTACATTCTATAGGGCAAAAACTGGCAAATACGCTGTTATTTGCCTTTTAAGGACCATAACCCTTAATTTGGGTCATCTGACAACTTTGACCAAATGGAGACTTTAAATAGCTTAATGAGCTGAAGGTTTAAGAAAGCAACAGCTTTTCTCTATCTACAATATTTTTTATTATATCGGGCAAAAACAGGAAAAAACACAAATTTTGGCGTTTAAAGGGCAATAACCCTTATAAGGTCATCTGACAACATCGACCCAATGGAGACTTTTGAAGAGCTTAACAAGCTGAAGGTTTAAGAAAGCAACCGCTTTTCTTTATCTGCAATAGTTTCATAATATAGTGCAAAAACAGGAAAAAAAACCCGATATTGTTGGACTTCAAAGGTCGAAATTCCCCTATAAGGGGTCATCTGACAACTTCAACCCAATGGAGACTTTTTGCAATGGTGTCATTCTATAGGGCAAAAACAGGAAAAACACTAATTTTGGCCTTTAACCTCTATTAACCCCTGTGTAAAGCTTTTGATTCTAAAGACTCCAAGTCCTTCAGATTTTTATACGACTGCATGCAAAAAAATTGCAGACGTATAATGGTATGGTGTTGTCTGCGTTGTCTGTTAACTTTAGCGGTGTTAACCACGATAACTTTTAGTTTTAGTTATCCGATTGCTATGAAATTTGACAATGATGTTACTAACCATAAAAGGATGCCATCATGGATGGGATTGATTTTGTGGGTGAATTTCTCAATAGAATGTGTCGACTAAATGTGTCAATGGTTTTGATATATATTGCACTATTACATTGCTACAGTGGGCCAAAGACAGCATATCCAGAAATTTGATGCATTTTTTTAATTTGCATATTTTAATATCAGGAACGGTTCCGGTCCAGAATTTCTTATAGAAGAACAATAGCAACTTATGAAAATTTCAAAAATTATCGATAGATATGTGTTACAGACACGATTCGCATGTTAAATTTCAATCAACACACAAGTTTCAATAATTTGAGACCCCTCCTATCAATGTCGACTAAAATTTCAAGGTTCCCTGTTCATTTAAAATTTCGAAGCGTAGCACTCTTCACAAAGCAGTATAAAGTCTTTGGAAAAATGGCTGATATTGTAGAAAGTCCAACATTTATCTTGAAATAGTTCAAACTGACTCGCATGTAAACAAGGTTCGCATATTGATTTCTAGAGTTCAAATAAGGTTAAACAAGACAGAATAAGGCATACAAACCTTATCTTTAAACTGTAGGTTCCTCGGGCGTACAAAGATTGCCTTATTCCTCACCTTGAGTTCAAAAGACTCAGAGAATTTTAATCAAATTTGTTAAAAATAAGTTTGTTTTTAACCGCCAGGAAACTTTAGGAAGTTCATAAAAGGTTCTAATTTAAATCTGTGACGGATGAGAACCGAATATTTTCCGTATTTTTAATACATGCTGTAAGAACAAGGCAATGCAAAGGCGAGGGGGATTTGAAATGTCACGTGACTTATATTTCATTTGCATACATGAATATTAATTAGGCAAAGCACTGTTCATTTCTGGATATGGACCACGCCCCCCAAAAATAAACTTTTGTATTTTTGGTCCGATTTTCAAAATCTTTTTCTTTAGAATCCTTGTGAAAATTCTCGCCTGTGTTTTTCATCAATATCTCTAACCGTTTTTTGAGAATTCAGGGGTCGCAGGGGCAAAAAATGCCATTTTTAAAAGTTGGTCGAGACAAATAGCTTTACACATTGACAAGAAATTTGGTTGTAGTGGGCCAGCCAATTGTTATGCAGTTTTAGCATGATGATTATATCAAATTACAGAAGCTTCTTGTTGCATTAGGGGTTTTTGGCCCCTACCAATTTAGAAAAAGGGCCAAAAGGGGCTAAAACAGGTGTTTTGACAAAACTGTTTCAGAATATGTATTATTTATTCGATTTCAAAAAATTCCTTTTTTGTTCAATTGCTCATGGAGTTCTGTCAATTAAATGTGTCAACGGTTTTCATATGTTGCACCATTACATTACTACAGGGGGCCAAAGACAGGCCATGCCCCGAAAATCAACTTTTTTATTTTTGGTCTGATTTTTAAAATGTTTAGTCTAGTCTAGTTATACTCTTTACTATAGCTCTGTCCACTTCTGTAACTTTACATAGTGTGACGATTTTTGGTTATACATATTTAATTTGCATATTTACATTCCCGATTTCTATATGTTACCTAAAAAAACAGAGATGAACACTTCAGACGCACGTTGCTATTCAGTTGTTTACAATAGATACCAATTATGGAGATACGATACGATCATTTATACCTCAAGAAAATACATCCCATTTGTTGTTTCAGTAATTAAAATTTATTGCAACATTTAGAAAATATAACTTAATCGGTTTAATGGGTATTTAAGAGATATAGTCTGCTTTGTATTGCCGCTACGATGTTTACTCGGAAGATATTGCTATTAGGTTGAAGTCAATGAAGAAGTCCGATTCTGCTGTTCGAAGTTGTTACTGGTTTACGGTCGATGGGACCAGTTCACATAGTATATAAGGGCGCGAAAATCGGATATTCTTGATCCAGACTCCGAGGAGTGAAGATCGCTAGGTTAGTTTAATAAATAATTTAGAAGATACGGAAACGGTTTCAAACCTTTTATTATCAAAGTAGTTTATGCATCATTGTGGTTTGATGCACGTATAGTGGATATATAGGTTTAACGCATCATAAAAAAAAGACTTTATTTGCAAAACATAAAACCCTTACGGGTTCCGCAAATACAAAACAAACACAAATATCATATACAGAAATAAATGGTTTTACATACATTTTGTAATTATGTGATATGAAAATTACTTGACCAGTATAGACCTCATTTTCGCAACTCTAAAGATTGCTTTAATATGATGCAGGTTAAACCTGTGACGCTCCCGAAGTTTGAACGTATCCTTGAATATTTTACAGGCTAAAATAAATTTTCAAATGTTTATTGGGCAATTAATTGAAACAAAATCTTATTCGAAAATAAAAACAAAGTAGCTTTTCTTGTGGGAGCTGTGTGCGCTTAATGACGTCAGGAATTTCAAAGAAAAAAGCGTTAAAAAGATGCAGAAAGTCCGGGAAACTGCGCGTGGTTTACCGGACGTTGAAGGAAAATTGAGCCCATAGTAATATGATGCAGGTTAAACCTGTGACGCTCCCGAGGTTTGAAAGTATCCTTAAATATTTTACAAGCTAAAATGAGTTTTCGAATGTTTATTGGGCAATTAATTGAAACAAATTCTTATTCGAAAATAAAAACAAAGTAGCTTTTCTTGTAGGTCCTTTGTGCGCTTAATGACGTCAGGAATTTTCAAAGAAAAAAGCGTTAAAAAGACGCAGAAAGTCCGGGAAACCGCGCGTGATTTACCGGACGTTGAAGGAAAATTGAGCCCATAGTACAACTAGAATATTGACATTTCTACCATTATCGCTCCCTTCGGGAGCGTATGAAATCAATGATAATGGGCAATATATCCATATCATAATTTAAAATAAATAAAAGTTTATTGGTAGAATCAAGCTGGTTAAAATGTGGGTATTTAGTACATATCATGTTAAAGAATTTATTTCGTATATTATTATTTATTTGGCAGTCTAAAAAGAAATGTTTCTCGTCATCTAAGACCTTGCATATTTTGCAAAGTCTTTGTTCACGAGGTGTATTTTTGTATCTCCCAATTTCAATTTCCAAATTATGGTCACTGATGCGGAATTTTGTAAGGATTTTTCTACTATTTATATTTGGGGTTTTTAAATAGTCTTCTGATTTGATGTTCGATTTTAACTTGCTATAAAGAAATAATTTAGAAGAGTTATCAAAATTTAAGATTTTATCCATGAAAACTTCATTATATTTTTCAGAAATAACTTTTTTACAAGTGTTTTTGACTTTAAATTTTAGTTCTTTATACGCTTTATGTGGACACTCAAAATCTTCTTTATTTAGCTGAAACTGATTCATAATAGAAGTGGCAAAGCTATACCATGTGTATATACCCTCATTACTTAGGTTTTTGTTAACCAAAAATGCCTCCTTCACTAGAGGATTAATATCCTGAGAATTAACTCTCGTATAAAAAGTAGTTACTTGTGTTTTAATAAAAGAATCTAGAGGCAACCTTCCTAGTTCTGCTTTTGAAGCAATATTACTAGCTGTTTTTCGTACACCTAAAACACTTTTACAGAACTTATTATGTATTTTCTCAAATGAGAACTTGTCAGCTAAAGACAAGATATCTACATTTCTTCCACTAACTGATGCTCTTTGTATAGCTTTGAAGACAGTGAAATATTCATCCATAAACCAGACTTCACTGTTATATAATAAAATTGGTCTTATTAAAGTGTCAAAGAGTTTACAAGACAAGTTTACTGGAATGTATTTAAAGTTTGACATATACTTTTTGAGAAAGAAAAAAGCTTTCAGTCCCTTTTTTGCTAGTTCCTGAGAAGATTTTTTAAATTTTCCTCTATGGTCAATAATATTTCCAAGAAAATTAAATTCCTTGACTTCTTGTAATACTTGATTTTTGTAATAGAAATTATTGCTAGGCTGATTACCTCCTTGAAAAATCATAATTTTAGTTTTAATGATATTGACACTTAACTGCCATTTAAAACAATACTCTTCTATCTTTTTTAGTGCTGATTGGAGCCCCTTTGCAGACTCAGATAAAATAATAAGATCATCTGCAAAACTTAATGTATTTATCTTAGTTCTATCTAGACAGACAGGTTCACAAGATGCATCAAATATTGAATGGACATAGAGGTTTGATGCTTGGAGTTTTGAGACATTGGTTTTATGCATCATTGTGGTTTGATGCTTGAGGTTTAGTGATATATGGTTTTATGCACCTTAGAGGTTTGGTGCTTGTTGTTTAAAGGGTTTGAGCCGTAGGTTTCATGATTATAGGTTTAATGCGTGCCTAGTTTGAATTTGTTTGATCATTTTAAGCGTGCATATCCAGTCAAGTCCATTTTATGCATGCATGACAGCCGAATCGGATAACGGCATTATACTTTAAGATTAATTTAAATAGTTTGATCCTAGATAATATTTAGTTTAGATCTTTTATTCAAATTACTTTTCCCGTTAAGAATCCAAGTTTCCGAAAGTTTTAGAAAAATAGATAGTTTGTGTTAACAATAGTAAAGGTATAAGAACCGCTCGGTCGATACACGTTACAGAATTTGGTGGCAGCGGTTGGATTTGTCTTTGGATATAAGTCTTAAAATGTCCTTGTAAATTTGTTGGAAATTTGAATTAAAACTTGTTTTTTTTCCTTTCGTCAAATGTCATAGTTTTAATGTGGTATTGTGAATCGGAGTCTTGATCGGGAATGACCAGTGTCCTTCGGATGAGACGTTAAACCGATGGCCCGTGTTTTGGAAAATGTCACAGCCACTGCACGTTAAAGATCCCTGTTTCAGCAAGCTTAGTTTTTAAGTGGTCCGTATGTGACCAGCTGTCAGGCTAAATTTTTCATACCGGTTTTTGGCTATTTCAATTTTCCTGTGGCAATCTAAACCCGCTCAAAATTTATTTGAACACTTACCTTATACCTGTTTTGACCAAATAGAATTTGAAATTGTTAGCAGATTGACGCTGGCTGGTAAGGGGACTTGTGCAAACTATGGATAGAGTTTGGCACGGTTGAGACCTTTGGATAAGGGTCACACAGGAGAGAAGGTATCCTATGTGTAGGTGTAATTCCGGTAATATAGTTCCTTCTAGATATAAACTTACAATTTTGCAAGTTCAAAGATCGATAACCTCTACAAAATTGAGTTTATGACGAGTTTGAACCTAGGTGGTTACTACGTTGGGAGTAGATGTTGTCAGCAAACCGTGTTAACGTGGACGGTTTTGATTGAATTTGGTCAAATATTTTGTAAGGTTCATGCGGGACGCCTGTTTCGGAGGTGTGGGTAATGTGACGATTTTTGGTTATACATATTTAATTTGCATATTTACATTCCCGATTTCTATATGTTACCTAAAAAAACAGAGATGAACACTTCAGACGCACGTTGCTATTCAGTTGTTTACAATAGATACCAATATTATGGAGATACGATACGATCATTTATACCTCAAGAAAATACATCCCATTTGTTGTTTCAGTAATTAAAATTTATTGCAACATTTAGAAAATATAACTTAATCGGTTTAATGGGTATTTAAGAGATATAGTCTGCTTTGTATTGCCGCTACGATGTTTACTCGGAAGATATTGCTATTAGGTTGAAGTCAATGAAGAAGTCCGATTCTGCTGTTCGAAGTTGTTACTGGTTTACGGTCGATGGGACCAGTTCACATAGTATATAAGGGCGCGAAAATCGGATATTCTTGATCCAGACTCCGAGGAGTGAAGATCGCTAGGTTAGTTTAATAAATAATTTAGAAGATACGGAAACGGTTTCAAACCTTTTATTATCAAAGTAGTTTATGCATCATTGTGGTTTGATGCACGTATAGTGGATATATAGGTTTAACGCATCATAGAGGTTTGATGCTTGGAGTTTTGAGACATTGGTTTTATGCATCATTGTGGTTTGATGCTTGAGGTTTAGTGATATATGGTTTTATGCACCTTAGAGGTTTGGTGCTTGTTGTTTAAAGGGTTTGAGCCGTAGGTTTCATGATTATAGGTTTAATGCGTGCCTAGTTTGAATTTGTTTGATCATTTTAAGCGTGCATATCCAGTCAAGTCCAGTTTATGCATGCATGACAGCCGAATCGGATAACGGCATTATACTTTAAGATTAATTTAAATAGTTTGATCCTAGATAATATTTAGTTTAGATCTTTTATTCAAATTACTTTTCCCGTTAAGAATCCAAGTTTCCGAAAGTTTTAGAAAAATAGATAGTTTGTGTTAACAATATTAAAGGTATAAGAACCGCTCGGCCGATACACGTTACAATAGGGCATCGACGATCTCAATGTCCTAAGGTTTTTAAAAAAAACTTTATAACAATTATCTGGCCCACTACAACTGAATTTCTTGTGTTAAACTATTTGCCACAACAAATCTCTAAAAATTACATTTTTTCCCTTGTAAATGGTAAATCTGATTGGAAAAACGGAGGAATGGACTTTCAAAAGGATGCAATTTCTCTAACCATTTCCGACAAGGGAAAAAAAGAGTAGTTGACCCTTGGAACAGCCTACCAGATATTATAGTCCAGTCCAAAAATGTAAAGAGCTTTGAAATAGCCCTAGATAAATTTGGGGAAAATCAGGTTCAGATAGGACTTCACAAGGAACGGAACATCGGCATGCAAGATCAGGAAGTTGCGTGCAGAGCCCTTCTGGACCAGAAAAGAAATAACTACAGAGATGGACATAGGGGTCTCAGAAGGCCTGCGTTCATAAATTGTTCCTAAAGATTCCTAAAGATAATATGATGATTAAATCCACAAAAGGGAGCTTTGTTTTGCATTTGGAGTTTGTGGCTCTTACCATTTAAAAAAGGAATTAAGGGTAAAAGGGCCGAAAAAGTCAATTAATATAGAAATGAGATTTTTTCCTATTAAATGTTGATGTACATGTAAATATATCAGTGTCAACCACAGGGTGCATGTGTCAAAAAGCTCTGTAAGTCCACCATGGGCTGCATTTGACCAAAGCAATAGACTATCCATATTGGGCCTCCAACCCTCAACGTACAGGGTTCAACTTGTTGCTGTCATATCATGCTGCACTCAGCATGGCTTTTTTCTATCTGTTATAGTCACTGAGTTTTAAGCCATTTTAAGTGATTTTACCTTATGTCCATTTTTAGTAAATATTTATTGAATCATTTCCAAATCAGGTTTGTTAGTTGCTAACATGTCATATACTATTCCTTCAAAGTTTCAGTTAAATTGGTTCAGTGGCTTCAGAGAAGAAGATTTTTAAAATTGTTAACAGACTACAACGACAGACGACAGACACGATGGAGGCTTAGTGATGGCATAAGCTGACATGGCCTTTGGCCAGGTGAGCTAAACCTCTTTTAGGCCCCTTATTTCTCAACGAAAAAAATCAATCATTTTAAAGTTAGGATCATTATTGCAAAATTTTATAGCAATCAGTTAACCAAAACTTAAGTCATTGTGGTTTTAGCCCCTATTATCTAAACAAAAGAAAAGGACATCCAAAATCAACCCCATCCTTTCTTTTATTGTTAGAAGTTTCAAAGCATTTGGTCAACCAAATTTTTTGTTGAAACAAATAAATAAGTAACTTGTTTGGCCCCTTTAGGGCCCTTTATTTCAAAGGGAATTATGAAATGGAAAAACAAAAGGAAAATGCACATCTCCAATATAAAGCTATAAGAGTAAAATTTCAGACAGTTCTAGTGTTTGGTTTTTAAGATTCAGATTACACAATTCAGATGGACAGACGTAGTGACCTGACTACTATCTTTGGAAACGCAGGTAAAAATCATCTTCATTCGTAACCAAGTATCAGCAACCAAAGATTATTAGTTGCTGAGTTATACATGTAAATGAAAAAAAAGTATGACAAGGCAAAGAGGCACCAATGGGGCATTCAAGTGTCAAAAGTCCGAAAGGGCAACGATGAAACCGGTAAACACAAACAAGAACAGCACCAAGAAACACAAAATCAACCAAACGGAAAAATTGTTTCTGTATTAAACATGAAGTAATATATAGATCTCAAATTGACCTAAAAATATATCCCACTATGCATCATGTTCATATCAAGCTTGTCACCAAACATGAACATTCTAGGAAAAATAGAAGATCAGTTATGAGGAAAAACAAGAGGCTCCCAGGAGCCTGAATCACTCACCTGGTCTTGATATCAACCCTATAAAAACTTTTGCATAGCTTAATGAGCTGAATGTCTAAGCAAGAAAAAGCTTTTCTCTATCTGCATTAGTTTTCATTCTAAATAAGCAAAAAACACTATTATTCACCTTTTAAGGGGCTGTAAACCCTATAAGGGGACATCTGACAACTTCGACCCTATGTAGACTTTTGAAGAGCTAAATGAGCTGAACATTTAAGCAAGCAACAGCATTTCTCTAACTGCAATAGTTTTCATTCTATAGGCCAAAAACACTATTTTTCACCCAATGGTGACTTTAGTAGAGCATTTGATTCTGAAGAGCCTAAGATCCTTCCGAATTTTTCAATCTGTTATGGTTGCTGAGTTATAAGCCATTTTAAGTGATTTTACCCTATGTTCTATTTTTAGTAACAGCGGCCATGTTTTTTTTAATCATTATAAAATGAGGATCATTTGTTGCCAACATCATTTATCATTCCTGCAAGGTTTCAGCCTGCCCGCCCGCCATTCACCATTTCATAACCCAGATTTTTCACTCCGTGAAATCCGGCCAAAAATCAGTAATATCAAATTGAGTTAAACCTTAGGTTTTAGAATTTACTCAGATAATGGTTATTGGTTAAAAGAAAGTGTACATATGTGATATTATCTCATGTACGAGTACACCATATCAAAAAAACAAGAGGCTCCCAGGAGCCTGAATCGCTCACCTGGTCTTGATGTTGACCCTGTACTTTTGTAGAGCTAAATGAGCTGAACATTTAAGCAAGCAACAGCTTTTCTCTACCTGCAATAGTTTTCATTCTATAGGCCAAAAACACCATTTTTCACCTATAAGGGGCCATAACCCCTAAAAGGAGTCATCTGACAACTTCAACCCTATGGAGACTTTAGTAGAGCTAAATGAGCTGAACATTTAAGCAAGCAACAGCTAATCTCTATCTGCAATAGTTTTCATTCTGTAGGCCAAAAACATGAAAAATCTCTTTTTTCAGGGGCCGTAACCCCTATAAGGGGTCATCTGACAACTTCGACCCTATGGAGAATTTTGTAGAGCTAAATGAGCTGAACATTTAAGCAAGCAACAGCTAATCTCTATCTGCAATAGTTTTCATTCTGTAGGCCAAAAACATGAAAAATGGCTATTTTTCAGGGGCCGTAACCCCTATAAGGGGTCATCTGACAACTTCGACCCTATGGAGAATTTTGTAGAGCTAAATGAGCTGAATATTTAAGCAAGCAACAGCTAATCTCTATCTGCAATAGTTTTCATTCTGTAGGACAAAAACATGAAAAATCGCTATTTTTCATGGGCCTTAACCCCTATAAGGAGTCATCTGACAACTTCGACCCTATGGAGAATTTTGTAGAGCTAAATGAGCTGAACATTTAAGCAAGCAACAGCTAATCTTTATCTGCAATAGTTTTCATTCTGTAGGACAAAAACATGAAAAATCGCTATTTTTCATGGGCCCTAACCCTATAAGGGGTCATCTGACAACTTCGACCCTATGGAGAATTTTGTAGAGCTCAATAAGCTGAACATTTAAGCAAGCAACAGCTAATCTCTATCTGCAATAGTTTTCATTCTGTAGGCCAAAAACATGAAAAAATGCCATTTTTCAGGGGCCGTAACCCCTAAAAGGGGTTATCTGACAACTTTGATCCTATGGAGACTTTCGTAGAGCTAAATGAGCTTAACATTTAAGCAAGCAACAGCTAATCTCTATCTGCAATAGTTTTCTTTCTGTAGGCCAAAAACATGAAAAATGGCTATTTTTCACCTTTAAGGGGCCGTAACCCCTATAAGGGGTCATCTGACAACTTTGACCAAATGGAGACTTTTGTAGAGCTTTTGATGCTGAATCAGTAGCGTGGCCTCAGATTTTCTCTATCTCTTATACTTTTTGATTTATAAGCCAAAAACAGTAGTCTGACCCCCCTAGTCTATTTTTAGTAACGGCGGCCATGTTTTTTAACGGATCAAAAATCAAAACACAAGTTTGGTGCAGGACACCCTAAGGATCATTCATACCAAGTTTCATTAAATTCTGTTTGGTAGTTTCAGAGGAGAAGATTTTTGAAAAATTGTTAACAGACGACGACGACGACAGACGACGACGACGACAGACGACGACGGACGCCAAGTGATGGCAATAGCTCACATGGACCTTCGGTCCAGGTGAGCTAATAAAGAGAATACATCTCAACATGGGGAACCGTTAACTCCTCACAGAATTAAAAGACAAACTCCTGTAATAAATAATTTATGAACGGATAAGGAGACTTTTACACATTTCAACAACATCAAATCATATTTCAAATATATTTCATATACATTTCAAATATATCACCTTCAAAATCTTATTGTTGTCAATATAACAATTTGAAAAGGGGACACAATTCATCAATATAACAATCTGAAAAGGGGACATAATTCATGAAAATTAAATTATATGCCTCATATGTATTTATAAAATATAACAAAACATAATTTGCATAGAGAATGTTTATGCTTATGTTGCTTCAGGAACAAATTTTTCTATGAATTGTCAGTCTGGCAATAAATATCTCTCAGTCCAAAATCACAAATCTACTCTTGGAATTGTAGCAACCCTGCAGTCACAAGTTTATGAATTTTCTGTTTCTGTGTAGGATCCGCTTCCATTAATAATCTGTATGAGAAAATAAATAAATTTTATTATTGTTACATTTGTTAAAGCACTAGTTTGGTGTTCCAGGAACATTAAATAAACATGGTCCTTACTGTTTAGTTCCACTCTTGTTTCGACTGGAGTTCGCGTTGTTGATTGATATTCAGTTGTTTTGTGTTTCCATGTTTTACATGTTGTCTGTTTTTGTCCCGTTCTTGTTGGTGTTTACTGGTTTTGTTTCTGCCCTTTCGGACTTTTGACATTCAGATACCCCATTGGTACCTCTGCTTCTTTTAGTACAAATACTGCCAGCAATGGGTCATTAATAGAAAGAAATGTAAAACAAAATCAATGCAGGTAACAGTTTGTATTGTTTGTTGTAAAAAGAAATGCTTTTTTTATGTTTCCCTGTGCAGTGGTATAGGTATACATATGCATGACAAGTTCAAATGAGTACAGCTTAAACATCTTTTAAAATTAAGTGAATTATAGATTTTCTAAAAATGTATATAAAGTTTTATGATGATATATCATTCTTCCTTCATGGAAAAGTAACTTTAAGCTTGAAGATAGGTAAATCTGCATGAATATGGATGGACAAACAAACCAAACCACACCCTATTTGCTCCTCCACTTTCATAGGAGGGGCATCAAAATTCAAAATTCATCTCCCTACCTTTGTCCGATGTTAGGGTCAGTTCGCAACATTTGTAATAAATTTTGAACCCAAGGATCCATTAGAACTTCCATGTTTTCTGGTTTTGACAAGATTTCTTGCATTTTCTTTTCATCATCTGCTGTAGCTTGCTTTGGATTGGTTGAACTCCTGACTGACATGTCAGCGCCATCTATTGGTTGCCTGGTGATGATTGTTCCCCTTTGTGAAGCAGACGGCACGTGTGATGGAATGTGTTTAGTGGAATCTTCAGGGTTTATCTCTTGTATTTTTGGAGGAGGATTTACAGGGTTTTCTGGTTTTGGTTGTTTATCAGCTATATTTGTGAAGTGATTACCTGAAAAATAGTTGAAAACATTGTTTAAGAAATTCATAAATAAATTTTCTTATATACAAAACTTTTTTTAAATTCTAAACATAAAACAAATTTCTTCATAAATACTCCTGCTCTACATAAAAATCAATCAGGAGGGGATAACCCTTTTTTTTTTGCCAAAAAAAGGCCAAAAAAAAGGGGGGCGTATTCATACCCAAGGCCCTATGTTCTATTTGTCTATTTGTCCTATTTTTATTCAAAGTCTTTGTTTATAGTCACCAAAATTCCTAAAGTATATACATGATTTTTTTACAATCAAAATTGACATTTCTATTATCTTTCAAAATCCTCTGTATTAAACTGGTTGCTGCCATATAATATGCCCTACCCATTAAAGAACAAAATTGTAAGAAAGCCTCTTGAGTTTCTTTGTCATTTTTATATTTTTCCATAGCAGCTGTTGGATTAGTCTGAAATAAATGAACAGCTTCCATAAACTGTGGATCTTGTAGCTTCTTCATTAATCCTCCATTTTGTTCAATATTCTTCATCAAATCATCAGTAAGCCATTCATCTAAAATAAAAGAATTAAGAAAAGATAAGGGCTATTTCAGTAAAATTTTAACAGGGAAGGGGAGGGGGAACACTATTTTATATCATAAGCTTTGATGTGTATTGTATTCACAGTGCATTATCTGTAGATGGCAGAAATAAAATGAATTCTATAGGTACCATAGACCTGTATATTAGAATAAATTATTTAATATACAGGTCTGTGGTGATAACCTCAAACAAAAAGCTGTGTTCTGACCCTCCCTATTGTTACATGTAACTAAAGTAACCTAATGAACATTTTTCAATACAGGTCAATGAGCACATATGAAACTAATTGACATTAAATTATAGATAGAAGTGTGCATTATTTTAATACATGTAGAGGAAATTTGAATGAAGATGAGTTTCATTTCATTTTACGATGTGATAAAAACAAAGATTTATTGATACAGGATTTATATTAAACTCTTGTAAAAAGAGCTGAAGGAATAAAATAACTGGAAATAATCCCTTTTTGCACAATTATAATTTGTTCATAGTGTAAAGAAACTTATAAATCTTGAGAGAGTGGATAATGGACCCTTGAAAAAAAAGCTCTGGCAGCATTCCTGATTCAGGGATCACCACAGTTAAAAATTCAAGGGCGGTGCAAGTCTGATGCTGATCCTTTTCCTAAACCATTATTTATCTATGTACATTTATTTATTCATAATGGTGTTATCTGAGTCTTGGGTTTTGTTTTCCCACTTATATTTTAGCTATAAGTCACAATAATCATACATTTTCTACTTAAATAAAAAAATTGTTTATAGGAATAGTGGAATAAAGTCAAACTTTTGTATGAAGCTCAAATTTCAAGGGTGGAGGAAACAAATTGAAGAGCTGGGGAGCACCACTCTTGAATAGCCTGTGGTGAAGTTGAACCCTGTGATTGACAATACAATGTAAAAATAACACATGTACCTTTCTTTTCAGTTATTGTGTCGTTCATGGCTTTTTGAACTTCACCAATTTTCAATGCTTCGTCATTCTTCTTTATATAAGGAATAGATTCTGTTTTCGTTTGTTTTGGCTTTGAGTTTCCACCAAACATAAACCCCTTTTTCATGCCTCCAAACCCAGTAGATGGTTTTGTCTCAGGTTTTGACTTCTGTGAGCTCAAGGCAGGTTTGGATTTAGAATTGTCACTTGAGTTAGAATTGTCAATGTCTTTTCCTTCCTTCTTTTGACTTTGTTCATGACCATTAGATAGGTTAACCTGAATCAGAAATTCATAGATTTATAAAGAAAAATTATTTTACTCTTATTATACTATAATAGTTATACTATAACAATATAATTCCCCATTGAAAGCGATGGGACATCAGTGTGCAATATATTATTATATAGCACAGCAATATGACTTCAAAATTTGTGACGTCATCATACCCTAGCCAGAAATTTTTATTTAAGGTTTGGATTGTGGGTTATTCTTGATGAATATTCAGTGGATTTGTACTCATATATATGTATATAAGTTTTTTCAGAGGGGGGGGAGGGGCTTGCCAGAACCCCTCGAATCAGGGTTGGCAAAGTATTGACCGCCCGGGTTTTCCCGGGCTGGGCAATACCCTTAAAATCATCAAAGTGGGCAATACTGGGTAATAAGAATTTATTCATGAAAAAAAATCCTATTTAATAGTATTATATGCTTCAAAATGTTTCCTCATCTACAAAATTCATAAATTATTTGTAACTTTTCATGCATTACTTCAATAATTTGTATATTTGCACTACTTTTTTGCTATAATTTTTTTAACTGTCATTATTACTCTATTTTATTGACCGGGCTGGTCACGGGTCAATTATGTCGGGGTTCTTCATTTAAATCCTACCTATAAGACAGAGAAAACTAAGCTCCGCCCAACCTTGTGAATAAAATAGAGTAATACAATTTTGACAATCATGACAATACATGCTGTTTAATCTATGCTAATTTTTTATGAAACCCCAGGCTATAAAACAAAACAGAATTGTGAAACCATATACATGAAAAGATTAAATAAGGATTAGTAATCAAAACATCATAATTTTATCTAATTGTTAATAGGTAGGGCTTGTGTATTTATAAGAATGAGACATACATGCATTAAAAAAACATTGAACTTGTATAATGCCATATCAGGTTATTTATAGATCATTTTGCATTCTATACATGGGACATTTATCACATATACCACATGTATATCTTTTTAATTAAAATTTAATCTTTCACTCTCTAAATCTGATTTTAATAGTGTTTTTGTTTAGATTTTACTAAAAAGTGTACATACACATCTTAATACTGATTGTTATGTAGGTATTTGATGATATTTTAATAAGAAAAAACTTATTACCCAGTAATGCCCAGTATTGCCCAATAAAACCCAGTAAAACCCGGGTTTTCCCAGTATTTCCCGCAGGGCTGGGAAATACTCTTAAAACCCGGGTTTTTGCCAACCCTGCCTCGAATCCCACCTGGCTACTGGTATGGTCATTAAATATAAAACTCACTTTTAGGCAAGGTGCTGATACATGGTCTGCTATACAATAAAAGGGTTTTACTCTGGATTGTAATGTTCAACAATATTCATGCAATGACCCTATATAGTATCTAAATGAATAAATTTTTTGCATCATGAATTAACCTTTGAAATAATTGGTGAGTTTTTATTTACTCTCAGGTTTTGGTCGATGATTTTGTCACTACCACTTTTGTGTCTCACAGTCATGTACACTTGTACTGTTTTGTGTAACACTACCAGACTCTATTATTATGAGGGTAGTTTTGCACCATAATACCTGGTCCAACCCACCATTCTTTGGAATGCCTGTACCAAGTCAGGACCATTGTGAACTTCATTTTCTCCTGTGTCTTTGCCTTGTTTTGTCTTTTCTTCTTGGATATTGAGATTGATCATCCATGTTCGATAGTTTTTGTTATGAGATTTACTTTCCAAGTTAAAAAGTATTCTTCCAGTAAATTTCTAAGAAAACATGAGTACATTTCAGTACTTTTATCTTAAAACCAATTATAACTGGAATGTATAAATTTTGAGTATGTGATAACTAGTCCATTACCTTGCTTGTTGAGGAAGGAGATCTCTTTTCTCGTTTTTCTTTAATTAAATTCACTTTTTCTAAAAGATCTGTCATATCCTCCAAAGGAGGAACATCTAAGATAAAAAACATATATATACATGTACATTGTATAAATATAATAAAGTCATGAAAGTCTATATGGTATATAATTAAATCACAATGTCGACAATGAGCTATTTTTCATCCTAGCTTATGACCTCTCCACCCGCCTTCATTAGTGGTTCATAAGTGAAATTTTATTAACACATTTATAAAGAAACAACGACATAAAAAATAAAAGAAACAATTGATACATTAACGTAACGAATAAAAAAGTCCTCAGCGCAAGTCTTGATTCAGAAAAAGAGACAGAACAGGGGAAAGTATTTAAAAAACTCCTTAGTGTTAATTTTGTATGGAATGTGTTTGTTTTTATTTTTTTTCTTCCATAGATTTTCCTGTGTCTTTCTGTTTATAAAAGAGTTATACCCGTCCTGATAATCATCATAGAGCTTTTACCCTCTTTTTTCACAGTGTCCTTTCATAGACCATTATGACTATCATTTACAGGTACATACAAAGATTCAATGCCAAGCAAATCCAGTATTTAAAGGTCGCGTAATCACAACAAGTTAAGACTTACGAAGTTAAGTGGTAGAAAAAATTTCTTGTCCCCCACTGCCACAACAAATTTGGGAATGTTTGGCTAATTTTGACTTCCCAGAAAATACCATAACAGCGCACATGAAAATATGTCTTTACATATTCGTTTTCCATATTTTTAACCCTCATTTATCGCTACGTTTCATTTTAAAATAAAAGCGTCATTAGAAACGCACCTGACAGGTCGGCCATATTGTTTTGGCAAATAATGGGAAGGGCTAAATTATGTCTCCTTTATCCCTCTCCTGGACTTTAAAAATGTATTTCATACACTTTCGTTTAAAAGGTTCTAGCTAAGAGATGAAGAGACTAAAGTAAGAATTTTACTCTCTAGACTGACACTATATATATGTAGCCTTTTAATTGCTTATTTTTCGACGCGTACAGCCTCCACCGCCTTCCGTGCCGTCTCATTCCCATGATTTTTTATTCCCTTCTATTTTTTTTTGACATTTCAACTTTCTATACTGGATGGATTTGGGAAAAAGACACATAAATAAACGCAACTATAACTTGTTAAGACAAGGTACAATTAAGAAATTACAACCCCAAAATTGTACAAGCATAAATCACAAAAGAATGGCTTGGTATTTAATAATAGGTTGGGGATCCGGGAAACCCAATTTGGGATGATCAAGCCCGGGATCAAGCCTCAAGGAATACTAGGGTTGCACAATATATCCGTTCCAGATTTGACTCGTCATTTAGACGAGGTCATCAGGGGTCACAGGGAGGAAAAACGACGTCATTCAACATGGGACAAAGGGAACGGCATTTTCTATCAACGATTCTTCTGTAATTATTTAACATATAGGCAGACCTGTCAAGTGTCACGCAACTCGCGTGAGACTCACGCATCTAGTCAGCAATTAGGCGGCAAATTTCTTTGATCTTTTAATTTTTTCCTTTGATCTTTCAATTTTTTAGCAAATCTCACGCAAGCAGCTCATAAAAACTTGACAGGCCTGTATAGGGTAAAAATCATTTGCAACTGACAAATAAACCAACCATCAACATTTCCAACCAATAAAAAATCTATCTTGAACGAAAATAAAGAAATTACTTTCATCGTCCATTCGCATGTTGGAACCAGTTTTTTTACCAGTTCCTCCCTTTTTGGCTAAATTAGTGACCAATCCCGCAAATGCGCAACGCGTGTATTAGATCAAGAATTTTATATATAATTCCTTGGGAATACACTAATTTCTTGCCTTTAATGAAAATTGTACCCTAAAAGTATGTTTTTTCAATAATACTTAAGATTAATTTATTAATTTATTAATTCTGATAAAATTAAAACTAAAGGAGTATGTTCGGAAAGGGCCAAAAATGGCCCTAAATTTCAAATTCGAGACTGCTACTAAATAATGCAGCTAGAATGGTCATAAGACTCTATACTTTATAAATTGTCATAAATTGTGCATGAATTGTTTACTCTTGTAAACAACAGGGACCTTAAAAGTTAGTAAATTTCTGTAAAAATTGCTATTTTTTACATATTTAGCCTCTTTTTCTGTAAAAAATGATGAATATAATGCTGGCCGCATATTCTGACTAAAATTATTTTCTGGTAAAAATATTCGCTATTAAGTAATAAATAAATAAACAAAAATCTATGTTGGTCAGAGCATGTGGCCACTTTTGATTTTGGCACAATAGTGGTGAAAAGGGGTGAAAAATCGATAACAATGAAGATTTTCCTATTTTTTCTAATATTTTGGGTGTCATCGAAGGAAACAGCACAATTTTATCATTAGAAAACTGTTATATTTGTTAAATATAGGTATTCTGTGGGTTATTTCGAGAGCATTCATTTAGATTTCTCAAACATGAAAAATCAGCCCAATTACAGGGCCGATTATGGGCCTTTGTGAACATACTCCTTTAGTTAAATTATACCAGATTAATACACGCATTGCGCATTTGCGGGATTTGGCCAAAAGAGGAGGAACTGGTAAAAAAACTGGTTCCAACATGCTAAAGCCAGGACGAAGAAAGTAAATTCTTTATTTCAGTTCAAGATTGATTTTTTATTGGTTGGAAATGTTGATGGTTGGTTTATTTGTCAGTTGCAAATGATTTTTACCCTATTTGTTGAATAATTACAGAAGAATCGTTGATAGGAAATGCTGTTTTCTTTGTCCCATGTTGAATGACGTCGTTTTTCCTCCCCGTGACCCCTGATGACCTCGTCTAAATGACGAGTCAAATCCGGAACGGATATATTGTGCAACCCTAGTATTTCATTAATAAAGGTCATGAAGTAAGGTAATTTGGTCCATACAGAAATGATACATAATTAGTGCCTGTGCATTTTGATTGGATAAAAACGCTGTACAAATAACCGCACCGCTAAACGTATAAACTGTAGGCCTGTCAAAATTTCATGAGCTGCATGCATGAGATTTGCTAAAAAATTGAAAGATCAAAGGAAAAAATTAAAAGATCAAAGAAATTTGCCGCCAAATTGCTGACTAGATGCGTGAGTCTCATGCGAGTTGCGTGACACTTTACAGGTCTGAATCTGTTTGTACTAGGAACCACTGCCTAAAATTTCAATGTCAATTGAGGGCACTAGCATGTGCCAAATATATACAATGTATGGCTTCACTGATTTTTCTCTATACAATTATCAGGTCAATTATGGCAATAAATCATCAATTAACACCTTTACTTGTAAAATTAATGGTTGCCTTATTGACAAACCTCTTAAACACCGGAAATGTTTTATTACTGAACAAATAAAATGTCTATCAAACATAAACTTTGTCATGTCTTGAAAAAAACGGGAGATTTTACAAAAAGTCAGGAGAAAGCGAGATGGGTAAAACAGTCAGGAGATTTTGACTCCCGACGGGAGAATCACTTTATGAGCTGCAAAGATATTAGAAATAAGATCATACAACAAGGTACTATTAAAGAATAACACAACAGATGAACATGCAGTCGGATGATACATGTTTTAGAAGATAATGGGATGTGGAATAAATGTACAAGACACAACCTACAATTATAAACAGCAATCCAAAAATCCACAACGGAAAACAGCCAGCAGCCTTCAATGTGACCAGTGGTCTCTGCTCACCAGGTTTGCAATTGGTAATAGTTAGTTGTTAACACGAAGAATCAAATCAGGGTTCGACACTAACACTAGTCTGCTAGTTATCGGGGCTACTGGATAATCAAGGAGGACTAGTAAAAGTTTAAAAGTGGCAGGGCTAATAATGTTCATACTTTTGAATCACGTTTATTGCTGAAACTATTTAATAAATTTGAGTTGACATTCAAAATATAACTTTTTTAAAGTGATTGATATATCCTTTTACAAACATTTTTGAACAAACTTTCATTTTCAAAATAATGGTTACCAGCCTTAGGATGACATTATGATGAAGATTAAACTTTAAAAGGTGGTATATTTTTAAGATACAATGTACCTTTAAATCTTTTTTTACAATTTAAGAAATTTTTTAAAACGAGTTAAATTTATTTTATTCATTTGTTGCTGTTCAAAAATGAAAACAAATTAGCTTTTCTCATTTTTCTTGTGGGTTATGTGTGATTAATGACGTATGAAATTTCAGAAAAAAAACATTAAAAAGACCCTGAAAGTTCAGAAAAACAAGTGTGCCAAAACGGACGTTAAAGGAATATTCAGCTCAAATGGTAAAACATTCAAAAATGCATTCAATTTTATTTTTCTGTTATTGAGACTGTAACTGAATATACTTATTTGGGAATATCTATGAAATATAATGGTAATTTTAATGCTGCAATCGATATTTTAAGCGATAAAGCAAGAAAAGCATATTTTAAGATTAAAAAATGTGTTGGTCTCAATAATCCCTGTAGACTCCTAGAAAAACTATTTGACTCTCTTGTTTCTCCTATTTTACTTTATTGTTGTGAAATTTGGGGCATAGATTTTTCTCTTAAAAATGATACATCAAATTTTATTGAAAAGTTCCATATCAAATTCATTAAAGAAATTCTTGGAGTTCATTGTAAAACTTCTAATGATGCGTGTAGAGCAGAATTAGCTACAAGTAAAATAAGCTCTGCAATTTTAGGATTTTATAATCATTTAATTAATAATATAAACAGTCTAGCTTACGACATTTATAAGCTCACATAAAATACAAACCACTGGATCAAGAAAGTCCACAATATTTTAAACTCACTGGGTTTTAGTTATTTGAACAGTAATAATTTTATGCTCAAAGCAAATTTAAATCAAGTCAAGCAAAGAATTAAAGATACGTGCCATCAAACACAAAATGCAAATTTAAAGAATAATTCCAAACTAAATTTCTTTATGGGAGTCTACAAAAGTGGGGAGAGACCAGCTTATGTTGATAAACTGACCAATGTATTGGATAGGGCCATGATTTGCAGACTTAGGACAAGCTCTTATCAGTTAATGATTGAAAAAGGGAGACATCTTCAAATACCTGTAGAACAAAAATATTTCCAATATGTAATATCTCTGTTGAAGATGAATTTCATTTTCTTTTTTATTGCAATTTTTATAAGACACAGAGAGATGATTTTAGTAACAAAATAAGTTCCATATACAAACAATACAAATTTATGAGCAACAATGAAAAAGTAAAACTTCTACTCAATAACAAGTTTTCATTTGTACTGAAGATGTCTTCCAACTTTATATCAAACTGTTTAGAAATAAGAAACCACAAATTGATATAAAACCAATATATATTTACATTGTAAATTTCATCATCATTGTGTTTATTATACTTTATTATATATATACTTCTATTATCCATTGTGCCTAAACCAATTATTGTAATTGAGTTCGAGCAATAAATAAATTGTATTTGTATTGCTCATAGCACTTAAAAAATATTGACTTTTCTACCATATTATTGCTTCCTTCAGAAGCGTAGAACTATATTTATTTTTAGCCGAGTTGCAACGAAGTTGAACTCGGCTATTGTGATGATGATGGCGGGCGGCTGGGCGTGCGGGTGGGCGGGCGGGCGTCAACAATTGGGTTCCGGACCATAACTCAAAAAGTTGTGAACCGATTTTAATGAAACTTTAGGATATTGTTACATACCATAAGAGGAGGAACCCTATTGATTTTGGGGTAAATCCGTTCAAGGTCAAGGTCACAGCGACAGAAAAATGTTAGAAAATTTCTTGAATTAGTGGTTTCCAGACCATAACTCAAAAAGTTTTCAACCGATTTTATTGAAAGTTTGGGATATTGTTACATACCATAGGAGGAGGAACCCTATTGATTTTGGGGTAAATCTGTTTAAGGTCAAGGTCACAGTGACAGAAAAAGGTTAGACAATTTCTTGAATTAGTGGTTTCCAGACCATAACTCAAAAAGTGAATGAAACTTTGGGATATTGTTACATACCATAAGAGGAAGAACCCTATTGATTTTGGGGTAAATCCGTTCAAGGTCAAGGTAACAGCGACAGAAAAATGTTAGAAAATTTCTTGAATTAGTGGTTTCCAGACCATAACTCAAAAAGTTTTCAACTGATTTTATTGAAAGTTTGGGATATTGTTACATACCATAGGAGGAGGAACCCTATTGATTTTGGGGTAAATCTGTTTAAGGTCAAGGTCACAGTGACAGAAAAAGGTTAGAAAATTTCTTGAATTAGTGGTTTCCAGACCATAACTCAAAAAGTTAATGAAACTTTGGGATATTGTTACATACCATAAGAGGAGGAAGCCTATTGATTTTGGGGTAAATTGGTTCAAGGTCAAGGTCACAGCAACAGAAAAACATTTGAAATTTACTTTAAAAAGCAGTTTCTGGTCAATTACTCAAAAAGTTGTCAACAGATTTTAATGAAACTTTGTAATGTTGTTACCAATTATAAGAGGAGAAACGCTAATGATTTTGGGGTAATTTCGTTCAAGGATCAAGGGCAGAGCGGCAGAAAAACATGGTTTCAGGACAATTACTCGAAAAGTTCTCAATCGATTTTATTAAAGTTTTGGCATAATGTTGCAAACTACATTGTATATTGATGGTTGAATTCACAAAATTTTTCATGCGAGATCGAAAGGGGTTACTATTTATGGACAGTTGAATTTGCAAATTTTTTTATGCAAGATTGGAAGAGATTACTACTATCTAATAACCAATTTTGTTAAATCTTAAAATGAAGACAAGGAAAGTTTTGGTTAATAAAATAAGGCAACTCTGCTTTTGCATCCATGTGCATATGGATTTTTTTTTTAGTTCATGTAGTATCAGTAATATGAATTAGGTTTCAACCTTTAATTGGATTCAAGACAAAAAATCAGCAGTATACATTAAATAAAAAAAAATGAGAAGGAAGACTGATTTCAGAACTGTTTAAAACATTTGACTTATTCATATACCAACCAAAATCAGATGGTAGATTCTTTTTATACTTTTTATTTAATTTTTCCCCTGCAAGATTTTACTTTTTTAGCTCACCTGACCCGAAGGGTCATGTGAGCTATTGTCATCGTTAGGCGTCCGTCGTCCGTCCGTCTGTCCGTCGTCCGTCGTCCGTCGTCCGTTAACTTTTCTTCAAAGATCTTCTTCTCTGAAACCACTGAAGGGATTGCATTGAAACTTTGTATACTTGATCTTTAGGATGTCCTCTACCAAGTTTGTGAATTATATACACGTTGACCAACCAACATGGCCGCCGTTGCTAAAAATAGAACAGGGGGGTCAGACCATTGTTTTTGGCTTATAACTCGAAAAGTATAATAGATAGAGAAAATCCGAAGCAACCTTCCTTGTTCAGCATCAAAAGCTCTACCAATCTTTCCATTGAGTCGAAGTTGTGAAACGACTCCTTATAGGAGTTATTGCCCATTAATCATCAAAATTGACCATTTTTGCAGTTTTTGGACTATATCTTGAAAACCATTAGTGCTAGACGAAAAGTTTGCATTGCAGAATTGTTAAGCTCATTGAGATCTACAAAAATGATTCAGGGTCAAAATTGTCAGATCAGCCGTTTAAGAGTTATTCCCCTTAAACTGTTTTTTTCCATTTATTTTAACTGATTTTTAAAAATCTTCTTCTCTGAAACTACTGAAGGGATTGCATTGATACTTAGTATACTTGATCTTTAGGATGTCCTCTACCAAGTTTGTGAATTATATACACATCAACGGACCAACATGGCCGCCGTTACTAAAAATAGAACAGGAGGGGCAGACCATTGTTTTTGGCTTATAACTTGAAAAGTAAAAGAGATAGAGAAAATCAGAAGCACCCATCTTGTTCAGCATCAAAAGCTCTACCAATCTCTTCATTGAGTCGAAGTTGTGTAACGACTCCTTATAGGAGTTATTGCCTTTTAATCATCAAAATTACCATTTTTGCAGTTTTTGGACTATATCTTGAAAATCATTAGTGCTAGAGGAAAAGTTAGCATTGCAGAATTGTTTAGCTCATTGAGATCTACAAAAATGATTTCAGTGTCAAAATTGTCAGATCAGCCGTTTAAGAGTTATTCCCCTTAAACTGTTTTTTCCATTTATTTTAACTGATTTTTCAAAAATCTTCTTCTCTGAAACCACTGAAGGGATTGCATTGATACTTGGTATACTTGATCTTTAGGATGTCCTCTATTGAGTTTATGAATTATATACACA
This sequence comes from Arcuatula senhousia, assembly GCA_963971305.1. Classification (NCBI taxonomy): domain Eukaryota; kingdom Metazoa; phylum Mollusca; class Bivalvia; order Mytilida; family Mytilidae; genus Arcuatula; species Arcuatula senhousia. Next base: position 11,666,505 of record OZ020309.1, on the reverse strand, counting down.
TCAACCGACCAACATGGCCGCCGTTACTAAAAATAGAACAGGGGGGGGGGGCAGACCATTGTTTTTGGCTTATAACTCGAAAAGTATAAGAGATAGAGAAAATCCGAAGCAATCTTCCATGTTTAGCATCAAAAGCTCTACAAATCTCTCCATTGAGTTGAAGTTGTGAAACGATGCATTATAGGAGTTATTGCCCTTTAATTGTCAAAATTGACCATTTTTGCAGTTTTTTGACAATATCTTGAAATCGTTAGAGCTAGAGAAAAAGTTAGCATTGCAGAATTGTTAAGCTCATTGAAATCTTCAAAAATGATTTAAGCCATTTAAGAGTTATTCCCCTTTAACTGTTTTTTTTTCATTAATTTTAACTGATTTTCAAAAATCTTCTTCTCTGAAATCGCTGAAGGGATTGCTTTGAAACTTGGTACACTTGATCTTTAGGATGTCCTCTACCAAGTTTGTGAATTATATATACATCGTCCAACCAACATGGCCGCTATTGCTAAAAATAGAACAGGGGGGCAGACCATTGTTTTTGGCTTATAACTCGAAAAGTATAAGAGATATAGAAAATCTGAAGCAACTTTTCTTGTTCAGCATTAAAAGGTCCTTACAGGAGTTATTGCCCCTTAACTGTTTTTTCTATTAATTTAAATGATTTCAAAAAATCTTCTCTGAAACCACTGAAGGGATAGTTTTGCAACTTTGTATACTTGAAAGTTTGTGAAATTTATTCAAACTTTGGCATAAGAGATCAGGTGAGCGATTCAGGCTCCTGGGAGCCTCTAGTCTCTCCAGTGAGATCTAGTGTTGAGAGTGCTTGTGTGTTGGATATTGAAAGCCTCTAGTTTCTATTAATGTTTCAGCTATACACCCAGTCCATGGATTAGTGTGGGTTGATAACAGTACCATATGGTTAGGACAAACATTCAGACTCCTAGAACCTCTAGTTTCTATTATGTTTCAGCTATACACCCAGTCCATGGATTAGTGTGGGTTGATAACAGTACCATATGGTTAGGACAAACATTCAAACTCATGGTATCCTCTAGTTTCTATTAATGTTTCAGCTATACACCCAGTCCATGGATTAGTGTGGGTTGATAACAGTACCATATGGTTAGGACAAACACAGATACATGATGGAAAGATAGAATTGCTTACAAGAAACAAACTAGGAGACTTTGAGTAATTATTATGTATTTTCTCTAAGGATTTATTGGTCATAATGTAAAAATCTAGATATTCATGTTAAATGGTGAATGGTTGGCAGCAACGTGGAGGGATTTCGCGCCATAAAACTTGGTTCAACCTACCATTTCATTTGAAATGCCTGTACCAAGTCAGGACCATTGTGATCTATAACTATTCCTGTGTGTCCTCCATGTTTTGTCTTTTCTCTTGGACATTGAGATTGATCCTCGAAATTAAGTAATTTTGTTATTACCTTTATTAATAGTTTTCTTAGCAACTATTTTAAAAAGACAATCGCTTGATATTCAATATGCAGCAGCAGCATGTAGGGTCTGTATCTTGAGATTCGATTTTCAGGTCTGTCACTCTTCTACTTCCTGTAATCTGGCTATTTAAGATTTCAACAGATTTTTCTTCTGAAAAGTTAACCTATTTAAGATTTTTGTACCTTTTTTTCTTTAAACCTCAAGATATTCACACTATTAAAGTTTTATTTTATTCTTAATCAATCACATTTGTTTATTAGACATTGTAATTCATAATGTGCAACTAGATTTTGAAAACAGAAAAAAAGTTTAATCCCCAAAGTGCATCTTGGATGACCACAACGTATAAGCAAAACATATTTACAATAAAAAAGAATTAAAAAAATCACACCACCAAGATGCATTTGCCACAACATATTTTGATTTTATATTGATTTTAAAAATGTATACATGTATTATTATAAAAAAAAATTGTTCATACAGGGATTGGGAAGGCAGGGGGCCATTGGCAATTGGCACATTAAAAAAGGAAAATGGCCCCTTGAAATTATGAATTTTAATGACAAAAGTTGTAAATGGCCCTATGCTCATAATTCCTTCCCAATCACTGTTCATACTTATATTAGATTTCTATTTTTAGCAATGGAATTGAATCTGTACATTGGAGTACATGTAAAAGTTTATGTGATGTGTGTTTTTTGTGTGTAGTACACAGCCAGTGTGTGTCTGTATGGAGAGTGGAAGGTCGTGAGCCTCAACTTAGATTTAAGAAAATTCGACAAATTGATGGGCAAGCTGTTTCTCAGGGTAAGTAATTCCAGTAATCGGGCAATTCTCTGGAATTGTTATATCTATAGTGAGTGACCGGCCTTCTTCATGAAATTTATTTTGGAATAACAACATGTTTTGGAAACTAGAACGTCATAAAAATAGCATTGTTACGTTACGTTATAAATATAAAAATAGAAAATTTGACAAGTGAAATGAAAGTAGAAAATGTTCTAAATGTTGTATTTAACATTGAGTCCGTACGGGTCTACGATGTTTCCAAAACATGTTGTCATTCCAAAATAAATTTCATGAAAAAGGCCGGTTGGCCAAAATGTCGAAAACTGTGTTAGAGTTTTTTTAGTATATGATATACAACCAGATATTTTAAATATAGTGAGTGATATATAACTGATCCTTTATTTAGAGTTTGAAATAAAACAAAGTATAAATCAAATGGTTTTTTTTTGCTTGCCAAAACATTTTTGACCTAAACAATAATCATTGCTCTCTGGTATCCTTTGAAACTACTCAACCAAATTTTAATATTAAATATGTAGCGTTTACACAATATCATGGAATTGTGCAATATTTAAGGAATGACTTTAATAGTTGGCCATTTTATACGGGTATAAAATGGGTAGGGTCGTTTTACGCTTAATAAAGCGCGAAGCGCTTTATGTAGAGCGTAAAACGACCCTACCCATTTTATATCCCTATAAAATGACCAACTATTAAAGTCATTCCTTATAATTTAATTTCGTAAGATTTATATTAACTATCGAATATTCAACAACAAAAAATCATAGGGACTTTTTCGAAAATGCCGTGGCGGATGAAAATGTTAATGATGTCACAAGACCAAACCATATTATACAAAATAACATGGGTTGGTCCAACCAATCAAATTGAGCGTTACATACCAAATTAAATTATTACCAGGTAATTATTATTGCTTCCAGTAAATGCTGGTTACAGATTTTTGAACATTGGGGGGAGACACTGTCATTTTTCCTGCAAAAACAAACTTTAATTAAAGAAATAACTTTGTAGGTTGTCTTTGGAATCCAACTCAAGAAGTTTTGTGTGTGATAAATAAACAACAATGTATTCTAAGCTACAACCATACAGAAGAAATAGGGGTACTGGTACTCCCTCAGGTCAAAAGGTAACCACTAAAAATGTCTGTTTAAAATTACCATATATTCTAAAGCTTAATCAAAGTTCAAAATAAAAAAAAGAGTAAAAAAACATGGATTACAATACTTATAGGAAGATTAAAGCCCAGTTTCTGACCGAGTAGAATGGACCTATTCCATACTATATTTGAGAGTGGTGGAACCAGTCTTTGTGTTGGGTATTGGTAGGGATAGGGAGGGGGAGGGGACATTGATGACAAGGAGGGCTTCATGCTTCAGTAATTTCTTTTAAGTATACAATCAACACAAATTTGTTCAAAGAGAGTTAACCCTCTAAATTGGCCACTGTTTGACATGTGCAGGGTAAACAAGGCTTGAGTTATACAATTTATGTCTCCCCCTACTTTTGTTGGGAGACATGTTGTTTTTGTCGTGTCAGTCCGTCCGTCCGTCTGTCCGTCACAAAGTTTGTCAGCGCAACTCCTCTAAAACTACTGAACCAAATTCAATGAAACTTGGTATGTAGGAAGGACATCATATGTAGTTGTGCCTGTTACCAGGAAATTTTGATCCTCAAATTAATGTGGCAGTTATGGCCCTTTGAACTTAGAAATTTGCTGAAAATCCTCAATTATCATCTTGTCAGCGCAACTCCTCTAAAACAACTGAACCAAATTTAAAGAAACTTAGTATATAGGAAGGACACTATATGTAGTTGTGCATATTACCAGGAAAATTTGATCATCAAATTTTTGTGGGAGAAAGGGCCTTTTGAACTTAGAACTTTTTTGGGAAACGGGGGGAGACATCGTTTTTGTAGGCAAAAACAAACTTTGATTCTCATTGTCATAATCTAAATAATTTGACAACAAAGAGTATAAATGTATTTGAACCAAAGTTAAAAGCTGTAATATAAGACTTTGTTAAAATATTATATTATCAAAAGATCAATGAATTCAAATACATAATTCTAGAAGCTTGTAAATTGTACATTAAGTATAAGCATGTTAACATTAACATACATGTGTATTATGATTCTTCTAAGACTTATAAATGTGACAAAATTTGCTGACCAGTAGAAAGAAGCTATTTAAGAACTACAAGTATCTAAGAGGCAATGGAATGTTAAAACAAAGCAAAACTAGAAGACTCAGAAGACAGAATGTCAAGAAATGTCAAAAACACGTGTACATGTGAAAAGACCTTATCTTACATTTCCCAACAATGCCAACTCCTATAAAATCATGATTTTGATTTTGAACGCCTGATAAAATAATCCATAATACATTGCTTTTTGTAAAAAAATGATTGACACATATTTTGCAGTGTTAAAGTCAAGTGTGGAACATGGTCAAGTGATGGCAACAAATTGGTTCTCTGTAGTGGGACTCATTTAATGGTAAGTTGCGACAACAAGTTGGTTCTCTGTAGTTGGGCTTGTTTAGTTATAAGTTGGCAACAAATTGGTTCTCTGAAGTGGTACTTGTTTAGTTATAAGTTGGCAACAAATTGGTTCTCTGAATTGGTACTTGTTAAGTGGTAAGCTTGCAACAAGCTGGTTCTCTGAAGTGGTACTTGTTTAGTGGTAAGCTGGCAACAAGTTGGTACTCTGTAATGGGACTTGCTTAGTGGTAAGCTGGCACAAATTGGTTCTCTGAAGTGGTACTTGTTTAGCGGTAAGCTTGCAAAAAATTGGTTTTCTGAATTGGTACTTGTTTAGTGGTAAGCTGGCAACAAGTTGGTACTCTGTAATGGGACTTGCTTAGTGGTAAGCTGGCAACAAATTGGTTTTCTGAATTGGTACTTGTTTAGTGGTAAGCTGGCAACAAATTGGTTCTCTGAATTGGTACTTGTTAAGTGGAAAGCTGGCAAAAAATTGGTTCTCTGAATTGGTACTTTGTTAATGGTAAGCTTGCAACAAGTTGGTTCTCTGTAGTGGGACCTGTTTATTAAGTTGGTTCTTTGTTTTGGGACTTGTTAAGTGGTAAGTTGACAACAAGTTGGGTCAATGTAGTGGGGACCTGTTCAGTGGCAAGTTTACAACAAGTTGGTTCTCTGTTGTGGGACTTGTTTAGTGGTAAGTTTACAACAAGTTGGTTCTCTGTAGTGGGACCTGTTTAGTGGTAAGTTTACAACAAGTTGGTTCTCTGTAGTGGGACCTGTTTAGTGGTAAGCTATGTATCAATATAAAGTGTAAAGCTTTAAATACAAAGTCAAACTCCTAACAGATTAAGTTCCTGTCTGTTATGATCCATACAATTATTACTGCCTCAGACATCCTGGCTTTCATTTTGATCACCTTAATTTGACCCTTGTTCTTCAATTTATAATCGTGAAAAGTACTCAGATGAAATATTCCACGGTTGCTTTGTTTATTGTATAGCCTAAAATCTTCTTCTAGGACTTTTTAATTCACTATCAAATACTCTGTAATGCATATCACTGACACCCATTTTTACAATAGATAATAAAAAAATTAGATTTTTCGTACAAAAAATTATGTGACAAAATATTTAGATTTTCATGACCAATGATATCAAATCTTTATTCAGATAAAAATTTCACGATGAATGTTGATGGAATTCATACAAACGTGTAGCAGTGTAATACTGTGGTTTCATTATTATTCGTGGGGTATCAATTTTGTGGTTTTCTTGGGTGGCCTTGACCCACGAAAATTGATACCCCACGAATAGAAAAGAATTAACATTGATGTGTATTCTGCAGACTTCAGAACCACGAATTTAAGAATCCAGGAAATGGTCCTTTTTCATCTAAACCTATGAAAATAAATGAATCCACGGTTATTCAAACCTATTTTATTGGGAAGGGTAAGCCTATTGCAAAGGAGTTGGAGAGAAAATATAACAATTAGGTAACCAGCGTGTCTCAGATTTGCTTGTTGTAACTAAGAAATTAATTATCATTGAGAACAAAAATTTTGTTAACCATTGAACAGATAAGACAACACTTGAATGATGTACAATGAGATTGTTTTCCTTGTTTTTTTTACAGATCTATTCATTTCAAAATATAGGCCAGTCTATTAGTAATTATCATGTGACAGAGTGGAGAATTCCTGAGTAAGTACAACACATTTCTGGGAATGCTTGCCAAGGATTAAAATAAGCAGTTCCTGCTAGTTGCAAACTAAGGGTGCGTTGATTCAAACAGGAAATGCTTACCCTTCCATAGCATCTGAGTTCTCTCTGGTTATGACTTGAGTTTGTGTTGTTGATTTTGTGTGTTTTTATGAACACATAAATTTGCATTTTATTTCCAATCCACACAATTGATGCCCACATATTAAAGTTCTTTTACAGTACATATGTTTATGTGCACATTTAATATTAAATTCAGAAAAATTGTAGAAAATAGTTATCTGAATTATCTCCCCTTAATGATTATTTTTAGATATTCCATAAAGGTTTTGTCTTACTTAATTAATCCATGCTCTTCCTTTAGCTTGGCAGGTAATATTTCTTCTGCAGTACCTCTGATGGACAACTGTATTTTATTTGCTGTAGAACTTCCACTGGAAAACCTGTGCAAAATCCAAGATGCATTTTCTGTTCCAGGTAATGTATTTTATTTTTCTACTTCGAAAAATTGTAAAGATACCAAATACTTTTCATTTAGTTTCACTTTTTGATATCTTTGCCAGGTTCTTCAAACTCAAAAAATTAAAAAAAAAAATGTTTAGTATTCTGAAAAGATTTTTGGAAAAATTAATTAAACATAATTTTTCTACAAAACTTTTAGGGTAGGAAGCCTGGAATATTTGTTCTATTTGATTAAAAATTCAAGTTAGCTTAATTTATTTAAAATACAAAGTACCAAAACAGATATTAATAAAACTGTTCATTTGGTTATGCTGTATATATGTATATTTAAAGGACTAACCTGTTATCAACTGCATAAACAGTGTTCTCCTTTCACCATTTAAGCCGGGTTTACCGACCACCTTCTTTTCAAAGCCGACCACCTTTCCTTTGGGTAAGGTGGTCGGTAATTTTCTGACAAAATCTTGTTTGTGAACTCCTATTAATTAAATGAAGCCATTGAGTGATTGACACATTTTCAACTCCAAACATGCTTAAATAAAAACTCATTTGTCTAATTAGGAGATATCGATATCTGAATTAATTAAGTAATTTAAAGGTACATTTTGTAATTTGCTGACAATGGACATCTATAAATGAGAACTATTACCCGGTTGGCAAGTGTATGCAATAATATAAAACCTGGCTGGAGAGGGGTTTCTCTAAAACACCCTCCTTACATTTTGGAAAAAAGGAGAACACTGATAAATAATTTTGAAGGCAAAAAAAAAAATCAGAAATCTCAAATGAAATGTATGGCGCTGCTTCTTTATGGATTATTCAAGTATCATGGATTAATTTTTATAGGATTATGGTTATCATATTTGCACCAGTATAATGTGCAAAGGCATATTTAAGACCGGTGTGCTGGGCACACACCCTCCCATTTGACAGGAAAATTTGGTAAGAACTGTAAGAAACAAGAGGTCCCAAGTTGCTTTTGCCAAAAGTTTCTTTTAAATGCGCACCCTTCTGTTTAAAAAATTCCTGGTTCACCACAGATGTGTCTTTATATCCTAAATCAATTTCAACAAGATCCTTTTATCTATAGTTATTTATTTGATAGCACATTAACTTTAAACAAGATCTTACCCTTTCTCTTGGTATTTTGCAGAAATTGTAGAAAAATGTCAAAGTATATCTAATGACATAATCACACAGAGAAAGTCACAGACCATCACAGACACATTGTTTAATTTACCCAGAAACCCTCAGGTATATAACTAGAATGGAAAATCATGTCTCCCCCCACTTTTGTGGGGAGACATATTGTTTTAGTCGTGTCCGTCCATCCGTCTGTCTGTCACAAAGTTTGTCAGCGCAACTCCTCTGAAACTACTGAACCAAATTCAACAAAACTTGGTTTATAGGAAGGACACCATATGTAGTTGTGCATATTACCAGGAAATTTTGATCCTCAAATTTTTGTGGGAGTAATGGCCCTTTGAACTTAGAAAATTGCTGAAAATCCTCATTTATCATCTTGTCAGCGCAACTCCTCTGAAACTACTTAACTGAATTCAATGAAACTTGGTATATAGGAAGGACACCATATGTTGTTGTGCATTTTACCAGGAAATTTTGATCCTCAATTTTTTGTAGGAGTTACGGCCCTTTGAGCTTAGAAAATTGCTGAAAATCCTCATTTATCATCTTGTCAGCGCAGCAACTCCTCTGAAACTACAGAACCGAATTCAATGAAACTTGATATATAGGAAGAAAATCATATGTATATGTGCATATTACCAGGAAATTTTGATTCTCAAATGTTTGTGGGAGTTATGGTCCTTTGAACTTAGAACTTTTTGGGGAAACGGGGGGAGACATCGTTTTTGTACGCAAAAACAAACTTTATTTATACTCTGCTACAAAACTTTTCTTTGGATGGACAAAACCAAATTCACAACAAAAGAGTGACATGCGTTTTTACCTCAGTAGTAATAGAGAACATGGAGAGGTCAATATATCAATTTATTGATCATTTCATTAAATGATATGTAGTAAATGAACATGAGACCATAACACATATTATAAACTCAAACTCGATAAATTTTTATGAGCTGTATGGCCATATTCAGAATTTTATTACTTGATCATCAGCAGCACTAGAACTCAATCATAAGAAATCCACAATTCAAAATAAGTGTTGAAAATGCATAATCTAAATAATCAGTAATTTCAGATATATCTAAGGACAAACTTTGATGGAGGGAGTTAAACCTAAGGTTTTAGAATTTGCATAAATTAAGATAATAGTATTAAACAAAGTCTACATATGAGTAATAGTTTCATATACAAGTACAACTTTTGGCTCTCTTCGTCCTCCTGCATATCTGATGAGTCTTGAGTAAACATGTGTCAGATGTGGTAAAATTTATTGCCTGGAACATTTTAATTTTTGATTTTATCTTGCCTACAACAACAACAATCTTTATTCTCATCACCAAATACATAGGTACAGAGAAGAAACACATATACAATATTTGCTAAACAGAGAATACATACATAAACTCAAGACATACAAGAAAAGACATACAAATATACAAAAATGCACACTGTATGGTTTAGCCAGGAGTTCCTACTCTTTTATTAATTATTTGAATCTATTAATCTAACATTTGTATTGATATTGTCAGAGTAACGTGGAGTCATCAAGTCAGCTGCTCACAGTTAACCTCCAGGACTCAGCTCACCCTACGATTATATCCAGAGCTGGGATCCCACAGCTACTTACTCCTGACCTTTTAGTATTTATGGTAGGTTAAAAGATATATATAATGTACATAATGAACTGTGATTTCATTATCATTTGCGGGTTACATTCACAGTGTTTAAATTTTTGTTTATTTTGTTGGTCCACATAAATTGTGAAAGTAAATAACATGAAAATACCAATCTAAGGAATACTGTGAAAATATTAATGTTCGTAGGCCCAGGGTTCCATTTTCCTAGTTTTCATGGGTCATGCAAACTACAAAAATAAATTCCCAACATAGTTTTTTAATAGAGAAATTGTTAAAACCATGAATTTAGGAAACTATGAATAAGCCATTTACTTCCATTCCACAGAAATTGTTACCCAGGTACTTTCAAAGTACATTTATATACACTTTCATAAGCTGCAAAATAATTCATGCAAAACTTTTTACACTCTTAATGATACAGATATTTCAAAAAGTTTTATTTATATATGAAGCAAAGAATCTTTTTCTGTTTTAAGCCTAACATTGGTTCAGTGGTCGTGGGCAGTAATACACAGTCCGTCCTGCAGGTGTTTACGTTTAGAAATGGTGATGTCAACTCAGATCTCCTCAAATCTTCAGAAATTGTAAGTAAAATTCAAATCTTGGTGGGCTTATGTCTGCTTATAATTAAATCTGACAAAAGCTGTTATCTTTTTGACATTTCCCATTCTAGTTATTGAGTCCTCTTCTTTAACTGCAAAAAAAAATTCTTGCCCTTTAAAATTTAACTGCTTAACCACACAATTATTTTTCAATAATATTAATTTTGAAGAATAGGCCAAACTAAGTGAGAGATAATTAGTGCTCTTATACTGCCTTGTCCTTTGAAAACAATGTACTTAATGATTAGGCCAAATGAAAAAAATATGTGTGTTTCTGGTTTTCCTACTTATCCTAGTTGTTTATGCTGACCCTAGTCTTTATATTGCCATTTTGCTTAAGCACCATCAAACTTGAAATCTACAGGTAAAAAAAATATATAAATAAATGCTACCTCCTTACCTTATTTTTGTCTCGCCTGCGACGAATGTTGCAAAAGGCGAGACTTAGGTATGGTGATTCCGGCGGCGACGGCGGCGGCGGCGTCCACAATTGGTTAAAGTTTTTGCTTAAGTCTGTTTTGTGTGAACTAGTTATGTTACACAATTGATATTTGGTATGCAGTTGCATCAGTACAGATCAGTTTTAAAAGGATTTCACCTGTATGCTCCTGCAGTCACGGTCTACTGACTTTGAAATTCTACACTGATTTGGCCGAGGTTAACCTTTTTTCTTAAGTCTGTTTAACATGAAGCAGTTATGTTACACCATTGATATTTGGTATACAGTTGCATCAGCATCAGTACAGATCAGTTTTTAAAGGATTTCACCTGTATGCTCCTGCAGTCAGGGTCTTCTGACTTTGAAATTTTACACTTTCTAACTTTTTACTTATGTCATGAGTGTTTTATATAAAGCAGTTATGGTTCACCATTTATATTTGGTATGCAGCTGCTTAAGCATCAGTTAAGATAAGTTTAAGGAGGATTTTTGCTTCATTTTATACTGTGTCCAGTTGGGACAGGCGAGACATGTCTCTGTGTTAACAGTTTATTTCACACAGGAATGTCATGAAACCAGAAACACACATATATTTTTTTGCCTAAAAGACAGAATAGTTATGAATCATTATACCCACATATTGTTTTAAACAGCAGACAAAATCAGTTGATACAAATGAAAATACCACATGTTAATAGATAGCATAAAAAATGTTAGCAATTTTTTTGTCAAACATGATACTCTTACCAATAAAATTATAATACTGTGGATTCACAGTATGTGGTTTGTTGAAAAAGGACCATTTTGTGGAATCTTGAATTGACGGTTCTGAAGCCTATAGCATACAGATCAATATTTAATTTCTTTTCTTGGGGTATCTTGTTGTTCAAGGCCATCCAAGAAAACCTTACAAATTGATATACCAGGAATAATAACGAAACTACATTATGCCACATAGTGGCTCTGGAATAACGAATCAGCTGTGATATGTAAACAGTTCTAGAATTTTTGTATTTTTGCTATAAAGTTTTATATGTTTTCAAAGACATGTCAAGTGTATTTACATTTGCAGAAACTAGATAAAGGAGATCGACCAAATGGCATTACCTGCTGCCCTCCAAATCAGGAAGGCATACTGGTTTCCTTTAGTAAGGTTACCAGTACAGATTCTGCTTTCCTCACATCAAGCTCAAAGGCAACAGACATTAGATTGAAATTCTGCCCAATAAAGACAGATTGTCAGAGTAAAAGAATGGATTCCATAGACAAGAAGGACAATTCTTTAATGAATAAAACTGATAAAAGGGATTCTTTACAGTTTTCCCATAGAGAAACAAGTGTTAGCAAAGTTAATTCAAACAATGAACAATTTCTTATCCAAGACTATACAACAACCTCTCAGGAAACTAGAGAACCAAATCAAACCTCAAAAACCAACGACGAAGAACATTTACCTATTATTATTGGAAATAGAATTGTACCAGAAAAGAAACCGTTGATTCAAGATATGTCACATGGTTCAGAAGTCAAAGATCATGACCTTGAAACGGAGTTTACAGATTTTGCAGACAAAAGTGCCACTTTCCATAATGATTTAGATAAACTTGTTCATGATGGAGCTGCAAGTTTTCGTATACCATTCCATTTCAATGAAAGTGAAAAGGAAAACGTTTCTTCAAAAACATCTTTTTGTGCTGATAGTTTGTACAGTCTTAATGAAAGGTCCAGGTCAAGTGATTTTACTGGAAATTTGTATGACCTTGAAGGAAGGACAAAGTCAAATGTTTGTGCTGGAAATTCTAAGGACTCTGTTGTTTCTGCATCTATGTCAACTTCAGTATCAAGTAATATTATGAACCAGATGCAAGAAGAAATTGAAAAATTGGTGAGAATCATATCATACTGTAGACATGGAAAAATATCCTTGATCCAAGAATTTGAATGTATACTGTTGACATTACAGTTAATAAAAAACGCATGAAAATGGCAGCCATAATGGTTGCACTACAGGTCCTCAAAAAACATAAAAATGTCATATTAGAAGAAAAATAATTCAAGGCCCCCATGGTTTACGGATGGGTTTATAGTCAGTTTTAACATGGGTGTCCATTTTTTTGTTTATTGTCAAATGTTTATTCTCCAACAAACCACAGGCAGCCATGAATCAAATATGAGTTTTAAAATATAGCATTGGAAATTTTAGAATATACCATATTATTTTTAAAAGTTTAAAATTTAATGACCTTTTCTTTTTATTTTGTAGAATAAAAGAATTGGAGAACTACAACAAAATGTAACTGATCTTAAAAGGTTTGGATGACCATTAACTTATTAATTTTTATGGGATATAAACGTTGGCTAGTTTATAGCTGATAATACAAAAGTTTAATTCATTATTCATTTTAAAATCACCAAAGTTTGTCTCTCAGCAAAAGTGTCAATTTTGGTAAATCTGCAAAACACTCTAACAATGACTATAAATTGGTTTTCAGTATAACTGTTTATTTCCTATTATATATTCACTAAGCTTTTGACAACAATATATCACATGGTTCTGGTTTTATATTGCCCATGGATATTATTCAGGGGAGATAATTGGTCTTCAGCATTTTTACAATAAAGAGTGAAATGAAGCGTATGTTTTCTTTTGTGAGTTTGATCACAGTATTCCTTGATATCTACATTTTCCTATTTTACCAAAGTTCAAATCTAATTATAATTTCTTACTTTCACTTTCAGGACACAAAAGTCAGCAGATGCACACCATTATCAAACCATGGACAATCCAGGTAAATAGTAGAAAATAATGAGATGTGGAGTAGGTGTACATGACACAGCCCACGTACATAAACAAGCAGAAAATGATAAACCACAATGAACTAAAAAACATAAAACTGACAAATACAAACAAAAGTTTAATTGTCAAAAATTCCTGGCTTAGGACAGCTTTTGTACAAAGTACAAAGATATACTTATTTAGGAATAACTTTTGCTGCCTCTGGCACATTTTCATATGCAAAATTAGACATTCATAATAAAGGTTTAAAAGCATTTTATAAGCTGAAAAAGACATTTTCTTCAGGGAAACCAGGAATATCAACTTTAATCCATATTTTTAATCATACTGTAAAACCAGTATTGCTCTATGGTTCAGAAATATGGGGTGAGTTCTCAGTAAAATCTACCCAAAAAGATAACGAAAATTTCTTTGCAAAAAATATGGAAAAACTGAAACAGGAGAGTATTCATTTGAAATTTTGTCAATATGCTTTAGGAGTAAGCTCCAAAACTTCAAAAAATGGCATGAGAGGAGAGCTTGGATGCCTACCACTAATTTTTGATGTATACATAAACATGGTAAAATATTGGTTAAGACTCCATGATATAAGTTATGGCAACACTAATAATAAAAAAAAGGAAAATTATATAATATTAAATGCCGCCTTTAAAGAATCAGAATACATGGCAAATAATAACCAAGAATCTTGGTTAAACTGTATTCAAACAATATTTAAATTACTAAACCTTGAACATTTATATTTGAATGTGACCAATTATAAACATACATATATTATTAATAAAATTAAAAATAGCTTAAAGATAAAGCTTATTGATATTTGGTTTGAAAATATAAATAATGACAATAAAAGAAAAGCCAAAATGGGAAATAAATTAAGAACATACAGAAAATTTAAATACATAAACTTGAACCATATCTAAATATAGGTTCTGAAAATCAAAGAAAATACCTAACAAAACTAAGACTCAGTGACCATGATTTAAACATAGAAAGAGGTAGATATACCAACTTAGAAATACACCAAAGAATATGCTGCATGTGTAAAGCTGAAGTGGAAGATGAGAAACATTTTTTATTAAATTGTCCAAACTTAGAAGAAATTAGAAAACCTTTTATTGAAGAAATGAATGATAGATTTTATAATTTTAAAAACCTTTGTATTGATAATAAGTTCTTATGGTTAATGAGCAATGAAGACACATATGTTATAAAACTTTTATTGAAATTAGTTTCCGATTTGAGAGAAAAACGTCAAGCATTAATTAATTAAAATGGATTAAAAAAATGATAGAGTTGTCTCCCCTTGCCTTGTCCTTACTGGATATCCTCATTACCTTATATATAGATATATTCATGTATATGTTCTTATAATGACTACAATTATCTTAAAATGAAACTTTTTTGTTTGTTTATTATGATGTATTTTTATGTTTCTTATGTATAATTGAATTGTAATTCATTCTGCCTGTAACGGGCACCTTTAATTGGTCAATAAAAATCTGTTCTGTTCTGTTCTTATGTTAAATGTGGCAGGGTAAAACTAATTTTTTGGGGGTGTTCTATTGTAGATTTTCCCCCATGCCAGTTTTTCCGGGGGGAAAAACTGGATCTGGATCGATCCAGTTTTTCCCCCCGGAAGATTAGGATCGATCCAGTTTTTCCCCCGGGGGAAAAATAGGATCAGTCCAGTTTTTCCCCCTTTATAAGCAAAAAAGCTCATTTTTCCCCCTTGCGATGTAACGTCACCGACGTCACGATGAAATTAAAAAAAGATCGATATTTTCAAAGTTCAAGCGATTTAGGGGTGTGTGTACTTTAATACGAGATAAATGGACAGACACACAGACTGGGTGACTACTATACTCCCAAACTTTGTTTGCATGGGTATAAAAATATGCAATGAAAAACAGCCAGCAGTCCTCAATGTGACCAGTGTTTGATGCTCGCAGTTTTGCTATCAATATTATTGCAATATTTATCATAACATTAGGGCTGTGAGAATCATACACAAAATTTTAACAGCAAGTATAAAATATATACTTTATTGCATAATAAAACCTCAAAGTGGTTAAGCAAATACAAACATACATGTAAAAAACATACAAAAACAATGATCATGTAACTCTACATACAAAGACATTATCAATAGCCATATGAACCACAAAATTAAACATATGTTTATAGGTCCCCTGTCCTTGGTGCTAATGACTGTTTTAAGAAGGAACTAGTGTTTTCTACTTGCCGAAAAATTGTCACTTTGGGACAGAGTGTACTTAATTTTACTTATTTCATTCAACATATCAAAATTTAAAAGATTTATTTTCTGTTTTGGCTTTTTCTATATATATTTTTTCGTAATTATAAATTTATATTACAATCAAGTAAAACATTATTTTCATCCTCGACCATATTACATATCGGACATAGACGGGTTTCCTTTGGAATTTCAAATATTTACTTTTTGTCTCGCCTGTGAAGCAGAGCGGGACATAGGTGTTACTTTACCGGCGGCGGCGACGGCGGCGTTAACTTTTTGGAAAAGTTTTATGAGCACCTCCATATCTCAAGAACTATAGGTCCTTGGTTGATGAAACTTGGTATGCATATGCCCCAGTAGTAGCTTAGCACAGTTGCATCCCCACTTTTGACCTTGACCTTGATTTTTCGGTTGAGTGACTTTGACAATTTTCAATACATATAATAGCAATGGAAAAGTTTTGCGAGCACCTCCATATCTCGAGAACTATAGGTCCTAGGTTGATGAAACTTGGTATGCATATGCCACAGTAGTAGTTTAGCACTGTTGCATCCCCATCTTTTGACCTTGACCTTGATTTTCCGGTTGAGTGACTAAGACAATTTTCAATACATATAATAGCAATGGAAAAGTTTTGCGAGCACCTCCATATCTCAAGAACTATAGGTCCTAGGTTGATGAAACTTGGTATGCATATGCCCCGGTAGTAGCTTAGCTCAGTTGCATCCCCATCTTTTGACCTTGACCTTGATTTTCCGGTTGAGTGACTTTGACAATTTTCAATACATACATGTATAATAGCAATGGAAAAGTTTTGTGAGCACCTCCATATCTCAAGAACTATAGGTCCTAGGTTGATGAAACTTGGTATGCATATGTGCCAGTAGTAGCTTAGCACAGTTACATCCTCATCTTTTGACCTTGGCCTTGATTTTCCGGTTGAGTGACTTTGATTATTTTTATTGCATATATTTGCAATGTTTAAGTTCTATAAACATCTTTTGATCTCAGAAACTGAAAATCCATGTAAATTCAAAATATAGTGGAAGTAAGAAAGAATAATAGTTTCTGATGGTGCCGGCAGGCGAGACATACTTTAGTTATAACTCTTGTTTCTATTAGAAAGTGGATAATGCATAAGATTCTAAACTTATTATAAAATGTCAATGAAGACTCCCTTCTTCATAAAGAACAAATAGAGTACAAACATAATCTTTAATAAAGACTTCTGGAAGAATTAATCTATGGGACATGTATGCCCAACACAGGACACCAAACAGGAATCTTTAAAGGTCTATAGGGCTGAACATCTTCCTAGGGCATACATTTTGTCATACTTAACAATCCTGCCAATTGTCAAATCATTCCCTGTGCGGTTCTCGTAGTAATTTTTGCATGGTGGGACTTAAATTTCTAAAATAAAAGACAACCAAAAGCACCCCCCCAAATATTTAGTAAATACATGAAATATGAATACGAGTTAAATTGAACCATGCAGTAGACATGCAATGTTAATGTAAAATTTGTCCACCTCATATTGACACAAAGCCAAGTCATTGTCAATTTTACAATTACAAATGTGAAGGGATCTACTGTTTCTTATCTTTCATACAATAAAGCATGAACGACTTGGTATTTTAAAGATGAAACTATTTTTTCAAAGATGGTAATGCTTTCAATACTAAATCCGTACATCAAATATTTCTTATCATACAAATGAACTCAAAATTGTAAGACCTGAATATAAATAAAACTTATTTATAAGAAACTAGCTTTAAATATTTCATTTTGATAAGAAAAAGCGTATAAATCATATGACAGCTACAATTTCCATAAAAAAATCACAGACTGGTATGCATGTATCCACTGAAAAGCTAAAATATGCCAAACATCAAAGGGGGAAAAACTGGCATGGGGGAAAATCTACAATATGTATACGTATTGTCATGTTTCCTAGGGGGAACAAGACCAATCGATGTCTGGCCCTGCGTCGCATGGCAAAACGTTGAACCCTGTACATTCTAGGCCCAATATGGACAGTCAAAATATTTTGACACTTGCATCCTATGGTGGACTTACAAAGCATATTTGTCACATGCCACCAAATATTGTAAAAATAGACACAAAAAAATAGCTTCTTTTTTTTCCCTTTAGGTCCCTCATTGCTAAACAGAAAAGGTGGGTCAAGAAAAAATTGTATCCTCCATTTTGTATCCAATATATGACCAAAATTAACTTGTAAAAAAAAATTCTATATACCATAAATAAAAAATTACCTTTTAGGCCCCTCATTCCTAAACAAAAAGAGAGGGGACACCCAAAATCAGCCCCACTCTTTAAGTTATGGTGAGTAACACTACTGTAAAGTTTCATAGGATTTGGTCAACCAAAACAAGTTATTGTGGAAACAAATAAAAAAGTTGCTTTTTTGGCCCCTTTAGGGCCCTTAGTTTCTAAACGAAAAAAGAGGGGACACCCAAAATCAGCCAAACCCTTCCTTTTATGGTAAGTAACATTACAGTAAAGTTTCATAGCATTTGGTCAACAAGAACAAAAGTTATTGTGGAAAAAATTTTAAAAGTCACTTTTTTGGCCCCCTTTGGGCCTCTAATTTCTAAACGAAAAAAGAGGGGACACCCAAAATCAGCCCAACCCTTCCTTTTATGGTAAGTAACATTACTGTAAAGTTTCATAGCATTTGGTCAACCAGAACAAAAGTTATAGTGGAAAAAAAATTAAAAAGTCACTTTTTTGGTCCCTTTAGGGCCACTAATTTCTAAACGAAAAAAGAGGGGACACCCAAAATCAGCCCAACCCTTCCTTTTATGGTAAGTAACATTACTGTAAAGTTTCAAAGCTTTTGGTCAACCAGAACAAAAGTTATTGCGGAAAAAAATTAAAAAGTCACTTTTTTGGCCCAGTTTGGGCCCCTAATTTCTAAACGAAAAAAGAGGGGACACCCAAAATCAGCCCAACCCTTCCTTTTATGGTAAGTAACATTACTGTAAAGTTTCTTAGCATTTGGTCAACCAGAACAAAAGTTATTGTGGAAACAATTAAAAAAGTCACTTTTTTTGTCCCTTTAGGGCCCTTAATTTCTAAACGAAAAAAGAGGGGACACCCAAAATCAGCCCAACCCTTCCTTTTATGGTAAGTAACATTACTGTAAAGTTTCATAGCATTTGGTCAACTAGAACAAAAGTGATTGTGGAAAAAAATTAAAAAGTCGCTTTTTTGGCCCCTAATTTCTAAACGAAAAAGAGAGGGGACACCCAAAATCAGCCCAACCCTTCCTTTTATGGTAAGTAACATTACTGTAAAGTTTCTTAGCATTTTGGTCAACCAGAACAAAAGTTATTGTGGAAACAATTAAAAAAAGTCACTTTTTTTTCCCTTTATGGCCCTTAATTTCTAAACGAAAAAAGAGGGGACACCCAAAATCAGCCCTACCCTTCCTTTTATATTAAGTAACATTACTGTAAAGTTTCATAGCATTTGGTCAACTAGAACAAAAGTGATTGTGGAAAAAAATTAAAAAGTCGCTTTGTTGGCCCCGTTTGGGCCCCTAATTTCTAAACGAAATTATAAAATGACCCCAAAAGGGGAGGTGCACATCTTCAATACATCTGTAATCACTGTGTAAAATTTCAGAAAGATCTAGTGTTTGGTTTTTGAGATTCAGATTACACAAGACAGGCACCCCATAGCGGGACGGACGGACGGACAGACGGACGGACGGACGGAGTGACCCGACTACTAGACCTACTTTCGCCTTCGGCGACGCAGGTAAAAATGGCAATGATCCAGTTTTTCCCCCGGGGGGAAAAACTAGATCGATCCAGATTTTCCTGGGGGGAAAACTGGCATGGGGGAAAAATGGCAATATAACAGGGGCCCAAACCCCCTCTTATTATAAACAATGTATTTATAGAACTGTAAAAATAAGTAAAATCATTGGACAAGTACTGTAAAAGGGGATAATTTTGCATGGTTTAAATTTCACGTTTTCAGTACCAAAATGCATTCGCGAGGATTTTGTTTAATGCGTTTTATTAGATCATGGAATATTGGGTCCTTCTATAAATTTACGCGAGGGGATATTTTCCTGAATTTGTTATGATCACAAAATTAGTGAAAATAAACCCCTCGTGAAAATTTCTCCTTTTACAGTAACTGATGGACCTAATTACATACTGGTGAGGAAAATGTATTGGAAAGTACAGCAGATGGTTGGATTAAACTCGGATTTGTTTTAAAAGCTTCATATTTTAAAGAAATTGAAAAAGTAACTTTTATGTAGATGCTTAACAGATATATGATTTTTTTTTAATGTTCCACCTCTGTTTATAGCGGGGCATATAGTGTTTGGGTCTGTTCGTCTGTATATCTCAAGTCAGGTTAAATTTCAGGTTTTAGTTCAATGAAAGAAGTATGTTAAGGGGGCTCGAGGGTCTAAATTTGTAATTTAAGATTTTTCTGTAATTTGGCACATTTGTAGACCTTTGTGTATGGATAAAAAATATGCAATAAAAAATGGGGGTCACTGTTCATTTAAGCCTGTTATGAGGTTCTCAAAATAGGCTATTACCCATCTATTTTATATAGATTATATAGGGAAAATGATAATTTAAAGCTTAAAAATGAAATAGAAAAAAAGCTAATCAACAGAATTTCTTCAAATTTGCAAAGAATGTGTTCAAATTGAATCAATAAAAATTTGGGGTCTTCGTACAAATAAAAAAAATGAAATTAAACAAACTGTTGAAATTTTGGCATTTTTCACACAAAATATAAAGAAAATGAGGATTTCAATGTAAAACATGGCATACAGAAAGAACTGAACAATACAATTTCTTCAAATTTGGACAGAAGCTGTGTTGTTTAATGAAATCAGCGATGATGTTACAGACATTGGGTGGATTGACCGATACAATACTGCTGCGCAAAAAATATGCGCAAATTAAGACTCGCAAGCCTCCTTAAGAAATGTTATACACATGTACATCAGAATATGAACAAATATCATCATAAATTTATCCCCGACATCATTTTCTTATTTCAGCAAAATATCATGACATTTGAACATTTTTATATGCCCCCATCTATGAAGGTAGGGGGCATATAGTGTTTGGGTCTGTTTGTCAGTTTATAAATGATATTGTTGATTCATTCATATTTTTGTGTGTACCAATTTTCCTGTTGAGTTGACAATGGATTTTGTACATTTTGAAATTTGTGGTTCTGAGGTCTGTAGCTTTCAGATCATTTTTAGCTCACCTGACCCGAAGGGTCATCTGAGCTATTGTCATCACTTGGCGTCCGTCGTCCGTCCATCCATAAACTTTTTAAAACGTTAACTCCTCTGACACCATAAGTCCAATTGAAACCAAACTTGGTATGGTTGTTCATTAGCATTCGGTGCTTAGAACTGATGTGGGGATTTTTGATTCGTCGTAAAACATGGCTGCCGTGGCTAAAAATAGAACATAGGGGTAAAATGCATTTTTTGGAAATAACTCAAAAACGGCTACAGATATCAAAATTCTGGCCAGGTAAAAGTGATGAGCACCTCAAGATCTACCTACCCTGAAATTTTGAAGAAAATCCAACGACCCATGTAGGAGTTATTGCCCTTTTTGTGGATTTTCTGCAAATTTTGCACCTGTTTAGCTCAATATCTTGAAAACTATTCAAGATATTTGAGAAATTTAAATTGCATATGGTTGAGCACATCAAGATCTACAAAATATGTATAGGGTCAACGTTGTAGAACCGTTCCTTTTAGGAGTTATTGCCCTTAGAACGTCAAAATTGAGCATTTTAACAGCCTTTCCTCATTACATTGAAAACATTAACTCCTCTGACACTTCAAGTCAAATTGGAACCAAACTTTGTATAGTTGTTTATTAGCATTAGGTGTATAGAACTGATGTGGGGATTTTTGATTGGTTGTAAAACATGGCTGCTGTGGCTAAAAATAGAACATAGGGGTAAATGGCTGTTTTTTTGCAAATAACTCAAAAAACGGTGACAGATTTTAAAATTTTGATTGGGAACAAAAGTGATCAGCACCTGAAGATCTACCAGCTCTGAAATTTTGAAGAAAATCCAACAACCCATGTAGGAGTAATTGCACTTTTTGTGGATTTTTTGCAAATTTTGCACCTGTTTAGCTCAATATCTTGAAAACTATACAAGATATTTGAGAAATTTAAATTGCATATAGTTAAGCACATCAAGATCTCCAAAATATGTAATAGGGTCAACGTTGTAGGACCTTTCCTTTGAGGAGTTATTGCCATGAGAACGTCAAAATTAAGCTTTTAAAAAGCATTTCCTCATTACATTGAAAATGTTAACTCTTCTGACACTTAAAGTCAAATTGGAACCAAACTTGGTATTGTTGTTTATAAGTATTAGGTGTATAGAACTGATGTGGTGATTTTTGATTGGTTGTAAAACATGGCTGCTGTGGCTAAAAATAGAAAATTAGGTTAAACTGCACTTTTTTGCTAATAACTCAAAAAGGGTGACAGATTTTTGAATTTTAATTGAGATAAAAGTGATCAGCACCTTAAGATCCACCATATTGTCAGATGACCCCCTTATTAAACTTATAACCCTTTCAAGTCAAATAGATTTTGCCTAATAGCATTTACTTCAGGCACATATGTCAGGTGAGCGATTCAGGCTCCTGGGAGCCTCTTGTTCAAATTCTTTTTCGTTCGGTATTAAATTTAGTGGGTCAAGGCCCCCCACAGAAACCATGAAAACTGGTATCCCACGAATAATAATGAAACCACAGTAGTCAAATATCAGACTACAAAACTTGTCATTCATTTATTTAACCATTCTTGCTTTATAGATTTAGTAGAAGTCAAGTGTAGTTCTGATGATGGCCGTCCGATCACAAAAACGTTTCTGTTGGATAACGGGAGACTAAAGTATGAAACTGTGATGAAAACTTTTGATCTGTTGTCACTTGAACTGTATATTAGTAAGTTCATTTAATTCTAAAAGGTTCAATCCAATGTATTCTAAAGGTATACTGTAAACATGGAAATTTTGGCATGGGGGTAATTTTCCCTGAATTCGTGATCACAAAATATCCGTGAAAATATCCCCCACGCAAATGCTTCATTCTTTAAATAAAGGGTATAAATTATCATCAGAAACACGAAATTATCCCCCACGCAAAAAGTTCACTTTACAAAACCGTGAAAATATCACTTCGCAAAAATTTCCAGGTTTACAGTATCCAATTGCAGTGTCTTTATTCTAAAGGATCAATACCATTGCAGTGTCTTATGTATCAATTTATCTATTTAAATAAAAGACAAGCAGAAAGATTTTCAGCCAAGACACAAATAGAAACAGAGAACCTGATTTAATTTTTAAAAAAATCTTTCATATTGACTCTAAAATGAACATCACAAAATTTTCACATGGTAAACTCAACATGCTGCTATGTTTTAAGTTCAGGTACAGTTGTACTAATTAGGGCCCCGCAACTTTGTTGCGGACGCCCTATAGTAATCAGTCCGTCCGTGCGTCCGTCCGTCCGTCCGTAACAAATTCAGTTTTCCGGACTTTTTTTCTAAATGCTTATAGATAATGAACTGATTTTTGGTATGTGGGTTTACCTTGATGAGTTACAGATCAAGTTTGAGTTTCGTGCCAGTCTACAATTATTTATGGGAGTTATGGCCCTTTGAACTTTGAAAATTCACTGAAATTTCAGTTTTCCGCACTTTTTTTCTAAACGCTTTTAGATTATGAACTGATTTTTGGTATGTGAGTTTACCTTGATGAGTTACAGATCAAGTTTGAGTTTCGTGCCGGTCCACAAATTTTTATGGGAGATATGGCCCTTTGAACTTTGAAAATTCATTAAAATTTCAGTTTTCCGCACTTTTTTTCTAAACGCTTATAGATAATGAACTGATTTTTGGTATGTGAGTTTACCTTGATGAGTTACAGATCAAGTTTGAGTTTCGTGCTGGTCCACAATTTTTAATGGGAGTTATGGCCCTTTGAAATTTGAAAATTCAATAAAAATTTTATGGGAGCTATTGCACTTTGAAGTTAGAAAATCCATTGCAATTTTATTTTCTACACTTTTTTATTGTTCCTTGTAGATAATAAACTGATCAAGTTTAGGTATTCATTTGTTTGACAAATTGTTACCAGTGACTGAAATATGAGGCCGGTAGCGGGGCCCTTGGAGATGGCTTTCATCTCCCTGGTATCTAGTTATATTAGATTTTGTTTTGAGCAGTAACTCCCAGTAATTGTTAATTGTTAATTTCATTTAAATATAAAATCTGATTACTCAACAGACTTTAGATTCACTGCAAATCCAAAAGAAAGAGTTTCAAAAGAGTTGAAATAAAGTGTCTTTTAATACATTTTACATGTATTTCTGCGTTGTTACATGATGCCCTATATAGGTTCTTCACTAGGGAGCACCCATTTGATGGAGGGTATGGTAAAATTTGAAATAAAAAGGCAGGTTGTAAAAGAAAATCAGGAAATAAAAAGGCTAGACAGTGCTTTAGTTTTGTAAAAAGAGGCAGGATGGTGTTTTGGCTATAAAAAATATCTCTCTAAATTTACAACTAAGCCTACTTTTCTGTTTTTAATTTTAGGTGACAGATATTGTGTTGTAAGTGGTAACTCTGAAGGATATATTCCAATAAAGTTTGTGCCAGGCTCTTTGGTGAAAGTTGAAGGAAGGCATGAGAAAGCAGCAGGAAAAATATAAGAATAAAAAAATATTTTAAAATACTTGTTTTTACTCAATGTTTTGCACAAGGTTGGACAGAGCTTTAATTTCTCAGTTTTTAGGTCAGATTTAAAGAAAGAAGCCAAAAATAATTGATTTGTGACCAACCCAATCAATAAAATAGAGTAATACCTTCAAATTGGCTTCTTATTGACAAGAACAATATTCGAGAAGATGTGGTGTGACAGAAAAAAAAGGGTTATATTGACCAAAATGTCTATTGATCAGCCTTTGTTTCTTTCCCCAATTCCATACAAATATTGAAGAAAAAGAAGTATGTCGCCTTATAATCTTGAAATAGATAATGAGATATGGAATACTGTAGAAGCAGAAATATTCGTGGGGAATTAATTTTGGTTTATTTCTTGAGTAAGAAAAATCCACAAAATTAAATCCCCTCGAATTTAAAATATTTAGTTAAAGAGTTATATAAAAATTACAAAATCCACAAAAATTTGTCCCCACCAAATCAGTTTTGTGCTCTAAACCACGAAATTTTATTTCCACAAAAATAAATGATTATACAGTAAGTGGACTTAACATTCCTTTGCATAGTCTTGGTAGAGAGGAAAGTTTCAAAACAATCCCATTAGTGGTTTCAGAGAAGATTTTTAAAGAGATGTTAGCGATGACAATTGACACCAAGCAATGGAAATTGCTCACATGACCAGATTTGAATTCACAGAAAATATCACCTCACTTTTCTAATTTTGTCTGGCAATGCATATTGTGTATGATTTGTAAGTTCTGAATCACAAAATCACAATTGAAGAGGAACCTAGCTGATTCAACTACCAAGTTATGGTTACAACGTGTGGATTTCAATTCATTTGCATTATTTTTTCTGCTCTTCTAGAACTTTTTAGGTAGATATCTCGGGTAAATATGTTGTTAGTTTAAACATATTATTTATCCTACCAACATGGTTGACACAAGCTTTAAGCTTATGTGAATTCCTCTCCATCTTTCATTGTGCAAGTGTGACCATATTAGTGTCACCAAATACGGTAAGTCTACTCTTACCAATCTTTACCGAGCATGGGGTGTAGTTCTCCCCACATGTTTTTCGTCCCTTCCAAAGGGCTAATTTTATTCATTGAAACTTGAAACCATCTAATAGTTTATTAAGAGAGTTGGAAAAGAGGTTCATGAAATTTTCACCCTTGACAAGGATCAAACTACACATTTGTGTTAGTAGCCTGTGATAGGTTAACCACTATACCACTAGCTCAATTTGTTGTTACCTTCATTGACATAAGTTAAATGCTGTATAAACAAGCCTGTTGTTTAGAATTTTGTAAGGTTGATTTGAACATAACAAATGCTCTTATATATTTCGAGTACTGGAATATGTGTTGGAAAGACACAGTTTACATATTTCCAAAATTTGACAACGTTTTGGCTATTTCTATTTGATAAATTTATCTGTTTGGTCATTGTTGTATAATATTTTTGGCTTCTATTTTTGTTTTATCAAATCTATAGTATTCTATCCGTTTTCCAAGTTTTCGACTCCTAGCGTGTCTGATGAAGGTAAATCCAGAAAAGCGCTTCACACGCAGTGAAATTTATGCATTTGTACAATTATCAAAATCATTTCAATATGTGGATCGTGTCTTTTTGGCACATATTCCATATTCTTTCGTTTTTATACGACCGCAAAAAATTTGCGGACGTATTATGGTATGATGCTGTCGTCGTCGTCGGTGTCTGTTAACTTTTTAGTGTTTCCACAATAACTTTAGTTCCAGTTATCGGATTGCTATGAAACTTGATAATGATGTTCCTTACCATAAAAGGATGAATGGGATAGATTTTGGGGGTCCCCCCATTTTTCGTTTAGAAATTAGGGGCCAAAAAAGGGCCAAAAATACTACTTTTTGTTTGTTTCCACAATAACTTTAGTTCCAGTTATCCGATTGCTATGAAATTTGAAAGTGATGTTCCTTACCATACAAGGATGAATGGGATTGATTTTGGGGGTCCCTCCTTTTATTGTTTCGAAATTAGGGGCCCAAAAGGGGCAAACAATTCAAATATTTTACTTGTTTCCACCATAACTTTGGTCCTAGTTGGCCTATTGCTATGAAATTCGTCAAGAATGTTTCTTACAATAAGAGAATGAACCTGATGAATTTTTGCGCCCCCTTTTTGTCCGTTGTGTAATTAGGGGCCCAAAGGGGCCAAAATAAAAACTTTTTTATTTGTGGTCCGATTTTGAAAATTTTTTTTGCGTGTTCTTGTCAAATAGCGGATACAAAATTAAGAATTAATTTTTGCCACCCCCCCCCTTTTTCCCCCTATTACGTAATTAGGGGCCTAATGGGGCCAAAATCGTGTCCCCTTTTTTAGCTCACCTGGCCGAAGGCCATGTGAGCTATTGCCATCACTTGGCGTCCGTCGTCGTCGTCCGTCGTCGTCGTCCGTCGTCGTCGTTAACTTTTCTTCAAACTTCTTCTCCTCTGAAACGGCTGCACAGATTCAAACCAAATTTGGTCTGGTGGTACTTTAGGGTATCCCCCACAGAACTGATGTGGGGATTTTTGATTCGTCGAAAAACATGGCCGCCGTTGCTAAAAATAGACCAGGGGGGTCAGACTACTGTTTTTGGCTAGTAAATTAAAAAGTATAAGAGATAGATGAAATCTGATGCCACGCAACTGCTTCAGCATCAAAAGCTCTACAAAAGTCTCCATTGCGTCGAAGTTGTCAGATGACCCCTTATGGGAGTTACCGCCCCTTAAAGGTGAAAAATAGCATTTTTTCATGTTTTTGGCCTATGAAATGAAAACTATTGCAGATAGAGAAAAGTTGTTGCTTGCTTAAATGTTCAGCTCATTTAGCTCTACAAAAGTCTCCATAAGGTCAAAGTTGTCAGATGACCCCTTATAGGGGTTATAGCCCCTTAAAGGCAAAAAATAGAGTTTTTGGCCTATAGAATGAAAACTATTGCAGATAGAGAAAAGCTGTTGCTTGCTTAAATGTTCAGCTCGTTTAGCTCTACACAAGCCTCCATAGGGTTGAAGTTGTCAGATGACCCCTTATAGGGGTTACGGCCCCTTAAAGGCAAAAAATAGTGTTTTTGGCCTATAGAATGAAAACTATTGCAGATAGAGGAAAGCTGTTGCTTGCTTAAATGTTCAGCTCGTTTAGCTCTACAAAAGTCTCCATAGGGTCAAAGTTGTCAGATGACCCCTTATAGGGGTTATGGCCCCTTAAAGGCAAAAAATAAGAGTTTTTGGCCTATAGAATGAAAACTATTGCAGATAGAGGAAAGCTGTTGCTTGCTTAAATGTTCAGCTCATTTAGCTCTACAAAAGTCTCCATAGGGTCAAAGGTGTCAGATGACCCCTTATAGGGGTTATGGCCCCTTAAAGGCAAAAAATAGAGTTTTTGGCCTATAGAATGAAAACTATTGCAGATAGAGAAAAGCTGTTGCTTGCTTAAATGTTCAGCTCATTTAGCTCTACAAAAGTCTCCATAAGGTCAAAGTTGTCAGATGACCCCCTATAGGGGTTACAGCCCCTTAAAGGCAAAAAATAGTGTTTTTGGCCTATGGAATGAAAACTATTGCAGATAGAGAAAAGTTGTTGCTTGCTTAAATGTTCAGCTCATTTAGCTCTACAAAAGTTTCCATAGGGTCAAAGTTGCCAGATGACCCCTTATAGTGGTTACGATCCCTTAAAGGCAAAAAATAGTGTTTTTGGCCTAAAGAAAAAGAAAACTTTTGCAGATAGATAAAAGATGTTGCTTGCTTAAATGTTTAGCTTAATTAGCTCTACAAAAGTCTTTTTAGGGTCGAAGTTGTCAGATAACCCCTTTAAGGGGTTTTGGCCCTTTAAAGGTAAAAAATAGTGGTTTTTTTTTTGCTTTGGAATGAAAACTATTGCAGATAGAGAAAAGCTTTTTATTGCTTAAACATTCAGCTCATTTAGCTATACAAAAGTCTTCAAAGGGTTGACATTAAGACCAGGTGAGCGATTCAGGCTCCTGGGAGCCTCTTGTTTACTGTTACGTTATTAGGAACCAAAAGGGGCCAAAATTGTAACTTTTTTATTTCTGGTCCTATTTTGAAATTTTTTTTTGCATGTTTGTTCTTGTCAATTAGCGGATACAAAATTAAGAATTAATTTTTGCGACCCCCCCTTTTTCCCCCTATTACTTAATTAGGGGCCAAAATCGATACTTTTTTATTCGTGGTCCGATTTTGAAATTTTTTTTTTGCAAATTTATTCTTGTCAGGTAGCGATTTCAAATTTAAGAATAAATTTTTGAGGCTGTAATCATAATTTTAAAAAAAATTCTGGTTCAATTTTTAATTTTTTTCCCAAACATTATTTTTTAAAGAGTAGAATACAACATTCAAAATTTATATTTTTACCCCCTGGGTCGAAAGTCCATCAGAGAAGCATGTGTCAAAAACCTTTGTCAGTCCACCATGGGCTGCATGTGTCCAGAGCAATAGACTATCCATATTAGGCCTAAAACGTACAGGGTTCAACATGTTGCGGTCGTATCATGCTGCGCTCGGCGAAGCTTTTTATTAATAACAAAACATCCACTGAACAAGGACAAATTTAATGCATGCATAGAAAGACAAAATGTTCCTATCACGTAAAATGCAGAACGTCAATATAAATTCATACATTGAAGAATCAAAATAGTGGTGTTATATGATAAACTATATATATTTCTATAATGTTTAGACAAAATCTTTTTGGCACTTTCACAATGGTTTTATCTACAAAGTATTCCTCTGATCTAGAATGCACAAAACTCTTATAAAATTAAAATTAGTTTTTTGTCTGTAAAATTTTGAGGTCTTTTTACTTTGTTTTATACCCAAATTTTAATTTATTTATTAAAACTTGTATGTCCTGATCATGGCTGAAATATCCCAGACAAGACATTAAGCAACAACAATTAATCATCAGTCATGTCTGCAAAAATGACGTCTCCCCATGTTTCACTCCTAATTCGAAGTTCAAACATCTGTAAAATATGTTCAGCAATTTCAGAGGAATTGCGCTGACAATATGATAAATGCAGATTTACAGCAAATTTCTAATTTCAAATGGCCATAACTCACACAAAAATTTGATGATCAAAATTTCCTGGTAACATGCACAACTAAATATGGGGTACTTCCTACATACCAAGTTTTGTTAAATTCAGTTAAGTAGTTACACAGGAATTGCAATGACAGTCTCGAGAGCTTTCTGAGGAGCACCATTACAAAGTCCCTTTGTTGTACTGCAGAGGGGATAAAAATCCAGCATAATGCTGTTTTCTTTTGATATAAAACTATCTGGTCAGTATAATTTGGAATTCAAAAGTTCAAATCAAGGAAAAGATGTCCAAGAAATATATACATTTGCATAATGTGTACATGGTGTACAGCATTATTCAAACTCAATCCTCAAAACAGTGTAACAGCACTCCTTATGTCGTTTGGTTACTAGTCTGACGTAGGATTGTCTATACTCTGATTCAAAGTACAGTAGTCCCCCTCTTGAAACACCACAAGCTGAGTAGGGTACCGGTAGTTCTGAAGATGGAGGAGCAACTGACAAGCAAACAAAACAAACTATCTCAATAATATTTTTAATACATTACTATGCAGAACATGATGATATTACAATAAAGATAAAACCAAGCTTTGAAATAAAGGCTAATATAAAAAATTTCCTAGATTCTCATCCCCTCCTGCCAAAATTTTTTCAGCTGCCTCAAAAAACATTATTTTGATTTTCTGGCAAAGTATGTTCATTTTTATACGACCGCAAAATTTTGCGATCGTATAATGTTATGGCGATGTCGTCGTTGTTGTCGTCGTCGTCGTCGTTGTCGTCTGGGAACATTTGGTTTCCGTGCGATAACTTGAGTAAATGTTGACCAATTGTTTTGAAATTTTGATATGATGTTTGTAACCACTAACGGAAGGTTGGTATTGTATTTGGGGTTTGTAGCCCCTACCGTTTTTTTTATCAATATCCTTTAAAATGGCAGTTTCTTTTATCAAAATGGATAAAAAATAAAATTTTCCCGCCCGCTCAATATTTTCACAAAATTTGGATGAGAAGCTAGGAATTATTTTATCATGGCCTTACACTTAACCAAAGGTATTTTTTCTTGATGGTGATTATTAATGATATACTAGTATTTAATTTAAAATATATTTAAGAATATCAATAAGTCTTATAATTTTTTTTCATAGATGCAGAAACATTTTAAAACAGTATTTATCTAATGTTCCAGATAAATAACATATAGACTTTGGCAGAAGCTTGATCTTTATCACAGGAAAGCTTGTTGTTGTTTCTATGTTTTGCTTAAACTTTACGGTCTCCCTATTTAGCGACAAGAAGCGTCAAGAACCGACAAGAAGCGTCAAGCACCGACAAGAAGCGTCGAGAAGCGACAAGAAAGTTTAATTACCGTTAAGAATTATCAAAAAGTTTAATATTAAGTTGAGCATTAAAATAAAACAAATCTAATGCATAAAAAAACGAAAAAAACTGAGACAATTATTAAATATGATTTTCTCAGCTTATAAATAAAAACAATATTAAAAACGAACAAATTAATAAAATTTTGTGGTAAAAAGCGTTCATTTTATTTAATTAAATAATAATAAATAACATCAAATTATGATTTAAATAAGAAATTTCTTTTTTAAAAATTCCCAGCAACTGTTTAGTAAAAAAACGGGTCTAGATGTACGCTAATTACTAATCAAGAAAGTGGTCATATGCATGATTGATTGGTTACACGCGCCGTTAATGATCCTGTAATCATATTGAATTATTTTACAAACAGCAATCAACATTATTAACGACACGCTTATTGATTGTTTTGATTGTTCCTTTTTAAGAACCGCGAAGTATATATCACGGTAAAACAACATTAGAGATAAAAAAAAATATTTTGAAGATTGTTTCTGTTGTTTTTAAAAGGTGTTCATGCTTTGCATGTTCTTTGTAACATTTCTCTAATTTTACTTTTTAGGTTCGGAAACACGCTAAACAAAGCTGCTAACTTTGCAACAGCGTGGCAAAGAGATCTACAAATAAATGAGTTGATTAAACAACCACAATTAGAATAGAAAAATACACTTTTTTAGTAGTTATCACACACCAAGATTAAATAAACCTGAATCAAAATACACTTTATAAAACAAATCCTATTAGACATTAAATAGAACAAATATTTTAAATGTTATTAACTATCATAATTTTTAAATTTAATTAAAAAAATATTTAGTTTTTGACTTCTTGTCGTTAAAAAAAATCTTTCTTGTCGGTTCTTGACGCTTTTTGTCGGTTCTTGACGCTTCTTGTCGGTTCTTGACGCTTCTTGTCGCTGAATAGTGAGACCCAAACTTTAAACATTTTATGGATCTGATAGAGTTATCCCCCATAGATGATCTATGCTATTTTATTCATTAAGATATGATTGAAAGTCATCTATAATGTGAGATTCTATATACATTAACAAAGCATTTCACTTTCATTCTTAGCACACTTATTCTAACCATGTTGAAAAGAAAAAAGTTTCATTTTACTGAATCCTGTTGAATGTTTTCAAATGTATTCTCATAAGAACATGATAAATACTTTTTAATTTTGTCAAGGCAATGCTTTAGCATAAAAAAAACCCCAAAATTCCTCATACTTTGAGGAAATCATCTGATCAAGTACATTTGCATAACTTAAAAGCAAAAACATACTAAAAACATTTTACTTTTTTGGTACATTCTAATGTTTTTTAATAACCTTTTCAAATGTATTTTATGTACTTATTATAGTTTAATTTTAATTTCATATTATCCTTATTAGTATCAATAGAGATATTTTAAAGCAATGTGTAAAATTATCATTAAACATTAGAAAACAAATACACAGTTCTCTAGAAAATCTAGAGTGAGATTGAACTCACACTTACACTCCATTGGAGTAAAGCAAAATAGTCTGTCATACATGTATAAAGATAACAACACATAATACAAAACCTTAACATATAACTAGGATGGCGGCATTCCATTGAGACATATGTCACCTGTGTTTTAAAATACTGTAAACCAATTAATTATCGCGTGCTATAAACTTTCGCGAGATTCATGGAAGCTTTGCATACGCGAAAGTTTATAGCCAAGAAACAGTCTGAGTGAAAAGGTTAAAATGATGGAGAATTACGAAACTGCAAAAAGATTATCTCTGTGAAAATGTTCATTCTAAGGAAACCGTGAAAGTTTATAGCTGTGAAATTTAATTGGTTTACAGTACATTGTTGTGTATTTGAAAAACAGGAAGTAGATGAATTACTGGCATAAAATCGCTGTACACTATATACATGTGTAGTACTAAAAAATTCAGTTTTTTTTTTTTAAATATGAGTCTGAATGATATTGTTTTCAATTATCGCATCAGGTTGAGTATTTACATACAAAGTCTAATGATACACTGAACAAAATTTACACCATGCTTAAAATATTCTTAAAAGTATAATACTTATGTAATTCATGCAATCTTAAAATAAGTAGAATACAGAGAGGGTCCGTAGGACCTTTTAGAGGAGAACGGGATGAGACCCCCTTCTACCCACCCCCAACAGACAAAGCCGGAAAGAGCCCAGTCGAAAGATATGTTGTTTTAAAAATATTTGATGGATAAGATATTAAAATGTTTATTGTTTTGGAGTTTTAGCTTTTACAGAACATAGTGGAAGGATAGACAATGTGCAGGCTACCACATCTCTATGCAGGGGCCTAATGATATATTGTAATATGTACTGGAGTCCATACTTTAAATAATTTTGAGGCAAACTGATGTGAAAAAGATTTGTAAACTGCTTTGAGATGACTAATCTGTTAATAGATAAGAACCTCAAATTATCATTATTACTTTTATTATTAAAAGGTTCAAAAGACTAAAGAGTTATGATGTTTAAAAAAATCAAACCTAAAGCCTTAAAAAAGAACAGCCCATGCCTAATATCTTAAAATATCTTTTACAATGTCAAAATTTCAATCAATTATTCAAATTTTGTGTTATTGTATAGCAAAAGGTACTGATACATTTGAAAGCACATTGTATGTGTGAAACGGTTACAAAACTTGTGTTAATACATATACATGTTACAGATATAGGAGCTAAATGGTACAAGACACGTTTTAATATGATACACAAGGCTTAAATGATGTTTACAAAGCACAAATACAGCCATGTTCAATAAAAAATTTGAGTGCTGTCTGATAAAGCAATCATCAGCATAACATGCAAGTAAGCCCATTTAACAATCATGGGATAATAAGCATGTTAATTAGCAATCGCTTTATGAAATTGCACCCAGCATATAAAATTTCAAATTCATTCAATAAGACACCACCATTTTATTTACTGTCTCCAACAAAATTGGATGTTGGATGGCATGCTATTTGTGGACTTCCTCCAACAGCTTAATGATTTTTTTCAACACAAAATGAGAAAATAGGTCAGAATCCAACTCTTGTCATAAGCATTTAATTCCTTAAATGTTCATAAACGGTCAAAATTATTTAAATCAAATGGTCATTTTACCTATTGCTGAAGGTAAAAAAATACAAATTTAAGAAAATGTCAGGTAAAAATTGTGAAAAAAAGCTATGTTGGCATTTTAGTGTAGTTTTGTCTATACATTTTGATAAAATATAATTTACCAGAGTGTAAAAGCCACTCCCCTTTATGAAAATGTTATAAATAACTTTATAAACACCCTGCCCATAATAATTTAGGAAAATTTTTATGAAATAAATGTTTTAAACATTGCTTTTTAAGTTGATAACTTAACATTCAGTGTTCTCCCTGGAAATTTTTAATAGCATCCTGGTATGTGAAGTTTTAAAAAAGCATCTTTTGGTTTGAAATTATAGCTTCACATTCACTATAGAATATATTTAAGGTGATTTCAGATAGCATTACAATTGAAACAGATAGCATCACTTTGCCAGGATGCTGTAAGGGCCTGGGGAGAACACTGAACATTTATCATTGAAACAGAGTCTTAAGCATTGGGGTTGTTATTGACTGAAAATGTTGATTTCAATTAATGCAGAAAAAAATTGGTTTTCATTGTAGTATTATTTATATATACAAAAACTCTAAAAAAAAAATCATTTGCTTTTAAGATGAAAAGATATCATATATATCATAACTGGTTTGTCCAAATAAAACTGAGGACTGCCCCCTCCCCTTATAAACCATGGTTAAGATCCGCCATTTCTCGAATTTTCATCCGATTTATCAACCTCTCAACCAGTTGTGAAAAAATATTTATCATCTCTAGAGAGAAATTTGTTTTCAGCGTAATTGCATGTGCAATTGATGAGCGACCTTTTGCAATTTCTTACCTGTAAACATTAGAGAAAAACCTTCTACAACTTAATTCTCGAGAAATAAATTTGATATTTTAATCGCTCGGCAAGCCTCGCCATTAAAATAATCAAATTTATTTCTCTCGATGTTAGAAATTCCATAATCAACTCGATCGTGTTGTAGAAGCTATATTTCTTATCTTGAAGATAAATGATAGCGATGTAACCCTTGGCTAGCAAAGATGTTTTTAAACTGGTTGGTGTCTAATTTTGATTCATTCCCATATATATATATTCATCTTTTATACAGATACAAAACATTCAAAACTACATCTTACAACAATACAGTAGCTCTTTTAAAACAAATTCATATGATTCTTACAAAGATTTGTAAGTACAAATATACTTTATCATTTCATACATAAAAAAATAAATAAATAACCTAAAATTAAAATAACATCATTCTAAGAAATCTACAACTTCATCGAGTTCTCTTTGTCTGGCTTGCTTGTGGGCCCACCGTGCCTCCATTAATTGTGGAGAAAGTTTGAACTTATCATGATATATTGCACTCCCGCAGTCTGGGCACACTTTACCAGCTGAAAAATAAATAAATATGTAAAGGATTACTAACACGTGTGTATGTGAAGAATAACAGCTGAAACCCAAAAATCAATCAAATTAATTTTTTAAGGATGGTCACTCTCCATGTTCCAGAATGTCAGTCTACTTTCAGAACTCCTCTAGACTTAACCTTTATTTACTGAGAATTTTTTTGCACACTGACCCCTACTTTTTATGACACTTTCTGACCATATAGACCTTAAAACCAGATCTGGAAGGATGTTAGCCTTTGGTTAAAAGCACGTTTTCCTTTTGAAAAGCGGGAGATAACTCTTTAGGAAATAAGACACTAAACATTCGTGCTAAAGGTGAACATACTCGAAATTGACTCTTTGACGATACAGTACCAATCTTTTGATTATGATTTACCTTTTCAAGTGGGATTTGACAATTAATTAAAAGTTTTGAGCTTCAGGTGACCATACTTTTCAAAGACCATGTTTATGTAAAACAAGAGGCTCCCAGGAGCCCGAATCGCTCACCTGGTCTTGAGTCAACCCTAAACATTTTAGGGGCCATAACCACTGTAAGGGGTTATCTGACAACTTCGATCCTATGGAGACTTTCGTAGAGCTAAATGAACTGAACATTTAAGCAAGCAACAGCTTCTCTCTATTTGCTATAGTTTTTATTCTATAGGCCAAAAACATAAAAAAAACGTTATTTTAGGGGCCATAACCCCTATAAGGGGTCATCTGTCAACTTTGACCCTATGAAAACTTTTGTAGAGCTAAATGAACTGAACATTTAAGCAGGCAACAGCTTTTCTCTATCTGCTATAGTTTTCATTCACTAAGCCAAAAACATGGAAAAAGGTCATTTTAAGGGCCATTACCCCTATAAGGAGTCATCTGACAATTTCGATCCTATGGAGACTTTTGTAGAGCTAAATGAGCTGTACATTTAAGCAAGCAACAGCTTCTCTCTATCTGCTATAGTTTTCATTCCATAGGCCAAAAATATGAAAAAACGTTATTTTAGGGGCTGTAACCCCTATAAGGAGTCATCTGACAACTTCGACCCTATGGAGACTTTTGTAGAGCTAAATGAGCTGAACATTTAAGCAAGCAACAACTTTTCCCCATCTGTAATAGTTTTCATTCTATAGGCCAAAAACATGAAAAAAAGCTATTTTAGGGGCTGTAACCCCTGTATGGGGTCATCTGACAACTTCGATCCTATGGAGACTTTTGTAGAGCTAAATAAGCTGATCATTTAAGCAAGCAACAGCTTCTCTCTATCTGCTATAGTTTTCATTCCATAGGCCAAAAATATGAAAAAACGTTATTTTAGGGGCTGTAACCCCTATAAGGGGTCATCTGACAACTTCGACCCTATGGAGACTTTTGTAGAGCTAAATGAACTTAACATTTGAGCAAGCAACAACTTTTCCCTATCTGTAAAAGTTTTCATTCTATAGGCCAAAAACATGAAAAACAGCTATTTTTCACCTTTAAGGGGCCATAACTCCTATATAGGATCATCTGACAACTTCGACCCAATGGAGACTTTTGTAGAGCTTTTGATGCTGAAGCAGTAGGGTGGCATCAGATTTCATCTATCTATTATACTTTTTGATTTACAAGCCAAAAACAGTAGTCTGACCCCCCTGGTCTATTTTTAATAACGGCGGCCATGTTGTATGGACGGCGGTCACCATTTGTGCAATCTTGGTAGAGGACATCCCATAGATGAAGTGTGCAAAGTTTCAAAGCAATTGCTTCAGTCGTTTCGGAGGAGAAGATTTTCAAAGAAAAGTTAACGACGGACGACGACGACGACGACAACGACAGACGCCAAGTGATGGCAATAGCGCACATGGACCTTCGGTCCAGGTGAGCTAAAAAGCCATTATTTTTTACATGTCGTATTATGTACATAAAAAAATCTTTTTGTTTGTTATTATCATGTTAATTTGTGCTTAACAGCGCATATTTTAGTTTGCAATACAAATTTACAAAGGCTATCCGTTAATATATGGTTAAAAGGTGTTTTGAAAATGTATGATTTTAAAAAATCATGGGGGGTGCTAAACTTTTTTCCAGGTGTATATTATTCAAGTTTTGTGGTGAATTCTTTATTTCACATATCATTCTCTTTTACTAGCTGTGTATACCAAAACATGTACTTACTAAAAGGTGGAGTTTTGATGTATTTATAAAGGCACCCAAAATGAAACAAATGACCGCAGTAAACTTTCTCCATTCTCCTCCTTTTATCAGTCATAGGCTCCTGTAAAGAAAAGACAACCAGAATATTGAGCACTTCCCCCTATTTTACTGTTGGGTATAAACAAGTTTTTTTTCAGTTCACTACTTTGTCTTGTTTTTTCATGTAAAAGAAGATTCCAATGTCTCACTACCATGAAACTAAGGCAAAAAATAAGTATGTAAGTTTCTGGTTTCATGCTTGAAAAAAATAGGGTCAGTAGGTAGGCATTATTATATTTTTTCAAATTTTTTACCTCAAGTTAATGGGGAGCAGATTTCAAGTTTAACTGTGCTTAAGCAGGGCTATTCCAGAAATAAATGTATGGGGGGGGGGGGGGGGTCGGAAGGCTCTTTTATTTCATACCCACCATGCATAAAATTTTAATTTTTTCCCCTTTCTGTTGCATTTGAGAAATATCTAAAAAAAAATACCACCACCAATACAATTTTAATTATAGTGCCTTCCGACCCCCCCCCCCCATACAATTAATTCTGGAATAGCCCTTAAGCAAAAATGGCAATATAAAGACTAGGGTCAGCATGAAAAACTAGGGACCGTAGGGAAACCAGAAACACACATATTTTTTTATTTGGCATTAGTAATTCTATCTCAAACACCAAGTTTGATTACCCCTACCATGCATTCCACTATAACTCCTCAGTCATTCAAGCAAATAAATGTCAAAATACCTGAAGCTGCATACCAAATATTGGAAGCTTAGGAATAGTGGTTGCTGAGAAATCTGTTACGAAAAATTTTCCATATTTGACCCTTAAAAAGTCCTAAGTCAGCTTGTTAAACAGGAAGTACATATTCAACAGACCTTGAAACACATCCTGCCATATGAGGATCCCTTACTGAAGCTGCATACCTAATATTGGAATCCTAGGAATAGTGGATGCTGAGAAATCTGTTACTAAAAACAAGTATGATGGATGGACGCTTAAACGGACAGACACCTAGCATTTCTATGTCCCCACTCCAAGTTGTGACAGGGGACAAAAGCTGAAGATTGAGACTCCCTAGGAGCAGCTTTACTTACATCTGGGTTGTTAGGAAAAACTCGTTCTTTACACAAAGGACAACACATGAGATGATATTTCTTCACGCATTCTACTAAATATTTAACAATGGGTAAAACTGAAGGTTGAAGCTCCGATGGAGCAACTTTACTTACATCTGGGTTTTCAGGAAAGACTCGTTCTTTACACAAAGGACAACACATGAGATGATATTTCTTTACACATTCTACTAATATTTAACAATGGGTAAAACTAAAGGTTGAGGCTCCGAAGGAGCAGCTTTACTTACACCTGGGTTTTCAGGAAAGACTCGTTCTTTACACAAAGGACAACACATGAGAGGATATATCTTCACGCATTCTACTAAATATTTAACAATGGGTAAAACTGAAGGTTGAGGCTCCAAAGGAGCAGCTTTACTTACATCTGGGTTTCAGGAAGGACTCGTTCTTTACACAAAGGACAACACATGAGAGGATATTTCTTCACACATTCTACTAAATATTTAACAATGGGTAAAACTGATGGTTGAGGCTCTGAAGGAGCAGCTTTACTTACATCTGGGTTTTCAGGAAGGACTCGTTCTTTACACAAAGGACAACACATGAGAGGATATTTCTTTACACATTCTACTGAATATTTAACAACAGGTAAAACTGAAGGTTGAGGCTCTGAAGGAGCATCTTTACTTACACCTGGGTTTTCAGGAAAGACTTGTTCTTTACACAAAGGACAACACATGAGAGGATATTTCTTCACGCATTCTACTAAATATTTAACAATGGGTAAAACTGAAGGTTGAGGCTCCGAAGGAGCAGCTTTACTTACATCTGGGTTTTCAGGAAGGACTCTTTCTTTACATAAAGGACAACACATGAGAGGATATTTCTTCACGCATTCTACTAAATATTTAACAATGGGTAAAACTGAAGGTTGAGGCTCCGAAGGAGCAGCTTTACTTACACCTGGGTTTTCAGGAAAGACTCGTTCTTTACACAAAGGACAACACATGAGAGGATATTTCTTCACGCATTCTACTAAATATTTAACAATGGGTAAAACTGAAGGTTGAGGCTCCGAAGGAGCAGCTTTACTTACACCTGGGTTTTCAGGAAAGACTCGTTCTTTACACAAAGGACAACACATGAGAGGATATTTCTTCACGCATTCTACTAAATATTTAACAATGGGTAAAACTGAAGGTTGAGGCTCCGAAGGAGCAGCTTTACTTACATCTGGGTTTTCAGGAAGGACTCGTTCTTTACACAAAGGACAACACATGAGAGGATATTTCTTTACACATTCTACTAAATATTTAACAACAGGTAAAACTGAAGGTTGAGGCTCTCAAGGGGCAGCTTTACTTACATCTACTTAATACTTAATTATGGGTAAAACTGCTGAAGGTTGAGGCTCTCAAGGGGCATCTTTACTTACACCTGGGTTTTCAGGAAGGACTCGTTCTTTACACAAAGGACAACACATGAGAGGATATTTCTTCACGCATTCTACTAAATATTTAACAATGGGTAAAACTGAAGGTTGAGGCTCCGAAGGAGCAGCTTTACTTACATCTGGGTTTTCAGGAAGGACTCTTTCTTTACACAAAGGACAACACATGAGAGGATATTTCTTTACACATTCTACTAAATATTTAACAACAGGTAAAACTGAAGGTTGTGGCTCCCAAGGAGCAGCTTTGGGATTCTTCTTTATGGGTGGCTGTGCACACTTCCTAGCTGTCTCTATAGCTTGAGAAATAAAATTAATCCTTAACGTTTCCGGAAAGTTTTGGGATTCCAATTCCACTCTGAAATGAGAAAAAAAGCAAAAAATTTATTATTATATAAATAGCAATTCTTTAATAGTTCTTGAGTTTTTGTGAAAAAGATTTTTTTAGGATTCTTAATTGAACCTGTGAATCTCTAAATTTTATTGTCAAACACATGAAATAAGTCATATTCATCATGTTCTTAAATTTATGGAACAGTCTCTCCACAAAGACAATAGCTATACCTTCTATCTGTAGAATAATTTACTAACTAAATAAGTCTTAAAATGTTTATATATGTAAACTGCAAGTTTATTGCCTGTAAATTGGTTGTAACTTTTTTTCTTACAATTGTGATGATTAGGGATATTTGAGGAGGGTTTTCCTACCTCAGGCATATTTTGGTCTTACTCATCATTTGGTTTCAGGTAGGACATACAAAATGACAAATGTTCTTTGGTTTTATTGTTCTATGCTGTTCAATTTATATATATATAGTTTTTAGAATTTTCATTCTTTAGGATGAAGTGCCTCTAACGAGTCTTTAATAGATGAAATGCATGGCTGGCATAGCTGGAACTTTGTTGTTATTTTTATTTCATAGAATCACTTACTTGACTTGTTTAATAGGGTAATCCTCAGGAACAGTCAAAGCAAATTGCATGAAGTATTTCTCTTGAACAATCCTATAGACAACTTTTGAAGAGTCTTGTTTTAAAGTTACTGAATCTTCTGGTCCTATAAACTTCCTTTTTACATGTAAAATTTCATCACTGCACACACATAAAGGATTTTCTATTAAAAAGTTTTTCACAAAGTTTATCAATAAGATAACCTGAAAAAAGAATACATGTTTTTAGTTTAGAAAATAAATTACTGTTTAAACTTTTGAGGTTAGCTTGATATTCCTGCTACATGTTTTTTTTTGTAAATTGTTGTTGCCCTTTATCCTGTTGAATGGTATAGTGGGGGGTTTTCAATTCTATTCCTTGAAAAAAATTCTCTATTCAATTCAAATAAAGTTTTAGCCATTATTCTAATCAATGTTTATATCATAAGAGATTTTATTCTCTATTCTACTTTCTTTTTTTTCTTTTTTTTGTGGGAGGGGGGGAGGTTCATTTTCTGGTCAACTACTCCACTGTTTTTTTTTATTTTGGCAACCTTTATAATACTACATGCAATTGAAGTTTCCAAAAAGGTTGTTAAAAAATGCAAGTCTAAATTTTGGGAAAGATATCCAATTTTTTTAATCTATTGAATCACAACATATAGATTATACTTGTTCCATATAAGATAGGAGGCAAAACTACAAGAAACGTCATAACAATAGCTCTATTGAAAACTAATCATGTTTATAGCAACACATATATAATCATCTACTTTTGTCTCCTACAAACTCAGTTTCATTATCCAATAATGCTCTGATAACTGTGAAGTGGCTATTAGTAAATGCTATAGAGACATAAAGAATATAGGACTTTTGAATCTTGAGATCAATTCATCACTGGTTCATGAAACCCTTTTTCACCATAAACTAGTGATAAACTTGATCTCAAGATTTAAAAGGTCCTATGTGAGTTTTCTGCTAAAAAAAGTTTTTTCCAAATATTTTTTCAAAGGATTTTTGTGCGTGTGCACTTGTAAAACACATGCTACGTCACTTACTGACCTGATAAATTGTGTGATACACACCTGTTCTTGATACAGGGCTTATCAGTGGCACACATCAAAGGAAACAAGGGGTTGCACTAAGTCGTGCTAAGCATACCCCCACTCGGCCATTCAGAAAACAGGAAGTAGGTAGATGATCAACTGACCTAGAAAGGGGAGGCACGGTACAACTCATCATGCTAAAGCTGTGTACCAAATTTGAAATCAATCCCTTTTCTAGAAGCCGAGAAATCTGTTACGAAAAATTGTATATTTTTGACCCATAAAAAGTCTAAGTCAGCTCGGAAAACAGGAAGTAGATGATGGACTGACCTGGAAAGGGGAGGCACGGTATAACTAATCATGCTGAAGCTGTGTACCAAATTTGAAACCAATTTATCCACTAGAAGCCGAGAAATCTGTTACGAAAAATTGTCTATTTTTGACTCATAAAAAGTCTAAGTCAGCTTGGAAAACAGAAAGTAGATGATGGACTGACCTGGAAAGGGGAGGCACGGTATAACTTATCATGCTGAAGCTGTGTACAAAATTTGAAACCAATCCATCCAGTAGAAGCCGAGAAATCTGTCACGAAAAATTTCACTTTTCAAATTTTTTACCCTAAATTGTCTAAGTCGGCTCTAAAAACAGGAAGTAGATGATGGACTGACCTGGAAAGGGGAGGCACTGTATAACTCATCATGCTGAAGCTGTGTACCAAATTTGAAACCAATCCATCCAGTAGAAGCTGAGAAATCTGTTACGGAATAATTTCACAATTCAAATTTTTTTCCCTAAAAAAGTCTAAGTCGGCTTGGAACTGATGAGTGCATGATGAGTTATTGTATGCAAATACGGGATTTCTATCTCTCAGTTGAGCACAGATGTTGGTTTGACATAGAGTTTTGTAATGTCATCCTTTCCGGATTTGACCAACACTTAATCGATCTTTGGCAACGTGACGGGTGTGCTATAGCAAGCAGGAACTGCTTACTCTTCTGGAGCACCTGAGTTCACTCTCGTTTCGACTTGAGTTCGCGTTGCTGAATGTGGTTTTGTTGTTATGTGTGTGTGTTTTATGTTGTTATGTGGTTTGTTTTGTTGTGATGATTTTTTGTCTGCCGGTTTTGTCTTTGTCTTCACGGTTTTATGATACTAATTACCCCTTTGGTACACCTTTGCTTCTTGGAAAACAGGATGTAGATGATGGACTGACCTGGAAAGAGTAGGCATAGTAAAACTCATCATGCTGAAGCTGTGTACCAAATTTGAAACTAATCCATCCAGTAGAAGCAGAGTAATTGAACCGGACGGACAGACGGATGGACAGACGGACGGACAAGGTGATTGCAATATAGCCCCCTCTCTTACGAGTGGGGGTATAAAATGTAATGATTACCAATAAAATATTATACCTGTTTTTGTCCCACCCATTTTTTGGCCTCCTCCTCACAGATTTTGGTTATTTTATCACAGACTTTTTCTGTTAATGTTTTACTCTTCAGTTCTATAACGATTGGTTCATGTGGATATTTTTCAGGAAACTGCAGACAAATGGTTATAGTTCTTAATCCAACAATTCTGCAATATAACATTTATATTTTGAACAAAAATTCATTTGTACCTGTAGTACAGAAAAAACCCAACCTCATATCATTAATAAGGATTTTAATGTTGACTTCATTCAACTGTTTGGTAAACAGAAAATATGGAAAAATTGTGACAATGTGTACACCACAAAACAAATAATGACTTGTTGTGAGTGCGAACTGTTTCTTCAAAATAAGCATACAGTGTATCAGCATAAATTTTGACCAACATGTTTCATTATAAACAATTTTTTTGTGTGATTGTGAATCTTTTTCTCATAAAGTACAAAGAAAGAAACATATTTTATAAATAGGAAATACTATCAGTTACAGTCATTTACTGATCTAATGTAGAATATACTGTATGAGTTGTTTTTTTCGCGGGAGCTAAATTTCACGGATTTCTAAAAACATGAGAGATCTTTTTTTCACGGAATTCAATTTCAGCGATTTCTTTATGTAAGTATATACTGAACATATAATAT
The DNA here is from genome assembly GCA_963971305.1 of Arcuatula senhousia. Lineage (NCBI taxonomy): Eukaryota > Metazoa > Mollusca > Bivalvia > Mytilida > Mytilidae > Arcuatula > Arcuatula senhousia. The sequence goes on along the minus strand of OZ020309.1, from coordinate 11,622,203 downwards.
TTATGAAATTTTATTTTCGTGGGTTTATATTTTCGCAAGTTGCAAACTACCGCGAAAAAAGCGAAAATTAGATACCCGCGAAAAAAACAACTTATACATGTACAATCAGTAAATTTCATAAGCATGTATCATCAAATAAAAAATCCACAATGGAAATAGATACTTACCTTATACTTGCTCTGACAATTGTTCTAACAGCTGCCTCTAAAGTGACATCCTCAATTTTGGGTACCTTTTGCTGTACTTGATCAAGCTCAGCTGAAATAATTTCTTCTGTGTCAGCCATGTTTTAAGTCTACATAAACACTCAGCTACTCAACCCATGTAGATGACTTAAACCTGAAAGAAAATGAAAATCATATAACTGTGGTTTCATTATTATTTGAGAAGTATCAATTTTCACAGTTTTTTGTGGGTGCATGTCAAGTTTGTCAACCATGCAAATAAAAATTCTACAAAGTGTCTATTTCATATTGATTTCTCATGTTTCTTGTAGCGATAAGTGCAAACCATGAATTCAACAAAATATTCTTTTTAAGGAAGTAGTTACTCTAATGAGAAATAACTCTTTAAATGAGAATCTGTTTCATAATGATAAAAATACATTTCAGAAATGATGATTTTTTATTTGAAATGGCACATCTTAATACATGTAACAATTGAAACAACATTTCCAAAAGAAGTAAGACATAAGACATAATTTAGTAGCGAAACACATTTACAATAAATGGTCATTTCTAACTTTTTTAAGAACTAAAAGCTACAAATATAATGGTTACAATGGTTTGGAGTGACAGTAAAAAGATTAAGATTAATCTTATTACAAGACATAATCATATTACTATTATTATAATTATACAGTGTTGAAAATATTTGTTGTAGAAGTATTAAAGAAATTCAATTAATTACCGGTATCCCCTTTTGAGTTTAATTTGCCTACTTTGTAGGCATTTTTGTATCAAGTTTGCAATAAGTTTTAGTATGGTAGGGGGCTTGCTTTTGAATAATTTAAAAATAATACATTTTGCTTAGTTATTAATTTTTGTTTTGTTTAAGAGTATTCTATTAAGTTTAGCAATAAAATTGTTTCTAAGTAAGTAAGTAAGTAAGTAAATTCTTTATTTCAAGAGGGTTACACAGTTAGTTTTACAACCAATCTTCCCTGAGGCCCTCAATACAAATTGCAAAAGTACATTTATAATATAAAAGTGAACATTACAATATTCATAATGATAAGAACAATACAATCAATCAGCTTTATCATTCAATGCAATGTTGTTGTATATATGTATGTTTCAATTAATAAGAAAATGGATTTCATCTTCTATTTTTCCATTATTACAAAAGATACACAGTCTGTTCTGTTTAGGTATGTTTTGATATCGACCTCTTTCTATAGCTAATTCATGAGCACTTATTTTAGTTTTGCCAGAGTTGATCTATAGATTTGTTTTAAACTGACAAAGGTCAACATAATAAGGTCTGATATTAGATAAGTGAAAGTTATCAAAGAAAGATAGCTTAATATTGTTTTTAATATCATTTTCTCAATTTTGGAAGGTCACATCTTCACATTTACTTTCAATAATTGGAATGTTAATTTTCAGGGGAGATGAGTTATTGAAAATGTATGAAAATCCAAGGTTGTTCAAAGATTTTTTCAGCTGTTTTACCCAAGAATTTGTTTCTTTTGCTGCTTCGTATACGCTATGTACACGGGTACCATTTGATTCAAGAATGTGACACCAATATTTGATAGCCTGAATTGTGATCTTTTTCATTAAGGGGTAGCCTATTCAGTTATGCTAAACATCCAGCATTGGACAAAATGTTGGATGCCTTACAGTTGACTCCTAGTATTTCTTTCAGAAATTTAATATGAAGTTTTTCAAAAGGGTCTGTGTTTTTATAGATAGGGCTTGAACTAAATCCCCAAATTTTACTCCCAACTAAAGTGTCAAAGAGTTTTTCTAGTAGGTTACATGGATTACTTAAGCCAATTAATTGTTTTCATTGTGTATGTGCTTTTTTTTTAATTTGTAAGTTGAATGGCCTTTGAAATATGGAAGTTTAGTCAATGTTCATAGGCATGTAATTTCCTTGTAGAAAAATATTTTATATACACCATTTGAAAAAAATACTTGAATTTATGTAGACATGTGTCATCTTTAGTCTAAATTTTTTTTTTTCAAATACTTTTTTAATCACTGTGAAAGTGTTACTGTTTTGAAGGGTAGTAACTTCTTCCCATTTGGTGGGTTGTGCCAAACCTGTTTCAGCTGTCCCGTTTCATGGTAAAAGATAAAGGTCAGATTCATCTAACATCGATGAATACATATAGGTAATGTGTACACTGTCAAACAATTAACATAAGCTCTGAAGAGCTTTTAACCGATGGCGATATTAATGACCATTTGGCTAATATGAGGCCCTTGCATGGCCGCCAGGATTGTGTGGGAGGAAAGCCTGATACCCTCCCTTTGGGAGCGATAAAGGTAGAAATGTCAATATTTTAGTTGTACTGTGAGCTGAATTTTCCTTCAACGTCTGGTTTAGCACGCCTGTTTTCCCAAACTTTCTGCGTCTTTTATAGCTTTTTTCTTTGAAATTTTAATCTTAGACAGCATTAAACGCACGCTTAACCCACAAAATAAGATAGTTTGTTTTTATTTTCAAACAAAAAGAATGAATAAAATCAATTAATACTTCGGGAGCGCCACAGGTTAAACCTGCCTCATATTAATCCAAGCTGGAAAATCTGTGAAACCTGGGAGCATTGGTAAGTGCCCTAGTGGAAGTCTTGACTGGATGATGGACTAATAAAATAGATAGTTTTTACAAAAGAACCTACTTAAGGTTAGAACATGCATGTATGGACTAAAACTACCCATCATTTTGGTCAGTTCTGCTGGGTGTGGAAATATTTTTTCGGAAGTTGAAAAAAATGCCTTCCAGTGAAGGGCCAATGCCAATGGAAATGAAAACAGAGGAAGGTCATTGATATTTCGGCTGTCTTATATCGACAGACCTTTCTTGGTTTTTAAATTTTGCCCATAAAAGTATCTATCTTTACGCTAAAATATTTCACCACTTAAATACAAACCGGAAGTGTTATCAAATGTCAAGGTCGTACATTGTGAAAAGGCTAAAACTAGGAAAAAGTCTTTAATAATTTAACACTCTATTTTAAATGCATTTAAACACTGTTTCTTATATCTTCTTTGTTTCCATATGTTCAAATAGTAATTGTATATTTATATTCTACATTACAGGAATTCATTGATTTTCAGTTTTAAAAGTGCACTATAGTCCGTTTCAAAATTGATGATAAAAGTCGTAGCTCCTTTTACGAATTTGTTTGAGTGGGTCAGTACGATTTGAGAACAAGAGTTAACACTTCAGTATGTCTCGCCTGCCAGCACCATCAGAAACAATTATTTTTTCTTACTTCCGTGACTTCCACTTTATTTTGAATTTACATGGATTTTCAGTTTCTGAGATCAAAAGATGTTTAAAGAACTTAAACATTGCTAATATATGCAATAAAAATAATCAAAGTCACTCAACCAGAGAATCAAGGTCAATGTCAAAAGATTGGGATGCAACTGTGCTAAGCTATTACTAGGACATATGCATACCAAGTTTAATCAACCTAGGACCAATAATACTTGAGATATGGAGGTGTTTGCAAAACCTTAACATTGCTATTACATGTATATGTATTGAAAATTGTCAAAGTCACTCAACCGAATAATCAAGGTCAAGGACAAAAGATGGGGATGCAACTGTGCTAAGCTACTACTGGGGCATATGCAGACCAAGTTTCACCAACCTAGGACCTATAGTTCTTGAGATATTATCTCAAGAACTATAGGTCCTAGGTTATCATATGGGGGTGTTCGCAAAACTTTTCCATTGCTAATATATGTATTGAAAATTGTCAAAGTCACTCAACCGGAAAATCAAGACCAAGGTCAAAAGATGGGGATGCAACTGTGCTAAGCTTCTACTGGGGCATATGCATACCAAGTTTCATCAACCCAGGACCTATAGTTCTTGAGATATGGAGGTGCTCATAAAACCTGTACATTGCTATTCTATCCATTGAAAATATTCAAAATCGCTCAACTGGAAAATCAAAGTCAAGGTCAAAAGATAAGGATGCAAATGTACTAAGCTACTACTGGGGCATATTCATACCAAGTTTCATTAACCTAGGACTTATAGTTCTTGAGATATGGAGGTGCTTGCAAAACTTAACCATTGCTATTATATGTATTGAACATTGTCAAAGTCACTCAACCAGAAAATCAAGTTCAAGGTCAAAAGATGAGGACACAAATATACTAAGCTACTATACTGTGGCATATGCACACAAAGTTTCATTAACCTAGGACTTGTAGTTCTTGAGATATGGAGGTGCTCATAAAACCTTTACATTGCTATTCTATCCATTGAAAATGTTCAAAATCGCTCAACTGCAAAATCAAAGTCAAGGTAAAAAGATGAGGATGCAAATGTACTAAGCTGCTACTGGGGCATATGCATACCAAGTTTCATTAACCTAGGACTTGTAGTTCTTGAGATATGGAGGTGCTCGCAAAACTTTACCATTGCTATTATATGTTTTGAAAATTGTCAAAGTCACTCAACCAGAAAATCAAGTTCAAGGTCAAAAGATGAGGATGCAAATATACTAAGCTACTACTGTGGCATATGCAAATTAGAATAAAATTATAAGCCTCCGTTATCTTACGAACCTAGGAATTAGGCCCCGAGTCTTTGTTTATTAAACTGAATTTGGTATAATTGTTTTTTTTTTGAATGGCTGTAACATTTTAAAAAGATTTCGTTTTTAATCATTTTTATAGTGGGTGGTAAAGGGTTTTTTTCGTGCATCGTGTTGAGCAATTTTTATTTCCCGTTCAGCCGTGCATGGAGGTTCATCGTGCATCGTGTTTCTATATTTTATATTTCGTTCATCGTGATTATCCTTTTTTGTTTGGCCGTTCATCGTGATTATCATTTTTATTGGTCGTTCATCCGTGCATGTACCCCCCCCCCTTTACCACCCCCTTTATAGATTGTGTTCTGATTTATCTTTATGTACAAGAAAATTAAGTCTGTTAAAAAGTATTTTTAAAATGTACAAATGCGTCTACTGAAATTATACTGCATTTCGACAGTGCATAAATTTCTGTATAATCCTATTAAATTTTGTTTTTGAAAATGTTAGGAAAATCAAATTCCTCAGTCCATATGTATATGATATCTATGCTTATCTATGTTATTGACATTCAAACTTCATGTACTATAATTATCTTATTCATATCTATATATTGGTTAAAATATATTATATCACAAAGTAACTTTGATTATGACATTAAAAACTGTGATTTTAATCAACGCCTTTTAATGTGTTAATTTTCCTATACTTCAAACGAAAATTTCAACATAAAAAATCCATAAAAATATTGAAAATACAAAAGAATTTTTTAATGTCCTCCATATTCCTTTGAACTCTGTAACATTAATGTCCAAAAATTATTACTGATTCAATTGTTTGATTATTGTCCAACCGATGATGATTTAACAAATCAATCCCTTAAAGGGGTCATGTACTTTTTATAAACTCTGACCTATAACGGGAGTAGTAACGGTGTGACGTCAGACCACAGGTGACGGCTTTGATTGATGTGTGTCATCATCTAAAACGAGGCAATGATTGATTTCTGTATTCTATTGCTGGTGGTATTTTTAACACCCCCATTGTTCGGGACACCACGGTGATTTATGAGCACCCTGGGGCTGGGACTCTTGGTTCTTTCAGGACAAGGTCGAAAATCAGATAAAGTTTCATACTCTCGTAAAAAAATCATGTAACTTTTTTGTAAAAATGTAGTTTTTCGTGTCAAGATTCTATCAAGACTCCCACTGACACTCACACTTGTGTTTTGTTGAAATCTTGAATTCCTAAGGGCATATTCTGTTCACCTTAACTACAATGTAAAAACAAAATATTTGTACAAATTCACATAATAAGACAGATCTGTTATTTGTTTGATTTTAAAATTTGGACGTTTTTTATGGATTTCACAAATGACATGTTTAAAATTGCATAATTCAACTGTTCTTGTTTCGTTTCTTTTGTAAATTACACCGCGTTACACAAGTAAAAACGAAGGCTGGACACCTTTGGAGACATTTTAATCATTAATCAATCTAAATATGAGTCTCGGGATCTGCCTTTCTTTTATTTGTTACAAAAATATCCGTTTACATTTTGATGAGTTCAAAAGACGTCAGGTTTTAATTTTCATGAATTGAATATTTGTTTTATTGTATAGAATTTCGAGCTGCATTTCATTCGCTATTATCTTATTCATTTGTATACTCTTTATCAGAATTATGATAACCATCATCAGGATTTTAAGCATATACGTGCAACATTGAAATCCTTGCGTGGTCCAATATAGTATTTCTATGCAGAAACTAATGAAAAAAAGTATCACATATTCGGTTCTTTGTTTCATTGTCTCAATTTATTTGTTTATCGATGTATTCTTTATTTTTCACTGAATAAATACTTTAATTGTGTTAGGAAAAATTTCCTGAAGACATTTTCACACGTGAAAATCTCAATATATTTACATATTACTTATAAATGAAAATTCAAAAGGGGAATAACTACTTTAAAAGGTTTACATTGCTACTTATTTTTCAGCCTTAAGGAACTTTTCCTTTTCAGAGACAACTTGAGAATATAAGACAAATAAAAATAGTTTTCTCTTTTTATTTTTGATGCTGTAATCCTTTCGAGCGAAATTGGGAACATTTCAGTGGAACAATTTGTCTAGAGTTTTATACAAACCTCGCAAACAAAAAAGTTTTTCAAGAGGCTTTGTTTGGTAAACTACTCTCTTCTTTCGTTTGCCGCGAAAACAGCTCTAAAAACTAAAATATCAATTACTATGATTCATTGGTTTTGTGTCCTGTCCTTTTATTTTTAAAATTTAATGAATTTCTTATTTCTAGAGTTTTCTTAAGTCGTGGTTTGAATCAAGAGGCATTTTATCTTGTTTTTTTTCAATGATTTCATATCTTAATTTTCATTTTTATGTTTCACTTTTTATAAGAAGGACAATTCTTGGTCTAGATCTTGACCTGAGTTTTGTCGTAATTTTGTCGCTTTTGGTGAAGAAATATGTGTACAGAACTTTTGATTTATTACAAGAAACACCCATTTGTCATAAGAAAACCCATTAAACTGTCTAGACTGAATCTTATTCTAGGGTCATCCAAAAAGAATTGTATTCTGTTCGATTTTCGAACGTTCATTACCTGTCCATAAATCTATTAGCTCAACTAATCAAGTTCCAGACAAATAAACAACCCTAAATAGTTCTTCAATAAACATTTATAATTCTTATTGATGTTCATTTCTCGCCCTGGCATCGTTATGACATATATATCTCGCACCACTTCTCGCCAGAACTAATGCCTATCAAGAAAAACAGAGACAGAATGGTGACTCTGATTTTAATGATTTTACAACTCTCCTGAATGAATGGGGAAAATATATTAAAATTGTAAACTTGACAAAATTATAAAGATGCTAATTAGCTGTCGAATTTATGACTATCTACTCTATTATTTCGTGCATCATTAAAGTGCCAACATTTTTCATCATTATCATAGACATCGACAAAAGTTTGAAAAAAAAGAGAAATTTAATGAACAAAAAAGGCAACAATTTTACATGTATGCAAACAAATGAAACTACGTCTGAAAAAAGTTTTGTCTGTAAAAGACTCATCAGATACGTTCCATCTGGGTTAACAGGCATAAGGACGCCAGAAAAGTACGTACGTAGTATGAAAACCAAAGTCATAAAATTAATCACGAGGATGCTGAATTCAAATGAGAGTAGAGTACATTTTGGATTTAAAATATTCAGAAATTTCAACTAAAAAAATAATGAGCTTTAAAGTTTTCGATTCTAATTTTATCAAACCATTTGAATTAACAAATTCGAATTGGAATTTTCTCAGAATCTAAAAAATACATGATTACTGTTTTTTTTTTTTTATATTTATCTTTATATGTTTTATTTTATCCTTATACATCTCTTTAGAAGATAATAAGTCAAAACATTGGTTGAGGATCAAGATATTTATCCTGATTATATTTTCCCGTTAATATTTAATCTGTGGTCAAAATTCCATCGTTTCTATGTTTATAACGTTTGTTTAGTTATTGAGACTGATAACGGTGGTTTTGACACGGGTCAGGGAGTTTGGCAGGGTGATCCGATGTTAAGTCAACTTTTGTTTTACATCGCTTTATTTTCTGAATGATAGAAAATAACAAATACATGTTATTGAATGAAAATAAAAATAGTTAAGTAGAAGTAACACAAAAAGAAATATTATTGTGTTAAATCTACTAAACGAGGAAACGATTTGAACACAATAAATTTAAGAAGCAAAACAATGGAGCAACCGAATTCCACAAGTCCCGAGAAGGCAAAATTATAAGACACAAACGGAGACAGCACGAAGACGTGGACAACAACAAATATTGTTTGAATTAGACATATGGAATTTATGATTGCGACAAAAAAATAATATCATACCTACATAGTAAAAATATTGAGAATTTATTTGATATCTTTATAAGGTGTTTTTTGCACAATTTAGCTAATTATGAGCAATAGGTGTTAATTGTCACCTTGTAAAAATAATACAATGACATATCTATTGTGGGATAATAATTAAAAATATGACACGCTATTGTCCCATAATGATCAAGAAAATTGAAAGATAATTAGACACAGCGACAACAAAGGATTTTACGCATCATTGATTGCCATCAAAAGATAAGAAAATAAAATGTGTCAATAATGAAAATATAATTGTTTGCTTAACAATTAGACAAAAGACGTGAGAAAAAAGTAATTTTCACCAAGAAAAAGATAATGTTCTATAGAAATTCATTTATCCCATTACAAAAGATTTCCAATGGAATCTTAATCTTGGCGATCTAGACTCACGATTCGGACGGCTATGTTTTCTTACTAAGATAAGCATGGTGTCAGTATGAATGTTGATAAAATCAACGGGACTGTTCGACTTGTGAAAAAAACAGATTCTTATTAAATCCTCGCCATTTTATCACTGTTTGACATCTATTGAATTTCCTTCTTGAAAATAACTGTTTCGAAAGAAGTGTTATATTTATAATGACCTAGCACATATTAAAAATCCAAGTAACACTAAGCGTTGAAATTTAGCAACTTCATTTTTATACTAAAATATTGGCAAACTATACTGATTTACCATCATGAACTCGATTCTTTGTGAAATGAAATGACATTCTGGTGTATTAATATTTCTCAGAAAAAAAAAAAAGTTTTTAAAACACAAGTATCTTCAGAAATTTTTCAAGATAGAATTCCGAGTAGGAGTTCAAAATATATTTTTTTTGTACGCGCACGCACGCTTTTTTAACAATTATGCCTTTCTCCTTTTGAGAATTTTTTTAAAATAGAAAATTAACTTTGAAAATCCAAGGAAAGCTATAATACGATATTCAAAAGATCTTCATTTTCTTTTCCTTCATGCATTCTACGACATTTTTTGGGGGGTTAAGATGGGAATGGCTACTTCAAATTGTGTTGTTGGTCTGTGTGTCTGTCTGTTGTTTTAAGTAAATCATATTAATGCATTTGAAAGTGAAGAGGGAGAACAAGAAAAATCAAGATGAAGATAAAAAGAAAGGTTTTTCTACACTAATGTGATGTGACATTGCCGAAATTTTTTACTGCTTTGTTCTTTTGTCAGAGGTAAACTTGCATAACAAGAAAGCTAAAATGGTCTCTGATGTAAAATGACTTTATAATTTTTATTTTCCTGAACACAAGGATTATTAAAATATATACTCATATCTATAATTTTGGTAATATATATACTTAAGTTTGAAAAGCTAGGTAGATAAAAAAATATTTGATAGATTATTTTTTTGCCAAAGCTATCTGTATGTATGTTTTATTGAATCATTTGTAAATATGTCAAAACAAAATAACAACTGATTATAAGTGATATAAAACTATAAAAAATAATCTATGTTTTTAGGTGATAAAACTGATTAGAATTATTATTAAATTTCTAAATATCTTTTATTTATTAAAAGGAATTAACAAATATCTCTGATAAGCTACGTAGAACCCCTTTGTCAAGAAATTTGAATTAATTGATATTTCTATTTATCAGTGTGTGAATATTATCAATTTTCACAGTTTTAAAACAAAACCTTAAAATATTCCCTTTGAAATGGCGATAAGGTGATGAAATAAAATAAATGATAATTGCCTAAAAAACACACAGGCGAGATATACAGCGCATATATATTGTTTATTAAACAATTAACACAAAGACTGCATGGCTTCCCACCTTTGATCCGTACCCGCAGCGCTGAAACGTACCACCTGGCGGCCTAAGTAACTTATTTACAACGCCAAAGTGTATTAAACTAAAACTTGAATACATTTGAATTTCACCACAGCAAGCGATGTATTGGTTTAGGGGATCAGTGTCAAAGTGAAGGGGATATTGTTGAGGCTTATTCTGTTTGCTAATAAAGAATCGAAAATTTTTGACATGTATAAATAAAATCGTGTTAAAACTGTTATGTCTGTTAAAGAAAATCCCAGCATCACAATTTATATGATCCAGTTATTAGTTTTGATTTTTCATACACAAACATTTTTTTTAAAGTCGGAAGGACCAAGCAGGGTTTAATTAAAACTAACTTTAGTTTTCTTATTTCCAGGACCAAGCAAACAAAATAAAGGAACCCCAACTTACTCTATCTAAAACTTAATTTATGAAATTCAAATATTCAATCTGAATCCTAAGATGATTTTAAAATAAACAAAAGATACCCTAATTGTATATATTCATAGACCTGTATATTATTATTATATTCTATTATACATGTATCTATGATATTTATTTACAAGAAACAAAGAAATTTGAAATAAGAAAAGCTATTTGTAAACTTCACATAAATTTATGATTGAAGTTGGTAGACATGTCAATATTCCTAGAACAGAACGTTATTACAAAAAAATGCAATACGGGTGCAATTGAAGACGAAATTCATTTTTCAATTGATTGTAATCATGTTAGCAGGAAAGAGAAATTTTATTTTAAGTAAATAAAAAATTTGAAAGTCTAAACTCTGAACAAAAACTGAATTTTTGTATTTACTTCTAAGCGGGCTTCTAAGGATCCAATGGTGTTTAATGCAATGGGTGAATTAAGTTTTAAATACTTATAAAATTTATATAGAATCATCATATCTGTCTTGCTACACTGATGTGTGATTGTAAATCTTTAATTATTGTTCTTTTCTCTTTATAAATTTGATTGGAAAATAAAATATGTTCTATTCTTTCTGAATTTGGACTAGTTAATCATAAAACTGAGAAAATATAATATTGAAATCGATCTTAATTTTAACAGACTGTTATTTTTATGTAGTCTTTAACTATAATTAAAGTAACATATTTAAGGCAAAACGGTTTAATTGTTTTACAAATATATTGGATTTTAAAAAATTGAACAATTAAATTTTATTGCCTCAGGTAATTTAGACAACAATGAAACGGACTATAAACGTCAGTCGGTGCGATAGGAAGGAAGCGTTCTCATTGGTCAGTTTTGTCACATGATGACCGACCCCGCCATTTTCAACTAGCGTGGTTTGACGATATTTACAAGTAAGTTTGTAAACATCATCTCATTTCAAATCTGGATTTATAATTAAGCGGATATAAGTTTGAAAATGTCAACGTTACAACCAAGAGTTCGGAGAGGCAGAAGATCAGTGATTCGTAAGAAGAATCTTGCAAAGACATTGACTTTTCAAGATTCTGATGGTGAATTTAGCCCAGATGGTGGTTCAAGCCCCTTTCATTCGCCAAGCATGGACAATTTTGAGTTGAGTGATGAACCTTCAGATTATTTGGAAGTGGATATATCTACCCCATTTCTCAGTTCTTCTCGTTCTTCTAGGAGATTTACAAATGGATCTAGAAAATTATCGCCAATTCCATTCGGCCTGGACGAAGAAAACGACGGTGACGTGGAACTGGAAGAAGATGAACAACGTGTACCAGCACCAAGTAAACATGTCATTTCACCAGTCAAATGTTCACTTTCACCTCCATCTCGAAAATTGAGAGGTTTGAGACTTTTTGATACTCCCCATACACCCAAATCACTTCTACAGAAAGCCAGAAGACGAAGATTGACAGATGAGAAAAAGACACTTCAACCACAAGACAAAGTTGAAGCCAACGTGAATCCTTTCACTCCCTGTTTTAACAGACCATCTTCATGTTCATTTACCAGCGTGAAAAGAAGTCGAGAGCAAATGGAAAGGTATAATTATGATTTAGATATACTAAAATTTATAAATTTAAAAACTAGTATTAATCAATTTTGTAAATGGTTTGAAATATTGACAGCCAATTTTTTAATTTCAACTTAAAATTCGTGTTGTATTTCTGTTAGTGCTTATTGGTAAATATGGTTCTTGTCGTGTACACCATACCCATTTGCAGAATATCTATATTTAGACATTTGTCACACCAGATGATTCATACTGTGTTAAAATCGTGTCATAGATATGCATGAATAATTATGTGTAGGTGGACATTTCTTTTGTACATGTACATTTTATATCTTCTGACAACAAAATTCCAGTAAATCCAGAAGAGTAGTAAAAGCTGTATTTGATATGCATGTCTAAATATTACATCTTGTCTTAAAAAGTTGAATTCGTACATAGCTAAATTTGTTAAAGCCCCTCTCCCCCACCCCCTAAATAACTAGAATGAATATGAAGTCTAGATATATATAACTCATTACCATCTAACAGGTTGGGTGTAATAGCTCATTTGCGCTATATAGCTCATTTGATGGTATTTAGTATCAAATTAATTATAATTTTCATGAAGTAAAAAAAAAAAATTTTTAGATTTGAATTTTTTGTTGCATTGTCGCATATGTCCATGTTATGAGCAACATTTTTTGTAAAAGAAGATGGCCTGAAATATTTATGGTTTTCCTGATTGATACTATGAAAATTTGCAAATTTTCACGACTTTGTCCAAGAAAAACCATTAGAAATAACTACCATGTTTCTTTACAAAAAATAATCAGCAATATATACATTTATGCGACAATTAAACAAAAAATTGAAAATCTAAAATTATTTTTTTTACTTCATGAAAAAAAATAGTCCATTTGATACTAAATACCATCAAATGAGCTATATAGTGCAAATGAGCTATTACACCCAACCTGTCTAATAGGAAGATACCAGCACTACATGTAAGACTTAGCATCTTTGATTTGTAGCTTCATGTACAGTAAGTCAAACATTATAACAAAATGAACAAACTTATATCCTTACTTTTTTATTCATTTGACCTGACGATTGCCTACCCATTTATCAGTGATGTCCATTGTAAAAATCTCAATGACCAAAAAAAACCCCCTCTATTTTAAAAAATGTTACATGATGCACTGTATGTATTTTATAATTCTAATAACATTCAATTTTTTTTTTATTCCAGAAGCCTATTGGAAGATTCAGCAGATGAAATAGAAATTGATATGCCATCAACAAAGGTAAGTTTTAATAAAGTTGCATCATTAACAGATTTATATATGTTTTTATACAGCTCAAGTTTATCTTCATTACTTTAAGCACAAAAATAATGTCTTTCATGTAATAAATAATATCTCTTCTAAACCTGCTAGAATTTCCTGGCATACTGTATAAAAATTGAAAAAATAAAGACACAAAGTGTCAGAGGCTGATTAAAATATGTGATAGAAATGATTTTCCTACACTAGGGACAAATTTAAAGTTAAAAAGAATATTGTTGTTAAGATAGATTATAGCTATAAACTACAGCTATATGTATGCAATTCTTCTTTTTCAGAAAATTGCTTTGCATGAAATCAACACATCTCGCTACAATGAGGAGTTCCATGAAGTGTGTAAACTTGGTGATGGAGAGTTTGGCAGTGTGTATAAATGTATACACAGACTTGATGGATGTACATATGCAATCAAGAAGTCTAAAGCACCTGTGGCTGGTAGCCAGTATGAGTAAGTGAAATTATATGTATTTCTGTTGCATTTGAACAAAACAAAGAGTAACATGATGATGTTTTGAAAATTGAATTATTGGATCAAAGTTTAAAAAAAAAATCAATGGAACTCATAAACAAGATGACCTAAAAAAAAAAAATGACAGACATCTGACCCTATGCAACTCTAAATTTGGTCTGACCGATGGGAATCATTGTAAATGTCCATAGCCTTGGAGCAAAAAATTTCGCTAAGTCTGACCTATGATCATGACATCAAGTTTTTAGTTTAAATAAAAAAATAAAATCAAGTTGTTGCAACTAAAATTATCTTGTATCCTAATGTTATGGGATGAGAAAAAAAATCTTTTTCTTATTGCAGGAGAAATGCCATGAATGAAGTGTATGCCCATGCAGTTTTAGGGAAACATCAGCATGTTGTCAGATATTATAGTGCCTGGGCCGAAGATGATTACATGTACATACAGAATGAATATTGTAATGGTAAGCAGAAGATTCATACCAAAATGATGCATATGTATTGAAAATGAAATGAAAGTAAATACAAATTGACCAAGTTGACAGAAAAAAAATGAAAAGAATTAGTAGTGTTTCTTTCACTTGTCAGGTGCATTCAGATTTGATATCTTTAGTTTATGTTTTAAATTCTTATATCATTCATGTACAGAATAGGTTGTTTGACAGGACATAAGTAAACATATTGTTAAAATAAGGTTAAAAACATAGTCCCAGATTATAACGTTTCATTTCATTCTTGTCTAGGTGGGAGCTTGGCTGAAGTGATTGAGACCAACAGAAAGACTGGGAGAAAACTGAGTGAAGCAGACTTCAAACAGATCTTGTTACACATCTCACAAGGAATGCGGTACATCCACTCCCAAAACCTGGTTCACCTCGACATCAAACCTGGAAATGTGTTCATTCATCGGAACCCTAAATTCCTGAACTCTCCAGAGAGTGGAATGGAATCCTTAGAAGAAGATGATGAGGTTGAAGAGGCTGTGACATATAAAATTGGTGAGTACTTTACATCAGCAAAAACAAAGCAGGATAAAGAGCAAATTTTTACTACATTAATGTGAGGGTATCTTCAGACGATGCTTGAATGTATGTTGTGGATCCAAAAGTAGTGTTAAGCAACCTTTCACAATGGAGAAGGAACATTATATTTACATTTACCTACTAAATTTTACAGGCATTGTCAATGTAAAATGTACATGATGAAAAATTAAAAAGATTCCATTTTTTGTCTCGCCTGCGAAGCAGAGCAGGACATAGGTGTTACTTTACCGGCGGCGGCGGCGACAGCGGCGTTAACTTTTTGGAAAAGTTTTATGAGCACCTCCATATCTCAAGAACTATAAGTCCTAGGTTGATGAAACTTGGTATGCATATGCCCCAGTAGTAGCTTAGCACAGTTGCATCCCCATCTTTTGACCTTGACCTTGATTTTCCGGTTGAATGACTTTGACAATTTTCAATACATATAATAGCAATGGAAAAGTTTTGCGAGCACCTCCATATCTCAAGAACTATAGGTCCTAGGTTGATGAAACTTGGTATGCATATGCCCCAGTAGTAGCTTAGCACAGTTGCATCCCCATCTTTTGACCTTGACCTTGATTTTCCGGTTGAGTGACTTTGACAATTTTCAATACATATAATAGCAATGGAAAAGTTTTGCGAGCACCTCCATATCTCAAGAACTATAGGTCCTTGGTTGATGAAACTTGGTATGCATATTCCCCAGTAGTAGCTTAGCACAGTTGCATCCCCATCTTTTGACCTTGACCTTGATTTCTCAGTTGAGTGACTTTGACAATTTTCAATACATATTAATGGAAAAGTTTTGCGAGCACCTCCATATCAAAAGAACTGTAAGTCCTAGGTTGATGAAACTTGGTATGCATATGCCTCAGTAGTAGATTAGCACAGTTACATCCTCATCTTTTGACCTTGACCTTGATTTTCCCGTTGAGTGACTTTGATTATTTTTATTGCATATATTTGCAATGTTTAAGTTCTATAAACATTTTTTGATCTCAGAAACTGAAAATCCATGTAATATAGTGGAAGTAAGAAAGAATAATTGTTTCTGATGGTGCCAGCAGGCGAGACATACTTTAGTGTTAACTCTTGTCCTTATATTTTTGTGTGTTCTTTGATGATAGAACTTGTAATTATCCTTTACTTAGTTAAGAATTAACTGTAATAATTTTTTGGTTTATTGAACCATAAACTAAATTTTCATGGTGCACATTGAGTAATCCCAATTTTCTTTCAGCGCAAATGCAACTAATAACTTCTAAACTTTATTTATAATTCAATGTCCTCCTAACTTTAAACCTGAATTATTTTTACAGGTGATTTAGGTCATGTGACATCTTTGAGTAATCCCTTGGTAGAAGATGGTGACTGTAGATACTTACCTAAAGAGATCCTGAATGATGACTACGACAATCTGACAAAGGCTGATATCTTCTCGCTGGGGCTGACCATGTATGAAGCAGTAAGTACTAAGAATATTTAGGGTCTGGATAAACTTTAATTTCTCACATGTATTTTAATTTGAGAGATTGCAATCCAAAGAAACTCATTGACATAAATTAATTTTGTGAAAATGAGAATGTTGAATGATATACCAAAAACAGGATAAGACCTAGTAAGAATATTGTTAAAGACTTGCAATTTATTGACAATTCTATAGACAATATAATCCCTACAGAAATAGTCAAAAAATGATTTACTCTATTTTACTAAATTTTTCAACTTTAAAATAAGATTGTGTGTTGCATGTTTCATCAACTGTAACTGTTTGATATTAAAAAGAATTTTCTGCTTTACTCGTATCATGTTCTTAATCTGTGGATTTCATTACAGGCTGGCGGATACCCTCTACCCAAGAATGGACCAAAATGGCATGCCATCAGAAGAGGAGAGCTCCCATTTCTTCCAAACTTGTCACCAGGAATGAATGAGTTGTTGAAGGTGAGCCAATGTGTTTTTATTTGAAAATTGTCAAGATGTCATAAAGTTAAATTTATAAATTGTTGACTTCAGTGCTGAATTGCTTTGTAATTTGCAAATAGCCACAATAGAGGAAAGTCCATCTATGGTGAAAGAGGAAATTATATGATGGATGACATTTGATCAAAAATAAATTCTTGCTCCTAGTGGGTTTGTTTTTCAAAGTATTTTTTATTGTTTCACTAATGTATGTAATATGTATCTTTTCCACATTATAATTTTGAAGTACTACATGATGGGCAGATTTGACAATAGTTAAAATGTCATTTAATTTTTACAGAGTATGGTACATCCTGACCCCTTGCAGAGACCTTCAGCTTCTGCTATCACACAGCATCATTCATTGTGCCCAGGAGCTAAAAAATCCAAGGCTCAGTTGAGAAAAGAATTGAATGAAGAAAGACTGAAAAACCAGATGCTTTCACAGTAAGTTAACCAAAATATATCCATTGTCAATTTAATCTCCTTTTCAACTATTAAAAAATATATATGATCTGGCTAGAGAGAATTAAGTCAATGTCATTTTTTAAATAATTATTTTTTTTATGTGTATATCCCTTTTAATTGCTATTTTAAAACAATGAGAAATACTGTTAACCTCAGAGTTTATAAGTAATGCTAATTAAAAATACAATTAAAAAACCACAGATTTGATAAGTAATGTTAGTTAAAACAAACAATTAAAAAAAACCACTTTACATGTTACATCTGTTGCTCGTTCAGCCATTATGTTATGTATTTTATTTCTTTCTTTAGGAAGTTGATAGAAGCTACTCAGTGTTTAGTACAGAGCACACCCATGTTTACCCAGCCAGAAAGAATGAGTCGCCTCATCGGCAGTAAAATGAAGAGGAGTCTGAGTATGACCAACTTTTAACGAGGACGTGTAAGACGAAGGACGGGTGTGCAATACTAGATTATTTGTAAAAAAGAATTGTATAAAGACTGGACTTAATTCACCAGTATAAAATATTGTTATTCATTTGTTATGTAGAATATTTTATGTTATTGTGCCAATGGGTTTGAGGAAGAAAAAAAAAGGGAAAAATTATATAAAAATTTATTTTGTTTGTTTGTTTAATTTGATATGTTGGAGATGCCTGAATATTTATTGTCCTCTGAATAATGTAGAAATTACGACTTGAAAATTTCTTCAGTGTAAAATTATTGTAGTTGCTTGTACTTGTTTTAGCTTGTAAATTTTTGATTAATCAGAATGCATGGTTTACTAAATATTGCATGTTTCTCATTTTACATAAATATATTTTTGGAATCATATTTTTATTATCATCTTTAAAAATACTAGTAATTGAGAGAGAAAAATCATTGTATAAATCATGATATTTGTAAGATTGTTCTTTACATGAGATTTGTAAAAAAAAAGATTAATTTTAATTGCTAAATTTTTCTGAATATAACTTGATACTTTCAATGAAAAGTTTTTATTTTAAGTTTGAATTGAGTAGTTTTTGTTTTGGGAAATTTTGGTATAATTTCACAATTTTATTATAATTATTTAAAGACAATGTAGAGAACAATCTTGACACTTTCTATTTCCCATGAGGCATCTCCAACAGGCATTTAATGAGCATGTACAGGAAGTACAACTTCTAAGTCATGTGACTGTTTTTCCTCTATCATGTGATAATCCAGAGAATTCCAGGTAATGTATAGTGGTGCGTGCTATGGATTAGGACAGGATTTGTATATTTGTTTTTATTGTAGGAATATTTATCACTGTTTCTATCCATTTCAATTTATTGTTAACACAGCAACATAATGGTGCTTATTGTATGTTTTACAAATAAAATTTTAATAAAAATTAATGAATTTTTTTAAGACAGCTTGAGACTATTTTTCATCTTGTGTCCTGCAACATTGGACAAATGTTGGTCAGTTTCCCGGGTACCTACATGTGACAGCCTATCAAAATTTTGCTTCTCTCTAGTACAATGAGTGTAAAGCAATTTTATGCCTGTAACTCATCAACTTCTTGTTTACCAATTATTTTAAGATGCAGGCAACATGCGTCTTCCACACCATTCTATCATTCTAATTATACAACCTCCAAAAATGTGTTTTCATCCTCATTCATCATCTTGACAAGCTCAACTCCTGAAACTGAAGTCAAGAAATGTGGTATGTAGGAAGGAAACGATATGTTGTTGTTCATGTTACCAAGAAATTTTGATCCTCAAATTTTTGTTAGTTATGGCCCTTAGAACTTAGAAATTTGTGAAAATCTTATCAGCGCAACTTCTCTGAAACTACTAAACAGAATTCAACAACATTAAGAGCATGTTACCATGAAATTTTGATCCTAATATTTTGTGGAAATTATGGCCCTTTAAACTTAACTATGCTGAATTCTCATTCCTCATTCTCTTCGCAAATCCTCTGAAACCACTTTACCAAATCCAGTGAAACTTGGTATGTAAGAAGACACCATATTTAGCTCTGCATGTTACCAGGAAATTTTGATCCTCAAATTGATATACAGCTTTAGTACAATGAGTTGTAACATATTCCTCACCATTGCAGTTCAGTTGGGACATCTATAAGTTACTACTCTCACTTGAAAACTATTTTCAACCTAGGGCTAAAAAGTTCTTTCCATATGGAAAAGCTCACAATTAACATTACTTTATGTGGTTAAATATGTCCCCCACCTTTGTTAGGGGGCATATTGTTTTTGTCTTGTCCGTCCCTCAAAAAATTTATCAGCACAACAATTCTGAATCTACATAACCGAATTCAACCAAACTTGGTTTGTAGGAAGGACATCATTTGCAGTTTTGCAGATTGCCAGAAAGTTTTGATTCTAAAATTTTTGTGGGAGGCATAGCTCAATGTACAAACTAAGTCCAAATATCTCTAATAAATGATGTCTATGATATGTGCAATTTCTACATGCACATCTTCAAATCTATTGAGCAGTTGTGCTTATGTTATATTAAGATGGACAGAGTGATTCCTTTTTTATTCTCACAGAACTGGCCAAGACAATTCTGGTACATGGAAATAAAGGTAATAACAAAACTACCGAACTTGAATGATCAATCTCATAGTCCAGAGAAAATGACAAAAACGAATCAGTCATAACGGAGAATTGGTGGATCGCAGGTCCTGACTTGGTACAGGCATTTCAAATGAAATGGTGGGTTAAACCAGGTTTTATGGCGCCAAACCTCCCTCTTCCATTGCGATCTTAGGATCCGTTAATGATCATAGAACCATCATCAACTTGTCAGTACAAGAAGCTCTATGTGGTGGGAGACAAATTCTGTCTCCAGTGAAACAAAGGTTATTGTACTGATTCCACTGGGAAAGCTAACTAGAGCAGTGGTGTGTCATGGGCTGGATCATTCATGGCACACAGCATGTCTTAATAGTTGCTACAGAGGGGATTCCTCTATAGTCCATAAATTATAAATTTCCCATACTGTGGTTGAATTATTATACATCGGGTATCATTTTTTGGTAGTTTTCCTGGGTGTCTATAATTACCTATTGTTTGTGTAAGTTTCATGTAATTTGTGTTGTAACTGGTGATGATCCTTTATTTTGGAATTCATACCAATAAAGTATTTGAATTTGTAAACCATGAAAAAAAGAATTCAATGTAGTCTCATTTCGACATTGATTGTACAAACCAAGAAATTAAAAATCCGGCAAAATATCTTTTTGCAAAAGCATGAAAGTTGATCCCCTAAAAAATAAATGAATCCACAGTATATACATGTGTATTAACAACTTGTTAATCTTGTGTGAAAATTTGAATAAAATTAATAATAGAATATTTTGAAGAACCAAGTTACCATCTACAAAGCTAGGGAAATATGGCTAAATGAATATTTTTTTCTATGGACAGCAGAATTGTGAGCAGATTATTAAAAAAGATAAAAACATAATAAAAATATTTTTATTACTTCATAAGTAATTTTAAACTCAACGGAACAAGATAGAACAACATACAATGAAAGATCAAATGGTCTGCTAGAAACTGATTTTTGAAGTATTTTAAGACATTTCTTTGACAATTGTAGGGCTGTTTTGAAGAGTTCTTAAAGGGCATGATTAAGGACAAAATTTACCAATTTTTTAATACTCTGAAAGTGCACATTTCAGCCAATGGGAAAGCTTTTCAACAAAAATATTGCACTTGAAGGAATGATAATTTTGTTGATTTCACTCTAATTCAATATTGCTAAAATAATCAATTAAAAATTTACTTAAGAAACAACAACCAATCTTTAAAAAAATGAGCTATCTTTCATACATTCATTTGATAAACTTACATAAGTTATCAATTGGCCCTCTCCTTCATGAAATATCTAATGTATTTTAAACAATTAGGTAAGTGAATAAAAACAAATTTTTCTAAAAATATGATTAACGAAGCTGTAAAAATCTTTTATTACTATCACAATGATTTAATAGCACCTCATGTAATGTTAATGCCCTAAATTTAAGCTAATAACACACTTAACATTCTAAAATTTTGAATGTTTTATGAAGAAAATGTGTCTGTTGGAGTTAAAAATCCTTTTCGATGCACCTGGGTCATATAGGGTGGGTCAGTTTTAATGATAGAGGAACTAGGAGTACCTGGAGGAAACCACCAACCTTTGGGCAGGTATGAAATAAATGCAAGCTTTGAATTGATATAAAGAAATATGTAATGTCTTAGTCTAGAAAAAGCAGAAAATGAAATAAAATATTCTTTTGTTTTAGAAAAAAAATTACTTTTATTATCCCAGCAGAGGAGGTACATGTTCTGTATGAAATAGTACAAAGAAATGGGTGAAAAGGTTCTCAGCAAAACATACATGGGACAGGGGAAGTCACTTCTTTGAAAGGGGAGTCAGCCATAGAATTTAATTTTTAAACTAACATTATTTTAATTGAATTTACACAAGCTTTTAAAGCCCACCCATAGTGGCAATTTAATTTTGCCTTCCCCTGTTTTGCTGGAACAGCCCTCAGACATAAATGTTTTGTTCAGCATATATTGTCAGAATTCAGTCTTAGTCTCTTCAGTTTATGTCATGCCATGTGAGTGTACAAAGTTTCATTATGGTCATCTTTTACATTTTCAAGAAATAAATATAACAAAAACTACTAAGAACAGAAGCATGACCTATTAAATACTAGTAGTTTTATTGTACAACTTTTTTCGTAACAAATAAGCACCTAATAGCTATCAAATTATGCACAACAGCACCTAGAAATGTTGGAAGCACATGATGTACTATATCACAGAGACCATGTCTTCCAGAGACAAGAGAAAATAAAACAATGGATTTCTTATTTGTAAAAGCAACAATTTAAACTTCAATTTCATAAGAAAACAAAAATTTGATAACTTACAATAAGATGAATACAAATTATAAAAAGAATGTCAATTATACTTCTTAAACAAGACCAATCGATGTCTGGCCCTGCGTCGCACGGCAAAACGTTGAACCCTGTATGTTCTAGGCCCAATATGGATAGTCAAAATATTTTGACACTTGCAGCCTATGGTGGACTTACAAAGCATATTTGTCACATGCCACCCAATATTGTAAAAATAGACCCAAAAAAAATAGTTTCTATTTTTTTCCCCTTTTGGTCCCCTTATTGCTAAACACATTTTGTATCCAATATATGACAAAAATTAACTTGTAAAAAAAAAATTTAAATCGAACCATAAATCAAAAATGTCAAATTTTTGCCCCTTTTGTGCACCTTGTTCCTAAACAAAAAGAGAGGGGACACCCAAAATAATCCCCACCCTTTAATTTATGGCGAGTAACACTACTATTAAGTCAACCAAAACAAGTTGTTGTGGAAACAAATAAAAAAGTTGCTTTTTTGGCCCCTTTAGGACCCTTAGTTTCTAAACTAAAAAATAGGGGACACCAAAAATCAGCCCAACCCTCTCTTTAATGATAAGTAACATTACTGTAAAGTTTCATAGCATTTGGTCAACCAGAACAAAAGTTATTGTGGAAAAAAATTAAAAAGTCGCTTTTTTGGCCCCCTTTGGGCCTCTAATTTCTAAATGAAAAAAGAGGGGACACCCAAAATCAGCCCAACCCTTCCTTTTATGGCAAGTAACATTACTGCAAAGTTTCTTAGCATTTGGTAAACCAGAACAAAAGTTAGTGTGGAAACAAATAAAAAAGTCACTTTTTTGGTCCCTTTAGGGCCCCTAATTTCTAAACGAAAAAGGAGGGGACACCCAAAATCAGCCCAACCCTTCCTTTTATGGAAAGTAACATTACTGTAAAGTTTCATAGCATTTGGTCAACCAGAACAAAAGTTATTGTGGAAACAAATAAAAAAAGTCACTTTTTTGGTCCCTTTAGGGCCCCTAATTTCTAAACGAAAAAAGAGAGGACACCCAAAATCAGCCCAACCATTTCTTTTATGGTAAGTAACATTACTGTAAAGTTTCATAGCATTTGGTCAACCAGAACAAAAGTTATTGTGGAAAAAAATTAAAATGTCACTTATTTGGCCCCTTTTGGGCCCCTAATTTCTAAACGAAATTATAAAATGACCCCAAAAGGGGAGGTGCACATCTTCAATATATCTGCAATCACTGTGTAAAATTTCAGAATGATCTAGTGTTTGGTTTTTGAGATTCAGATTACACAAGACAGGCACCCCATAGCGGGACGGACGGACAGACGGACGGACGGACGGACGGAGTGACCCGACTACTAGACCTGCTTTCGCCTTCGGCGACGCAGGTAAAAATACTAATCTGGTTTGTTTCATGTATAATGTATCAATTTTCAAATGTTTAAAAGGAAATTTCTTGGATTGACAGCTCAAATAGAAAATCTTACTTTGAAAGGAATGACCTTTTATCTAACCATTAATTGAAATTAAAAAAATTGGGAATATTAAAACAAGACCTTTCCAAGTATTCCTCTAAAATTCATTGCTTAAAAAAAAACCCATGTTTAGACCAAAGACAATATAAAATAAATCAATACAATTTGATAATTTAAAATTTCTGCTTTCCTTAAAATTACAAGTCTTTTGAAACAAAAATATGTGTCAAATGTTCATACGACTTGTAGAATATTTTTTTTTGTTTCTATGCTGCTGCATACTTAATTAGCACAAAAATGCACCAGACAGTATTTGTGAAAAAAAAATAATGATAGAAAAAAATATTCAATAGAACATACAAACAAATAACAATAAAAACAACAGATACTATTTTAGAAAAAAAATTGCCTAATTATTAGAAAAAGAGAGAAAACCGAAAATACAAAAAAACATCATCAAATTAAATAGTACATAAAATGAAAGAAAAAAAAAGGAAATTATTCTCACTCTTCAAACATTAAAACTTTAAAATATTAATAAACTATCACAGACAACATGTTAACACAAATCCATTCAATCGTAGAAAAATACAAAATAAATGGCTTTAACAATAAACAAGATATGCATATTATGGATTTATGAGAACGTCAACAGGATCAGACGGTGGGTCCCATGTGTCTATATCGTGGGTGGATTTGCATAGCGGCTTGTCCGACCGGAAAGAATGACAATATGATACTACACAAGGCCATGAAGAACACAAAACCAGCCATTGTAAATCGAAGTTTCTTGCTGGCTACCTCCCATGAAGGTATCACTTCCCAGAACTTCTCTTTAATTGTCTGTGATAAATTCCTGTAATAGAACAGTACGTATTTTGATAATTAAATCTTGAAAATATGTTTTCCATTTAGATGGCAGCAGTGCAGATCCTTTCTTTGAAATGGTCATTTAGAAACCATCTCAGGTCCAACAGAGGGAAACCAAACCTGACAGAGAGTTTTAAATTTTTAGTAGGAAGAACAGTACCTTTTGAAATTCTTATTTATATAAATGCAAACACTGTGGAGCCTTAATAGTTACATAGGTAACGATCTGCAGCCACTCATTATGAGGCTACTGAACAGATGTTTCAGGTCTTTAAACCAGGACCTGTTCAAAGGTGGATAACTTGTAACAGTATTGCCACCATTTTTTATCACAATATTCAAGAGTTCTTCAGGACTTTGAAAAGTTTTTTGTCGTTTTCAAAATTCTCTATTTCCATAACATTTTCTGCGAAACAGTTCACCAACCACCTATTGATTGCCAATTGAAAGTATCAAATTCCAGAGTATTTCAAAAATATTTTCAAATTTATCACAATTTCACATTTTTCCAGGACGTTTTTCTTCAAAATTGAAATTCGGTTTAAAGGATGTGTATCAACCTGGCTAGACATTGTCTCTAAAAGGTTATATCTGAACTTTACCGAGGAATTAGTGGCAAAAGCATTATGTTTCAATTTCACATAGGCAACAATGCATTCAAATTCATAAATCCTAAAATGTTTTATGAACTAATTCCCTCAATTTCTGAATAAACAAGTAAATCTGTGAGCTAATGCTCACTAGTGACACCCCCGCTCCCCAAACTAAGCCATGCATACAAGTTTAAATAATCAGTAAACAGGAAGTAGTTGACCTAGGAATATAATAGAAAATAAAGAGATGTGGAATAAGTGTACGCGACACAGCCCACAATTAAACGGCAATTTAGAAAAACCACAATGGACAACCGCCAGCAGCCTTCAACGAGGCCATTTGGCACTGCTCGCGGTTATGCAATTGGCCCATGGTCTAAATAAGATGCATATAATTCAAATCCAGCCCTGAAATAGTCACAGATAGACCCCCTTCTTAAACAAGGAACAGAAAACATCAAAAAGACAAGTACAAACGAAAGCTTTGTCAAGGATTCCTGGCTTAGGACAGGCACATGTAATATGTGGCGGGGTTAAACTAGTTTTTTGGGCCCAACCTTCCCCCTATCAATATTCCTAGACAAAGCACAAAAACTAAACACACAATAAAAATCAAATCGATCAAAGTCCAATTCTACTAGAGAGAACCTAAGACAAAAAACAAGAACAAACAAAAGGACGGTAAAGGAACTCTCTATAGAACACTCGCTGTTACTGACAGCTAGCTGAGAATCATCAATCGACTGATGTAAAAAAATCAAACGTATCGATTTTAAATCCGACACAACACTTCAAGCAATAATGATTTAGTGAAGTGTCATCACACAAAACCGACACGCTTGATCGCTATAATGCTTAAAAATGACAATAGTAAAAACGTTTATGGAAGTTTTAAAGCGAGTACTAAGTTTTCAATATTTCTGCCAAAAAACACTAAATTCAAAGATTTAACCAAGATATTCATTTCATATCCTTTCCGTAATAAATTTTGAAGCCAATTTTTCATTTCTATTGGATTGCTTTTAAATTTGTGAGCTTTATAAAAAACATTACCATAAAATACAGGATGTGATATTCCTTTCACTATAAGAAAGTGACGTGTACAATTAAATTTTTCAATAAGAGATCGATACATATATAAAATCACTTAACACCATATGGGACTTTATGATAAAGTTGTATACAAAATATCAGACCTCTATCTCATGTAGTTGCTTGGAAAACTGTGACGGAAATTTTGCATTTTTGTCCATTATGTGTAAAAACCTAAGTATTCAGTAAACAGGAAGTAAACTACCTAGGAGCATAAAATCGGTATACACCATATGGTACTATAGGATAAAGCTGTATACAAAATATCAGAAACTCTATCTCATGTAGTTGCTTAGAAAACTGTGACGAAAGTTTTGTTACAGACAGACGGACGGAGGGACGAACGAACGAACGAACGAACGGACGGACAAGGGTAAAACAGTATACTCCCCCTCTTCTTCGAAGCTGGGGTATAATGACACCTATAACAATCTCTATACATACTTATCCTCTTGCTCATTTTCGTTTTCTACATCGTCCATGATGTTCTCTAAAGTCTGGCTGACTGTGTTCTGTTGTTCTCGTAAATATGCCAAATCTCCACGAACTTGGGCCTTGTAGCCCTGCTCGAAACTGAAAAAGAAAGAATATGTTTACTAGCTATGCCAAATCTCCTGACTCCATCAGTTTGTGCCTTGTAGCCCTGCTCAAAACTGCAAATATATATGATCAAGATATGTAATAGATAGTCAATTTATTACATATTAATACACATGTATTTGGTCTTCTCATACACAAAACAACCCATTTTGATGGTTTAAGATACAATTTATAACTAACTTTATGGAAATAATTTTTTAGTATTATCTGAATACTGATCAAGCCTGAAAAGGTCCTGTTAGCAATAGTCTGAAGATTTAAACAAATATTTGACAGATTTGCATAGAAAATTGAATATGCAAATTCTAAAATGACAATTTAAGTTACTGTGTACAAATTTACATCTGTGCCATTAATAGTGTTAAGGTGTCAGTGTTCATAGAAACAAACTTGTGGACAGATGGATGGACAAATGAGAACAATAAGTCTGATGGAAAAATCTTAATAAAATCATTCAAGCACGGAATGTAGGTCAAAGTCACTATCAATACAGTGTATCCTACCCTTTTTGAAAAGCATCCTCTTCCTTGGAATTCTGTTTTGATATAGTTTTTTCTCTGCAATATAAAGGTATGTATTATATTATATTGAAGGTTGATATCTGGGTTAATATTCATTGAATTAAACGTTTCCTTTTCTTTCCATTCACTTTACAAATTATATCTGAAAAGGAGAAATAATCCATGCAGTATCAATTTCCATGGGTTTTCATGGGTTAACAAAGCCACAAAATTTGAATTCCAAAAAGTACCAAATTTGACATTCATTTCATTTCTATTATAAATTTGTTAAAACCACAATTCATGAAAATCTGTTTTTTTTTAATTTAAGTACTTCTCAGTAATTTGAAATGACCACCTACCCTTCTAGAGAGGGTTCTCTAGAACTGAGAGATATTTGGTCTGAGGAATTTGTCCGCAGCGAACTTGTCACAGACGTTTTCTTCAGTGTTGATGCTATCACATTCTGGAACTTTGCCTTGACATCCTGAAATAGAATTAAGTGAACATTTCAAGGACCCTCAAAAGTCAGCTACATCTGGAAAAGTGCACAAGTAAAGTGGTTTTACTACTATTCTAGGGGTATAATGAAGTGCTAATTTTACATTAAATCCTTCTAGGAGCAAATGCAAACTGGAACAACATGTCTTTTTGGGGAAACCATGAAAAACGATATACAGAAAATCTTAATAGTTCGTTAAAGGAGAAGAGGGCATGCAAATAGAAAAATTATATATATATTTGTTAAAAAGTAAGTATTAAACTGTAATAATCATAAAGCAGCTTTATATATATTGATTACTTCTGAAATCATTTAGAATGGAAATGGAACACTTGTCTGTCTCAAGATTGAAATTTCTAAATGTTTGTAGCATTCATATAAGCAATTTTAAACATTTTTTTATGAAAAATAAACTTTGAATCTATTTGACAAAATTTTTCACACAAAAGCAAATTGGTAAGCAAGAGATTGTCCAAGTTTTGGAAAGTTAAGGATAAGCAGCAATATAAATCTGGGAAGTCTACCGGTAGTTTAAAAAAAAATGATAATGGAGTCTTAGCACTTGGTACTAGAAATTTGGTATTTTGAGGGGAAAGAAGGCAAGCAGAATAAAGCTTAGAATTATACTTGATATAAAACTTGTGAAACTGAAAATAACCCAAGTGTTTGGCCTTTACATATTTAGTAGAAGGTTGGAAATCAGGTGTTATTTATTTTAATGTCCCTGAAATAGGACCAGGAAATGTATCATGTGATTAAATTTTTACCTCATCCTCTCGAGGGTCTCTTCTAAATCCAAGCTTGGTGGTATCAATTATATCCTAACAATACAATCATGCAGAACTAAAGATTAGTAAAATTATTCTACATAGTCAACTCATACTCGCAAGAATGTATAGTGAAGTTAAGGATAGTCTTATGGGTACTCTTTCCTTAAAAATATACTTGTTCAAGAAATTTGGACAACTGATTCCATAATTCTATCATAATAAGAAAAGAAAGAAAAAAAGGTATTTAACAAGGGGTAGCAAAACAGTAAAACGAACAAAAATATAAATAATAAAAAATAAAGCATCATAAGTCATGTAAGTAGAGGTTGAAAAATAATGAGCTTCATGTCTAGAGTGACAAAATTTTAATGAAAACATTATGATTTAAAGTTTTTACTTAGTCTTAAAAAAGATTATAATTCTTTTGGATAAAGGGAGAAAAAAACTGAGACTCATGCAGTATAAGTTGACAGTTAGGTTAATATTCTACAGATGCTAATGAAACTTCAATGTGTACCATTCTAAAACTTGATTGAGGTCAAAATATTATTTTCAATGTTTAACACCTCTCCCCTACCCCCAAGTAAAAAAAAATCTCTAAGTCTATATAGATGGTTTCTTACTCTGATTTATGATAAAGTTGTTCCACTATTTTCAACACTATTACTTTCAAGTTTATACAGTTATCTAATAACAGGATATTATAGCATTCAAAGTTTCATGAAAATTCATTTCCTGTTCTGGAAATCTAGAAATCTATTTAGCATAAAGAAAATCTTGGTTCACAAGGACAAAAAACTAGAATGGCAGTCTTCGTATCCTGCATCTTAAAAGAAGTTGATGAGTTATGGTTGTATGATTGCTTTACACAAGATATAGTACTATAGAGGAAAATCAAGAGGCTGTGTCATGTAGCTGCTTGGAAAACTGTGATGAAAATTTTTGTGACGCTGCAGGAAGCAGGATGTTTGGACAATGCAGGAGGATGGATAGTGTCAAAGTGACTCCTACTCCTTAATGTCGCTTTGCAACACAGTGCAGGTGTCATAATGATTGCTAAAATGTATAATGAGGCTTTATAGAAATAGTACACATTGAATAAGCAATAATAATAAACAGTTAAAAAAAGTTAAATGCAAAAATTACAAAAAAAATATTTTTTTATATTGCAGAACAGTTTACCATATATATTTAAATTGTATATATTTTTGGTACATGTAATACATTTTAACTATAAATACAACATAATAGGATTACAGCACAAAAGGAGTTCACAGAACAAATTTGACGATTACAACATTAGAGGAATTAACAGTACGAATTACATTGACTAATTTGACTAGATGACACCCAAGTTTTTCCTGTTTCTCCCCTAATTAATCCCTGTATGACAAAAACTTCCAAATTTGTTAATATTTGACAACAAAATGTTTCATTTTTTAGCTAATCCACTTATATTGACTAAGTGACTAGATTTTATACAAGACAGGATCACTTAGTTTTCCCCTTTTTTAATGTCACATGTTTGCTTGTTTGGTCCATAAAGTTTGTTCCAGGTCAGGACCATTGCAATTTTTTCTACTCAAGGACCTTTAACCATACATTTTTTCTGTTAATTATTAAACAAAATACTGATCATCACCATTTTCGTAATTTGGATTTTTATCTGTGCATTTTTTTTCTTTGAAATTTCAATTTTTAAAATTATAAAGATTATTTGCAGGTATTCTTTAATTCATTCCTAGGCATCAAATGAATGGAAAGAAAATCTGTAAGAGTCAAAAATGGCCGGATATAGTTAAACAGTAAGTAGGTGAGTGACAGTCCTATAATTGAATCCCATGTTATGGAATTCCAGCTTCATACTGTATGCCAAATATAAAGTGACTGTGATAAGTTGTTGCTGAGAAAACTGTTACGAAAACTTCTTCCCCGCCCGCCTAACATTCCCCATTTTATACCAGATTTTTCACTAATCTGGCCTAAAATCAATTCTATCATCAGGTTAAATTCTCAGACAGCAACAAAATGTAAATGTACTGTACTACGTGATGGATCTAGAAACATTCAAACAGGAGGCATGTACCACTAAAAAAACTCCTGGGACCTCTTGTTTCATAGTTCTTAACAAATTTGTGTTTAATTTAGATATTGATATCCTCAGTTCTGAGTTTGGCTAATCCATGTTGCAACAGTGTTGGTTTTTGACCTTCCAATGTTTTGGTTCAATCACTGCTGATGAGAGGTTATCCTTTGGAGATATGCATATACAGCATGTTTTTTTTAGATAAGTTTTGGTTTTTGTATTTTAGAGGTTAGTAATAAAAGTTGTCAAATATCTATTTACATCTTAAAGAAATGTTCAACAAACCACACAAGGCTTAGGAACGCAGAAACATGCAATAAATTGAAAATTGGCAGAACTGCTAAATTTGTTAATGTTAACTATAAGTAAAGGCATTTTATTTTTTAGAGATGGTTCTAGACATCATGCTTAGAAGTATTAGCAAGACAGTTTACAGTTATAATTCTAAGGTTGAAATGCAGAAATAGTACATATAGCGTTGGAGGGATCCTTTTTCACTTTAAAAACTGTGTAAACCGGTAGATTCTAATTTTTACATTAAAATGGCATTGAAACCCCCCTCTCCCCCTAAAAAAAATGACATAGATTATTATTTTTTTATCTTAATCTAAATATTCAACTGTAAGTAGACAAACTAAGCTTAAAATTAAAGTTAATGAATACAAGTGTACTAGCAGGCAAGATTTCAAATATTATCAGTGTCGTTAGAAATGGTCATACCTTTGTTTTACCTAAATCTTTCAGATTCTGAGGCTGAGTGATAAAATAATTCAAAAAATCTATTATATTTTTAGTAAATACATTAATTTCCCTAAAAATGGTACATTTGTACTCTGAAAACTTTTTGCAATTCTTTTTTTTAAATATTTTATCACAATTTTAAAAGATTTTTTACACTATACTGATATATGTTTTATATTTTAAAATTAATAAGTAAAAAACAAAAATCATGGAATTTCAGTTCACAAGAGGTATTTAACCTTAAAAGGAATCCAACCATATAAGATCTGATGATGCTGCATACAAAATATCAAGAGGCTGAGATAAGTTTGCTGAGAAAACTGTTACAAAAGATATTTTTCCCTCCTGATCTGATCCTTAAGAAGAAAGAAAGGAAGAGGTTGTTTTAAACCAGATATTCAAAAATTTTTCAACAATTAAAAGATAGCTAAAGGTTAATGACTGTTTTAAAATCAAATTTCTTTTAATAACAGTACACCAGCATTTCAAATATAAGGTACACAGATGAACTACAACATAGATGTATACTTTTTATAATTGTACAAACATGCAAACATCTAGAAGTACAAATTTAAGGTCGGAAAGCACACTTGACAAGTACCTACCAGTGATTGTGAATGTGATAATGTACCATTGTGACCAGATCGGGGTGATATCTCACTGCCTCTTCGACGGGTTGGCTACAAAAACAATTATATATTAAGGTTTAAAGGAGTAAGTTCAGTAATTACCAAATTCCAACTTCCAGACAAATAGATAGAGAAAGAATAAAATTTGTTGAGGAATGTGCTCTATACTAATTTGGAGAAAGACCACCCATAAATCCTCAAAAACGAAGCAAATATTGATATTTTCTGAGTTTTCAGCGAGTTCATGATGTCATAATATCAAGCATGTTGCCACCACCATGTGAAATTGATTGAATATGTACAGTTGTGTTATCTAATGACTGATACATCAAATCCATTGAGATAGTACAAAGTTGACAATTTTGTGAAAATATGGGGCAAAGGACTAAAGCCACGAACCCTCATATTAGGCCCTAAATCGGGCCATTTTTTTCAAATTCATTTGTTAGATAAGAATTTTGTGGCCAAGTTGTCTAGAATGATTACTTTTTACAAAACAAATTCAATTTTAAAGTTTTCTGTACTTGTGACGTTGTAATGACGTCATAAAGTGATGCTAAAATTGAAAATATGCTAATTTCAGCTAAATTTCACAATTTTCCACCTGGTTTTTGGTGAAAATGACATGGGCGCCACCCCTCGCCCATGAATATTTTTGATTAAATTTTATGAATTCATTATTTTCTTCATATTTCAACAAAAATGTCGATGGGCAAGGGGTGGCGCCACAAAGAAAATCACAAAATTGTGACTGAAAAACAAGTCATTTTGGCCAAAAAGTGAAAAATCACTGATTTAGGCTTTTTTTGAAGGGTTAGTGTACTTGAAAATTTATTTATACACCATAATCAAATCTTTTCTCTTTTAACACAGACATCCAGCTATACATAAACAAATTTTGGTGTAAAACAAACCAATTTTGATATTTGAGTATTAACAGGGCCAAATATGGGGTTCGTGGCTCTAGTCCTTTCAGTACTTTCTGAACATACTCCTTTTCTGATTTAGCAAGACATAATTTCACACCTTGCAACACGAAAAAGTTTAACATGCTGAAGGTAAACCTGATTTGTGATGGATGAACAGACTTACAGACCCAAACACTATCGTAGGTCACAAGCAAAACAAAGGATGAGTGGCAATAAGACCCATATTTGGCCCAATAAAATGAAGTTGCTTAAAACATATATGATATTTATGTGAAATATTAACTTTTATGTGGCTACAAAGAAAATATATCAAATAAGACTTTTTTTTTCTCATTATGACATCATAGTAACATCAAAATGTGCTGTGTTTTTAAAAAAAAGCAAGAAAATGTGCAAGTTTGGATGTTTACAATGCATATTATCCTTTAGTTAACATAGGGCGCATGAAAACAACAACTTCAAACTTTCAGAAATGATGTATAATATCTTTTTACACATTTTCACCAAATATGAAGTTGTTGTTCAGATGCGCCCACATTTTTCCTAACAGAAAGGCGTGTGAAAAACAGCAAAAATCAATGAAATTAAGACAATTTTTAAAAAATATAGCTTTTTGAGCTAATTTATTGGCATGATAACTTGTATGGTATGAAAAAAGTTGATCATTTTCTTAAAGCCCTATATTTGTAGAATGTTTCAGCATCATAGGACACCTGTTTGCTCAGTTTTAGTTTCATAGCAAATCTTGAGCCCAAAATGGGTCTTTTTGCCACTCATCCTTTGAGGAGACTGATGAACTTTTTGAACAAAATGTAACTTTCATCACAGAAAACTTTTTGCTTTTTAAATTGTTAAACTTCAGACATTTACCCCTTTCAGTTTTGGAGATGAAAAGCCTTCATAACTTCCATGGAGGACGTATATATGTCGCCTGCGTCTTTAAATATTTGGTAAACAGGAAGTAATTATAGCTATAAAATTGCTTTGCACCATATAGTACTATAGGAGGAAGCTACATGCCAAATATCCAGAGGCTATGTCATGTCGTTGCCCAAAATACTGCGACGGAAATTTTTGTGACGCCGCAGGATGACGATGCAAGACGATGGATAGTGTCAAAGTGACTCCTATATGTCATATTGCAACACGTAGCAGGCTACATAAAAATTGTGGATAGACAGACAATATGAAAACTATAGGGCTCCTACATCTAGATGTGTGAATGTTAAAACAACATCTCAGCCCATTTGTTTCTATTTACTGTTTTTCGTTTTTTTGAAAGCCATTTCTATATATTGAAAAATGTTCCCTAATTTGGACATTGTTAAAGTTTAAAATTAACAATAATGTTTTTAAAAGTTGAAAATAAAAGCATTGTTTAAAGTTTTTTTAACAAATAAAACAATTTTAGATGTCAAAATGGTAAAACAATAACACTATCTAGCAGAAGAATAATTCCTCAAAATTATAGCAAAGCTTTAATCTTAAAGTACTAAAGCACTGGAGAAAAGAAACCTAAGAAAAAAGTGAATATAAATGATAACAATTGCTTGTCTTGAAGGTTTTTGCACATAAATGTATAACTACAGAAGCAATGAAGTGAAATAATGTGAGAAATCTTCCAAAGCTGATAAAAATCTATATAAGCACAGTATGTTCCATTTTTAACAATTATAAGAAAAATAACTACTAGTATACTACTGCGTGAAATCTTCCAAGGCTGACGGAAAAATTATGAAAGCACAGTATGTTCCATTTAGAACTATATTAAGAAACATAACTAGACTCTCTTGCAAGCAAAAAGTAAGGCCATAATAAAATAAATTTCTAGATTTTCATCCAAATTTTTAAAAAATTATGTGGCAGGTGGGCAAATTTAACTTTTTATCTTTTTTAAATATTCTGTCATTTTCAAAAGACATTGACCAAAAAATGAACATAATTTGTAAAAAAAAAAGAAAATTTTTTGAGGCAACTTTTTGAGGGAGGAGATGAGAATCTAGGAATTTTTTTTATATCGGCCTAATACAGAAATTTGCAGTGCATATTGTTTAAAAGAAATTCCAGATTCCCTTACCTTACAATGGCTGCCTAAAAATTACAACAAATTCCAGTTAAAATGAATGATTTGCTGTTACATACATACCTTAGTTAGACCGATGCCTTGACATACAGAGTTTGACCTTTTTGATCCAAAACTAGGTTCTGAAATATATAGAATAACGGTCAAATCTAAATAAATATTATATTATACCTGAGGTGGATTCAACAGGGGCCTCCCTAATAGTGGGAAAATTTGGTTTGATATATAGGAAATCATTGAAGCATGGCCAGAGTGCCCCCCTATTTTCAAAATTTTTTGATCCACCACTGAATATCATTTTTGAAGCTTAGTTATACAAGGAATACTGTGATTGAGCACACAAAAGGACACACCCCCGCACTACCCCAGATTCATATTGAACTCTACATTGCAAATAAGTCTAATTATCTCCCCTAAATGATATCCAAAAGCAATGAAATATACGACTCGGAATCTCGGAATGTAAAAAGACTATCAATAATTGATATTCATAAATATCTATTAAAACATGATAGTAACATTTTGAAGAGATTTAAATTTCCAATAGTAAACTCAATTTCTAACTCAAAATCTATTTCATAAACCTTTAATGATGTACTGACAATCTATATTCAATAGCATAATTAGGTCCTGAAAATCCAAGACATTATTAAATTTTTAAAACCTACAATGAAATGCTACTCTTCTTGGGTTCCAATATATAATTAAACCTTTTTTTAAAATAAGATTGTATACAAGACTTAATTTTTCCATATTAACATGCTGCACTTGATCCTGTTATATTAAGTTTACATATTAAACAAGATAGTAATCCAAAGCCAACAAGGAAGTAATAAAGAAAAATACAGTACAAACATAGATTATTTTATTGGCTATACAGTACTGTGGTTTCATTATTATTCGTGGGGTATCAATTTTCGTGGTTTTCCTGGGTGGGCTTGACCCACGAAATTTGATTCTCCACTAAAAAGAAATATATAATCTTGATTTATATGCTGCAGACTCCAGAACCATGAATTAAAGAATACATGAAGAAATCTTTTTCCATCCAACCAAGAAAATTGATACCCGCCAAAATAAATTAATCCACAGTAATTCTGCCGTGTACGGATTAGGAAGAAATTTTTCCAATGCAGCTTTTTCATAGAAATCTAGAATTTATAAAGGTTATGTTTTAAAATGATATATATCAAGGTCATGCATGTAAGACATGGCTATGATATGGATCAATACACATTCCTACAATATTTAATAAATCTGCTAAGTTGCAACCACAAAATGGTCCTACATCATGTATGACAAAAAAAAAAAAAAAATACAGCTGATTTAATCCTATAACTCTTTTAAAGGACAACTTATGATAAGGGTTATTTTTGGCCCCTTTTTCAAAAGTGAAATTTTGTGGAAAAATATTCATTTATTTGATATCAAGTAATGAAAGTTTATTAATTTAAATGTTTTAAACAAAGAGTACATCAAATCTAATTTTAACATTTGATCAAACTTGACGAATAAGTGGCTTTTTCTCAAAATAAGGTAAATTTTTGTAAGTTTTTGGCTCAAATAACTATGAGTGGACAAGCAACCCACAAAAATATTTTCACTGTTAATTTGTCATACCAGAACTAATGTTTCCAGAAATTATCTTTGTGGGTCACAGGTCCGCTCATATTTATATCTCACAAAAAACCATTATTATTTTAACAATTTTCAGCCAATTTTGTTACATTTCACAGTTTTATCATTTTGTGCACTGTTATTATTCATTATTCCAATTTTGGAAATATGAATAAATTAGAGGGCCAATTTGTGTTCTTATCCTATCTTGTCCTTTGTTGAAACAAAATGCTTTTAATATGATAAACTACATATGGTGACAAACAATCCAACAGTTTTATTGAAATCTATTAAATGGTTGTAGAGGAAATGAGTTTGACTATCAAGAAATGATAGTCCCAGACTATTGACAAGTCCCTGTGTCGTGATGCAGCATGGGACAAAAAATGGGCCACATTCAATGCTGGGAAAATTGACTCTTGTCCCTGCCTTCCCAATATTTCAAAATATTTGTAAATTTAATGCATGTACTATAAACTTTACTCTATGTTGATACAAGTACCTGAATTAAAAGCACCAAAAGGTCTTCCATCCTGTATCAACTTCCTAAAATAAAGAAAAAAAAACATTTTGTAGGTTTTTTAAGTACCACTTTTTATAAGAATCATGCAAAGAGCGATTCATGGGTGGAAAGCCTACACCAATTTATTTTTGATGTGTTACTCCTACTAGCACCCTGTGATGATCTTTTGTGCTCTTTTTCAAAACTAGCCCTGGTCCTATGAGAAAAAAAAATATATAGAATGCATTGGAAAAATGTAAGAAAGGGAGATAACTCTTAAAATTGTCAAAAATTTCAATAGAAACCATTGTAACAAAATGGCAAGATTTCTCCCAGGACCAGACAGTTATGAGCAAGTTGTTATTTATTTCTTATTTTATATACTTTGAACTATCTTTCGTTAAAAATAAACCACTGTAGCCTTTTTATCGATGAATCACTTTTCTTCGATTTTGCATGATTCTTAGGTGGACTACTACTTTAAAAAGTTTAAGTAATTGTTTAATGGAACAATTTTAAAAGTACAAAAATATAAAAAGAACAAATGTGTTGGATTCAAAGTATCTATGGTTGGGAAAAGAATACGCTTTGAATTAATGTCTTGGAAATTGAAACTAAAGACTTCAATTAAATCACAGTCGTTGAAACCAGAGTGGGTTTAATTCTTTCAGAACTGCAAAAGTAGCGTATCAATCATGGAAAGCAAACTGATCTTATAATTTACAAAGAAGTATTCAAACCTGCACTAAATAGGGAGTAATTATAACGATTTTGGTATATAAATAAGCTGGAGTCCTTTCAACCATCTAGACCTTACCAGGGAAAATCTATATTGGGCATACATGTTTGTCATGTTGTTATTACATATACAGGGCATGAACAAGTTTGAATAATCAAAGATAGCAAAGAGCATTTTAAAGAAAAATAACTTATTCTGAAAATATATTATTCGTGGCGGCACCATTTTCATGCAATCCATAATGAAATTATCCTTGGGATTACAAAGCAAGAAGATTTTTTTTATTTATCTTGATCAAAGATAAAAATTTAGGAGTCCACAGTAAAGCACTAAATTCGTAGACTTTTCAATCAATATTGTACTCATTTGCAATTTACAAATTTGCAAAACAATTACCTTGCATCCTCTAACTCTGAATGTTCCCTCTCATAAGCCATCTTTAAATTCTCCACATGAGCTATCATCACTTCAATGGCTTTACTCATTCTCTTTTCCTGAAAGAAATTGATACTGTTAACAAGGAACTTTTGGCACATTATTTGATAGTTTGAAGTTTAAAAATGCACTCCTAAGAAAACATGAATTGAGTACAATACTTTTTACTTATACTATTATTAATTTTCACTAAACCTTTATTAGGATTTTTCATTGTTAATTTTTCTTATAGACTTTAGTCCTATTGGCCATAAGAAAAATTGTTTCACTCGATTCAAGATAATGCAGTTTTGTAATAGACAAACATTTAGCAATGTTATTAAAAATTACTGAAATCTATACTTCTGCTGCTTGGAGTAAAATGTGTCCCTCCATATTTAAGTTGACCTATCAACTTTTTGACGGCTTATTGTTTTGTTTGAGGTTCAGTAAAGACAGGTTTCAATGTTTATTCAAAACTGAATGTATGAGCAAAAGATTTCAGCAAATTAAGGTTTGTTTTTGCCTGTAAAATACAAGGTTTCCTATGATTTCCCCCAAATTCTAAGTTCAAAAGTGTCATAAACACAATTTCCTGGTAATACGAACAACTAAACATGGTTAACTTGCTTCATAAAAAGTTTTGTTAATATAAGGTGGGTAGTTTCAGGGGAGTTGAAACGAAACAATGATTTATAAGAATTTTCTGGAAGTTAAAAAATGGCCATACATGTTACAAAAATGCCATCATCAGGCCTGGGGGCCTCAAAACTAAAAAAAATACTTAAGTCTGAGAATATTCTTATTTTCCATGACAACTTCCAATTTGATGACATCACAATGAGTTGAGAATATTCTCAGATTTAAGTAATTTTTCATGTTTTGTGGTGCCCACTTCTTCTGGCCAGGACACAAACAAAAATTTTTGTTTAGTGCACAACTACATATAGTGTACCTGAGACATACAAAGTTTCAATAAATCTGGTTTATTAGTTTTAGAGGGAATGACAGGAATGACTTTGTGATGGACAGAAGTACAAACCCATAACATGGTTACTGGCAAATAACAACATTTCGAAAACAGGCACATAGTGTACCCGAGACATACAATAGTCCCCCTCTTGAAAGACCACCCTATTTGCAACAGAAAAGTGGTCTTACAAAAGGGGTGGTCTCTCAAAAGGAATTGAACATTTCAAAGAAAAAGTAACTTCCCAATATTGATTGTATACCTTGTGTATTAAGGTATTTGTATGGGTGCAAATTAAATTGATTAATTATTTTAGTTTATAATTTTTGGCTATATACTGATATGACTGATAATGAAATTAATAATAAAGAAAAAAAAAATTTCTTATTTAGGTCTGTTTTATGTATGTCTGTTTGTGTACATGTACATGTATTATCATGTTATATTACCTGTTTATGTAAAATTTTATTTTGTCATCAGTAAGTGTCATAACTGTTTATTTAGCTAATTGAAGCCATTCAATATCCCCTTTCATTAAAGAAAACAATAAGAAGACCTTATTTATATTAATTAACTTTCTTTTGTCAACAATTGTTATTTGGGGAAGTAATGGGCCTTAGCTTGGACAATGAAGTTTGTTGTTTCAAAAATATTTTTTAAATCAAAAAGAAGGTGGGTAGAGTCACTTTTGAAAGCTTGGTTTCTTACAGAAATGCAATTTCTGTGTTTTGAAAAATGTCTTTATTCCTTCTTATATTGTGTCAAAAAATTATAATTATAAAGGGTTTTTTTTTCTGTAGCATTTAGTAAATAAAATATATAATTAAAAACAAGTGTGGCCACTAAAAGTATGTCTTGCCTGCCGGCACCATCACTAAAATCAACTACCTAAGCTTTCATTTCTTGATATAAACACAAAATGTGTCTGTTTACCCAATATCAGATGGCTAGCTATTATATTTTTCAAGCAATCCATTGTCCACACAAGTATTACAAAAAGTTTTCTGCCTGAAAAAACCTAAGTTCACAGAGTCACTGGAGCGTAAAAATGGGGTCATGGTCACATGGCATGGTGACAGTTGCGTTTTCCATAACCGCAACTGTCTGTATATCCAATATCAGATGCCTAGCTATTATAATTTTCCGGCAATTCATTGTCCACAAAAGTCTTACAATAAAGTTTTTTGGCCTGAAAAAGACCTAAGTTCACAAAGTCACTAGAGCGTAAAAATTGGGTCAGGGTCAAATGGCATGGTGCCAGTTGCGTAGACCATAACCCCAACTGTCTGTATACCAAATATCAGATGCCTAGCTATTATGCTTTTCTTGTAATTCATTTTCCACAAAAGTCTTACAAAGGGGTCTTTTGGCCTGAAAAAAACATCTAAGTTCACAGAGTCGCTGAACCATGAAATTGGGGTCAGGGTCAAACAGCATGGTGCCAGTTGCGTAGACCATAACCCCAACTGTCTGTATACCAAATATCAGATGCCTAGCTATTATACTTTTCTTGTAAATCATTTTCCACAAAAAACTTACAAAGGGGTCTTTTGGCCTGAAAAAAACATCCAAGTTCACAGAGTCGCTGAACCATGAAATTGGGGTCAGGGTCAAACGGCATGGTGCCAGTTGCGTAGACCATAACCCCAACTGTTTGTATACCAAATATCAGATGCCTAGCTCTTATACTTTTCTTGTAATTCATTTTCCCCAAAAAGTCTTACAAAAAAGTTTACGCCGTCCCCGTCGCCGCCCGCGGAAAGTAATACCTATGTCTCGCCTTCAGCGACTAAAGTCGCAGGCGAGACAAAAAGTGGTCTTTCAAGAGGGGGAAATTGATAATTTTTGACTCAAAAGGGTGGTCTTTGGTCAGGTTAAAGGGGTGGTCTTTCAAATTAGGTACTTTTGTTCACAAATGATTTAATGCAAGAGAAATGTGGCCTTTGAAAAGGGGTGGTCTTACAAATGAGTGGTCTCTCGTGAGGGGGACTACTGTACTAAGATTAAAAGAATCTGTCCAAGCAAAAAAAGTTGGATTTTCTTTAAACAGGAAGTAGGTGAGTGACAGTCCTGAAATTGAATCCCACGTTGTGGGACCCCCACCCTAACACTGTATACCAGATATCAAGTGGCTGTGATTAGTAGTTGCTGAAAAAACTGTTTCGAAAATTTCTTCTTGTCTGCCCGCTGCCTGCCGACCTGCCCAACATTCACCATTTTCAGTCTGTGAAATCCAGCCGAAAATTAAGTTGAAATGTTTCAGAGTTGACTTACAAAACTCGAAATCTGATTACTCCAAATAACAAAATTTTCATAATATATTACTTGTTGGACGGCTCCATAAACCTCTGCTCTGCTGGACACTTTAGTAGAAGCTTGACTCAGTACATCTATGTGCTTCCTGATTTTCTTTAGCACGTCCTGAACTTGGGCATCAACACATTCTGGCAAGTGACTGATGGTCTGAAAAAAAATTAAAAAATTCTGTTAATTTGCAAATGTTTTAACAATTTCTATTACAGCAGCCCATTAAACACAAATGTCTTTGTTGATAAAAACAAAAAAAAAACAAAAAAAAAAAAACGAGCCTAGATAATTCTATTTATATATACCAGTGTATTTGAAAATGAAGAAGGAATGTGTTCATGAGACACAGATGCCTCCATGTAAGGTCCCAAAGAAAAGGTAGAAGTCTTATAGGTTCTTACATAAGTTCTTGGAAAAGACCGGGTGATCTTTCACGAGTGATAGAATTTTTCAGTCTTTTTGTGAGTGGAGCGCAGCGGAACGAGCCAAAAGACCCAAAAAATTCTATCACGAGTGAAAGATCATTGCCGGTTTTCCAAGAACGCGTGTAAGTACCTATTTCTTCCGTAAAAATTAAAATTTTATATTCTAAAACCTTAGATGGCTTCATTCTAAAAACCGAAAGTTTTAAATAACATTGCATTTCGTTGGTCGACAGCATCGATCAATATCAGTACCGGTGGTTATTATTGGTTAATTGACCAGTGTGAGATCGTTGCACGTGCTCGCATCTCAACCTGGTCATCTCACACTGAAAAGAGTCATTTACGGAAGAATGACAGGTCTGAAAATCGTTATAGGACATGGAAAAGTTTGACAAACATGCATACAGAAATAAGCAAAACTTAAAATATCTCCCCGACATGGTGTTGTGGGACCTAAAAAATCAACTAATATTGATGAAAACTGATGTACATAAAAGAACTTTATACAAAATACTCATGTACATACCTAATTTACAAGTTATTTACTTGAAAAATTTGGTGCAAAATGTTTTGTGCAGGGTGCACACCATTGTTACCAATATCTAAAATGTGAATTTGTCAGTGTTCCTACCCTTTTTTCGTTCCAAAATTTCAAGACTTTTTGATAATGTTTTAACCTTTTCCCATGACCCATTTCTAACAATTATCGTAGTGTTTTAAATATAAAATTTAGATTTAATAATGTCTATCTTTACTTTTTGTTTTCAAAAACTTTTGCCATTAAAAATATCATTTCTTGTGTAAGAAATTCCATGACTTTTCCATGATTTTGCCTTAATATACAAATGCCATGACTTTTCAAGAAGCAGAGGTACCAATGGGGTATCCGAATGTCAAAAGTCCGAAAGGGCAGAGACAAAACCAGTTAACACCAACAAGAACGTGACAAAAAAAGACAACATGTAAAACATGGGAACACAAAATAACTGAATATCAATCAACAACGCAAACTCCAGTCGAAACGAGTGAACTCAGGTGCTGCGGAAGAGTAAGCAGTTCCTGCTTGCTATAGCACACCAGTCGCGTTGCCAATAGTCCATTTAGAGTGTCAAATCCAGTAAAGGAAGACAAAACAAAAACCTATGACAAACCAACATCTGCACTCATCTGAGAGATCAAAATCCCATATTTGTCTATAAGTGCATGATGTCTTCCAAGGCCTTGAATTCAAATTCTGAAATTCCATAACTTTTCCAGGATTCCAGAAAGAGTGGGAACCCTGTGTCATGAGTGAGTGAATTGTTGTTTAGCACCCTTGCAACACTATACTGGTTCTATAACAGGAGATGGACATGTAAAGGGTGACAAAATGAACATGAAAAATCTGTCAAAGTAAAAAATGGCCGGATTTTGTTAAACAGGAAGTAGGTGAGTGACATACCTGAAATTGTATCCCACAGTATGGGACCCCACCCTGATGCTGTATACCAAATATCAAGTGGCTGTAATTAGTAGTTACTGAGAAAACTGTTACGAAAATTTCTTCCCTGCGGGGGGCGCCCGACATTCACCATTTTATAACCCAGATTTTTCATTCCATGAAATCCGGCCAAAAATACATTTAAGTTACCTCAAGTGCACCTTTGAGACCCTGGATTTCTTTGTCGACATTCTGTTCAGATAAGTCCCTGTACCTCTCTTGGATTTCTAGTCGTTTGTCTAATGTCAGTTTATCTGTTTTGAATGCTAAGGATAGACTAGTAAACTTTTGCTGAAAATAAAAGTAACGGTGCTCAAAGAAACATAAAGAAACATTTGTGTTTATAATTAAGTTACTGTAGATTCAATTTTTTTCAAGAGTACGGTACCAAGTTTTTCGGTTTTATGAAAAAGGATCATTTGATGGATTCTGAAATTGCCAAAACCGGACCAAAAAATTGCAGGTGAAAAGTTTAAGCAGCACACTTCTTCACTGTTCTATACACAAAAGAAAAGAGGTTTGTGTACTTTTGATTCTAAAAATTCTAAATAGATTGGTTAACAGCTGTCTTTACCATAATATATTGTAATTATTGATCTTTCTCCCAGATTTTATATTGTAGTTACATAGCAATAAAGAAAGATTTCTGGTAAACAACTGTTTTTGAAAGAAATTGATCATTTTGGAGAATT
Source organism: Arcuatula senhousia (assembly GCA_963971305.1). Classification (NCBI taxonomy): domain Eukaryota; kingdom Metazoa; phylum Mollusca; class Bivalvia; order Mytilida; family Mytilidae; genus Arcuatula; species Arcuatula senhousia. Next base: position 11,577,619 of record OZ020309.1, on the reverse strand, counting down.
TCATACACATTTTTGAAAGCTATTACTGTTTTTTCATGGGAAGAGTTTGCATGGTTATAATTGTAAAGTGAAAACAAACCCAATAAAGAAGCTTTCTATATGATGATTCCATAATATTCAACAGAGTTTCATGAAATTTTAATATGGGTTTCTTCAATGGTACTTTATCATTGTGTAACTTTTAAATCTGTTCCCTTGAAGTTTTGGAGTTTTAGTGGTTTAGCGTTCACAAACAAGAGGCTCCCAGGAGCCTGAATCGCTCACCTGGTCTTAATGTCAACCCTTTGAAGACTTTTGTATAGCTAAATGAGCTGAATGTTTAAGCAATAAAAAGCTTTTCTCTATCTGCAATAGTTTTCATTCCAAAGCAAAAAACACTATTTTTCACCTTTAAAGGGCCATAACCCCTTAAAGGAGTCATCTGACAACTTCGACCCTAAAAAGACTTTTGTAGAACTAATTAAGCTGAACATTTAAGCAAGCAACATCTTTTCTCTATCTGCAAAAGTTTTCTTTCTTTAGGTCAAAAACACTATTTTTTGCCTTTAAGGGGCCGTAACCACTATAAGGGGTTATCTGGCAAATTTGACCCTATGGAAACTTTTGTAGAGCTAAATGAGCTGAACATTTAAGCAAGCAACAACTTTTCTCCATCTGCAAAAGTTTTCATTCTATAGGCCAAAAACTCTACTTTTAGCCTTTAAGGGGCTGTAACCCCTATAAGGGGTCATCTGACAACTTCGACCCTATGGAGACTTTTGTAGAGCTAAATGAGCTGAACATTTAAGCAAGCAACAGCTTTTCTCTATCTGCAATAGTTTTCATTCTATAGGCCAAAAACACTATCTTTTGCCTTTAAGGGGCCGTAACCCCTATAAGGGGTCATCTGACCACTTCGACCCTATGGAGGCTAGTGTAGAGCTAAACCAGCTGAACATTTAAGCAAGCAACAGCTTTTCTCTATCTGCAAAAGTTTTCATTCTATAGGCCAAAAACTCTACTTTTTGCCTTTAAGGGGCCATAACCCCTATAAGGAGTCATCTGACAACTTTGACCTTATGGAGACTTTTGTAGAGCTAAATGAGCTGAACATTTAAGCAAGCAACAGCTTCTCTCTATCTGCAATAGTTTTCATTCTATAGGCCAAAAACATGAAACAAGAGGCTCCCAGGAGCCTGAATCGCTCACCTGGTCTTAATGTCAACCCTTTGAGGACTTTTGTATAGATAAATGAGCTGGATGTTTAAGCAATAAAAAGCTTTTCTCTATCTGCAATAGTTTTCATTCCAAAGCAAAAAACATTATTTTTCACCTTTAAAGGGCCATAACCCCTTAAAGGGGTCATCTGACAACTTCGACCCTAAAAAGACTTTTGTAGAGCTAATAAGCTGAACATTTAAGCAAGCAACATCTTTTCTCTATCTGCAAAAGTTTTCTTTCTTGAGGCCAAAAACACTATTTTTTGTCTTTAAGGGGTCATCTGGCAACTTTGACCCTATGGAAATTTTTGTAGAGCTAAATGAGCTGAACATTTAAGCAAGCAGCAACTTTTCTCAATCTGCAATAGTTTTCATTCCATAGGCCAAAAACACTATTTTTTGCCTTAAAGGGGCTGTAACCCGATAAGGGGTCATCTGACAACTTCGACCATATGAAGACTTGTGTAGAGCTAAATGAGCTGAACATTTATGCAAGCAACAGCTTTTCTCTATCTGCAATAGTTTTCATTCTATAGGCCAAAAACTCTATTTTTTGCCTTAAAGGGGCCATAACCCCTATAAAGGGTCATCTGACAACTTTGACCCTATGGAGACTTTTGTAGAGCTAAATGAGCTGAACATTTAAGCAAGCAACAGCTTTTCTCTATCTGCAATAGTTTTCATTCTATAGGCCAAAAACACTATTTTTTGCCTTTAAGGGGTCGTAACCCTTATAAGGGGTCATCTGACAACTTCGACCCTATGGAGGCTTGTGAAGAGCTAATTATATAAACAAGCTGAACATTTAAGCAAGCAACAGCTTTTCTTTATCTGCAATACCGGGTAGTTTTCATTCTATAGGACAAAAACTCTATTTTTTGCCTTTAAGGGGTCATCTGACAACTTTGACCTTATTTAGACTTTTGTAGAGCTAAATGAGCTGAACATTTAAGCAAGCAACAGCTTCTCTCTATCTGCAATAGTTTTCATTCTATAGGCCAAAAACATGAAAAAATGCCAATTTTCACCTTTAAGGGGCCGTAACTCCCATAAGGGGTCATCTGACAACTTCGACTCAATGGAGACTTTTGTAGAGCTTTTGATGCTGAAGCAGTAGCGTGGCATCAGATTTCATCTATCTCTTATACTTTTTGATTTACAAGCCAAAAACAGTAGTCTGACCCCCTGGTCTATTTTTAGCAACAGCGGCCATGTTTTTCGACGAATCAAAAATCCCCACATCAGTTCTGTGGGGGATACCCTAAAGTACCACCAGACCAAATTTGGTTTAAATCTGTGCAGCCGTTTCAGAGGAGAAGAAGTTTAAAGAAAAGTTAACGACGACGACGGACGACGACGACGACGACGGACGCCAAGTGATGGCAATAGCTCACATGGCCTTTGGCCAGGTGAGCTAAAAATGCTATTTTTCACCTTTAAGGGGCCGTAACTCCCATAAGGGGTCATCTGACAACTTCGACTCAATGGAGACTTTTGTAGAGCTTTTGATGCTGAAGCAGTAGTGTGGCATCAGATTTCATCTATCTCTTATACTTTTTGATTTACAAGCCAAAAACAGTAGTCTGACCCCCCTGGTCTATTTTTAGCAATGGCGGCCATGTTTTTTGATGGATCAAAATACCGAACACAATTTTTGTGCAGGACACCCTAAGGATCAATCATATCAAGTTTGAAGAAATTCTGTTCAGCAGTTTCAGAGAAGAAGATTTTTTTAAAATTGTTAACGGACGACGACGACGACGACGCGGACGACGACGGACGCCAAGTGATGGTAATAGCTCACATGGACCTTCGGTCCAGGTGAGCTAAAAAATGATGATGGGCTGACATGTACATCCTTGAAGCAGGGCCTTAAAAATATATCCAGGTGTGGATCCAGAGGTCTGTGAAAGGGGGCGTAATAGCTAAAAAATAGGATTTTGATGAAAATTTGAAGTTGCTTGGTCAATTTTATACAGAAAAAAATAAAATATTTTCCAATTAAAGAGGGGCATATGCCCCCGTTGCCCCCCCCTCTGAATCCGCCACTGATATCACTGTCATTGGGCTCTATAAAGTGATGTTTTATGACTATTCAAATAACTCACCTCAACTTCTGTATCTGATAGCTGATGGATGCTGAAAAAAAAAACAAAACAAGACTGCATTAATGATGGAAACACAATAAACATTTTCAATAAGGCCACTAAGCTTGTGTTAGCTTTATAGTAAGCCAAAAGTAATGATTAAAATTATACCAAGACATAAAAACACAAAAAAAAATCACTGTACTTCATAAGGCACTCTCATAAACTTATATAGCAGAATGCACAGAAAAAAGTTACAACAGAACACCAATTTTTTATATTCAAGGCCTGTGTATTCTAAAGCAAAAGCCAACGTGGTTTCTTGATAAAAATGTACACATAATAACCATAAGGGTTCCAGAGCTTCCAAAAAAGACTGGTAAATCCTAAAATTCTCTCTCAGGCCTTACCTCTTCAAAGCATCTAGGACTACTTTATGGAATTTATCTGCCATTTAAGAATGTTATATACTTTATATATAAATATCCAGAGAACACTTCATAAATCCATATAGTCAGCTCACATAAAATAATCAAGGTTAATTTGAATAAAATTTTTCTACACTGTTAAAAAATAGTTGAAATACTTAGTTTTGTTAAAGTATGAAGATCCTTTTCACCTTATATAATCAATTTGATATCAAAATGCCATTGAGAACACAGCCAGATGTAATAGATTAGCTTTTTATTCTGTTTCAAAGAGAAATTTGACGACCTTTCTCTAAAACAGGTATAAAATTACCATATGAAGCCCACAATAAACTTTTAAAAGTTTAATATAAAATCTCACAGGGGTAAATCTATATTTTTTCCGCACAATAAACTTTCAAGTATGTATAAAATCTCACTGCAGAACATAATTGATGAAAATCCACAGCTTTTCATTTTCAATTAGAACATATTTGTAAGATCTTAAAAGCTTACATCTAATGCTTTTATCTTCAAGTTATTTTTTTTTCAATATAATTTAAATTCCTCAAAGAATTATAAGTTTATGTACATCATTATCTACATATAAAGTAATCAAATGCATCATTACTATAAAATATTTTAGAGTTATATCCCTCTTTCCAGAATTTATAACTTATGAAACACACAGAATCTCAAAATGGCTAATTTTCCTCATTGTATTTTTGTGAGGTCCTGTTTGAATTGTATCAACTTATTCCATATTTGACATTAATAAGGCACAGAATTGTTTATAGTGGAGTACTCCTCACAAATTTAATGTTTAAAGAAAACAGTAGCTGACATCTTGGTGGTCAAGCAATCACAAGTTCAAGCAATCATCAGTTCAAGCAATCATCAGTTCAAGCAATTATCAGTTCAAGCAATTATCATAGTGCATTAATTCTTTAATGTTCCATTACATATAAAGATCTTTCCCTTTTCCTTAAAAACAGTCAAGTCAACTTTGATTCCTTTTAAAAAATCTTTTGTATTGGTAGAACTTTTTTCCCAATCTTAACACTATTCCAAATGAAATCAATTCTTCAATGTTCCAATATAAGTAAAGAGTGTCCAAACCTATATATTCTTTCAGTCAATTTCCCCAATCAACAACCACACTCAAGCATTGACCTCTTCTTATCAAGCTCATTCACATTGGTGAGTCTGTAAGTGTTATGTTCAGGAACATGAAGTTCAAAGCTTTACACAATCAATTTATAAAGCTATTAGCTTAACGAAGCAATAAATTACAAATATTCAAAGATAAAGATAGGGAAAATTCTCAGGAAAGTGTTCTTTTTACTCTTAACACCTATTAATGTAGATATCAACCTTTGCCAAATGCTTATTTATTTTAGAAGCTGTTGCTATAAAACTGTTCAAACCCTTGGCAGAATGACTTCTGAATTACAATATGAAGGTTTATTTACCCATAAACTACAGCATAAATATATTAATATTTGTTAATTATTTTCTTTATCCCTGTATCTTCAAATAACTGAATTATCTATTATTTACATTACACCTCTATCTACAGTCAGAAATGGCTTTCTGATTGAAAGATAACACAATTTGATAGCAAGCCTGCTTAAACAATCTTGGTCAAACATGCATTAACAAATGGATATTTCTGAAAACATTTTATATTCTTAAGCAACAAGGAAATGTGTCAAGATGACACTGATGCCCCGCTGGCAAATAAAATAAAACTGTTATTTTTACCAAATTTGCTAAGTCCAAGGGCCCTAATTTGGGTCAAAATCAGTGGACCGGAACGAAACTCGAACTTGACCTGTAACTCATCATGGTAGACTCACATACCAAAAATCTTTTGAATATATGCAAGGATGTGGAAAAAAAGTGCGGAAAACTTATTTTTACAAAATTTGCTATGTTCAAGGGCCGTAATTTAGGTCAAAATCAGTGGACCGGAACGAAACTCGAACTTGACCTGTAACTCATCATGGTAGACTCACATACCAAAAATCTTTTGAATATATGCAAGGATGTGGAAAAAAAGTGCGGAAAACTTATTTTTACAAAATTTGCTAAGTTCAAGGGCCGTAATTTAGGTCAAAATCAGTGGACCGGAACGAAACTCGAACTTGACCTGTAACTCATCATGGTAGACTCACATACCAAAAATCTTTTGAATATATGCAAGGATGTCGAAAAAAAGTGCGGAAAACTAAAGTGTGACGGACGGAAGGACGGACGGAAGGACGGACGGACGAACGGACCGAAAAACTATATGCCCCCCAACAAAGTTGGCGGGGCATAAAAATCATTCAAAAAACTCGCAAGAACTTGGGTTAACTCCCTTATATCTGTATCGTACAAAGGATTAAAATTTTTTATAGATGATTTGTTTTTTCATGGGCATTTAATTTTCACTTTTTTTTACAGTAGTTGTCAACTCACAAAAATAAAATCTTGTAATTCAAGAACAAGTACAGTTTCTACTCATATATAAGTAATCCCTAAAACTTAATTCTCATTCTGCCAACAAAAGATGTTCCCTCCTTTTTTTACGTATAATTTAGATGCAGGGGAAAAAACCTAACTCATACAGTATTCAATATCACAAACTTTCAAACCAATTTCATAAATCTAAATTAATTCTAGGTCGTCTTATGCTTTTATACTACATATATACTCAAAATTTTTTGAAAGAATTGATTTATTGAATTTTTTTTTTGCTTAATGGAATGCCTAAAACTGAAAAAGGATAAGTTGATTTGTTTATATCACTTTTCAAGAAAACAAACTGCAATAAACAAATAAACTTAAAAATGAAAAATAATAACGCTTCACTTATGAAAGTCAAAGAAGCTGAGGAACCAATAAGAGCATCTGAATATCAAAACTGTGAAGGGCAGGGACAACCAGTAAACACTAACAAGAACTGGACAAAAAACCAGACAACAGAAAACACACAAATACAAAAACAACTGAATAGCAAACAACAATGCAAACTCAAGATTTACAAGAGTGAACTCAGGTGTTCCAACAGTGAAAGCTACATACCAAATATCAAGAGGCTGTGGCGTAAAGTTTCTAAGACATTAAGACAGAAATTTTTGTGACAGCTTTGGAAATCCCAATACCATGGCTAGTGCTAAAGTGATCCATACAAATCGCTTTGCAACACTTGATTGATTGATTGATTGTTGATTGCTTATTGTCCCGTAGGCGATATTTCAGCCATAATCGGGACATCAACACATACCAGGCCTTATAAATATGGATAATCTTGAGTTGCTTTCTGTATATAAACTAATCAGATATGCTTAAGCCAAAGGTTGAAAGGACACAATAAATGATAGTTCCTTCTCCATTTAAGCTTGTGACTTGTTTGAACAATAGTTTTTTTCTCTATACACATGATAAGCCCTACAACAAAATATTCTTACAAAGTCATTTAAGACAAAAACTTGAACATGAAGGCTTAAATAATATCCAACATAAATGATCAATAATACAATACTTTAGAATTTGATCTAAAATGTCTCTTTAAAGATGTATGTCAGTATATTAATAGGAATAATATGTTTTATCAGCATCAAAATAAATCAATTTTCACAGTGTAGGACAACAGGGGCCCGAGATTAGTTTTGAGCTAATGATATATTTTCATATATTATAAATCATTAGCCCAAAACTAACCTCAGGCCCCTTTGTATAGGACAAAGCTACATGCCAACGATCAGTCTAACATTTACGTTCCCTGTAAACTGTAACTGAAATTTTTGTAAAGTTGCAGGGCCCAAGACGAAAGCTTATGAGTCTTGCTTGAGAAATAGTTCTTTCCCTAAACATGACAAGCTCTGTCACAAACGATTCTTACAATGTCATCCAAGACTAAAACTATAACATTAAGACCTCATTTATTGTTCTAATGTCCTGACCTCACCAATCAAACAACAATTTTCTCACATCTTAACTTTATACACTGTATCATTATGATGGCGACAAATGTATTTTTGCAGACAAATAGTTTCTTTCCCCTGACAAGGATTATGAGCTCCAACATGTCTGTATACACCTGTGCCTGGTTCAGAAAACATGTTGGGTGGAAACCCTGTACATTTATATGACAAAGCTGACTGTAATTGTCTACTTTAAAACCGATTGGTAGTTAGGAACACAAAGGTGTAAATTTTCTTCCCGTGGACTGATAAAAAGATTGACAGACAGACAGACAGGCAGGTCAGGTAACAAGACTTTTGAGCATAAGCATACATCAAAGAAGGGCTGGATTAATTCAAAAGTGGACCCAGGGAAGGGTCATGGGGTTCTGCCCTCATTTCTGAAATATCTTTTTTTAATTGAATAAAGTGTGACTAAGTTTTGGCCCTTTCTTTGGTTAGTCAAAGGGCCCCACTAAGCAAAAAGTCCTGAATCTAAAAATCATAAATACTAAACATTTAAAATACAGATAAATTATCATTTGAAGAAATAAAATCTAGCTTCAAATACTATCATATATCTAAATCATACGTTTAATGACTAAGTAACACTTTTTTCACACATGAATTTCATCGATGATCAATAAAACACAATTTATCAATAAATGAATAATTTGACCTTCAAGAACAATACTAGTTTTATCTTGCATAATATACATATCATATCTACCAAGCAAAGTACACGTGTTTTATTTCTTACATGTAGATAGGCAATATCAATATTATCACAAGTGTTCTCTTTTCTTCTTTATATGTTTCACAAGTGGGTTATCTAAGGGGTCCTTAAAACAGAAAGTAAGGAAACAAAGTTCACCTTACCAAGATATAGCACAGGGGTAACCAAAACAGGCAAATATATTAGCCGCACCAAAATTAAGTGGCAGGGCATCCTTTTTGAAAAAAAACTTGAATACAAGAGTTAACACTAAAGTATGTCTCGCCTGCCGACACCATCAGAAACAATTATTCTTTCTTACTTCCACTATATTTTGAAATTACATGGATTTTCAGATTCTGAGATCAAAAGATGTTTATAGAACATAAACATTGCAAATATATGCAATAAAAATAATCAAAGTCATTCAACAAGAAAATCAAGGTCGAGGTCAAAAGATGAGGATGTAACTGTGCTAAGCTACTACATGTACTGGGGCATATGAATACCAAGTTTCATCAACCTAGGACTTTAGTTCTTGAGATATGGAGGTGCTCGCAAAACTAATCCATTGCTATTATATGTATTGAAAATTGTCAAAGTCACTCAACCGAAAAATCAAGGTCAAGGTCAAAAGATGGGGATTCAATTATGCTAAGCTACTACTGGGGCATATGCATACCAAGTTTCATCAGCCTAGGACCTATAGTTCTTGAGATACGGAGGTGCTCGCAAAACTTTTCCATTGCTATTATATGCATTGAAAATTGTCAAAGTCCCTCAACTGGAAAATCAAGGTCAAGGTAAAAAGATGGGGATGCAACTGTGCTAAGATACTACTGGGGCATATGCATACCAAGTTTCATCAACCTAGTTCTTGAGATATGGAGGTGCTCATAAAACTTTTCCAAAAAGTTAACGTCGCTGTCACTGCCGCCTCCGCCGTCACCGCCGGTAAAGTAACACCTATGTCCCCCTCTGCTTCGCAGGGGAGACAATATGAAACCGTTAAAGGATGACATGGCCCCTCTTTGGTCACTCAAAGCCACCTCCCACAAAGGACTGGAGCTACAGTTTCAAAGATTGTTTGTAAAGCTTGGTAAAACTTTGTTTTGTATGGTAAAAGCTTAAGATATATGTCTTTACAGGAATCAACATGAAAATTTACTCATAACAAGAATGTGACTTGACTTCCGCCGCCTGTCAAAACTCTTGATTCTCTATTGCCTTTGAACCTCAAGATTGACAAGCTTCATATGTGTGTAAGTTTCATGAAATTCTGTCAAGGCATTCAAAAGTTTATATATGCTATGAAAATCAATTTCCAATGGACAGAAAGCAAAATCATTTAACACGTATGTGCAGTTCTCATCCCATTGTCTCCTGTCCCCCAACCCTGCTTCCTGTAGCGGTAATTTCCACACCCCGCCATTTTGATTTCTGCCCCTCAACACCTGTATCCCCTGCCCACACCCTTAGGTAACTGTACAAACTTTCAGAACTGTTTCTGATCTTGTCAAGAAATTTGATAGGTACTGTTAGACTGAAAGAAAGAATGAAATATACAAAGATTGATTCTTTTATAAAGTGTCCTTATTATTTTTTTAGACACACTGAATTTTGTTATCTTATATCTTTTTCAGTAAAGAAGTTCTCTTAGAATGTACAAGTTTGCATTTTGCTACATAGAAGCTTGTCAGTGGGATCTGGAAATAAATTCAATATCTGTTTATCACTTCAAATTGGGACCAACAGAAAAAAAATAATGGTTTAAAAAGGTCTTCAATAAAAATATAAATAGTAAGTAAATCATTTGTCATTGCCTCTATGAGGTGTAGTAGATAAAATTATAAGTACTTTCCAACTTTGTACATTTTTGTGCATCTAAGGCCTTCAAAGTAACTGAGATTTTCAAAAGAATAAAATTCAGACAACACTGTCAGCATCACTCCACAGAAACCACTTCTTCCTTCTGTCTTTTCAAAATTATGCATGTGTGAAAGAGTAAGTATCTATTTATGATTTGAAGTGCTGAGAAGAACATGTATGAGAAATTTTGGATAAACAATCAAAAAGCACTTTTAAAAACCAATAAAAACTAGTAATACTGTGAGCGAGCTCACAAAAGGATACCCCCCCCCCCCCCCGCTTCATATTAGACTCTGTACTGTAAAAAATTTTTTAAGTCCAGTTTATAATCTCCCCTTGATGATGACTGATCTTCATGCACATCTACATATGATGTTCTTCCTTCATCTAAAGTTTCATCAATATCCTTCATACAGTTTAGGAGGAGTCACGCTTATGAGGTCTCCTGTTGAATATCTCCCATGAATGATATCCAAGAGTGATGAAAATTCTTCATGCATATTAATATATGATGTACTTTCTTCAGGTAAAGTTTCATCAAAATCCATCAAGTGGTTTAGGAGGAGTTGTGCTTACGAGGTCTCCCATTGAATAATGTATTTAAAAAGTCTAAGTCAAATTATCTCCCCTGAATGATGTCTGATTGTAATGAAAATTCTTCATGCACATCTACATATGATGTACTTCCTTCATAATAAGTTTCATCAAAATCCTTCAAGGGGTTTAGGAGGAGAAGAGCTTACAAGTTATGTTGACAGACTGACAGACAGACGGACAGACAGGGTTTGTTTGCGGGGGGTATAAAAACCCAAGTCATGCCGCCAATTTTTTTTTCGTAGAGAAAGATGGCAATAATATTTTTCCATTTCAAAGGAATGATAGTTCTCTTTCTCATTGTCCTCGTAGAATGAAACCAAAGATAGTAGATTTCAAAGAACTTTTTATGATGTCATATAACATAGTAGTGAAACAGCAGAGAACAAAGTTAGAACTATGAAGATTTCATAAATCAAAGCTATTTGACATTCTGTCTACTGCAGCTAATTCTTTAAAATACTATCACATGAGCAGAAGAACTCAAATATCAACTTCTGATAATTAAGGCCACTGCAGTGAAGTTTCTCCCAATTTCCATGTCTTTAATTAGTATGGACTTTGCCAGCAATCATATAATGAAGCCAGGACTAGATTAAATTTCTGACAGTTCAGGCCACCGCAGTGAACTTTTTATTTTCATGTCCAGTGAACTTTTTATTTTCATGTCGTTAGTATAGAAACCACAACATTCATATAGCTAAGCCAGAACTTAATCTTTGGCCACTCCAGCACATTTCAATTTACATATCTATATTATGGAACCACAATAATCATATCACTCAGTCAGAACTAGGAAGAACATATATAAATCTTTGGCCACTCCAGCACATTTCAATTTACATAACCACAATAATAATAAAACTCAGTCAAAACTAGGAAGAACTTATTTTTCTTTTGCCACTCTATTGAGAAAATTTATTTTTCATATCTACAATGCCTAGTATGGAAAACTTCGCCAATCATACAAGCCAGAACTAGGAAGAACTGTATCGAGACATTTTGACAATTTTGGCCACTGCAGTGAAAGATTGTCAAATGATCTGTACACCACAGGAATCAGGAAGAGAAGATATTAAAACCTATAAATTACAGATATATTGGAAATCAATGTTAAAATACAATTTGATTTATGGAATGGCAAAGAGTATGTTATAATGTTATGTGCTAAAAGGTTTTAGCTGTTTGATAACGGTGTGTTTTATGTAAGAACAAAGATATTTGGCCACCACAAAGAATTTTTTTTTTTATATTTGATAATAAATTATGGGTGGAAAATATTGAAGTAGACTGTCCAACACAAAATTAATATTGTATGGCCCTACCTGCATGGATTTCTGAAAGAAAACATTTCAAGAATAAAATTCATAAAAAAACCTTCCCAAACTTCAAGCTATCACTTTTCATGCCTGGTATCCAGAACACAAAAGACCAGTCAAGACAGCTAGTAAGCTAATTTCATTTGTCAATTTTGAATTTTCATCACAACAAACTGCAGATCCTATGGACCAGCCTTCACAGTGTCCTGGACCAACTGTCCTTTGTGTCAAAAAAATTCAAAATTAGGTAAATGAAAATAAAAGATATCAGATAACTTTAACCTGGGCTTTAGGTTTTTATCCAGTTTCATGTGTCTGAATAAACCTTGCATAATTTTGTTATTTCTAAAATGGGTAAACAAAAGCAATGGCTGGCTTTATTATATGTGCCTGTCCTAAGCCAGGAATCTTTGACAAAGCTTTTGTTTGTACTTGTCTAATTGATGTTTTCTGTTCCTTGTTTAAGAAGGGGGTCTATCCGTGACTATTTCAGGGCTGGATTTGAATTATATGCATTTTATTTAGACCATGGGCCAATTGCAGAACCGCGAACAGTGCCAAATGGCCTCGTTGAAGGCTGCTGGCGGTTGTCCATTGTGGTTTTTCTAAATTGCCGTTTAATTGTGGGCTGTGTCGCGTACACTTATTCCACATCTCATTATTTTCTATTTGTTAAACAGGAAGTAATTGAGCCACAAACCGGACATGGAATCCAATATTATTGGAGGCTGGGAGCCCATGCTGATGCTGTATATCAAATATCAGGAGGCTGTGAAAACTGTTACAAAAAATATTTTCCCTGCTTGCTCATCTGACATTCACCTTTTAATTTCCCAGATTTTTCACCCTAAAGTTAAATGTACAAATCAATGGGGTACAAAACATCTAAGGAAAATAAATCTTATAAATCAGCCAGTCTAAATCATTCAAAGAAATCAAAGATCTGAGGGATCAAATAAGGATATGTTAAAACTTCTTGATGGTCAATGAAACATTTCCTGAGAAACCAGAGGTTTGCATAATTTTCTTATGGTATTAACAGCTAAATACAACAAAACAAAACAATTTTATGTTTGTATGTGTTTCGTGTTCCCCTCACAATGGAACCCAAATTCAAAATCCTTGAATTCATGTCTATTTCAACCATTTGAAAAAAAAATCCAAAGCTTAAGCACTTTTATTATGTCTGTACTGAAATGATTTGAGGATAGGCACCTCACACCTCCTTCATTATAAAGAAAAAATGTTTGTCACACATTCATTCAAACAAAATTCAAATGTTACTTTAAAGACAAATCCCACTATTGTTTTTACGCATTGAGAAGCGCAACGTCATTGTGACGTTCGTCCATTGTCTCCGATATAATTTTGCCGTCGTCTTTCCGAAAAGATGATGGACGGTTCGCACAGTGTTGGTGCTACCTAACGTTATACTGACTTCGCGTTATAGAATTGTTCACTTCTTTCTATTGTCTCTGTATTCTCCTTTGATGTTTATTTTGTCTTTTGTTATTTGTTTGCCGTTTTAATGAAAGTCGAGTCGTTGCTGTAATGTTGTAAACATATGGCATTCCCGATTTAAAACCTTTAAGATAAATATGTTGTACTAAGTTTGTACAGTCAATTGACTCCAGGACGAGCACATTTAGCTATAAAATGTAGCTCCGTTGACACCGGTGATTGGGTGGAGCTACAATGCGGTCGCATTACTAGTGATGAAGCAAATCGAATTTCTTTCTCCAACTCTAATAAAGCTTCAACATGGTTCAAATTACCAATAATACTCTAATTCATATGTGGTCAATAATAAAAAAAAAAGCCATTAGGTAACTATTATATGGTAAGAAAACCCACAATTTCAATATTCTGATCCTGAATTTCATTATAACGTTCAGGATCAAGAAACTTCTAAAATTGATATTTTCACGGAAATCTTTTAAATTCCGCTTAATGTCGGTAAATTGTCCTTGCATTCGTCATTAAAATATATATAAGCAATATTTTAGTAAATCTAATGGACTGATTTGCGCCCGGTGAGGTTTCCCTTTCGGCGATGCTCCGTTACAAGCAATGGGACCGCATTGTAGCTCGATGCCAAAGGTGCTACATTATTGTAGCTAGAGCACATTGTCTAGGGTGCAACTCTATTTTAAATTTGTTGCCCTTTTTTTGTAAATACAGTTTTGAAACATGCATGTTTCAGTCTTTACAATGACAAACGGAGGAAGGTGTCAAAAGCGCCGATTCTAAATCCCCCTAAAAAAAATATTTTTCAAAGATGCAAATAGTTGCTAACATTTCAACGCACATTTCTTCTGCTAAAAGAAATTTTATGATGCCGATACAAATGTACTTGACGGCAAGGCTTGGATTTACACGACTTTTCATTTTATCATTTGCAAATTTTAAATCGTTGTTCTTTTGCGTTTTTTCTTTTTGTGGTGCTACTTTTAAAATCCATCTAAAAAAAATGGAACATTTTTTTGTACCTTAAATTTATTTCCTTTGGAACACATGTATGCATTAAGCATGTATAGTTATTATTTTGCCGGGCTTATCAATAATATTGTACAACTTCTTCGACAAGAAAGATACATTCATACATGTATATATAGAAAACTGATTACACGAAGTATATAACATGTCAAATGGCACTAATTTGTGAAAAGGATGTCACGCATGTATAAAATATCATGAGTTATGTTATGTACAAATTTTTTTTTTAGTAACTATAGCTTGGTACTTTTTATGCAGACTCTTTTTGTCCCTCGCCGCAACGCGGAGCGGGGACATAGAAATGCCGGGCGTCCGTCCATGTGTGCGTTCGTTACTTTTGTAACCGATTTCTCAGCTACTACTATTCATAGACTTTTAATATTTGGTATGCAGCTTCAGATAAGAGTTTCATACTGTGGGGTGAGTTTCCAGGTCTGTCACTTACCTACTTCCTGTTTAACGAGCTGGAAAACTTTTCCTTACAGATTTCTTCGCTACTATTATTCGTACGCTTTTGATATTTGGTATGCAGCTGTAGGTAGGGGTCACATATGGTGGGAAGCGTTTTCAGATCTGTGGGTTATCTACCTCCTGTTAAGCGAACGGATTCAGAATTTTTTCCACTCGGCGGGGGACCCAAGAATTCCGCCTTCTATTTTTTTTTTTACGAAAATCGAATATATTGTCGCTGATTGTCACTGTTTTTGATTAAAACGATAACTGAAAGAAACCGTTGTAACCATGATCTAAAATATTCTACTAAACTAGAAAAACTTTGCGCGGTAGCTAACAAATAAGAACGACAAAGCACCGTCTCCAATCAAAAAAAAAACAAGAGTTAACACCATCAGAAACAATTATTCTTTCTTACTTCCACTGTATTTTGAATTGACATGGATTTTCAGTTTCTAAGATCAAAAGATGTTTATAGAACTTAAACATTGCTACATTTTGTAATATATGCAATAAAAATAATCAAAGTCACTCAACCAAAAAATCAAGGTCAAGGTCAAAAGTTGGGGATGCAACTGTGCTAAGCTATTACTAGGGCATATGCATACCAAGTTTCGTCAATCAGGACCAATAATACTTGAGATATGGAGGTGTTTGCAAAACCTTAACATTGGTATTGCATGCATATGTGTTGAAAATTGTCAGGGTCACTCAACTGGATAATCAAGGTCAAGGTCAAAAGATTATGATGTAACTGTGCTAGGCTATTACTGGGGCATATGCATAGTTTCATCAACCTAGGACTTATAGTTCTTGAGATATGAAGGTGTGCACAAAACTTTTCCATTGCTATTATATGTATAAAAAATTGTCAAAGTCACTCAACCGATAAATCAACGTCAAGATGAAAAGATGAGGATGCAACTGTGCTAAGGTACTAGTGGGGCAAATGCATACCAAGTTTCATTAACCAAGGACCTATAGTGATTGAGATATGGAAGTGCTCGCAAAACTTTTCCATTGCTATTAAATGAATTGAAAACTGTCAAAGTCACTCAAAAACGGGAAAAGCAAGATCAGAGTCAAAAGATGGGGATGCAACTGTGCTAAGCTACTACTCGGGCATATGCATACCAAGTTTCATCAACCCAGGACCTATAGTTGTTGAGATATGGAGGTCCTCATAAAACATTTCCAAAAAGTTAACGCCGCCACCGGTAAAGTAACACCTATGTCCCGTTTGTTTCGCTGGCGAGACAAAAAAAAATCAGATTTTTTTTTTTTAATAGAACATGGACATACATACATGTATCTATAAATCACAAAGAGTAGTGTATGAAAATTCATTGAAAGATCATTTCAGAGATTTTACGCATAAGAGGTGAGCACCTAAGGCGTAATGGTCAAGGCACAAGGACACACATGGACTGACACCCCTATTACTATAAGATAAAGATATAAGATAAGATAAATTTATTAAGTCCAATTAAGGGCCCAAGAGGGCATGATGACAAAACATAACAATTACAATTAATTGATGATAGAACATGAAACATATAAGTATATATAAGAGATGCTGACATAATATATAAGACCAAAACAGGTTAACCGTGTCATGCAAAATGTTCAGATGAGAAAGACACCAAGGACGATGCATTAAGACTGAGTAGAATGATAATAGGATAATTGTGTGCAGTGGTTGTGGTAATACACACAAGATACATCATGCATAGAAAAATATAAATAAATAATGGAAAAATAAATTTCAAAGCTACCAGTCTTCTTTGTGTCTTAATCAAGTGAACATGTTACATAGCATGTTTATGTTAAATGTTGGTATGTATATAAGGTAATATATGTCAATATATTACCTTATATAAATTTATATATCTATAAATTTTCAGGCGGAAGGGTGGTATAAGAATTAAATTCAGTTTCGAAAATGGTCTGGTTTACTTGTAATCCGTTTGCGGAAGCGCTGTCATTTAATCCAGAAATATCATTTCAATTTTTTTTGTTGGAAATATCCCGCGAGTTGTATAATATGCCTTTTTATCTTAAGTCTTCTTACATACATTAAATGGAATAAGGTGGATAAAAACATCGTGATTTTGTTTTATTTGGCAACGCTCAACGTTAAAAAACTCATTTTAGCGTAACGTTACTGTATGCATTGAATAACGTGGTACGTCCAATTACCAAAGCCAGTTTTCTTTTTTATTTGATCGGTGACCCCTACTTTTTAAAATATCAAATGCAATGATAAATGAAGACGGTTGATTATTGCAAGTATGAGAAAATTCTCAACGTTAAAAGTTTGAGAAAAACATAATTTAAACTTTCAAAAACGGGCGCAGGTTTTGGCGGGAAAAAGTTTATCACTTATAAAAGCAGCTTATAATGAAATAATTGTGTTATTGAATAACAATAACCTAGAGATAATCATTTTCTCTTTAATTTGGTGTACAAAACGTGTTTTTAGCATTATTATTTATGTTTTTAATCGAATTCATAAAAAGTTATGTATTTTTCTTAACCGTCAAATTTCTATATATTTCATGCTGATATATCTTTAAAATAAGCACGGTGACATATGATTTTAATTAGCTTATTTTATTTCTCCAATACTCATGATTGTATATTCAAGTTTTAAAGAAATTCCTAACGTCAGATTTGAATAGTTGGATTTGTCTTTAAAACTAATGCTGGTGAAACATATTCTAATATGCATAGCTAAATAATAAGAACAAGTTTGCTATTTTCTTATTTTGATTAGCTCCAACATCCTTCTATTTAAAAAAAATGCAAAAATAAAGGTTTCAACACACTGGCATCTCATGTTTTTTTTTGTTTTTGAATAAAAATGATTTTAAAATCACAAAGTTGAGTTCAGAAGACAATTAATGAATAATAGCAATTGCATGAATGCTTTTTCAGATGATTTTTGAGATTCCTTGTACATGGGATTGAAAATTGAAACACGCTTGACATTTTGTCAAATATCTTAAAATCTTATATGGAAATAAGATTAATAACTTTTCAAAATTTGTAATTTTACTTAGAAAATCGCAAAAAAGAAGACCATTGAAAAACAATCTTTCCCAAATTTTTTTTATAGATTCGTTTTTTTAAATACATTAAATTCATAAAACTTTGAAATTTAATTTCGATCGTAAAATTTTATGCTTTTAAATGATGAGTTTATGTCCTTAAAAGGATTTCTTATGTAATATCTAAGTTTCATCAATATTTCAAATGAACTTATATTTATTTTCATACAGATTTAATCCATATTTCTATGGTTTTCAAAATGCATATTTATTGATCATAAATTTTATAGCCTGTCTTTAAACCATATCCTTAGATCACCTCACTTTTGTTAAACTCTAATGTATTACCCACCAGAAATAAGATATTACGTGGAACCCTGCTACATGAAAGCCTGAATTAGCCAGACTCATAATCCATTAAAGGAGATTTTCTCATAATTTAAGTGTCATGGTTTTTTGGGGAATTTTGGGGTTACATGTGCAACTAAGGGCATATATTTTGTAAAAATAAAACCATTAAGAACAACATTAACACGATTGCTACATGTAGCCAATGTCCCCTGCTGCCGCATTAAAGTTTAAAATATACTAAAATTTAAAGAACTAAAATTGCATTGCCATATGATTATCTGCATATCATGACAAACAATCCTACAAAATTTCATAAAAATCTGTTGAGCGGTCTCAGAGGAGTTGCGCTCACAAAGTGTTCCTATGACCTAAAATGGAGGTGCAATATGATCAACTACATATCATGACAAACAATCCTACAAAATTTCATCAAAATCTGTTGAGTGGTCTCAGAGGAGTTGCTCTCACAAAAGTGTGACAGACGGACGCATACAATTACTAAGTCCCTCTGTCGCATGGCAGAGGGGGGAAAATAGCGTACCGTATTTTATATGGGTTCATTGAATGCTGGGAAAGTCAAATATGATCCAGAGTTGAAGGCAATGTTTACTACAGATTAACTTGATTTTATTATTATTCCTAGGTAGCAAGTTGACCCCAAAAATTTAATACTCCACAAAAAGGAAATTTCACATTGATCTGTATCTGGTAGACTTCAGAACTAGGAATTTAAGAAAACACGAACTGATCCAATTTCATCAAACCATGAAAATTGGTACCAACAAAATTCAATGAATCCACAGTATGTTCTTATGGTGTATATTATAGAGGGTTGTATATGGCAAAACATTATCTATTGTAAGCATTGTTACAAATTCAAATTTTTTTCAGGAATAGAAGGGTCTGTATGTTAAACAGGGGTTCAAATTAGCACTGGGTCGAGTTCAGGGACTTTCGATTTTTAATTCAGGACCTTTGAAATTCTATTTACATAAATCCAATACGTATGCATTTACAGTAACTTATATTGAGGACCTTTTAATAACATCTGGTGGACTTTACATCCAGAACTTAGACATTTTGGTCTAAAATGTTAATTTGAACCCCTACATAATAAATATTTTATTGCTAATAATTATCATCTTATCCGACCTTGATTAATGTCTACCCAGTAAAATTGAAATAGAAACAAACATAAGGCACTTTCACAATGTTATTATTTTCTGAATACAATTCAATCCCTTATTATGATTATTTAATAGATTAAAAGATCTTTGAAAATATAAGCCTTAATACAATACTCAATATTTATGACTTATGTATTTTTATTGTCAATCCTACTTGAAATGTTTAATTTCCTTTTTGTATACTGTACAAGGTTTTTTTAAGCTGTGAATTAAATTTTTGCATTATTCGCAGCAAACATCTGGACCCGAAAATTAGAACAATTGATATATTTATTAATATATTTAAAGTGACAGCTAAAATATGAATTCGTGAAAAGAAAAGCAGACCCTTATTATCAAGAAAAACACTAAATTTGCCTCACACGAAAAAATCCGCTTATACAGTATGTGAAGATTTTTCTGTATTGAAGCTAGTGGAAAAAGTTTCTCAATACAAATGTAGCAGTACAAACATGTTTGTAGTGCAATTCCATGTGACTGTCACTTTTTTATTCTAAAAAAACATGGTATTAAAAATTATGTACTGGTAAATGATATTTCTTAAATACCTTAGATTATCAAATATCCCTTCCCCTAATCTGACCTAGCATTTTTATGTCAAACAATTTGATTTAAAATTTCTATACAGTTGATAAATAACGGTAAAATTGAAATTGAAATTCTAAACTATCTGATAAAAGAGACAATCAAAGTTGGTCATCAATATAAATAATTCTACCAAAATTCAAGACAAAACTGTTTATCTATGTTATTACACATGTATTATTAATCATTAAACAATTCTTGAAAAATGAAAAAAAAATTTCTTGAAAAAATGAAATAAAAAAGAAGAAAAAATCTTGAAAAATGAAAAAAACCCCCCCTTAATTCTGTTCTGTTCTATTCTGTTCTTGAAAAATACCCCCCCTCCCCCACCAGCCCTAAAAAAATGTCCCCCCAAAATAAGTTTCCTACCTGTCATAATCCCTCTGAGGGAACAACTTTTGATTAATTTCATCACAGAGCAATCTAAACTCTTCCATCTGCTTGTAATCCTTAATTGGCATCTGGTTATCTCAGGTAAAAACGTTAAATGTCAAAACAAATCTATCTATTATCACTTCGATAAGATACATGTACGTATCGAGTGTCTTACATGTGGTATCGGGTGTCGCACATGCAGTATTGGGTGTTTTACATGTAATTATATTTCATAAATCCACAAGAGATGTTTCGGCTGAAGAGAAGACAATTTTTAGACCTTTGATCACTTTCCAAGAGGTATGAACAAGTGGCTTACATGTAGGTATATTCCATTGTATCAAGTTTTTTTACATGTAATTATATTCCATAAGTCCACAGCTGTATTACAAAAGATGTTTAGGCTGATGAGAATACAATTTTAGATGATATTTCTATTGTATCACTTTGATTAGATACATGTACTATGGAGTGTCTTACTTGTAGGTATATTCCATAGAATGGAGGGTCTTACATGTAGTAACAAGTGTCATAGATGAATATGTGTTATATTTTTTTTTATAAGACCTAGTTTCAATTCGATAGAAGTGCTTTACAATGGTATACATGTGCCACTTGTATAGATTTATGTCTTGAAAATAGGGAAGACAAATTTTATATGATCACTTCGATAAGATACATGTACTTAGTCAGTGTCTCACTGCTATGAAAATTACATGTATGTTCAACAATTCCAAAAAAGAATTACATTAGAAGTAACTCACACCTACATGTATGTATATTTCAAAAGTCCCAGATCAATTCACTTTGATAAAATACATGTATGTATGTATCGACTGTCTTCCTCAATTGTATGTATATTCCAAAAGTCCAAAGCTAGTATTACAAGTTTATCACATACATGTATATTCCAAAAGTCATATTACAAAAAGAAAGAATTGGCACTTCTCCACTTAGTATCACTTCAATGGAATTGTAACTGTTTACATTAAGGTTGTAGAAAAGACGATTTAATCACTTCAAATACAATGTCATACATGTATCTATATCCGAAGACAGTATTATCCCCACAAGTCGAAGATCGTATTATAAAAAGAAATGCTTCACCACTAAGTACCACTTATATAGAATTGTTAGGTTGTAGAAAAGACAATTCAATCACTTCAAATACATGTACATATTGAGTGTCCTACATGTATCTATATTCCGCAAGTCCAAGATCATATAACCACTACATGGTAGCAGGTACAGGTACATGTACCACTTGAATAGAATCGTAACTGTTTATGTTTGGGTTGTACTGAAAGGCAATTTTTCAGACAGTGGCCAAATTAAAAGTCTAAAGTTTACATTTAACTAGTGAAAACATTTAGGCGATAGATTTGTAGTTTATCTGATAAAGCCAAACAAGTGGATTTTTAAATAATTTAACTAAATAAAGAGAAAGGATTTAATAAATCTTTGACCAGATGGATTAGGCTCAACCCATGACTTATGCAAGATCAATACATGTTTAATTTTAACAAATTTAAAGTTTGTCTGGAAAACATGTTTATAGTCTTAAGAACTATGGGAGTGGCAGCATGACTTAACACTTGGTTTTTACATAATTGTCAGTTTTACAGAACATACCCCGTAGGTGAGGCGTCATTTGCATTTATAAAACAAATGAAAAGCAAAATTTGCAATGAGATCAAAGTAGCTTGGCCAAAATCTTTAATTATAAAGAGAAAAAAATCTTTGTTTCATGAAATGGGGGTGGGGAATGCACCACTTTATTAAGAACTTAATTCAACAGCCAGATATGAAATTGAAAGATTAAAATAAGACTCTACAAGGGTCTTTTAACATAATATGTCCTACAATTAGTTATAAATACAAATATTTTTACAATTTTATGAGCTTTATTCTTAACATGATAAATTTCGAGCATCACTTCCATTTTCCATATGTTGACCTATATGTATGACCAATATCAGTGATTAATAAGACAACACTGTTTACATATCTTACTGATACAAACCTAAACACTGTATGATTGAGCCATTTAAATTTAATTTATGGACAAATCTAAATAAATATGAACAGCAATGTTTTTTTTTGGAGAACCATTGTTATTTTAAGTAGATGTACAGTGGCTGATCAGACATTATGAAAAAGGGGGGAGGGCGTTGATTTGCTAAGGGGGCCCACTTTGATCATGCTTTAATGATTTCCTATATATCCAACAAAATGTTCTGTCAAAGGGGGACAGACCCTGCCCCCCTCTGGCTCCACCACTACAACATATCTTTTTATCAGTAATTTTTGATATATGTATGACAGTGTCAGATGCAGAATGGGGGACCAAACTATGAGAAAAGATCACTGAAGTTTGACCAGGATTGTCCCCCTTTTTTGTTAAGTCAAAGACCCCCTCTAAACAGGATTTTTTCTTATCCACAGGTAGCAATTTTTATATTTGTATTGAAATTCACTTTATTGTAACATTCATTGTCAAGTTCATTTCTTTTGATATATGATACTTCTAAGATTCAATGGATACAGATTGCACCTCTCCCTTAACAGGAAGAAGATTCTAAAGCCCCCTCCAAAATTTCAATCTTTTCTGATGATTGAAACAACATGGATGCCAAATCGTATTATTAAAATTTGAAGCTTAGTTAAAGAATTTAACAACTTAATCAATTTAATCATAAAGTAAATTTGATCAAACCATAATTTAAAACTTTTACTAAAATGTCATGTGATTTTGCAATCAACTAGTTTGTACCAGGAAGAAGGTAGGGGGGTTCCTGAAGGGTAAACTCCCACAGGTTGCACGGTCACTTCTTGAATTGTTGTTGGTCATTTCATTGACTGAAGTCCAAAAGGTTGCTTCCAATGAATTTTCCAGAGTAGGTCGATTTTCACTGAATGAAGGTCAGAGTTGCCAGTTGCCTTCAGGATGCAGGTAATTTTTTACCCTTAGGGAGGGCCCAAATAGTATATTTGTTGAAAGTGCAAGTAGGAAGAGAGATAACCCTAAAACTTAAAATCCTGAACTGGATTTCAAAATGTCATTTTGTCCTACTTTGAAATTTAAACGAGTAATAAATTACACCAATTCATGTAATACAAGTCGGAATGTAACCCAGCAACTGATTATATTATTTTAATATTGCTTAATTTATGAGTTATACCTTTTTTCCGTTAACCAATAAAACATTTAAATTTACCTCTATCTAATTCCTTTTCCGCATCATAAAAATAATGAATTTGGATTAAGTACCTGCATTAACCTTTATATTTATTCACTGTGTGAATTCAACCAGCATCTTATAAGCATAAAATCAAAATGATGATATTTGCAGAACCATCTTGATAAGATATGTCTTTTTGTTTGCTTTTGAATGTCATTTTTGTGACAAAATTACAATAAATTTTAGATATAAAAGTAGAAAATAATGAGAATTTAAATATTTTGAAATTTCAATTATACTTTAATATGTAATCACAAGGATAGACCATGGATGTCCAAAACAGTTTTATTTAATCCCTGGATAGACTTATAATTTCTTTATAAAAAAACTTATAAACTTTAAGTATCTCATAATTTTAAGTATAATGTCATTTCCTTAATCTTTTTTACCCTGAAAATTTGTATTCACTAACAAAACAAGAATCAGTCACAAAGAATGATGGTTTTCTAGCTGATCTTTCAAGTCTACACAGTCTAATAAACTGTGACAAGTGCAAGCTGTAGAGAGACACGCATAAGCTTGATTCCCAATCCAGTATAAATGAATAAGATAGCAGTCTTTTATAGACATCAAAAAGTATTCATAACCGGTTGCCCAGTTGCCTGGTTGCATGGGCACTCTAATTTTGGGTCGGGCAATCTACCCAGTATTATTTCAAAATATTGATTTAAATATATTCAGCGGAAGTACACTGAAAATTTTCATTAGGAAAACCTAGAGTTTCATATCTTGTTCATAGCAGCCTTAACACTAACCTGTTTTTAATGTCTTCATCTTTCTTGAAGTTCAGCTGATGTTTCTTCAGAAATGAATTGGGGATACTTGGGAAAACTGCTTTCTCGACGTTAACTGATGGCTCCCCATTCTCCATAAACCCCGGAGGCAGGTCTGCACCATGTTCACCATTATGCTCTGCCTCTTTCCCATGTGCCTCTTTGACTTTTGTCCCCTGGTTCGACATCTGGTCCTCGGTGCTCATCAAAGACTCGCCCGATTCTTTCAGATCTGGCATGACCGATACATACTTCATCTGTTCCCTGCGCCTGGCCAGGTTGTTCTGTAAAGGTTTGATTGACAGGAGATTTAGTACTAATTTGTATTTACTGGTAATTAGAAAACCAAAGGCACATTAGGCCAACAAAGATGATTAATTGCAAATAAATTTACATTTTTGTACTGGTAAGTTGTTCCAAATGAAGAATTAGCAAAGATAAGAAAGAAAAATCTGTCAAAGTCAAAAATGGCTGGATTTCTTTAAACAAAAAGTAGGTGAGCCACAGACCTGAAATCCTATCCCACATTATAAGACCCCACACTGATGCTGTAAAACAAATATAAAGTGGTTGTGATTAGTAGTTGCTGAGGAAACTGTTACACAAATTTCTTTCTTTCATAGAAAAGCCATTTAATTTTGCCTAAAGACTTTAAAAATGTTGTTCTTTCTATGGTCAATGATGAACATGAGCATAACATGAGATTTCTTGTTGAACACAAAAGCAACATTTATTTGCATCGACCTAATAGATTTTGATAAGTAGATTGACCTGTATGCCATATATCTGCATTGATAATTGCAGCTAGACTTCATATCAAACAATAAATTTACCATGAAATGAACTTGCACCTAGTAATAACTTTGTACATTAATTACCATGTTATGTTAGACTTTCTAATGAGACATTTTTTGGCAAATAATGGTGCACCAGTGCAGTCTAGCCAACTAACAATAATCTATGAGATCAAAATATGAAATCCCCACACATTTTCAAGACCCTTTTGTAGAGACCAATAAGGGGGCTCCTACAGGGTACCCCCCTCAGGTTGCTAGGTCGCTTTTAAAAGGGGCGTGAGGTCGCAAGGTCACTTTCAAAATGCATATTTTGGCGGAGGTCACAGGTCATTCTTTGGCATAGGTCGATTTTATGAAGTGTAGGTCGGAAGTCGCCCTTAAAAGGCTCTCAGGTTGCAGGTCGTTTTTAACCCTGCGGGAGCCACAATAAAAGTTTACTCAATGAATGGAGGGGACTACAAAGGCCTTAATTGCAAACTGCAAGAAGTTTGTAGAAATTTTTAAAATTCTGTCAAAATGGCAGGATTTTGTAAATTTTTAACAGGAGGTAGGTGAGTTACAAGCCTGAAAGTGAATCCCACTTAATGGGACAGACACCCTAATGCTGTATACCAAATATCAAGTGGCTGTGATAAGTACTAGCTGAGAAAACTGTTAAAAAAAATTATTCTCTGCCTGTCTACCAACCAGACAATTCACTATGTTAATAACCTGAATGTTTCACTCCATCGTTGAATCTGGCCAAAAATGGTTTTAAAATGTATTCAGTCATGACAAGTTTTAGTGTACTACATGGATAGAAATGTACAACTACTAGTTAAAGCAGCTAGTTGTAGGTTCACATGAAAACTTCAAAGACTTCAAAAACCCTACATTTTCACATGGAATTGGAACTTCAATCCAACAGTAAGCCAGATTTGGGACAGACAAACAAACCTGAATACTATATGCCATACCAATTTTTGTAATTTTGGGCATACAAATATTTAATGAAATTTCTTACTTAGTATCTTCAATATGAAAGTTTATCTAAAGTTGTTGGCTTTTTTTTTTTTTTTTATCAAATCTAATGTTCTACCGGTTTTCCAAGTTTTCTACTCCTGGCGTGTCTGATGAAGGTTAATCCAGAAAAGCGCTTCGCACGCGGTGAAGTTTTGCCTTTGTACATTTATTAAAATCATTTCAATATGTGGATCGTGTCTTTTTGACACATATTCCATATTCTTTCGTTTTTAATATTTTGTTATTCTTTGGCCTTTAATAGTCTGCAGTTTTACATATATTTGTTAATAATGTAAAATGTTAATATGTCAACTACTGAAGTTAAACATACAAATATAGTCCTATTTCCTGACCCCAATTATCAAAACAATAAATAAACAATCTTTCCAATTTATTTAAATGTCTTCTTTGATCTACTGTTGATAATCATCATTACTTCTGTAACAATAGATATACCCAGATACTCCTGTGGTCAGGTCATTTAAAAACGCCAGCCGAAAATCGTCATTTAATGGGCAAAATCGTTGAAATAATAAATTTAGGGATACATGTAATGAGAACAAATGAGGATAATTCTAGGGATAATAGTTTATTTTCCATTATATATGTATAAATTTATTATATGAAATGTCAGTTCATATGATAGGTAGAAACTACAGCTGAAGGGAAGTAAGGAAGGGCCGGCCTGTATATCAAAACTCTAAGTCTGTTCTGGTCGGCTTCTGCATTTTTGATTTAGGGTCTTGAACATTAGTTTACATGTTATCAATGTCACAATATCCGGTAAGTTTATACATGCACTGTCCCAATTCCTGATAATGTGAAAGAAAAGTTTAAATGTATCTTATGTTTTTACTCATCATTATTAAAACAAGAGGCTCCCAGGAGCCTGAATCGCTCACCTGGTCTTAATGTCAACCCTTTGAAGACTTTTGTATAGCTAAATGAGCTGAATGTTTAAGCAATAAAAAGCTTTTCTCTATCTGCAATAGTTTTAATTCCAAAGCAAAAAACACTATTTTTCACCTTTAAAGGGCCATAACCCCTTTAAGGGGTCATCTGGTCTCATTAACCCCTTCCGGGTCAATTGGTCCCTCCCTCAAATAGTCCATTAAAAATAAAAAGTGCAGTGTTATTGTTTGTAATTGTCAAAGTTTTATTGGATTAATAATGGAATCATGTGTACAATCAAATGAAACCTAAAGATTCACTCATTTTGAATATCCTTGATTCAGTTTTGACAAGTGTATGAATTTTGTTTACATGGCTATGTGAAAAGGCTCCATGTGGAAGACGGGAAAGCATGGTAAAAAGGGTATTTTGAGCATTTTGTAAACAATCCAACTTTGCGAAAAAAGTAATCCTTGATGGTGAAGGTTTGATACCAGCATTAGACAGCAAACTTTATTAGCTTTGCAATGATATATAACATGTGTACCATCTTACCCGTATTTGTTCAAGCAAAAACTTAGAAAATGCAGATTTTAAGCTGAAAATGAATGTGAACGTCAAAAGGGTTATTTGAGACCTTAAGAATACAGCTTATTTGTGTCTTATGTAGGCTATCCTGGTAGTTTCACAATGGTACCCCCTTAGCAACCATTGTATTTTTTGCTTTTTGTCACTGTATTTACCCTCATACAGGAATAGAAATATTGTTTGATGCATATTTTTTTCCAAACCTCACTTTTAAACAGAAATTTAGGCTCGAACGATTGAAAATAAAGAGATTTTCTTGCTCGCGACACGACAAAATGTTGATTATTTCATATGCTGATGCCTGTTTTTATTTTTTCATAGAGTTGTCTGCCCTTAGACCATTTCAATAAAGTCACTGCAATGTTACTCTACCTATAAAAAAATGTTTTAATTGTGAGAAAGTGAATAGAGTAAAGTCTTAGCCATTTAACATAGAAAATTTTATGCGACGTCAACTTTTTAAGGTTTTCTCATGGTACACCCCTTTTTCAAATGCCCATAAAATCAAAACCGCACAACTCCTTGGCTTGTATGAGGGCTTAATAAATTCAAAAAATCCTCCTCTTTTTATTTTCATATTCAAATATGATTATCTGGTGCATTGTGTTATTTTAAGGTCTCATTAACCCCTTCCGGGTCAATTGGTCCCTCCCTCAAATAGTCCATTAAAAATAAAAAGTGCAGTGTTATTGTTTGTAATTGTCAAAGTTTTATTGGATTAATAATGGAATCATGTGTACAATCAAATGAAACCTAAAGATTCACTCATTTTGAATATCCTTGATTCAGTTTTGACAAGTGTATGAATTTTGTTTACATGGCTATGTGAAAAGGCTCCATGTGGAAGACCGGAAAGCATGGTAAAAAGGGTATTTTGAGCATTTTGTAAACAATCCAACTTTGCGAAAAAAGTAATCCTTGATGGTGAAGGTTTGATACCAGCATTAGACAGCAAACTTTATTAGCTTTGCAATGATATATAACATGTGTACCATCTTACCCGTATTTGTTCAAGCAAAAACTTAGAAAATGCAGATTTTAAGCTGAAAATGAATGTGAACGTTAAAAGGGTTATTTGAGACCTCTGACAACTTCGACCCTAAATAAAGGTAATAACAAAACTACCGAACTTGAATGATCAATCTCATAGTCCAGAGAAAATGACAAAAACGAATCAGTCATACCGGAGAACTGGTGGATCGCAATGGTCCTGACTTGGTACAGGCATTTCAAACGAAATGGTGGGTTAAACCAGGTTTTATGGCGCCAAACCTCCCTCTTCCATTGCGATCTTAGGAT
The DNA here is from genome assembly GCA_963971305.1 of Arcuatula senhousia. Classification (NCBI taxonomy): domain Eukaryota; kingdom Metazoa; phylum Mollusca; class Bivalvia; order Mytilida; family Mytilidae; genus Arcuatula; species Arcuatula senhousia. The sequence goes on along the minus strand of OZ020309.1, from coordinate 11,548,390 downwards.
CCGGTAATGACCATAGAACACAACATTTGTGAGACACAATAGGGATATTGAGGTGATCATCTCAGTACAGCAGACCAGTCAAACACTAATTAAAACAATTAACTATCATATCTTTTAACTCAATTTTGAACTTTTCTACTAGTGGCTGATAACGAAGAAAGAATTTTTTTAGTGATTGTATGAGACGTATTTTCTTATAGCCCTGCTTCAAAAGTCGGTCACGAAGAAACCGGTGTCTGATCAAAAAATCTGTGAAATGTGTGCAAGCTCTGGCATATCGAATAAGTTGAGAAATATAAAAAGACTTTTGTAGAGCTAATCAAGCTGAACATTTAAGCAAGCAACATCTTTTCTCTATCTGCAAAAGTTTTCTTTCTTTAGGCCAAAAACACTATTTTTTGCCTTTAAGGGGTCGTAACCACTATAAGGGGTCATTTGGCAAATTTGACCCTATGGAAACTTTTGTAGAGCTACATTTATGTAAATGAGCTGAACATTTAAGCAAGCAACAACTTTTCTCTATCTGCAATAGTTTTCATTCTATAGGCCAAAAACACTATTTTTTGCCTTTAAGGGGCCATAACCCCTATAAGGAGTCATCTGACAACTTTGACCTTATGTAGACTTTTGTAGAACTAAATGAGCTGAACATTTAAGCAAGCAACAGCTTCTCTCTATCTGCAATAGTTTTCATTCCATAGGCCAAAAACATGAAAAAATGCTATTTTTCACCTTTAAGGGGCCATAACTCCCATAAGGGGTCATCTGAGAACTTCGACTCAATGGAGACTTTAGTAGAGCTTTTGATGCTGAAGCAGCAGCGTGGCATCAGATTTCATCTATCTCTTATACTTTTTGATTTACAAGCCAAAAACAGTAGTCTGACCCCCCTGGTCTATTTTTAGCAACGGCGGCCATGTTTTTCGACGAATCAAAAATCCCCACATCAGTTCTGTGGGGGATACCCTAAAGTACCACCAGACCAAATTTGGTTTAAATCTGTGCAGCCGTTTCAGAGGAGAAGAAGTTTGAAGAAAAGTTAACGACGACGACGACGACGACGGACGCCAAGTGATGGCAATAGCTCACATGGCCTTTGGCCAGGTGAGCTAAAAAAAAAAAAAACTCATCAAGAATTATTAATTTTAAAAAGTTTAGGTAAAGCGTTAAAAGGTTGACAAGACTTTTGGTTGGTTACAAGGAAGTGAAAATTCTTTACTCAGTTTGGTATAAGTGGGTGGGGATCCTGTTCCTGTTTTGGGCATTTTACCCCTCCCCTGTCCTTAGATCCTTCAAAGTTTTTTTAAAGCAAATATATGCAAAAATGGACAAAAGGACTTAAAATTCCCTACCCTTTAGTTCTGGGACCCCCTTTTTGAAAGTGTCGGGATCTGCCATCTATGATTTCTTAATAAGATTGCACACCCATTGCTGTGCTTAAACTACCGTGTTTTCATTATTTTTTGTGGGGGAATCAATTTTCATGGTTTTCATGGCTGGCCTTGACCAACAGAATTTGACACCTCACGAAAAGGAAATATAATATTGATCTTTATGCTGCAGACTTCAGAACCACGAATTCAGGAATCCACGAACCTATCAATTTTCATCAAGCCAAGAAAATTGGTACCCACGAAAATAAATGAATCCACAGTATTAATTTTCAATTTTTTAAACAAACTTTTTCACAGATTACAAAATAGTGAAGAAAAAGTTGTCTTACCTGATTTTGGTCCATAATCCTAACTTAAATTATGTAAACCAGTCAATTTAAAAATATTTAAAATTTCGTAACTCAATCGACCATACAGATACATTTAATAACTTCTTGTGCCTCTATCCAACTGGAATGATATTTAAAACCACTTTTTGACTGATATAAATAAAGATGCACTATATATCATTGATATCCAGATATATAAAAATTTATTAGCCAGAAAAAAAAATAAAGAAGAAAGTTTTTTATCCTTCTATAATTTCACTGATTAAAAGAAAAGGATAATGAAGTATATTTATGATACAAATTACATTACAAATATTATAGTAAAATGAATGAGAGCAAGGGAAAAACACATTTATTGGTTTTTTTTTTTCATCCTAAGGTTACAGGAAGTAACAAACACTTACACCTTTCTCTAAGACAGCTTTCACATTTGTATTAGTTGAATCAAATTCAACTGAAAGGAATCGTTTTAGTTCGAATTATACTAGAATACCTCCTGAGGTAGTCTAGTTTAGATCGATACAGAATCGATCTTAAGCGTTAAAGTGATTCATTTTAGTTCGATCTCTGTTTGATTTGATCCAAAACACATATTGAAGCACAACCTTAATTTAGCCCCAAGCACTGGTTTAAGTGGAATTATTTGCTTAATGTGGATAGCACTACTCCTATTCTTATTTCATCAACTTGAAGGGCATATTTAAACAAGAACCGATTCTAGACCCCCCACCCGTTAAGTGGGAAAAATCGAAGTTGCTTTGTTAAGCAGGAAGTAGAGGAGCGACAGATCTGAAAGCACATCCCATCATATGGGACCCCTACCTGATGATGCATACTAAATATCTAAAGCCAATGATTAATAGTTGCTGAGAAAACTGTTTCAAAAACAAGTGTGGCCCCTCAAAATATGTCTCGCCTGCTGGCACCATCACATTAATCAACTACCTAAGTTTTCATTTCTTGATATAAGCACAACAAGAGGCTCCCAGGAGCCTGAATCGCTCACCTGGTCTTGATGTTGACCCTATACTTTTGTAGAGCTAAATGAGCTGAACATTTAAGCAAGCAACAGCTTTTCTCTACCTGCAATAGTTTTCATTCTATAGGCCAAAAACACCATTTTTCACCTATAAGGGGCCATAACCCCTATAAGGAGTCATCTGACAACTTTGACCCTATGGAGACTTTTGTAGAGCTATATGAGCTGAACATTTAAGCAAGCAACAACTAATCTCTATCTGCAATAGTTTTCATTCTGTAGGCCAAAAACATTAAAAATCGCTTTTTTCAGGGGCCGTAACCCCTATAAGGGGTCATCTGACAACTTCGACCCTATGGAGAATTTTGTACAGCTAAATGAGCTGAACATTTAAGCAAGCAACAGCTAATCTCTATCTGCAATAGTTTTCATTCTGTAGGCCATAAACATGAAAAATCAAATCGTTATTTTTCATGGACCGTAACCCCTATAAGGGTTCATCTGACAACTTGGACCCTATGGAGAATTTTGTAGAGCTAAATGAGCTGAACATTTAAGCAAGCAACAGCTAATCTCTATGTGCAATAGTTTCCATTCTGTAGGACAAAAACATGAAAAAACGCTATTTTTCAGGGGCCGTAACCCCTATAAGGGGTCATCTGACAACTTCGACCCTATGGAGACTTTCGTAGAGCTAAATGAGCTTAACATTTAAGCAAGCAACAGCTAATCTATATCTGCAATAGTTTTCATTCTGTAGGCCAAAAACATTAAAAGTGGCTATTTTTCACCTTTAAGGGGCCGTAACCCCTATAAGGGGTCATCTGACAACTTCGACCCTATGGAGACTTTCGTAGAGCTAAATGAGCTAAACATTTAAGCAAGCAACAGCTAATCTCTATCTGCAATAGTTTTCATTCTGTAGGCCAAAAACATCTTTAAGGGGCCGTAACCCCTATAAGGGGTCATCTGACAACTTTGACCAAATGGAGACTTTTGTAGAGCTTTTGATGCTGAATCAGTAGCGTGGCCTCAGATTTCCTCTATCTCTTATACTTTTTGATTTATAAGCCAAAAACAGTAGTCTGACCCCCCTAGTCTATTTTTAGCAACGGCGGCCATGTTTTTTATCAAAGCATTTCAAAATGAGGATCGTTTGTTGCCAACATGTCATATATCATTCCTGCCAAGTTTCTGTTAAATTGGTTCAGTGGTTTCAGAGGAGAAGATTTTTGAAATTGTTAACGGACGACAGACGACGACAGACGACGACGGACGCATAGTGATGGCATAAGCTCACATGGCCTTTGGCCAGGTGAGCTAAAAAGTGTCTGAATACCTAATATCAGATGTCCAGCTATTATACTTTTTAAGCAATTCATAGTCCACAAAAGTCTTACAAAAAAGCTTATGGCCTGAAAAAAACCTCAGTTCAGAGTCACTGGAGCGTGAAAATTGGGGTCAGGGTCACACCGAATGACGATAATTGCGTAGACCATTTCCCAACTGTCTTTATACCCAATATCAGATGCCTATCTATTATACTTTTTAAGCAATTCATTGTCCCCAAAAGTCTTAAAAAAAGTCTTACAAAAAAGTTTAAGGCCTAAAAAAGGCCTAAGTTCACGGAGTCACTGGAGCATGAAAATGGGGTCAGTGTCCCAAGGCATTATTATGTGACAATTGCTTAGACAATAATCTCAACTGTCTGTATACCAAATATCAAATGCCTAGCTGTTTCAAGCAATTCATTATTCACAAAAGTCTAACAATAAAAATTTTGACAAGAAAAGAGACCTTAGTTCACAGAGTCACTGGAGCGTGAAATGGGGCCAGAATCACAAAGCATGGTGACAGTTGTGTAGACCATAACCTCAACTGTCTGTATACCCAATATCAGATGCCTAGCTATTATACTTTTCAAGCCAATCATCGTCCACAAAAGTCTTACAAAAAAGTTTACAGGGCCGCTGGAAACTAATAATGTTTCTCCTTCTGCGACTATTCGTCGCAGGAAAGACAAAAAGTGTGACAGACCGATGGACACCGGAATTTCTATGTCCCCGCTCCATGTTAAGGTGAGGGACGACTACAAAATATTTACAGATAGGATTCTGTTCAAAACTTTTTGATAACATTTTCATTTCACCAGAATAGATTTTATTCTTTTACTTTTATTCTGTATTTATATAATTTTTTCTGTTTTAGTAGACATTGGGTATTGAAATCTGACATTTGTATACATATTTATTACCTCCTTCATGTAAAAACAACCATTTACATTTGTTGGAATTTAAAGGCAACAGTATGTTAATTTTATACTTGAAAATCTTCAAAAATCAATGAATAAAATCTTAAATATACATGATATATCAAAATCAATAGTGTCTTGGAGTAATATTTCTAATTAAATTCAGACAGTCTGGCACTTTGAGAGGATATTATATGGCTTGACCATCCCTGACTGAAAAGTACACTTAACATTCAGATCACTTGCACTTTCTTGTGTGAAATTAATGATACTTATGAAAACCAAGAACCTGTCTCATCATCAAGTTTTAATAGCTTCTTAAATAATGTATTTCACACCACATAAATACAAGCAAACATCAGAACAATTTTTTTTAAGTTCTTAACGACTGGGTGATATACATGTATATTTTCATTTTTATTTTACTTTCCAAGTTATACTTTATGTGAGGGGGGAGGGATATTTTTGCAGATATTTTGTGATATTAATACATGTAGTTTTTTATCAATGCCAAATTATATCAGAACTGAATACTCTTAATGATATATTGTAAAAAAAAATGGCCAGATTTACTTAAATGGGAAGTAGATTAGAGACAGGATACCAAATATCAAGTGGCTGTAATTACTAGGTTATGAAAATTTCATTCCCCACTCGCCCGACATCGGACATTCCCCATTTCATAACCCAGATTTTTCACTCCCTGAAATCTGGCTAAAAATGCTTGGAACCATTTTGTAACCTTGACAGGAAAGGTCTTTGCATTCCACCCATATAATCTGGTGCAGTATTAATTACAGGAAAATCATCTTCACATCTGAGTTTATCTTTGATGTTGTTTTTTTCAATTCAATATTGTTAGTATTATAAAGCATATGCCATGTCCTACAGCTGTTCTGATTTACTTTTCATTCTTTTTTTACTGCAGTACAATGAAGTGCAAACTTTCTTTCATAAGTAATAGTTCTGTATGGATTATAACATTTGGTTTTTTTTTGCAATGCAAAACACCTCTGTTGAGTTAAGTGTTCAGAAATTTGTTATTACTGTAGCATAAAGCACTTTAAGATAAGGTTAAATTAAAAAGATAAATTCTACATGTATATGCTACTATTGAAAATGAATGAATGGGTCCAACAGACACAGATCATGCACTGTTGACTTCAAACATGAAATACAAGTCTGGCAGGTCTGTTAGTCACTTAGGAGGTAGATTTTTACTTCATCATTTTGAACAACCCTACCAAATTTCATATCATTCTCATGAATTGTTTCTAAGAAAAGCTTGACAGGAAATGTACAGAGGTACAGACCAACATGACTCAAATGTAAAGCCCATTCTAATATGCCCATTGCAGGACCATACTAAGGTTTCAGTTGTGAAGAGCACTAACTGTAAATGATTTTTTTCATGACCTTAATCATGATATAGAATGTGTGACAGACTTATTTTGTAATGCTGAAACAAAATGTTTTGTTTTTGTTTTTTCTATTATTTAAGATTCTGTTCAATTTGACCAACCAATGTTATCTCACCACAATAGATACCACCTAACCTGACCTGGTAAATAACATAAATATCAATGTTAATCTGTTTGTTTGTTCTGTCTGATCTCATTACAGAAGATGCTACTTAAATAATTAGTTAATAACAACAAAGGTCGTAACATAGAGAGACCTATTGTTTATGATCAGAAACAAAACAAAGAAATCGGTGATAAGTAGTTCCTGAAAATACAACCCGTATAACAAAAAAACTATAACAAAACTTTTCGACCATTCACAACATCTGACTTTATTAGTAAACAGGAATCATATATGGCAGAGACCTTAAATCAGTACTTGCAATATAGGACCCCAAAATAAAGTCTTATATAAGTTACAGAGAATACCTGAAATTAGGAATTATAATAACTAAGCAAAACAGTAAATACCTTTAATTACTAGGTAAAATAGTAATTACTTGCGTTTATTGATTTTCAGGAATTACATATAATTACAAAAATTTTGTGACATTTTTTCAGCTATTTTCTGTAACATATATACAAAATATCTTATTTTTGATCAGGCCTAAAATTGAGTATATTCAACACCAAAAGCAAATATATGATCTTTTTTTTTGGCTTTTCTAAATATAAGGCTTACCATGAAAAATCACTGATATCGAAAGTGAATTTGGTAATGTAAACAATGACAAGAAGATATCTAGAGTGCAGTAAGACAGAGATCTATCAGTAAGGCTTCCTTGTGGTAAATATATACAATTTATTGTAAATACAGACAGATGTGTAATTCAATATAGATGTAACTCTAAGATATGCTGTCCTTGATGAAATAGACTGTCCAATATGTACACAATACAAGATATTGAAACAAGATATTGTAAAATGAGCTTAATAATTCTATCAATTTCCATTTGTTGATGTCTGTTTTATTGACCAATGTAGTAGTAAAACTAATATATCTGTTGAGGCTATTTGGATGGACATTTGATCCAAATATGCTTTTAGCTAAAGTTGAGGAGTTAATATCAATTACATTCAACACCAAAAGCAATTATATGATCTTCAATTGAAACTCATCTGCCTTTCTATTGAAAAAAAGGGTTATTATTAGTATAATGGAAATGGCTGAATAGTTACAATTGATATGATCTTTTTCTAAATAACTTTCAAATAAGGCATGAAAAAGGTTATATACAGAGTTGGAAATAACAGCCTGCCCGCCAGCCCGAGACTGGTAACTTTTGGGCAGGGCTGGCTAAAATTCATGAAAATTTGACTGGTTATATAGCAAAAACAGGTAGAATTTCAATTCAGGGCTGGTTACTTTATCTGTGAATTTCCTACCCTGTTATATAATAGAAAATGCAAGACTTATGAAGAAGAAAAAAGTCCATAAAAAACTTTAACTTACCATTTTACCAAAATTACTCCAAAATGACTAGAAAAAACATATCTGAAGCCAAGCTTAAAACGCAAAAAGAATCAGCATACAATTTTTCTGTGAAATCCATCAAGTCCCTAACACCTTTGACATCTGATTAGGGTGGAGAATAGATAAGATGGCTTAAGTTGTCCCAACTAGCATCAGAAACATTACAAAGGGAGATAATTTATCATTTAACTGTCAGATACTATGATATGAAAAAGTATATTTAATTGATAACAAACAAAAGAGACATGGCTACATAGAGATAGATAGTAATGAGAAACATCTGATGAGGAATAGCTAGAATAAATAGAAATAAAGATATTGAAAGAACACAACATTTTACTGATGGAGTTATTGTAGAACTACTTCTTTCTGCCAAAGTATGAGAAGAATATGAAAACTAGTTCTGCATTTATTGCCTGTTGGCAAGTTAGTTAGGCAGATTCAATATTTTTTTTTTTTTGCATTCAAATAATCCTTTTTTTGGCCAAAATTTCATTGCAAATTTTGCAATTTATGGCAGTTATGACTTAATATGTCTTCTATATAACTTCAGACCCTGGATCCCCCTTTAACTGTAGAAAATGAAAATTTGAATAGTAAAGGCCATGAGTCGATATTTTGCCATATAAATAACTTTTATGTTTGTTTATCTATTCTCCAGTTTATAATGTACCAGTCTCCTATATTTTTGTCAAGGGTAATAAAAACCAAGACAGAGACAACTACATAGTATCATCTTTAACTTCTAATCTTAATGTAAATACTAGGATGTTATCTCTACTATTTACACAGCATTTAAACTTCCATTTTCCTCCCCCTCCCATTACAATTTATTACAGAGTTGTTAAAAAGTCATCCATCATTTCATATACACCTACAACAAAGGTATCTGTTAGTTATTATGTCTAAGGAGTTTGATTTCTTCTGCACTTTAAAATATTATATATATACAAGGCTTAATAAAATTGAGGTCTCTACAAAGAATTTTATTCAATGGTCAAAGGGAAATAACTTCAACAAATTTTGTAAAGTGGTTCTGAATTTTAATATTCAGTTTTTAATAGATTTTATCTTATAACCTCTCAAGGTAAATTGTAAAATTCAGGCTTATTTGAATAACCAAGTCCAAGAATAATTGATAGTATAGGATATTGTTTTGTTTTTTTTTACATTATTCTGTTATACAGAATATAAAGTCCTGAAGCAGTTCCATTTAGTTCTGCTAGTGCCACATATTTTCAGTCAAGGCATAAAATCCAGAAAGAGATCATTTATGTAAATATAAGGATTTTATTACTTCTATTTACACAGCATTTAAACTTCCATTTTCCTCCCCCTCCTATTTCAATTTATTACAGAGATGTTATAAACCCATCCATCTTATAATAAACACCTACAACAAAGGTATCTGTTTCACATTCCATTTCTGCACCAAAATTCTTTTAACACAATCAAGGCAGGTAGCAATGAAAATATATATATTTTAGATTTTATAGCCTCCTTACAACACAAATGTGGTATGGTAGATGTTTGTTGCCTGCATTTTAAATTATTTAACGAGATGAAATTAATCAAAATTTCACAAAGTGAGCAAAATGTCTGATTTCTCTGGTTGCATCAGATGAGGAATATTCTGGGTAGGCTAAGTAGGTTGTCTCAATCAACATTAAAATGAACAATAACTTGCATATCAACATTACTTTTCACCATATAGTGCAAAATCTGTGTAATTAAGTGCCAAACAAACTTGTAACTACTTAACACCCTCAATTTCCAGATGAAGTTGGACTTTTGGTGAAACAAGGCGACTAAATAAAACCTTCAAGATCCTGAAAACTGTACATGCATTTTGTAATGTAAGGTTGAATTAGGTTCCAAATGTGTATTGCATAATTACAAATTCCAAAACTTGGGTATAAATGGTTAATTTGGATATGCTATATATCAATATTTCAAGGAGTAACCTCTCATCAGCAGCATTCAAATCAAAACATTGGAAGGTAAATTATGCATGTGTGAGATATGACATCATCAAAATTCCATGTATCATCAGTACTGATTGACTATCAGCATCAAAGTACAAAAAATAAACTTACGTAATAGACTGGTTACATCATTGTATCAACATTTTATTTTCTAAGGAGTGTTAAAAGTAACTTTTTTAATCTAAAATCAACAAACTGAGTAGCAGTTGCAAAGATTTGGAAAATTGACATCATTATTTCATTGAATACATGTATTCCTCAAATATTTCACATTTACCAACACACAGGATTTTGACTCCCTTTGTGAAATCAATTTTCATGATAACTTTGAAATTAAAAAGTCATCCCAAGGTCAAATCCAGAGAAAATGTCTGCACTTCACTGCAAGTCTAGGAGATGAAAAAAAATCTGTCTTGTTTAGTATGGAAAGGGAGATAACACAATTCAATTTGACCAAATTGTACTTAACATTTTCATCTTGATCTTGAACAACTAATCTATCATCTAAATTGTGACCCTGTAGTCTCTGTTCCTAAGAAAGGAAGGCCCCCCTTGAAATTAATTTACAAACAACAGGTAACTGACAAATCTAATTAAAAACAGGTGTGAAAGTTAACATTTTGAAACTTCTATTTTTATGCCCCATCTATAAAAGTATGGGGGATATAGTGATCCTATGGGGCATAATGTCATTCAGACATATTTTGTTTAATTTACATATAGTTGAAGATTTACAAATCCTAAAAGAAAATAGGAATTCTACAAGTCTCATTTAAAGATAACTTGCCTTTAAACAACTTGTATATAGAACATACAGGTAATACATACAATTTATTTTCATGACATGTGCAAGAATGATAATTTCTGTTAATTCATGATCAGAAATAGGTTATGGAAAGCCTTCATTGAAGCAAATACCTTTGCAACAGCATACTGTTTCCTTTCATTTGTTTTTTTTTTTGGAACGAGTGAGTATACATGTGTAGCCAGGCAATGGATCAGAATATTTTCAAAGAGGTATCCAAATCAGCTCATTGGTTCTATTTCCCGAAGCCATAGGCTGAGGGCAATAGAACATTTAGCTGATCTGGATACCATTAGGGGGAAATAGTTCTGATCCATTGCCTAGCTACACATTCAATAACTGTTTTATTACCTAATAAATTAATTTTTAGAAAATTTTCAGTTGCTTTTGTGTTGAACAACACATTAGGGCATTTTTTCATATACTTTTTACAATATTGAGAGAATTTATTTTGATTTAATTTTAACGACTGTTAGAAGTAGGCCCTACTATCTTTCAGGAAGTATTAAACACACCCATTTAAATGGGAATTCAGACTTTGCATTGCACAAACTCCACAAAAAAACTGGGAATAGATCATATAAATATTCATTTTAATAAATCGCCCAATCAAATGTGACGTAAAAAAGTCTTCAGGCAATAAATCGTTGCTGGGCAATAGAACGCTTTTCTTTTGCCCAGTAGAATGTAAGAATGGTCAAAATATTTAAAAGAAAAGGAAATTTTATTATATTAGGTTATAATGAATTTTAGGGTTTAAAGCCCATTTCATTGCAGGGTGAAAAGTATATATAGTGGAGAAAGTGGATAATCTACAAAAATTGGGCAGGTAACTGACAAGTCTCATTAAAACCAGGTGTGCAAGCTGTTTTTTTTTGTTATAAATTAAACAAACTGAGACTAAAACAATTAAAAAAGATAATATACCAGTGATTTACAGTACAGTATTGTGGATTCATTTATTTTTTCGTGGGTACCAATTTTTGTGGTTTGATGAAAAAGGACCTTTTTCATGGTTCTGAAGTCTGCAGCATAAAGATTAATGTTGTATTTCCTTTTCGTGGGGTATTAAATTTCATGGGCCAAGGCCACCCACGAAAAATTGATATCCAATAATAATGAAACCACAGTATTTAAACCAGCTCCTCAGACTTCTTGGTCACCCATGATACCAACATTTCCTTCGAAAATTTTGAGAAGTAGCCTGGATAATTGAACACTGTAAAACAGTAAAGTAGCCCAAACATTGGATAACTCACAAAAATTCTCAGGCCGGAATAAAGTTTTTGAAGCACCTGTCTTCTGGCTACCTGTATAAGGGAGAGCACTGCAACAATGTTTGTTTGAAGACTCCAGAGTCCTGAGTATCCCAAGGTAACAATTTTTTTCCCCTTCTTACTGTAGAATCATCTATTTTCGTCGGGATAAAGTTTTGTGGTTTAGAGACAAAACTGAATTAGTGGGGACAAATATTCGTTGATTTTTGGTTTTGCTATACACTCTTTCACTATACATTTTAAATTCGCCGGGATTATATTTCATGGATTTTTGTTACCCATGAAATAAACAACAAGAGGCTCCCAGGAGCCTGAATCGCTCACCTGGTCTTGATGTTGACCCTATACTTTTGTAGAGCTAAATGAGCTGAACATTTAAGCAAGCAACAGCTTTTCTCTACCTGCAATAGTTTTCATTCTATAGGCCAAAAACAACATTTTTCACCTATAAGGGGCCATAACCCCTATAAGGAGTCATCTGACAACTTCGACCCTATGGAGACTTTTGTAGAGCTAAATGAGCTGAACATTTAAGCAAGCAACAGCTTTTCTCTATCTGCAATAGTTTTCATTCTGTAGGCCAAAAACATGCAAAAATGCTATTTTTCACCTTTAAGGGGCTGTAACCCCTTTAAGGGATCATCTGACAACTTCGACCAAACAGAGACTTTTGTAGAACTTTTGATGCTGAAGCAGTAAGGTGGCATCAGATTTCATCTATCTCTTATACTTTTTGAGTTACAAGCCAAAAACAGTAGTCTGACCCCCCTGGTCTTTTTTTAGTAACGGTGGCCATGTTTTTTGACGGATCAAAAATTGAAGCACAAGTTTGGTGCAGGACACCCTAAGGATCATTCATACCAAGTTTCATTAAATTCTGTTCTTTAGTTTCAGAGGAGAAGATTTTTGAAAAATTGTTAACAGACGACGACGACGACAGACGATGACGGACGCCAAGTGATGGTAATAGCTCACATGGACCTTCGGTCCAGGTGAGCTAAAAATTAATCCCCCACAAATATTTCTGCTTCTATGGTATTTCTCTCAACTTTAGCGGACTCTTTGCAACCTCTTACCTGTCTGATCTGTGAGCTGGTCAGTTTCATGTCTGTAGTTAAACCCTGGGCTGTTTTCTGCAACATATTCACATGACTTGATTCCTCAGAAACACTGGACCTTTCTACAGAATCATCCAAGCTCTACAAAAAAGCAGCAGTCAAATAAAGGCCAAAGATACATGACTTAATCTCTCAGAAACGCTGGTCTTTTCTACAGAAACATCAAAACTGTACAAAATATCAAAATTCCATCATTCTTAACTAGACTATATTAACCCTTTGATATGTGTAATAAACTGTAATTCAGACTTTATTTGATGACTGCAATAAAACATCACTGAAAACAAAATATTGGTTTTAAAACATCAAAGTAGAGTAACCAGAAGTGTCTATAGGGTTTAGTCCAAGTGATTGCAAAGGATCTCTTAACAGAGAAAATTTTGATTTTCCTTAAGAAGCTTACTCTAATTTTTACTTAAATAAAAGGTTTGATTCTGTAAAATTGCCTCCAGTCTTCCAAATTTACAAATTGCTAAAACAAGGTTATCAATACCACAAATTAGTCAAATCTTTTACTAAATTCGTTCATAAATATGGGTATCTTATTGAAAAATTTAACTGTACACTTCGTTTTTTTATTGTAAAAGGAATATCACATCCCGAATTCTATGGAAATGTAGTTTATAAGGCACGTAAATTCAAAAACAATCCTCTTGACATGGTAATTTGGCTTAAAAACTTATTAAAGAAAGGATACAAGTTGGAAATTATAGTAAAATCTTTAAATTTGGTGTTTTTTGGTAAAAATATTGATAATTTGATAGTAACTTTAAAACATTAATCTTTTACTTTTTGACTATTGTATTGTTTCGAAGCATTACAGCGATCAAATATGTCGGTTTTGTATGATGATATAATACTAAATCATTTGTTGTTTGAAGTGTTATGTTGGATTTAGAATCGATATGTTTGATTTTTTTACATCAATCGATAAATGCTTCTTAGCTAACTGTCAGTAACTGTGAGTGTTCTCAAGGGAGTTCCTTTACGTTTCGTTGTTCTCGTATAGTACTATTGTCTCAGGTTCTCTCTTGGTGAATTGAAATTTTGTCGATTTGATTTTTAAAGTGTGTTATTTTTTGTGCTTTGTACAAGATAAACAATATGGGGAAGGTTGGGCCCAAAAAACTAGTTTAACCCCGCCACATTTTATATGTGCATGTCCTAAGCCAGGAATCCTTGTCAAAGCTTTTGTTTGTCCTTGTCTACTATCTGTTTTTTTTGTTTTATGTCCAGAAATGGGTCTTTCTTTAATATTCTAGGGATTTGTTTGAATCTTATGTATTGTATTTTTAGTCTTGGGCCAATGCAAGGCGGTGAGCAGTGACCACTGGTCATGTTGAAGACTGCTGGCTGTTTTCCATTGTGATTTTTTAAATTGCCGTTTCTGTAATGTTGGTTGTGTCGTGTACACTTATTCCACATCTCTTTATCGTCTATCCCTGTGGCTGTTAAAATGCTTTGGGGGCATGGAAAAGGTGTGTTGCTGAATGCTGGCCTTGCTTGTGAAATTTTTAGAAATGTAGTACATGCGTATATTTATTTTTCCTAACTTTTCAGTTTTCCACTAATAATAAATGGTTACAGTATTCTTACTGAATCTTTGTCGTTGGTTTTTACACAGAAGTTGTTGAATTTTAAATAGTTGCCCAGAATATCCAATTGATTCAAAATTTGTTTCATGGCAATCTTAGTTAATTTTGGGCCAAAGATTAATGTTAATAATAAATATGGTATCAGGTAATTTGCCAATTTTTTAAAGACAGTCAAGTAATGAAATATTTCATATTGTGTAGGGCTTGTAAAGTTTTCTAAGGGCTGCTGGTTTATTACATGTACAAGCCCTTAGACTTAATTGTGCTGTGAAATTTATAAGTTGAAGAGTGTGTCTTTGGAATAACTGTGGGAGAAGGATTTTGATTACAGGTATTCAAAAATGGAACAGAAATAGTAATACTGTGAATTCATTTATTTTCGTGGGTACCAATTTTCGTGGTTTGAAGAAAAAGGATTAGTTTGTTGATTCTTAATTTCATGATTTTGATGTCTCCAGCATAAGGATCAATGTTAAATTTCCTTTTTGTTGGGTATCAAATTTCCTGGACCAAGGCCACCCACGAAATCACGAAAATTGACACCTCACAAAAAATATACCAAGCAGCTTTAATGAGGAAGTTTAGTAGTTTAGTTTTAAACATAGATGAGACACAGATTTTGTGTGTGTTAAGAGTTAATGCCCTTTTACGCCACACCTGGGCCATATAGGGCAATCAGTTTTAATGGTGGAGGAAACTCGAAAACCCAGAGGAAACCATCCACTTTGGGCAGGTAACTTACAACCCTAATCACATACAGGTGGAGAAGTCCTGTTTTTGTATTTTACAAGCACCACTTGAGATCAATAGTTTGGAACTTAAACCAGCGCCCTTGGGGGCCACCAAGCCCCAACAGGTTTTGCAAATGGGGCATTTTTAAAAACAATATATTACATCAAATGAACATAAGAAATATAGTTAGTTAAAGAGAAAGATCTTCAAATATACAAGTAAAATATTGGTGACATGAAATCATTTAAAATGACAAAATTATGTTATTACATACCACAAATTTTGAAGACCAAACAGATCCTGACTCGGTAAATGCAAGCTGAAAGGACTGGTAAGTTAAACCTGATTTCATTGAGTCAAACCTCCCGATTCAATTGCAATCCAGGGTCTAGTATGAACACAAAGCAAATACCAGTGTGAAGACAAGATTGGAAACATGTATCAGAAAATAACAATGAACTTGAGAGGTGACAGACTGAAAATTGATCTGATTAATACTAAATCTAGCAACACAGACAGACTTAACATACCTAAATTGATCCCAAGAACAGGTATACTTATAAAAATGTATACATTTATATTGAGTGTCCTTATTGTATAAATGGACAAAATTCTTAATATATTTTCTCTATAAATGATGAGCAATCGGAAAATTATCACATTAAAAACATTGTTAATTCAAAGATTAACCATGAACAAAAATAAACCCATCATAAGCCCCATTTACATGCACAGTTTTACATACGTATGCATTTTTACATAGGTATGTAATTTTACACATGTGTGTAAATACTGCATGTAAATGCAAATACATACGTATGTAGATTTGCACATGGTGTAAATTTACATCACCTCAGGACCAGATGTAAATCTTTATGTGTAAATTTACATATACGTACTTTTTAATTAAATTTTGTGCATGTAAACGCAAGTCAAACAAATGCATAGCTCGATTTTTTCCTTCCTATGGACCTTGTAACCTTGACCTTCAAGCTATGTACTCCCGAATCCACATGCATCTTTCGTGCATCATAAGCTCTACGAGGTGTAAGTTTTATGAAATTATACCAAGGCGTTTGAAAGTTTTGCATGGAAAACCAATATCACTCTACAATATCAAACTTTTTCTAAACTTGGGACCTTAACTCCCAATTCCTCCAACACTATTGGCATATTTCATACACCATCAGCTTAAAGTTAAAATATGCGTATTTCTGAGTAAAATTATGTTTTGGGATCCAATATCACTACCTTTTCTAAGTTTTTCATAACTTGTGACCTTGGCCTTTGACCTATTTACCCAATAGCTACAAGCTTCTTCCTAATTTCTTAAGTCGAAAGCTACGATTTGGATTTTAGAGGACGGACGGACGGAAAGCTATAATTCTAGTCTACATAATTTGAAATTGTATGTTGAGAAAGTCGTGGGATAGCTTGATCATGGTCTAAGTTGCATCAATGTGACTCACTTTTAATCTTTTGACACCATAAAGAACAGAAAATTGTTGTATTGCTGCATTGGTCTTTACAGGTTTGTTCGTTTGTTTGTTGTTTGTTTTATGTCAAGTCAACAATATTCCAGTCATAATCAGGACAAAAGCTAATTGAAACAACAAATTGAAATTGTGTGACCCACCCAGAACACAGCAACCATAACACAGACCCATGCATGTCATGCCAAAAGGGCTAATGTACGACCACAAACCAGAAGGAAATCAAACCAACCCACAAAACAGGCCAGTATGTACCTCAATTCACTATTATATATAAGGCTAATGCACCCAGAAAGTGATGAAAACCTTCCCCCAAAAATGTCACACAATCTGGAACCCATACCTATGCCGAAGAACCCTTACCTGAAATAAGGTCATACTACTATGAACATTTGCCTTTGTGGGATATAGCCAAACCCTTACCCAGTTTCAAATAAGCAACCCTTATATGTCGAAAATACAATATTGAATTCTGGTTGAACCTACACTCACTGAGAGAGAAAAACGGGGGTAGGGTGGGAAATAAAGGAACTGTAAATTTTTAAAGGCCATTAATTTATGACAGGGTTTCATAAGCAAAGCTAGGGGTATACAGAATGACAGTAATGAGATCACATACCGATATACCTATAGTTCACATTGGTCCAGCCAACTCTTTTGAATTAATTTATAAAAATACACACTAAGCATAACTCATGTAGTCCTGTGCGGGGCCCGGGAGGCGAAAAGGCCCGCAGCAGCGCTAAGCTTTTCGGTAAAAGTCCACTAAAGAGCGCCCAGAAACCTGACATCGGGGTCAGGCCGCTTTGCCCACAGGCGATAATGCGGAAAACCTGACCGCTAACCATAGTGGTGCACCGTGTTGGGAAAAATGTCACGTTCCTCGCACGTTAAAGAACCCTGCTGCAGGTCTCGGTAAGAGTAGGACCCGTAGGATCCCCATGCAGGAGGCAAAATTTCCCGTCCCTACCCATCACTCCTTTTTCCAGTGGCAGTCAAAACTCTCCTACCCGATTGGCCTTGTGTCCCTATTCCCTCCACTTCATCACCATTTCATGTTCATTGTATCACCACCCGGATATAGCCGAAATCGTGCTGCTTGGGAGTAATGCAATAACTAACTAACTAACTAACTAACTAAAACTCATGTAAATGCTTAGCAAATTTGCTTATACATACGTGTGTAAATTTGCACATGTGTATATTTACTTACGTATGTATAATTTGTGCATGTGAATGGGGCTATAGAAAAAATATATTATATATAATATTTGACTGGCATCCTGGTTCAAAGTATTTGAATAAAGATGACATCTTTTTTAATTAAAAATCAAATCAGGTTTTATATTTTGAAAATCCCCCATGTCTTTCAGATCAACAAATATCATAATGTCACTTGATAATTAAAATTTGACATAAAATTTAGCTTAGTCAAAAAGCTTTTTTTTATCATAAAAAATCATTTGACAAAAATTTACCTTTTTGTCCTAAACTTTAAACAAAAATATGGAATATATAAGAACATTTTTCAATTCCCAAAACTTTTTCTTGAACCAGAGTCTTACCCACCCCAACACCCAGATTCTACTTACCAACATTTTCAACAGAATACCTTCCACTTTAAAATCACTTAAGAGTTTCAAAGTTTCACATGCAAAGAACTGATATACCGTTTAAAATCATTCCTTAATTTGTTATCATTTATCAAGATTGGAAATCGAAAAGCACTTATCTTAAAGTCATGCAGGTTAAACTGCCAGTATGCTAAACCCCCAAATGTTTATAAATTAGAAGTGCACAGCAAATATAATATGGGGTAGATATATTACAAACTCTAAGTAGCATTATACAATTATATAAGAACTTAAATAGGATAAGAAGGGTTTAAATAACTTAATATAACTTTAAAAGATAAACAGATATTTAAAAGAGTTTTTTTCTATGTATTATATAAATTATAGCTTTTTACAGCTCTAAAAGATAAAAAGACATTTAAAAGTTGTTTTATTCTGTCCATCATATATTAAACCGACATTTAAAGTGCATGTTATTGCATAAAAGATTACCAAAGAGCACTTGTATAGATGTACATGTATGAATATGGGACAAGACTTAACACTCAAGTATGTCTTGCCTGCCAGCACCATCAGAATCAATTATTCTTTCTTATTTCCACTATATTTTGAATTTACATGGATTTTCAGTTTCTGAGATCAAAAGATGTTTATAGAACTTAAACATTGCTAATATATGCAATAAAAATAATCAAAGTCACTCAACCGGAAAATCAAGATCAAGGTCAAAAGATGGGGATGCAACTTTGCTAAGCTACTACTGAGGCATATGCATACCAAGTTTCATCAACCTAGGACTTGTAGTTCTTGAGATATGGAGGTGCTCATAAAACTTTTCCAAAAAGTTAACGCCGCCGTCGCCACCGCAGGTAAAGTAACACCTATGTCCCACTCTGCTTCGTAGGCGAGACAAAAACCTTTATATCCAGTTGATTGTGAAATTTCTAACATCGAGGAAAATAAATCTGTTTACTTTATAAAGAAGCTTGCAGAGCTGTTAAAGGTGTGCAAACTTAAACAATGCATTTTTCCATAGGGGGTATGGATGTAAAAATAATATTATTTAAAAAAAAGTTTCTAGTCAATAATGTCACTTTCATAGGTTGGAAATCTTTTAGTTTACTAAAATAAACAATAAATAAATAAATAAATAAATAAACAATAGTTAATTTTTAGCCTTGGAACTACGATCAGACACAGGTAATAAATACAGTATACCCCCTATTATTTCAACAGGGGTAAGACTATACAACTGATTCTGAAATATTTAGTACGGAAAACTTTTTGCCCACGCTTTTTATTTTCCCATGACATCTATTTTTAAAAAGTTTTATTTATGGGACATTCAAAATTTCAAATTTACAACTGTTATGAAGTACTTTCAAAGGTTAGCAAATAATAGATTAATTTTACAGGATAATGCAAAATCTAATTTCAATTGTTTATGATTTATAAAATGTAAATAGAATACCACGTAGAAACACAAAAATTTGAGGATTAAGATTAGTATTCTTTAACATTTCTTGACTGAACTAGAGCATGGCAAAGTTCCTGCCTGGGAAAATTATGACCTTGAACTTTGACCTGTAGACACTAAAAAATCAATAGGGTCTTCCATATCTCATAAGTTTTCAAAAATATGTGCTTGATGAATGAAATTTTATCATGAGGTTCAAAAGTTATGCTTCAGAAACTTTCACCTACACATTAAATTTTCAATTTTTCAAAACTCATGGCCTTGACCTACAAGACTTCAAAATCAATAGCCTTCTTCCTTACTTCATAAACTATATTGTATGTTAATTTCATGAAATTCTAACAAGAGTATGGACAGTTACACTTCACAACTAATATTTCTTATATCTAGGTTTTTCAAAATGTGTGACCTTGGCGTTTTAGACCCTCAAAATCAGTATGCTTCTCCCTGTATAAAAGTTTCATGAAATTTTAACAAGAGGTTGGACAGTTACATTTTCATATCTAGGTTTTTCAAAATGTTTGACCTTGACCTTTAGACCCTCAAAATCAATAAGCTGCTTCCTTACTTCATAAACTATTGTGTGTGAGTTTCATAAAATTCTAAGTAGAGATTTGACAGTTACACTTCAAACTAATATTTTTTTATCTAGGTTTTTCAAAATGTGTGACCTTGACCTTTAGGCCCTCAAAATCAATAAGCTTCTTCCTTACTTCAAAAACATTGTACTAAACTTAAAAGTTTCATGAAATTCTAACAAGAGGTTGGACTGTTATCCTTCAGAACTAATATTTCTTAGTTTTATTATAAATGTGTGACCTTGACCTTTAATCTCAAAATCATTCTTCCCTGCCTCATAAGTTTTAATGTTTCATTGTTTGTAAGTTTCATTATTATAAAATTCAATCAAAGTGTTCTAAAGTTATCCCCTGTACTTAATCAAAACAGTGCTAAGCCAGGAATCTTTGATAAAGCTTTCGTTTATACTTGTCTTTTTGGTGTTTTCTGTTCCTTGTTTAAGAAGTGGGTCTATATGTGACTATTTCAAAACTGGGTTTGAATTATATGCATTTTATTTTAATTGACCATTGCATAACCGTGAGCAGCGCCTACTGGCCTCGTTGAAGGCTGCTGGCCGTTGTCCATTGTATTTTTTCTAAATTGCCA
The DNA here is from genome assembly GCA_963971305.1 of Arcuatula senhousia. Taxonomy (NCBI): domain Eukaryota; kingdom Metazoa; phylum Mollusca; class Bivalvia; order Mytilida; family Mytilidae; genus Arcuatula; species Arcuatula senhousia. The sequence goes on along the minus strand of OZ020309.1, from coordinate 11,527,277 downwards.
CTTATGTGAATTGTGTTGCGTACACTTATTCCACATCTTTTTATTTTCTATTATCATGATTTCTGAAAAGTTTTTTTATAAAGAGCCAAAAGAATTATTGGATTGTGGTCAAAAACTCCAATTTAGAAGATCAATTAAAGATTGTACCATTTGTGGGACATCAATTTCATTATACCAATATACTTCAAAGACAAACTTATATATTCCCAACAGAAAAATAAAACCCCAAATCAATCTTAAATGTGCAAATAACACGTTAATATTACAAAAAATCAAAAGAATCTGTATTTTAAATTTCATCTCACAGTTAGATTCTCTGTTTTTTACACATCTTTTACATGTAATTGAGCTCAGAGATACTGAGAAATTAAATCTGGTTTTCCATTTATTTCAATTTTTTGGCAGACCTATTTCCTTGAAACCAACAGGATCTGAGTTACAAATTACTGTTGATAAATACCTGTTAATTTTACACCATTAATTCTCAGTATTGTTGCATCCAGGACTCTTCACTGCATGTTTTGGTTAATAAAACTGATTGATGTACAAAATTAAAGCAATATTACACCTGAGGAATTTATTTGAGAAAAGTAAATTATGAGTGACTGTGAATGTTTTTGTATTCAAACTGTTTTGTCTATTAATTTGGAGCTGTTTTATTCTATACTTAAGAATCTTTGAAATAAATCTAGGACGCTTTCAAAATATTTATCAGTGGATTTTCTATACATACCAGTAGTAGAAGACTGACGAATTGAAAAAAAGAAGGAATATGGGGTATACTGAATTTCAGGAATGGTCAAAATGACGAATTCAGTAGTCAAAACTTAACTGGGAGGTAGTCAAATATTTGGAAATGACAAGTACAGTAGTCACAATGACTACTTGATGAGTCATGCTGACTCACTTTAATGTCAATGTTGACTAGTTGAATGGCCATCAAGAGGACAGTCACTATGAATTTCTAACCATGTCACAGCGACTATTTCGAGTTTTTCAGTCTATACATGTATTTGCACGACACAAAATCCCATTATAAATGTTGAAAAAAAGCCAAAAAGCTGATTTTTTGGGGGTAAATGCTGATAGCCCTACACCTGTGTATTGAAAAAAAACTCAAGAAGAGCAGCCAGTTTGAGATGTGGGACACTATATAAATCTGTGGCCTCCTAAATTCTAAAATAACAAGAGGCTCCCAAGAGCCTGAATCGCTCACCTGAACTACACAGATACATATATTTGTAGATATTATTGTGCTTAACCATATGCGATTTAAATTTATGAAATATCTTGGTTAGTTTTCAAGATATTGGGCTTAAAAAGTGCAAATTTGGCAAAAATTTGGAAAAAGAACAATAACTCCCACATCAGCAGTCGGATCTTTTCTGAAATTTCAGGACAGGTAGATCTTAATATGCTGATTACTTTTGATACTTGCACAATTTTGATATCTGAAACCAGTTTTGAGTTATTAGCAAAAAAATTAAATTTGCCCCTATGTTCTATTTTTAGCCATGGTGGCCATTTTTTTCTAAGAATCAAAAATCTTAACAATAGAGTTGTAGCATATAAGCTATCAAACAGGGTGCCATGTTAAGATGCAGTTGGTCTTACCGTTTCAGACAAGTCAGGGGAAAAGTAATGAACAATGGTAAATATTGACGCTTTAAGGGCCATAACTCCTAAAAGAAATGGTTCTACAGCTTTGACCTTATTACATGAATTGTAGATCTTGATGTGCTCAATCATATGCAGTTTGAATTTTTGAAATATCTTGTATAGTTTTCAAGATATAGAGCTAAATAATTGCAAAATTTTGAAAAAAAGATCAGAAAAAGGGCAATAACTCCTATGTCATTTGTTGGATCTTCTTAAAAAATTCAAAGCAGGTAGATCTTGATGTGCTAATCACTTTTGTCTCCCATCAGAATTTTGATATCTGTTACCATTTTTGATTTATTTGCAAAAAAACTGCTATTTGACCCCTATGTTCTATTTTAAGCCATGGAGGCCATATTTTTTGACAAATTGAAAATCTGAACGATAGAATTGTAGCATTAATGCTATTAAATAACTGTGCCAAGTTTGGTTGAAGTTGGATGTATGGTGTCAGACAAATTAATCTTTGAAATTCAGGGTAAAAGTAATGAAAAATGGTAAATTTTGACGCTTTAAGGGCCATAACTCCTAAAAGAAATGGTTCTACAGCTTTGACCTAATTACATATAATGTAGATCTTGATGTGCTTAACAATATGCAATGAATTTTTAAAATATCTTGTATAGTTTTCAAGATATAGGGCTAAATAAGTTCAAAATTTTAAAAAAATCCACAAAAAGGGCAATAACTCCTACATGGGTTGTTGGATTTTCTTCAAAATTTCAGAGCTGGTAGATCTTGAGGTGCTGATCACTTTTGTTCCCAATCAAAATTTTGAAATCTGTCACCGTTTTCGAGTTTTTTGCAAAAAACTGCCATTTACCCCTATGTTCTATTTTTAGCCACAGCTGCCATGTTTTACGACCAATCGAAAATCCCCACATCAGTTCTATACACCTAATGCTAAAAAACATCTATACCAAGTTTGGTTCCATTTGGACTTAAAGTGTCAGAGGAGTTAACGTTTTCAATGTAATGAGGAAATGCTGTTTAAATGCTAAATTTTGACGTTCTAAGGGCAATAACTCCTAAAAGGAAAGGTCCTACAACGTTGACCCTATTACATATTTTGTAGATCTTGATGTGCTGAACAATATGCAATTTAAATTTCTTAAATATCTAGTATAGTTTTAAAGATATTGAGCTAAACAGGTGCAAAATTTGCAAAAAATCCACAAAAAGGGCAATAACTCCTACATGGGTCGTTGGATTTTCTTCAAAATTTCAGGGTAGGTAGATCTTGAGGTGCTGATCACTTTTACCCTATGCCAGAATTTTGATATCTGTAGCCGTTTTTGAGTTATTTGCAAAAAACTGCATTTTACCCCTATGTTCTATTTTTAGCCATGGCGGCCATGTTTTACGACGAATCAAAAATCCCCACATCAGTTCTAAGCACCGAATGCTAATGAACAACCATACCAAGTTTGGTTGCAATTGGACTTATGGTGTCAGAGGAGTTAACGTTTTAAAAAGTTTACGGACGACGGACGACAGACGACGGACGACGGACGGACGACGGACGGACGACGGACGCCAAGTGATGCCAATAGCTCACATGACCCTTCGGGTCAGGTGAGCTAAAAACAAGAAAAATTGCCCCATCGAAATACATCGGTCGTGTTGTGTTACATTTAACACATTTCACATCTCATTACATTCTATGATTCCCAATTCCTGAGACTAAACATATACTTGAGGGGGCTGGGTCGATGGGGTAATTTCATGATGTGTGATCGTACATTTGTATTTTCTGTGAACTGTGATTCAGTCAAACATTTGTTCGTGAACTGGGATGAGGGAATTGTCTGTGAACTGTTCTCGGCTAAAATAATTGTGGCTCCCGCAGGGTTAAAAACAACCTGAGGGCTTTTTAAGGGCGACTTCTGACCTACACTTCATAAAATCGACCTATGCCAAAAAACGACCTGCGACCTCTGCCAAAATATGCCTTTTAAAAGCGACCTTGTGACCTCATGTCCCTTTTAAAAGTGACCTTGCAACCTGAGGGGGGCACCCTGTGGGAGCCCCATAATTATCCATGATCTGTGATTGATGCCTCCACAGATCTCTACATCAGCAATATTTCCAATGAATTATGATTTGGGGAATTTTCCAAAATATTTGCTAATTTCCTGTGAACTGTGAAATCCAAATTTTATTTTCTGTGAACCATGACCAGGACCTCCCATCAGGGCCCCCATACTTATTCTACCTCACAGTACTTACCAGCTTTTCTAAATCTTTTGCCAAGGCTGTAGTTACAGACACTGTACTGCTCTCACTGCTGACTGAAACTAAAGAAGAATAAACTCAGGAATACTGTGAAGGAGCTCACGAATGGACATCCCCTGCTTCATATTGAACTCCTTGTTGAAAAAAAAATCAAGTCCAATGGTATTAATGCATATATATCCATATAATTTGTTCATGTAAAGTCTTGTAAAAATCCATCAAGGGTTTTAATTGTTTTTTGTCAAGAAGAGGGTCTTTCATTGCACTTTAGGTTTGGGCTTGAATCATATGTAGTTTATTTCCAATCCAGGGCCAACTGAAAAACAGCAAGCAGTGACTACTGGTCACATTGAGGTCTACTGACTGTTTTCCATTGTGGATTTTAAAAATTGTTGTTTATATTGTAGGTAACATGTCGTGTACACTTATTCAACATCTTTTTATCTTCTATTAATCAAGAGAGACCATCTATACAATGCTTCACTATTTTATATAGCAGAAGATAAAAAAATTTAAATTCTGAAACAAGAAAATAATTCATATATATCTTTTGTAAAATAAATCATAAAATTGAATTCTCTAAAATTGTTCAAAACATTTGATATTCTTAAAGGTGACAGTACTACTTCCAATATCAGTTTCTGATAAAATAACATGATTTTAGTTATTCAAAACACACTTGATTTTTGTTAAATTATTTGAATCAAAACACACCTACACTTTCATTGAGCCCCATATTTCACTTAGGTACTATAATAATCTTTTTAAAATCAGATATAACATACAAACACACAGCTCAGACTTTGCTCCGCCTAGAACACCCTCACACAGTTATAAAATTTGCACCTTTAATTTTACAAGCATTAGATGTGCAACAACTAGCCCCAAGATCCAGTTTTCAGTGGAAATAAATTATGTACCTATATTTATATACAAGTACAAGTGATCTCCTAAAATTGGGAAGTTTAACTATAGGGCCAAGAGAAATATATCCGTTATGTTGACTGCCTCATTGCTTAAAAAAATCTGTGAAAGTCAAAAATGGGCAGATTTTTTTTACAGGAAGTAGGTGAGCGAAAGACCTGAAATTGAATCCAATGTTATGGGACCCCACCATGATGCTGTATACCAAATATCAAAAGGCTCTTATTAGAAGTTGCTGAAAAACTGTTACACACATTTCTTCCAAGCCTGCCTGCCCATCCACCACTCACCATTATATAACCCAGATTTTTCAGTAAGTGAAATCCAGCTAAAAATAATGTGGGTGGGATAGACCTCAAAAGGAGAGGTTCCCTGACTTTTCACAGTACTCATTTACTGTCATTTTACCAACAACAACAAAAAACAGTTTTTGGCCTAAGTAGTGTTTAAGTCTTTATTCTGAACAACACAAGAGTAAATAAACTATTAAACAAGAATATGTCCAAAAGACATAATGCAGATTCTCACATTTGGGATGGACAGACGGATGAAGCGAGGGACAGACATATGATAACACCCGAACACTATATGACCCCTTATTTCTTAGGTTACAGGGTATAAAAATAATGGCAGTACACCTATTGGGACATTAAGCATATGGAAGTTTGGCCTATACAAAATTTAATTGAAATCTGTTGAAGCAATCCAAACACTATTAAGGATGTATGGTTAGGTGTACACTGAACCAGTCTTTGAATTTAGCCACAAGTCTGACGGCCTTGGCCAGTAAAATAGCTTTCAGACCAGTAAAATTTCCTTAAAATATGGAGTTACAAGCCAATTAAATGTAAAGAAAAATAGTAAAAATAATAATTTTCGGGCTTGTGCTTCAAAAGTTAACAGTGAAAACTGCTGAACTATAGAGGCCTTGATGTTCTTTTTCAAATTATTCCTTTATAAACTCACACGAAGTTCAAACATACAATCATAGAGGACAGGGAAAATATCATTGATTGGTAACCAGCAAAAAGAATAATTTTGTTTATAGGCACAAAAGCAGCATCTGGAATGATTTAATGCACATAAACTGTATTCCACATGATAGACTGGTACTGTATCAATACTTCATAGTACCATTAATGCATTATATTAAACAGGTGTAACCTTGAACATGTTGAATGTCTGCATGTAAGAGAAATGGACCCATTGTCTCAGATGAGTGCAGATGTAGGTTTGTCATAGGGTTTTGTTTTGTCTTCCTTTATCAGATTTAACACACTGAATTGACCGTTGGCAACGTGACGGGTGTGCTATCTGCTTACTCTTCTGGAGCACATGAGTTCACTCTTGTTTCCACTGGAGTTCCCGTTGTTGATTGATATTCAGTTATTTTTATGTTTCCATGTTTTACATGTTGTCTGTTTTTGTCCTGTTCTTGTTGGTGTTTACTGGTTTTGCCCCAGTGAATATGAAATACTTTTGACATCTTCGAATACCCCTTTTGTACCTCTGCTTCTCCCATGTGCATTAAGTGATATAATCAGATATATTTTGGCATAAGAAGTGTTTTTGTATCACAAGTAAAATTGTGCATAATCCCCCCAATCAACCTTCATTTTACAGAATAATGCTATATGATTTTTTGTTTTTTAGATCTGCTGAAGCATTTTTTATTTATTACCTATAAACTGTTGTGGGCATTTTGATGGAAAGATGTACACTGAATTGGTTTTTCAAAGTTTTTGATATTGTTCTACTTCAAATTATTTTTTTACCTCACATAAAGTTCAAATATACAATTGTTGATGATGGGGACAATCATTGAGTGTCAAGCATGAAAAAGAATGTTATATCTGGAATGATTTTTATGCCTCCACTCTATTCTACATAATACTTCATAGTACCATCATATTAAACAGATGCAGTGTTGAATGTCTGCATGGTAGAGAAATGAACCCATTGTCTCATGTGCATTAGGTAATATAAACAGACATATTCAAATAACATCTCTATCAATATTTATCTAATGAAATTAAGATACCAGACTCATAGAGTTTAGCTTAAGGCAATACAAACTTGGTATCTCTTCCTTGATAATTAGGGTAATTATTGTAGATGTGTATTGGCCTTTGATGTCATCAGTAAGATATTTCTGCTAGTAATTAACTTCAGGAAAACATTTTTTTTCCACATTGTTGAGAATTATCTTAACATAAGTATCATACAGTCAAATGAAAAGGTGAACAAGTTTGAAAACCCTCTACTTAATGTATATGGGTTATGAAAGTTGGTAACATTTATTGAATCTTGAAAGAAAAGGCCATCATAAACCTGCGACAAAAAAGTTTGTCAAGTGTCAATGCTGTCACAAAATATTTTTTATCAAGAATCTGAAAATTAGAATTCTGGCATAGTTAAGAAAAGCCTTGTGGGCTAAAAATCTAAGATTTTCAAAAATAATCAACAGTTTTACACAACCTTTCAATATGTGGCTCCTTAAAAGTATAAAATTGTAGTAAACCACTTTGCATTATTTCAGATCAATATCCCTAAAAGCTTTTGAGTTTTATTGCTAACAAAATTGTGGAAGCCGAAGGATATTTAAACAAAGTTATGGACAGGGGTACCGGTTAAACAATATACCTCTTTCTTCTCCAAACATGTCAAATGTTGGGTAAACAATTTTTACAGTAATAATAGTTGAATATTGTACCATGAACATTCAAGAACTGTACATTTAACCAAAAACAATTAATCAATCAATCAATCAATCAAAGTACTATTTTGATTTACTTCCTTACCTTCATGAGGATGAGATAAATTGCCTGCACAAATCACAGCATCTAAACTTTCCTCCAGATTGAAGATTTCACCAGCAGACGTCTACAAGAAAACAACATTACCAGAGTGTAAACATTTCTCTGGCAATTGTAACATTACAACTAGACTAACAAGATCAAAAGATGGAGAGTAGTGAAAGTCCTGGTAACATGAACTTAGCTGATTCACCTTACAAAAATATATCGACATCTAAAAACGTCCTGATCATAATAGTAAATTACATCTAATTTTGTTCTATATTGCTCAGAGCAGGGTGAATTTTATTGCAGTATACACTTTCCTTTTTCATTTCTAGCTACAGGGGCCCAAAACATTAGTTTACGCTCAGTAATTTTGAATTGCAAATTTAATTTTGATTATCTTGGATAACAATATGTTATAGGAGTAGGAATGTTTTAAATTGGATTCTGATACATGTAATAACAATATTATTACCTTTGTGAAGCTAATAAAATGAAACTTTTCTATAACTTTGATGTTTTATCAAACAAAATGAAAATAAATGTTGCATTCTTTTTATAAAGTAGTTAAGCTTTCAAAAGTTTAAATGCTATAGTGAAATTTTGAACCATTTTAAAATGTACATGTATTTTAAAGGAGTAAAGCCACTAAGGCCCTATATCAGCCCGGTATTTTCACTATTTTTTCAACTACTATAACTTGTCAAAAATTTAACTAAAATACGTTAAGGTATGAACAGCGCTTTCATATCTGTAAGATTTGGCAAAATATTTACACCACAGGTTTAGCCTTGCCTCTTTAAACAGGCCATAAATTGGGAAAATTCTCATTTTTTACACATTTTCACTGGTTTCCCTGCCTATTTCGTCAAAATTAGTATTGGCCACATCCTTCAACCACCATAATTTTTTGTTAATTTATTTATTATATCATAATACACATTTCAATTACAAACAAATTTTGGTCGACAGGTGTGGCCGTTTCATATTCACCCATTTATACATGAAAATCAAGGAAAACTGTCAAAAAAGTTATTTTTCACAAAATAATCTACTTTTTACCTCAATGCTCTCCTTATTGATAAACAATTACAGAATAAAATATTGTAAAATTTTAATGAAATTTAAAGACTAATGAATATCAAAGCAGCAATTACAAGCTAGTATATCAAAGTTGAATTTTTGGGCCATTTAAGAGCCTTCATGGCTCAACTCCTATGAAAGTTGTCCATTTTTTTAAGCATATTAGAGATAAAAGTCCATTTACGAACTGACATGACACAATGGCTGATCCAGGGCATGTTTAGAGATTTGACCCCCTACCCCTCCTTCTTCAGGAAATTTGTTAATTTCATATAGATTTTCCGCAAAGTTGGCCTGGAAAAACACACCCCTTTGGATTTCTGGATCCATCTCTGCATGACGTAAGCTATTATAATTCAATAAACCCTGGATTGACCAAATCTATTCTAATAGGTAAACAGGAAGTGGATATGTCACAGTTCTAATGTTGATAAAGCCCCAACTATCACATTGAAAAATGAAGGCCATATTGTTCAGTACAAATTTACAAAAGATTTCAGCAAGTCTTGTCATAGCAATTGATTTCATATAAATGGATACAACCTGTGTGAGAGGATTGCAATAAGTAGTACAGCTTTGTCGGGTTTTTATACACATCGTGTATTTATACGCACATGATAATTTGTAAACACAAACATGAGATCGCTTTCATTTCTTTTTCTTAGAATGAAGAAAAGTAATAGAAAATGAAATTTTATTTTTGTTTTGAAGCAATATTTCTTAATTTTGAATAATGTTGGAACTTTAATATAGTTTACGTTACTTCTGCTATAACTAGAGGCTCCCAGGAGCCTGAATCGCCAGGGTTTTAGCCAGGATTTTTAAGGCTTTAGTCACTTTTACGGCAAGCATATATGTAGTATATGCGCTTTCAGACGCTGTTCAGAACAAGTTTTATTCTCACGTCAATTTACATCCACTTATAAATAAGTAGTTATTATTTTGATTTGCAGGTACACAGAAGAAAAGAAGTTCTGATTAGTATTACATAGATTTCTAATCAAAGATTTCATTGACTTTTAATAAAGTATTTACAAATATTTACAGCCTCCTTGTTTGTTTTGTTTTTACTTTTCAGCCTTACTTGAAATTCTTTACAAATATAATTTCCTCATAATTATTTGGTGCCCCCCCCCCTTTTCAGAAAATTTTAGTAGGAAAAGGAAGACAACTCAGTTTTAATTTTTTCACATCCTAAGGGGCATACTGAAGAAATAGATTACTGGTATATTATTACTGTGGGTTAAACAATATTTTTGTTATCTTACTAAAATTTAAAAAAAAAGTTTTAACCTTTAGAAAAAGGTATATAAGTTATTAAGTAATTGATTAAAATTATATGCAATGTTTTGAATTTTCAATGTTATATGGGGCCGATTTTTTAGCAAAATCTAGAACTTTCAAGGAGTTTGGAAGTTTGAAAGGGACCTTAACATGTTATAGTGAGTGCAAAAATATTATTGTCTTGGGATTTAAATTCTTTCTAAAAGGTAAATAGTTACATTCATGCTTTGGACAATCAGTGTTTTTCTGTTTAAAACTAAAGTCTTTGCCAATGCTAGACCACGTGTTTGTCATAACATGAATGATAATGATTGACACCTGAAATACCTGTTCTAAATATATTCCGATAGCTGATTGGTCATTCTCAAATTATTCAGCCATGAGTGACTCCACCCAAATTTATTGACTTTAATGACCCCAAGACAATTTAGGTTAATTGATTGTCAAAACATATCCGGTGATCGGCGGGGTTTGTTCCCCGAATGCCTACTGGACTAAAAAAAAACATCTAATTAATATATGGGATTAAGGGGCCTACTAAGGGGTGTTTAAATTGGTATCACCTGTAAAATTATCATAGGTAAAAAAATCAAAAGGAAGAGTTCATATTTATGATTTGAATAATTTTCTCGGCATCAGTTATTTCTCGTGTTTGTGGTTTTTTTGTTTTTTTGTTTTTTTTTTTCATTTTTGGTGGTGTTAAATATACAAGCTTTTGAGTTTTTTTTTTAATTTTTTTGTCGTTCTTTTTCGTAATTGGAATCTTGTAGCAGATAAAAATAAAGTTGAAAACAAAATCAAACTAAACAAGATATATACTTTATGTATATAGTTTATTAAATTAATTCTATTACATTTATTTAAGCACTATTTGTCTAATAATGTAATAATACTAATAAGTAAATAACAATAACTGAGCACCAAACTAAACATGCTCTGATACTGAGTCTGCGTAAGTCATTAAGTCGATTATGCCTGCCTGGTAACGTTCCTTCAGTGTGATGAGTCTGCGGTTGATGTTGATGTGGTCAGCTTGTGGTCATAAATCATATGGCTTCATGAATGCATGATAAATGTGACGAAAGTGACACTTTACTTTCGACAATTACGAGTTTTTAAAGCGATTTTCGTAAATTTCATGACGAAAATTTTTACACTTTTGAAAACTTAAGTGACGAAAATGGTTTGATAAATTTTCGTAATCTGAAAATTCTTTTCGCCAATGACGAAAATGACGAGCGCTAGCTAAATCACTGATCGCTCACCTGATCTCTTATGCCAAAGTTTTAATAAATTTCACAAACTTTCAAGTATACAAAGTTGCAAAACAATCCCTTCAGTGGTTTCAGAGAAGATTTTTGAAAATCAGTTTAAATTAATAGAAAAAAACAGTTCAAGGGTAATAACTCCTGTAAGGACCTTTTGATGCTGAATAAGAAAAGTTGCTTCGGATTTTCTCTATCTCTTATACTTTTCGAGTTATAAGCCAAAAACAATGGTCTGACCCCCTTGTTCTATTTTTAACAACGGCGGCCATGTTGGTTGGTCGATGTGTATATTATTCACAAACCTGGTAGAGGACATCCTAAAAATCAAGTTTACCAAGTATCAATGCAATCCCTTCAGTGGTTTCAGAGAAGAAGATTTTTGAAAATGAGTTAATATTAATGAAAAACAGTTAAAGGGGAATAACTCTTAAACGCCTGATCTGACAATTTTGACCCTGAAAATAATTTTTGTAGATCTCAATGAGCTTAACAATTCTGCAATGCTAACTTTTCCTCTAGCTCTAACGGTTTTCAAGATATAGTCCAAAAACTGCAAAAATGGTCAATTTGGATGATAAAAGGGCAATAACTCCTATAAGGAGTCGTTTTACAACTTTGAGTCAATGGAGAGATTTGTAGAGCTTTTGATGCTAAACATGGAAGGTTGCTTCGGATTTTTTCTATCTCTTATACTTTTGGAGTTATAAGCCAAAAACAATGGTCTGACCCCCCTGTTCTATTTTTAGCAACGGCGGCCATGTTGGTTGGTCTACCTATATATAATTCACAAACTTGGTAGAGTACATCCTAAAGATCAAGTGTACAAAGTTTCAAAGCAATCCCATCAGTGGTTTCAGAGAAGAAGATCTTTGAAGAAAAGTTAACGACGGACGACGGACGACGGACGCCTAACGATGACAATAGCTCACATGACCCTTCGGGTCAGGTGAGCTAAAAAAGTACCACCTTTTCAGTAAAACTAAAATTTTTCCAAGCACACTTTTTGGAAACAACCTATATTTTGACATGTTTTCTGGAAATGACTAAAGGTCAATACAAAGTGTGCCATGACTTCATTTGCATAAAGGGGTATAAACTGTAATGACCTAATTTTTGACTGCGTACAAAAGGCCGACATTTTTATGTCGACAAAAAAGTTTGGTGCTCCTTTTCAGTACCATTTATTAGAGCTTTATGTAATGTAATTCAAAAAATGAAAATAATGTTAAATAGAGGAAACATTCAGCTATTTGGTAATGAACTTTTATTAACAAGAGTTGACACTTAAAAGTACGTCTCGCCTGTCGGCACCATCACAGAACTCATTGAATGTCTAGCTGGGCCATCAGAAAAGTTAAGGTCAAGGTCATGTGACAGATGACAGAATTACAGGTAACCATCACAAAAATGTCTGAAGTGTGTTCTAGATACCATAGTTATTGAGAAACAATGAAAAAGACCAACATTCACTGAGTCATTCAACCATGAAGGTCACATTACATGGTGATGTCAGTTGTGTATACCATAATCCCCAAATATCAGATGCCTTGATATAATATTATACTTTCACTTAACTCATTTTCCACCCAAAAATCATCCACATTCACAAAGTAATTGAACCGTGAAAATGGGGTCAAGGTCACTCAACATGGTGTCACTGGTGTAGACTGAAACCTCAAATGTCTGTATACCAGATATCAGATGCCTAGCTATTATACTTTTCACTTAATTCATTTTCCACAAAAGTCTTACAAAGGGTTTTTTTGGCCCGAAAAAAACATCTAAGTTCACAGAGTCGCTGAACCATAAAATTGGGGTCATGGTCAAACGGCACTGTGCCAGTTGCGTAGACCATAACCCCAACTGTCTGTATACCAAATATCAGATGCCTAGCTATTATTCTTTTCTTGTAATTCATTTTCCACAAAGGTCTTACAAAGGGGTTTTTTGGTAAAAAAAACCCATCTAAGTTCACAGAGTCGCTGAACCATGAAATTGGGGTCAGGATCAAACAGCATGGTGCCAGTTGCGTAAACCATAACCCCAACTGTCTGTATACCAAAAATCAGATGCCTAGCTATTATACTTTTCTTTTAATTCATTTTCCACAAAAGTCTTACAAAAAAGTTTACGCCGTCGCCGCCGTCGGAAAGTAATACCTATGTCTCGCCTTCAGCGACTTAAGTTGCATGCGAGACAAAAATGATTGTTGTTAAAGAAGTTTTTTGCAATCACAACCCTTAGATGCGTATAAAAGGCCAACAGCATTGTATACACAATGGGAAACATTTTACTGAGGTTCAAGTGGGTCCGATTTTTCCTCATAATGTTTTTATTTGCACAGACAATAAAAGTATGCTTTTTATTTATCCTTTTTTTAACTAAGCTTTTCAATATGATAAGTCATCTAATAATAATGTCAACCAGACAGTAAATCTTACCTTTATAAGGTCTTTGCTGCAGTTCATTGAGGAATCAACAAGTCTGAAAAATAAGTTATTTTATTATATTTAGTCAACGAAAATATGACAACTTACTATATTTTAAAACCAATAATTTTTCTATGATACTATATAAATCTTTAAAGGTACTTACAAATACACTGTGAACACAGTTAAGTGAATCAAGATGTTTAACTACATGTGGTGTTCTCCCTATGTCTATATAGCACTGGGCTACCACTGTGCTATAATTTTTAACCACAGTGTTATCTTGTAAAGATGTACACTGTACATGTAAGAACCCTATTTAGCCTAAGGCACACAGGTCCAATTCAGTGTGTCATAACAAATTACGTGGATTTTTCATATCTATGAAATAACTGCAAAAACATCCCCCATGAATATTTCTGATTATACAGTAAATCCTCACCTGACATTATCCTGCCTCAGGGGTTGAAATGGATAAGACAAATGAGAGAAGCTGTAACTAGAATATGATGTATCGTTATCGAACATGACCATATTGTCATCCCAGCAATAGTCTGGACCTCTCTGGTTGTGTACGGGAACATTGTCCAGAAACACATCATCATCACCTAACTCGACTGAGGAAAACATATCCAAGCTTTTGCTCGTTAAAATAGCACAGGATTTTTTGGTTCCTCCACTGAGTTTACGAAGTGAGTTCAATCTGTTACTTTTATCACAGTGATTATTTGGTGAGCCAATGTCTTTTTGATCAAAGAGCTCTTGTTGTGAGCAAGTATTGTCATTGATAGCATTACTCTGAGGTACAGTACATAACCCATCATCACAACTTGTGTACGAAATATCACTTTTTTCTTCAACACGACTATTGAAAGCGGCCATTGAATGGAACGTATCATCAGTGTCAGAATCAATCGCTGCCTGGTAGCTTAACCGTCTCAGTGAATTGTTAGAAACAATTGTCGTTTCTGCGTTAAAATTTCCATTATCATCCGAAGGACTCTCTCCTTCAATCAAACAACCTGTGCTTGAGCTCAGAGAATTCTGGGAGAACAAACGATTTCTATTTATGTCCTTGTCAATATCGTCAGACAGCAAAGAATCCTGGGAAAATTTCCGCTTATCTCTAACATGAATTACCGTCGTCACTGAACTAGCATCAGTCAAAGTATCTAAAGACCTACTAGAAGTCAAACCTTCAGAGCCTTTATTAAGTATATCATTTAAATTATCACAAGATTTTCTATGAGGTAGATTATCTGTAGCAAGGTGAGACAGGGGTCTATTCCCATTGTAAAAGTCTATCGTCAAGGCCTCTGTAAATAACCAATTGTGCATACAAACATGACAAAGAATGAAAAGCTGTTTTATAAATAAATTGATGAAATATATGACATTCTCAAAAACAACTAGAATACTATTACTTTCAGGAAGTCACCCAAAAATCTTAGTTTTTTCATAAGATTTTGAAGGATTTACATCACATTTTAATATATGAATCCTCAAATGGTACTTAATCACTGTTAAAAACCCTCATAGTTTTGGAGTTGAAGTTTTTCCCAAAAAACATGGATGAATTGACAGTCAGATGGACAAAGTAAAACTATAGAGCTAGACAAACAGAGTAAAACATAGAGCTATGCATCATCAGAAAATATGTAGTTAAAGCAATATAGTGGCACTAAAAACATTTACCAATTGATTTTTTTTACTGACACAATAAACAATGATGTAGATAGAGTTACCCCTCTTTGTCCATACAAGAGTTTTTCTTACCTACAAGTGGTGAACTGTTGGTGTTGCTTGTTCCAAAGCAACTACACTTGTGAGACGGTGTAGATTCTGTTTGTATATTACTCTGAAAAAGACACACCAATTATTGAATAAATGAAAATTATTAAACATAGGTTTGATTTCCAATTAAATATCTATCTAATTAAATATGCTCTGAAAAATAAGTTTGATGAAAATAAATTGTTAACTGTCTAGGCCAACATTAATAAATTGTTTGCTTCCCCTTTTACGACCCTACTTCTCAGGTGGTGGGAAGGTATGTAGGATTTTTTTTTCTTCCTTCCATAACTTTTTATATATAGCTATACAGCTACTGAGTTACCAACCATTTAGAATCATATTTTTTTTTGCAAATATGAAGGGGTATTTGAATAATTTATATAAATAGAAATTTGTCAAACTTTATTGAATGAGTGAACTTGTCATATCCCATAAATAAGATAAAAAAATATTTCCAGTAAGGCTGATTTTTTTGGGTAGGTCGTAAAAGGGGAAATAAACAATATTTTAATTTTGGTCCTATGTAAAGATATTAAGGAAGAACTTGCAGGTGATCACACCAAAATGCTTTACAGTTTTTAATAAATGAGGAAAAAGACGATATAGGTAATGATATTAATTAAATTTTAGAAGTTAATTAAGACTTTCATACAATAGACAAAATTACATCACAAAAACAACATATCATGACAACTTTAAATTTATTTTCAAATGTTACTTGTAGTTTTGGTTAAATACTAAATATTATGTCTTGCTTGTAACTTCAAATTTTGATGAGTTTTGCTACAAGTTCCAGATCAATTTAACCCCAATTTTCAACAGAATGATATCTACTAACCTTGATCTCAGACTGAAGTGTCAGAATTTCATTCACTATCCTTGTCTTGATAGCATCATTTGATTCTCCAATACTGTTCTCTATCTACAGAGAAAAAAACATAATATTAGAAGTGAGTAAGTGTTTGGATTTAGCACACTTTTTAATGCACAAAAGCCAAATAGAAATATTTGTTCAAATTGTGAAAAAAGAGGACACTATCAGGAATTTTAATTTACATTTAAGGATGTTTGCTGGTCGGTTTGAAAATAACAAGGTATATAATTTTATATATTTGATGGAAAGACCATTGCTGAAGGTACAAAATAAGCTTAAAAAATTCATGGGTTGCTGAACTCATTTTCAAGATAATAAGCGTTGAAAATTTGGCGGGAAAAGGCTTTCTCTGACTTTTTCATAGGTTTAGCATTAAATTGTTTTTGTGTAAAAACCTATGAAGAAATAACAAGAAATTTTTAAAACTTTGTAAATAAGCTCTTAAGAACCTCAGAAACCTTATTATGAAAAGAAATTAGGGGGTTGCTGGGCAAAAATATTATCCTTATCTTAATGGTAAAATCCAGAGGATTCCGAAAATCTGACAGAAATCTCAAAACTTGACCAGCAATCATCCTTAAGAGCAATAAATAGGTCCAGGACTTTTTAGTTTTTGGTGAAAAGTCCTCAAGATTACATAAAAAAAAGTCCTAATTAAGACTGGATGTAAATACTGACAGGTTCAGGACTTTTGTAATTAAAGATTTCAAAGGTCCTGGAGTAAAAAGTTGAAGGTCCTGAACCTTGGACTAGACTTAATTTGAACCCCAGTCTACCAACCTTAGAGGTAACAGATACCTAATTACATATAGTGTGTAGTCATTTTTAAATTACAAAACTAGACTTAAATGTAAAGTCATCATGTTTGTTATCATCCTCGGAAACCCAGGGGTTCTTCACTCGCTAAATCATTCATCACCGCTGGGACATTACACATGAAATACCTCTTTTTTTTTATAGCTTTGTAACGAGTCTTCTGATTGGTCGCATTACATTTTTCTATTGCAATTTAAACAAGTTTCTATATGTAAATTTTATGAAGTTCAAGATCAGATCCTGAATGCTAAACAAACACAAGAGTTGACACTAAAGTATGTCTCACCTGTCGGCACCATCACAGAACTCATTGAAGGTCTAGCTGGGCCTTCAGAAAAGTTAAGGACAAGGTCATGTGACAGATGACAGAATTCCATTTAACCATCACAAAAAAGTCTGAAGTGTGTTCTAGATACCATTGTTATTGAGAAACAATGAAAAAAGACCAACATTCACTGTCATTCAAACATGAAAATGGGGTCAAGGTCACATTACATGGTGACATCAGTTGCATATACCATAATTCCCAAACATCAGTTGCCTAGCTATAATATTATACTTTTTACTTAACTCATTTTCCACCCAAAAATCATCTTAGTTCACAAAGTCACTAACCATGAAAATGGGATCAGGGTCACACAACATGGTGTCATTGGTGTAGACCAAAACCCCAAATGTCTGTATACCAAATATCAGATGCTTAGCTATTATACTTTTAACTTAATTTATTTTCCACAAACCAAAAATCATCTAAGTCCACTGAGTCCCTGAACCATGAAATTGGGGTCAGGGTCAAACGGCATGGTGCCAGTTGCGTAGACCATAACCTGACCTGTCTGCATACCAAATATCAGATGCCTAGCTATAATACTTTTCTTGTAATTCATTTTCCACAAAAGTCTTACAAAGGGGTCTGTTGGTCCGAAAAAACATCTAAGTTCACAGAGTCGCTGAACCATGAAATTGGGGTCAGGGTCAAACAGCATGGTGCCAGTTGCGTAGACCATAACCCCAACTGTCTGTATACCAAATATCAGATGCCTAGCTATAATACTTTTCTTGTAATTCATTTTCCACAAAAGTCTTACAAAGGGGTCTGTTGGTCAGAAAAAACATCTAAGTTCACAGAGTCGCTGAACCATGAAATTGGGGTCAGGGTCAAAGGGCATGGTGCCAGTTGTGTAGACCATAACCCCAACTGTCTGTATACCAAATATCAGATGCCTAGCTATTATACTTTTCCTGTAATCCATTTTCCACAAAAGTCTTACAAAGGGGTATTTTGGTCCGAAAAAAACATCTAAGTTCACAGAGTCGCTAAACCATGAAATTGGGGTCAGGGTCAAACGGCATGATGCCAGTTGTGTAGACCATAACCCCAACAGTCTGTATACCAAATATCAGATGCCTAGCTATAATACTTTTCTTGTTATTCATTTTCCACAAAAGTCTTACAAAAAAGTTTACACCGTCACCGCCCGAAAGTAATCAGCGACTAAAGTCGCAGGCGAGACAAAAATCATACTTAATGTCCCAGGGGTGATGAATGAGCAAGTGAGTGAAAAAACCCTGGGTTTCCGAGGTTGGTTTGTCATAAAGCTTAGTAAAATGTATTTTTTGAGTGAGAAATTCAAGATGCATTTCCATATATGCAGCAGAATACCTAGAAGGTAACTTCATCATTTATGCCATTTGACTAGCTACTGTGAAAGTACTTCAATTTGTGGGTATCAATTTTCTTGAATTGGACAACAATCACATTTTTGTGGACTCATGAATGCATGGTCTGAGCAACTCCATGTAAAAATCTATGACGAATTTCCATTTCATTAGAAATCAAATTTTATGGTTTGTCAGACCCCAAAAGTTGGTACCCCCCAAAAATTAATACCATCCTGGATTCTATTCCAAATTTCGTGAAAATATGGAGCAGGCAAATATAATTTTTATCCATTTTGTTAAAATATTCTAAAATTTTTAAAGGATGAACAAAATTTGCCAAAAATTCAAAATAATTTTTTTTAGATGGCTGCAAAAATTAGGGTGTTAGGGGATGAGAATTTAGGATATTTTTTATATTTGCCTTTTTCAATGACCTACCATTCTATCATCATGACACTCAGCCTCCACGTCTTTATGTACAAGTCTCCATATCTCCTTCAGGTCCATTTGTCTGGATAACTTACTGGAATACAGACTCTCCTGTAAAGAAAGCAAGAAATGTCTGAGTAACATTATCTATTCATAAATGGGTTGACTTATTGACAAACCTACTTAAACCTTTTTATTTTGTTTTATTTCATCTACTTTTATAGCAAATGAGTGCCATTAAAAATTTCAATACATAGAAACAAATCTCGCACAACATGAAACAATAACTTCAATCTGAAGGTAAACCTGATTTGGGATAGACAGACAAACAGACCCAAACGCCATAAGCCCCTATATTTCATGGATGGGCATAAAAATGTGTCAAACAGACACAGTACCCAGCTTTGTATTTTTTCTACAGGGGCGGATCCAGAAATTTTTGAAAGGGGGGGGGGGGGTTCCAGACCAATTTTGCTAAAAATCTACAAAAAAAAATAAAAAATTTGGAGGAAAAGGGGGGGGGTTCTGACCCCCAGAACACCCCCCTGGATCAGCCACTGTTCTACACCATGCAATTGTGAGCCTGAAGGTAAGATTGAGGGACAAACAAACATGTCTATGCAAAACTTTTTCTTTTTTTCATTGGCAGGGCATAAAAGCATAAATTGAGAATTAAAAGGCATGGATGTGCCATTCTTTAGAAACAAAACTTACAATGCATTATAAAGAGCACAACATGTATGTACCTCTAGTTCGTAAATTCTGAGTTTCTCTATTTCTACATCTTTCTCACTCTTTGTAATGTCATCTTGTAGACAATTTATCTGGGCTGGAACAAAAATGAAATAGCAATATTCAGACAGTTAAAGAGAGAAATAGTTGACACAGGATTGCATTATCTTACTGAAGTTTTCAATTCCTCAATAAGTTTTTGCATGCCATGATTCTAGCAATTTTGCTTGATTTTGTTAAAATTTCATTATGAATTTTATTGTTTTTACAACTTAGGTTTTAATAATAAAAAAATAATCAAGACTTTAATTCAAACTCCAATAACACAGAAGAACAAAACTTACTTTGCTTAAACTTACATGACAGCATTGTCTATTTGAACTTTGTAGATTCTAAATTTTCGAACCCTGTGAACTTAGTAACTAAAAATGTAAAAGACCCTATTTGTAACACCATGTTCTATAAGCAAAATTACCTTCAGCTTTAGAACATTTCTCTGTTAGATCCATATTAGATCTGAAAATATAAATCACATGTTTATTATAGATCAGAATGCTAACAAGCATCTTTGAAAAAAATCTTGCTAGGAACCAATTTGCCAGAACTCAGGCAATAAAGAAGTAAATATTTATCTCTAGAAAATAAACATTATGATGCAAATCAATTGGCAGGATTGGTCTTTCTGGCCTTTTATGACAAGAGTGAGTGCTAGTTTCATGACCTTTTTGACATTCATAAGCCATACAGAGCAGTCTTTTCTATCACAGGGTAGAAAATATGAGGAAACAACCAACCTCAGCCAGGTAATAAGTCATTTTCGAGTTCATTGCTTTTCCGAAAAATATCCCTCACTTAGACAGAATTTATCACATGACTTTACCACTGGTTTGCTGCCATAGGCGGGCCCCTCCTTTTCGCGGAAAAATTTGGTTGAATATATAGGAAATCATTGAAGCGTGACCGAAGCGGGCCCCCTCTTAGGCCAGTCAGTGGGCCCCCTCTTTTCAGAATTTCTGGATCCGCCACTGGCTGCCCCATAGGCTAATGTAAAAGCATCTGTGGGATTATAAGAACAGAAACATTACTGAAATCAGTAAATACTTAGATAAATTGGACAAGTTTTCATATGTGTGTAGAAATATTTCTAAAATCACAGATTCTATCGTTAATAAACAACAAAGCATGTTTATTTTGATCCCTTGCTCATTCATTGACCGGAAGTTTACATGGTTCAAAAAATGTCTATTAACTGGACCACCCCCGGAACAATAAGATATTCCGTCCTATCTCGAAAATGACGTATTAATGAAATACCCTTTCTGATTGTAATATGCATATTATTAAAGAATTTTTGACTCCTTGTCTCAAACTCTCTACTTATACAACATTCTTTTAGTAATAATATGCAAAACATTATGACAATTAAAATTTTGAAATCTACAATTTTATACATACAAAGATGAAGTTGAGCACATCCTCCTCTGCTTTAGTAAGTGTTTATTTTGTTTAGAAGTGCAACTACCCATGTTGACTTATTTTCATGGAATTTTAATCATGGTGGTAGAAGCATCAAAACTAACTATATGAATAAAGAATTCATCTCAAGATAATGATTTAATCTCCAATCCAAATGTATCAAAAAACTAAATCCTGCATTGGTACTTTATGAAATTGATCAGAAATTTCAATGACTTTTGTCGAAGTTATGCATACTTTGGTTTCATTATTGTTCGTGGGGTTTCGATATTCGTGGGTTTCGTGTGTGCCTTTCTTAAAATTTGAAATCCCACAAAAAGGAAATTTAGCATTGATCTGTATGCTGCATACTTAAGAACCACAAATTAAAGAATTCACAAACCAATCCTTTATCATCAAACCATGAAATTTGAAACACACGAAAATAAATGAATCCACAGCACATTGAATTATAATAGTTCCACAAGAAATATATTTTTATATGTGTTTGTAACTTGAACAATTTATCTTTCACATCATAACATATGATTGATATTTAAGCTGTCCTATTCCCTTTGTCTCAATGTTAAAGTTGGCAATATATTAAGCTGGTTAAAGTCAAATTCAAAACTACATGTATGTTAATCAAACACAAGTTACTTTTTCAACAGATATCATTTAGAGAAACTATATTCATTTGCTTTAGATATTATTTCTTCAGAATATTTGATAGTCCTATTGCTATAAAAAGGTAACTTTTTCACCAGATTTC
Organism: Arcuatula senhousia; assembly: GCA_963971305.1. Classification (NCBI taxonomy): domain Eukaryota; kingdom Metazoa; phylum Mollusca; class Bivalvia; order Mytilida; family Mytilidae; genus Arcuatula; species Arcuatula senhousia. Next base: position 11,505,060 of record OZ020309.1, on the reverse strand, counting down.
TTTAAAAGAAACCATATATTTTTATCTAGTAGATCAAGACAACTATATCAACAGATTTCATAATAACAAACTACATCAATGTACATATTTCTCTGAATTTCCGGGAAAATAATTTATTCCGAATTTTATGACTACTTCATATATAACTGAGACTTTTTTTGCCAGATGTCTTAAAGAACCTGACAATGTCTTTTCACTTGACAAAGACATAAGCAATTATTTCTTTAGAATTAAATTACCAACTGGTATAATCCCCTGACTTACTAATAATTTCCTATCATCAACCCACTGTCATGATAAATGAAATCATAGATCCATCTGATTATCAAAGGAGTTAATATTATTGATAATCCAGACAAAAGACGGAGAATATAGCAGGCATTTTTTTTCTTTCTGTAAGATATGATTACTGTAGTTTCATTATCATTCATGGGGTAACAATTTTCGTAGTTTCCGTGGGTTGGCTAAACCCACGAAATTTAATACCCAACAAAAAGGAAATTAAACATTGACCTAATACCCAACGAAAAGTAAATTAAACATTGACATATATCCTGAGGACTTTAGAACAACGAATTTAAGAATCCATTAACTGATACTTTTTCGTTAAACCATGAAAATTGGTACCCACGAAAATAAATGAATCCACAGTATTCCTAAAAGATTGAAATAGTCAGCCTTCAGCAATCCTGGTGGGTACTTTTTATGTAGACATATGCTTTACATGTCTTTTATCCTAGTTATTGAAAACTGCATTTAACAATGGATGCTCCAAGCAAGCTCACAAAAGGATTTCATATATATAATAGAGTGAGTGAGTGAATAGGGTCTTCCAGAATTCTGACCAGTACCTCCCCGTGGTGGAAGACGGGCCATGCATCCATCGATAACAAAGGATACTATGGAGCAGCTAACACTGGCGGTGGTGTGTCATTGGCTGGACGACACATGGCACATAGCAAGTCTTTACCTTTATAGGTAATAGTCGCTGCAGAGGCTCTTTGCCTATAGTCACGACTATAAAAACCCATCAATCGAGTGAATTTGTGTTTTCACCCTTGTAATGCTATATTGGTTATCTAAAGGCGATAAACATGAAAAAGATGATATGAAATATGGGAGTGGCATGGGAAACAAAGACACTGTAAATTTTAAAGAAAAGTCCAATGATCTCCCCTAAATGGTATCTTAGAGCAATAAAGTTTCTTCATGCACCTTGAGGGTTTACAACTTACCTTCAATAACGATGCAAGTCAAATGAGTGACTGCTGGATGCTGTGTCATGCAAATTGTATCAAAACACATGAGTTAAACAACTAGCAAGATCACACACAAAACAAGTCAAATTTTAATTTCATAACAACTCAGTATTGACAAAACACTATGAAGACTTATCCACAACCACCCCCCTTTTTTAAAATTAAGGTTACCTGATTTGACAAAGTCAAATGACTCAAAATCTTATCCACAGAAAATATCATAGATTTGTAAGTCTACATGTGTAAAGCCATCGTAGATATTGAATGCAAGATTTAATCAATATACTGATGTCTTACTTCAGCTAGGGATGTTCAATTTGTCTGATTTTTCACAACTCTGGGAATAATTCTGACACTGTTATTGAATCAAGTATAGACTTCTATATAGATGATTTGAGATTTCATTGCATTGCTAGTTTCCCAAATAAAGATCAGGGTATTTCATGTTTATTGGGTATATTACTATTATAATCATATCTTAATTATTTTAATTTAGTTGATAGAATTGTAATTGCATTTGGCATCCAATTAATTTTCTTATTTTAGATAAATATGTTTCTTGATTAAAATTAGAATGTACAAAGCCAATGTGACTCAGATATGTAAATGTTCCAATTAAAACTTGACATCAACCCGTTTAACACAACTGTTAAGAAACCACAGAAACACAGAGATTTTGAAATGTTTGGTAATTGTGCTGGTCCTTAGATTAAATTTGCTGGACCTACCATTCAATTGCATGTAAATCATTGAGGTTTTATGTCGGACCTATCAATTTTCTTGCCAGCCGGTCCTGCAGGTCCGAGGAATTTCAAAAACACTGGAAACACATTTGCACCCATTAAATGATGTCCAGCAGGGTTTGAACTTAAAATTTTTGCTTGCTAGCCCACATCCAAAATTTAAGCACCTTACCAATGTTGTTCTGTACAAAAAAGGTAAAAATTTCTAGTAGCCCACAGCAAATTTTAGGGCCATTGGCTAGTGGGCGAGTGCTTATTTCAAACTCTGTCCAGAAGATCAAAGAAATATCTTCTTGTATATCTCTGTATGATCTTGTTCCTTCATATTAGTTATCATAAATTTCATAAAACTTTTAGGTTAGTTTTGTGCTTAGGAAGTATGTGGACAGACAGACAGGGCATTTTTTATCTTCCCTTAATCAAAACTTAAATAAATTGACAGAATGTTATCATATTGAAACATTGTAAAAGTCATCAAATATTGTTTCACATCCAAAACTGATACATAGGTCTTTGAACGTATGTTTGAGTCAGTTTAATGATGACCTTTTTTTCTATAACCTTTGACCCAATTAACTGACCTTTTCAACTGAGTTATCTCCTCTTTCAGTTTTTCACTCTTGTCTTCCCTGTGTTCTTTCTCCAGTCTCTGGATCATTTTACTCTTCTCTTCCAGCTAAAACATAACATATGCTGATTCATTACTTAGTCAGTGGAAGTCTAGTTTGCATTTACATTCATATTTGTTAATATCAACATTAGTACATACAAAACTATTTGGAAGAGTCTATCTGATAAGACAAAAAATCTGTTATCATTATTTTAAAAATTGTATGCTTTGCTTTTTGTGGGATTTTTGTTCATTAATAGGGTTAATATAGGTTAATAAAACACCTTGCCCATTTTTCATTGATTTTTATTTAAATTGAGATTTCAAGGTGGTCAAGTTGATACTACAATAGAATCACACTTAGGTTGTTCTCTTTTTTGTTTTAAAAAACTTCAGTAGAATTTCAGCCTTTCAAGAAAGAATTGCATTGCTTGCATCTTAAAATATTTCTTTTTGCCAGTCCCTGGTGGTGAATATAAAGAGCCCTGGAGCTTGTAGTAACTAAGGGGTCATCTGAAGTTGTCAAGCATTTTCCAAAGAGTCCAAAAAGTACACTTTTCTAAAACCCCCTAAAAATGTACATCAACCATTTTAGATCAGGTCATCCTGAAGAATTAATCGTTTTAAAGTTCTTCAATGATTAAAAATTGTCAATTATTTCTATGCATGCTGTTATAGTGTAAAATAACTACGATTTGAATCTCATACAAGAGAGAATTCACAAAATATCTACATTATTTTATAGATTTGACACAAACTTTCATTCAAAAGTATGCAAAAAATGTTGATTTTCTAACCCCATCCCCCAGAGTGTGCACTTTCAACACTTTGTAATAAGGTAGACAATTATGGATGACTCTCAAAGGTCTTGAGGTTCTGATGTCAAGTTAGTCCTCAATACACAGATTAACAAATACCGTATTTTCCGGTGTATAAGCCGCTATTTTTTTTCTGAAAAGTTCTGGGTGCGGTTTGTACACCGGTGCGCTTAATCTGTGTATTTTTTTAAAAAATTTCAGGTGGACCAGTGTGAAAACATCGATGTTTTCAAGCAAAGACTTCATCTGGGTCATTACCAAACTACTGCAATTTCTATTTCAGCTTTATTCATGTGATGTTTTGTTTGATATTATATGAAATAAAAAGTTGATACCCTCGAATGTGTTTGTTTATTATGTATTTCAGTTGTTTCGATCTTTTCTCTCATCAATCATCCATTTTTATTTTGATTACGTAATCAGACAGAGGTGTGCCTAAAATATGGAATTTATATAATAAATAAAATGCATCCTGTCCCTTTCCTTACTCTTTCAATGATTTATATTAAATATCTTTGTGCTTAATATACCCTTTTCTATGTTGGTAATGTCCACATTATTACCCTGGCAAGTAATATTTACATAATATGGACAGATGTGTTCATTTTCTCCCTACTTTTAAAGAGAGTTTTGTTTATTTTCTCCCTACAATTTTATAGACTATTTTCTCCTTTAATTCAAGAACAACTAATCCTTTTTTCACTATTCTAGCTATTTTAGAGCAAACATATATCATTTTATAAAATTTATTCAGTTAAAACTCGTGTGCAGGAAAATTAAAGAAAAACAACCTTTGACCTGTTGACATCGATCTACACAAGACAAGTACACACCGTTTCATGTGTATTTTTACCAAGTGAATATCATGGATTTGTTTGATCAAGAAACCATTTGTTCTTATGATTTTTATTTAATAAATAGTTAATAAATAATCAAGGACACACAAAAAATCTATAATTATAGATTGGACACATTCCTATGCACAGGTATGCCATTTTGATTTTCTTTTATTTTCCACCACGTGGTCAAGCTTGTAGCTAACTAATGATTAATCACACAAACTGAACTTGAGTAATTATAACCAAAACATATATATCAAGGTTAATAATCTTTACTTTAATTGCAATCAAAACAATAACTGGAGAATCAGGTTGCCGACAAACGATTTAAATGCCAATCATAGCACCTGTCAAGTGTCATACACTAATTTGCATTTTACCGATATATACACATATACAGTCAAAATCAATAACAATAAGTCAACACACAAGCTGTATTTATTCATTTTTATTAAAATCAAACACAATTTTATTTATAACTAAAAAATAAATAACAATATAAAAAGGAAATGATCTTCAACGACATCGGGAGTCTTTGTGCTGAAAATGAAATAAACGTGACAAAAACCATTCAATATACGTTATAAGACTGAAGAAAGGGGTGCGTTTAATACTCAGGTGCGCTTTATTAATGGATAAAATCAGATATTTCCCTGAAAATCGGCCCTGCGCCTTAAAGTCCGGAGCGCTTTATTCTCCGGAAAATACGGTAGCAATCATTTAATTCATATTGTAAGGAGAGTGAACTTAAATGCTCTGGAAAAGTAAGCAATTCCTGCTTGCTAAAGCACACATGGTCAATACATCATGTGAAATCCTGTAAAGGAGGACAGCTTACAATATTTTATCTGTAAATAGTGGCTTTTTATTAGATCTCAAATATTTTTTAGTATCATGGAAAGTCCGTGATACAAGAAAATATCAGGTGGGTGCGCTTGATAACTGTGACATCATGCAATGAAATGTGATGTAATTTGTTACATCATATGACATTATTGTACTGAAAACTTGTTAAATGTGTGTTTTTTTTAATAACCGATAAAAAAAAGAATATTATTTAATTTCATTTTTGATACTATCTACATCTAGTCTCCACTCAGACTTGTCAAACCTAGATATAGATAGTATCAAAAAAGAAAGTCCATAATATTCTATATTTCACTTACCTCTCTTTTTAAGTTTCTGACCAAATCTTTCTCTTCCTCCAGTTTATCTCTGAGGATCATCAATCGTCTATCACTAGTGTTCTGTAAATCTCGATCACATTCAACCAACATGCTATGAGAATCATGCTGCATTCTTCGTAAAATTGCATTCTCCTCTAAAGAAAGAACATGCATATAACAAGAAGCAAGAAGTCATAGTAGAAATATTTACATGCTTATAGTGACAATTTTGGAGTGGGGCCAAACTCCCATCTTGTTAGTTGAATATATTATATAGCGGGCAATTTTCAAGGCGTGCAAATTTTTGTATTTTCATGACTAATTTGTTACCTACGCGGACATGCATTTTCGCGATTTAATAATATTCTCAATACAAATTTATGTTAATTCTATTTTACGCAGGTTTTAAATTTCGCGATAGAGTAACGGTTGCCAATATAGCGAAAATTAGAACCTCGCGAAAATTACCCACTATACAGTATAGGAAGTCACTGAAGGATGGTGATGCCATGCAACTTCTTTAGCTGCCAATGACTCCTCCCCCTTAGCAAAATGTCTGGCTTTGTCTTCTAGCTGGAAATGATAGCCCGACCACCAACTTTTTTGGAAGGCTGGCTAAAATTCATGAAAATTTGACTGGCTATAGAGTAAAAACTAAGAATTTCAATTCAAAGCTGGTATCCTTTTTAAGTGAATTTCCTATGCTGATTTGCCTCTGGCATATAATCATTTATCATTTCAATTTTGGAATTTACAGGTATTTATGCAAAAAATTCAGTCTCTGTAAATAACTTCAAAAGAAGAAAATATTCCGATTTGAGGGTAAGCATGCACTTCCTATTAGATACAAACTGGATGCATGTGAAATTTTTGTAGACATTTTTAAAGGATTACTAATAAACTTATATGAACCTACAATCTTATTATTTGGTTATATATCAGAACTTTATTTGACAGAGGCACCATGCTAATATATTTTTTACATTTCATCATAAAATAAATATGACTATCAAATAATAATAGAATGAATAGATGACCAAAAAAAAAACCTTAACAAAGTGTATCTGATTTATGTACATCTAAGTGAAGAATGCAAACATGTATCAACAATTTGACTTGTTCTCTTTGCTTAATTTTGTAAAGCCTACACAGCAAAAACAAAAGCATCAGCATGGCTCATGATAACCCTCTTCGGCAAAATGTATGACTTTGACTTTTGACATATTGGCCCAAAAATCAATAGAATTTCTTCTTCTCCTCACAAGATTTACTATGGGTGTTCCATGTCTTTTAATAGTTAAATTTCAAAAATTATAAATTGCGACCTTGACCTTTGACCTATTGACATTACTTCATAAGCTTTTATGTGTGTATGTAAGTTTAATGAAATTTTATCAAGGCTTTCAAAAGTAATGCTTTACAAACATATTCACAAATTCACAAAAAGTTTTATACAAGTTCTGACCTTGACCTTTGGACCCCAACATCAATAGTCTTCTTCTTTATCTCACAAGCTTTAATGAATGTGAGTTTCATGAAATTCTATCAAGGTGTTCAAAAGTTATTCTTAAAACAAGAGTTAACAATATAGTAAGCCTCGCCTGCCAGCAACACCAGAATACCTAGCTATTCCACTCAATCGGAAAATCATGGTCAAATGCAACTGTGCTGAGCTACATTGTTAGATGTATTGACTATGGTCAGTCACTCAACAAGAAAATCAAGGTGAAGATCAAAAGATGGGGATGCAACTGTGCAAAGCTACTACTGGGTCATATGCATACCAAGTTTCATCAACCTAGGACTTAATAGTTCTTGAAATATGGAGGTGCTTGCACAACTTGAACATTTCTATTATATGTATTGAAAATGTCAGTCACTCAACCCGACTAATCAAGGTCAAGGTCAAAAGATGGGGATGCAACTGTGCAAAGCTACTACTGGGTCATATGCATACCAAGTTTCATCAACATAGGACTTATAGTTCTTGAGATATGGAGGTGCATCAAATCTTGAACAAACTCCAAGAAATCTGTCACTTTTCCCTCTCTTTGAGTATTAAAATGGGTAGGAAAACTGAATAACCTGGAAAGGTGTATTATGTTCATAATTCATAATTTTCAATATGACTTGTATAAGTTTCATAAAATTCTGTTTATGAATTCAAGACATTATGCAATGGAAAGAATGACAGAAAGTAAATTATTCATTGATTTCTATACCACCTTATCTCACAAAATGTGAGGGGGTATACATGTAAAATCTGTTACCACTGAATGATAAACAAACTTAGAAGGAGCTGTAGAATACAAAACATTCAGACACACAATACAGTCCATCTAAACAATAGAGCAAAGACATCAAATATTGAGGCATATATCTAACATAACTATGGCAATCATTTTCAAAAATATATTTTGATCAACAATAACAACATGATGAATGATTGATGACAAATATTACACACACATTTACACAACACACAACTATTTACACTAAGTGTGTATATGCTTAGGAAGTGTACCTTTTGTTTTCTTCATACTTTGATTCAACTTTGAGATTCTGAAAATAAATATTTTGTAAGACTTATCTCTTCTGCATGATAATTGAGTACAAAAACAATCTGTCAAAGATGGCTGTATTTTGTTAAACAGGAAGTTGGTCAGTGACAAACCTGCAATAAAATCCCATGTTATGGGACCCCTATCAAATATAAAGAGGCTTTAATAAGTAGCTGCTGAGAAAACCGTTATGAAATTTCTTCTACTGACAAGTTAAGTATTTATGATACAACTATACAAATTTGAAAATTTAAAGGGGAATATTAGGCGAGAGGTGCCAGTAAAAGTGTGACAGACCCATGCAGAAAGGACAAGATTGCAAAGAGGGTGCAGCATTTCAATGCCCTGGCTCAAAGCTGTGGCAAGAGAGAAAAAGAATAGTTTTTTTGCTTATTCAAGTCAGTAAATAGCTAAAAAAAAATTAAAATTTTTCAGTAATTACCTGTAATTCCTAATGATTTAGTAAATACATGTAATTCCTAATTTGGCTAGTAATTACAGGTATTTACTGGTTTGCTTAGTATGTAATTACACGTAATTCCTGATTTCACCTATTTACTGTAACATATTTTATTGACCTACTTTCTATTAGCACTATCTTTAGCTATGGCCAGGGCAGCCATTTGTTCTGTCATTTCTGCCAGCTCCTTCTGTAGACTGGAGTGTAGTTTCTCTTGCTTCTCCCCACACTCCTCCTGTCTGAAGTAACTATCTATCTCAGCAAGGAGTTCTGATTGTTTGTGTTTGAATTTGTCAGTCTGTTAAGGATACAATATAATGCCATGAAGATTTGAATATGGTGATTTTTTTAGATTTATGTTAAACGTCACTAGTTTGTATCTTAGTAAGAAGTTCTGATTGTGTTTGAATCTCTCTGTCTATTAAGATTAAAATATTTATGTAAACAAGAGATTTTGAATAAATTTCTTTTCCAAAGTAAATTTTAACATCACTTTCAATGTCAGTGAGAAATTCTTATTGTATAGCTGTATATATTGGCAGGTGTAAAATTATACATGTATTTCAAAGGTTTTATTTTCTTAAATTTTTATATCAGTCAATGAGCACTTTATATTTTAGCAGAATATAAGCATAAACTTCACTATCAAAAATATCAACAAATACATTGTTTTTTTCTGCTTTGTCTTTTTTGACCAATTCAAAAAAGTTGATGGATTTAAGAGCCTGGTTACTGAACCTGCTCTTATTCCAATTTTCTACTCATAACTCCATAGCTATCAAATGTATATAGTTTTAATAACTTCAAATTGTTCTCTGTATAATCACTTTATTTTATTGCACATATTTTGGCAGTCATCATGTATATACTCAAAATTCTAAATTCTTAGACGCCCGGCATATGATCTTTAATTACTGAAGGAACGCTAGAAACAGAAAGAAGAAGAAGAAGGTGACTTACAAAATGTGACAAGTCATCTGTAAGATGATAGTCTGTCACCTCTCCTCCATCCTCCTCCTCTTCCTCATCAAACACAGGGAGGAGGTTCATCTTGTACTCCTTGTGATACTCCTTAGGACAGAGAGGAGAGGGCATCAACTTGTCATGACCTATCTACAAAGTTAAGAGAAAATCAGTCAATGTGAATCCTATGTTGTGGGCAAGCAAGTGTTTCGACTAAAAAGCCTTTTTAAATGTACATGGGTGGTCATTCTTTTTTGTGAAGGAAACTAAGTATTGTAAAGAAACCAAAGACATAGGTATCTTATGAATCTGCAAATCTTAAACCCAACAAGTCAATATATCAGTGCCCTCTTAAGGCTATTCCAAATTTCATTGTAATATTTATGTCTGGAAATATTTTTCCAATGCAAATGATCATTACATAAAATCTGAACCAAAAATAGTTTAGCATTCACAAATTGCGGACTGACAAACAGACAGACGGGAGGGGGACATAGTGAAAACTATACAGCTTGTCAAGAATCATGAACTTTCCCCAGTCAATGCCACTGAGCAACGGTCATAAAGTCATTGCCATCACCCAACTAACCCCCATACCTTGTATCCAATATTGTCTAGATTTTATTGGCAATCATACAGAATATTATTTTCCTATTATTGTGGTTCTGTCACCAAGTTTGTGCATCCTTGTCCTAAAAAGTACACATACCAGTCCTTTCAGTTCCATACACAAAGACTGATTGCCCCTCATGGGTGTACTACATATAAAGCTGCCAGCAGCTGAAGGAATGATATCGCCCATTGCTCCAGATTCTGTGGGTAAAGGTCTGAAAGTAAATCATAAACAAAGTAAAGATAAAGGCTTTCAAAACTGACAGTATCATTGCCTCTTATGGTAGAACTACATATCATCACATCACCCATGGCTCCTGATTCTGTGGGTGAAGGTCTGAAAAAAAAAATATTGACCACAATAAAGATCAAAGCTTTCAAAACAGGAAGTATGATTGCCCCTCATCAAAGCTGCCAGCAGCTGAGGGCATCACATCGCCCATGGCTCCAGATTCTGTCGGTAAAGGTATGAAAATAAAAACATTGAAAACAATAACCTGAAAGTAAACAAAATACAGATCAAGGCTTTCAAAACTGAAGGTATTATTGCCTCTAATGGGAGAAATACATATAAGGCATCACACCACTCATTGCTCTAGATAGTGAGTAAAAACATTGACCACAACTAGAATGGTGATCTTCAATGGAAGACATTATGATGTCTGCCTCTTAATATATTCGAGAATGGTGATCTTCAATGGAAGACATTATGTCGCCTGCCTCTTAATATATTCGGTAAACAGGAAGTAGATGAGTTATGGGCATAAAAACTCTTTACACCATATGGTACTATAGGAGGAATCTATATACCAAATATCAAGAGGCTGACATATAGTTGCCCAGAAAACTGTGACAGAATTTTTTTTTTTACGCCCCAGGACGCAGGACAACACAAGACGATGGATAGTGTCAATGTGACTCCCATATGTGGCTTTGCAACACATTGCAGGTGACATAATAGAAAAGACCAAGGCTCTCAAAACAGTTAGCATTTCTCATGGGTGAACTACATACTAAGCTGTAAGGAGCTGAAGGCTGAAGGCACCACATAACACATGACTTCAAATTCTGTTGGTAAAAGTCTAAACCCCTGTGTGTGTGTTAAGATTTAGCACCCTTTTGATTGATGCACTTGGGTCACATAGGGTGGTTAAATAAATCTGCTTTATTAAATCTTTATAGTTTAAAGGTCTTTGGACTTCAACAAAAACACATGTCATATAAGATTTCAGTAAAGGTCTCTGTAAAAAATTCTTTTTTTTTTAAATTTCAATCTCAGCATAATTTATACCTGGACATATCTTGTAATGACTGAACTAATTCCATCTTCATTTCATCTTTTTCTTTTTGGCACTCCTAAAATTGATTAAATCATTAGAAAATAAAATCTTGCCTCTTGCAATGAAAAATACTTACAAATAACTATTACTACAATTTTAAATAGTTTTTCTTCTTTATCAAATATTATTTTTTCTACAGGTTATGACCTGTAAAACTCTGTTTGGTTCTGTGAGTTTTTGCAAATTTTGTAACATAATCTATATAAAATATTTGAAAATAGTGGATTTGGACCTGCAAATCTTAAACCCTAATTTCTTTTATTATTTCTTGGTTTAATTTTCTAAATAATGAAGGCTTTTTCAACATTTAAGAGAAAATCATCCCATAAAATCCAAAACTTTGCAGCATTAAGAATATCTCACTCTAAAATCTGATCCAGTCATTATACTTGTCCTTTTCTTTATTACAAAATAATCAGACTTCTAAGGAGAAGTTTCACTTACTTATTGGTGAATATTAACCGATTTACTTCACCACTACAACTTTCAGAAAGAAATACTGAGGCTCATGTTTACATGTTCTTCATAAAATCAATAACATTTTTATTAGCTATAGCTTCTGAAGCTTTTTTGAAGGATTTAGTTGTATGTGGACATATAGTTTTACCATTGTCCTCTGTCATTACGTACGTCCGTAACACTTTGGTTAAGTTCTTGGTTAAGGTCCATTACTCGGATACTAGATGTTGGGGGTCAATGATATTTCACCACCAGATGGGTCTTGGGTAGGGCTATACCACCCACTAGAAATTAGGTCACTGTGACCTATATTTTATGCATGAACGACTTTGATTAAGTTCTTGGTTAAGTTCCATAACTTGGATACTAGATGTTGGGGGTCAATGATATTTCACTACTAGATGTGTCTTAGGTAAGGTGACACCACCCACTAGAAATAAGGTCACTGTGACCTATATTTTATGCATGAATGACTTTGGTTAAGATCTTGGTTAATGTCCATATCTCAGATACTACATGTTAATGGTCAATGGTATTTCACCACTAGATGTGTCTTGGGTAACATGACACCACCCAATAAAAATAAGGTCACTGTGATCTTTATTTTATGCCTGAATGACTTTGGTTAAGTTCTTGGTTAAGGTCCATAACTATGATACAAGATGTTGGGGGTCAATGATATATCACCACTAGATGTGTCTTGGGTAAGGTGACACCATCCATTAGAAATGAGGTCACTGTGACCTATATTTTATGCATGAATGACTTTGCTTAAGTTCTTGGTTAAGGTCCATATCTTGAATACTACATGTTAGGGGTCAATAATATTTCACCACTCAATAAGCCTTGGTAACATGGCACCACCCACCAGAAATAAGGTCACAGCGACCTATATTTTACACATGAACACTTTTGATCAATTTCTTGGTAAAGGTCCATATCCCAGGTAATACACATTGAGGGTCAATGATATTTCAAGAACGGGAGGGACATCCTGTGGCTAATAGACATATTTTCTAGTTTTCCCTATTTTTATATCCAGGTTGGACAGAGCCTTACAAAGGAAGATTAAAGTGTATTTTATGATAATGCATTAATTACCTGCAGTTCTGACTGAACGTCTTGTAACTGTTGAGTTAAGGACTTCACTTCCAAATATCTCTGTAAGAAAGAATCAATGTATTAAACATAGGCCACACTCTTAACTTGAAATACTGTGGTTTCATTATTATTCATGAGGTCTCAGTTTTCGTTGTTTTCGTGGGTAGTCTTGTTCCACGAAATTTGATACCCAACGAAAAGGAAATTTAACATTGATGTATGCTGGAATCATCAGAACCATGAAATAAAGAATCCACAAACTGATTTTTTTTCAACAAACCACGAAAATAAATGAATCCACAGTAACATCATTTTATCAAGGAACTCCTCTGCTTTTAATCAGAGGATATTAAATTGACAGAAAGTTCAATCAATCTGTCCAACAAACCTTCAGTATCAACTACTTCATCAAACACATTTACAGAACTCTTTAAATATTTCAGTAAATCTTTCTTTATACAAAATGTAGACATGTACCTTCTATTTTTTGTTTCAGGGGGTTTTTTTTTGGGGGGGGTGGGGTGGGTATTTTCTTCTGAGCTACTGTATTTTCTTCCTTTTTAAATAACAATGAACACTTAAGCCTTGACTTACACATCTTTTAAAGTAATCTACTTTTTGGTGAGCTCTTGTTTGTGGAATTTTAATACATGTGATTTCACCGCCGGGAGTCTAAATCTCCGGACTTTTTTACCCATCTCCTGTCCTCCCAATTTTTTGTGTAATTCCCCCCTTTCTCAAGACTTCAGAAAAATATCAATTTCAATTAAGAGTTTTGTTCTTTAATAAATATTTCCGGTGTTTAATGAGTTTGTTGATAAGGTAGATGTCAATTCTACAGGTAAAAGTGTGAATTGAACTTTCATTACCCTAATTGACCTAATGATTGTGTAAACAGTTGGCGATTATTCAGTGAAGCCAAGTAGAATTGGCACGTGTTGTTCCTGTCAATTAACACTAAAATGTAATTTGGATGGACGTTGACAATCTCCCGATTTTTCGTTTGATCTCCAGCTTTGACATGAAGGATCCGTCACATGTATGAATTTTTATTTGAGAAAAAGCTCCAGTACAAAATGTTTCTATTTTCAACCAATAAAAGCTACTAGAAATGAATCTTATATGAAATACTACTTTTAACAGTTGGATTTTTTTTCTAGTCTTAAAACAGTAAATGCTTCAACAACCATTAATCTGCTTATCCTATTGTAGATCCTACCTCATGTAGCTGAACTTCCTGGATACTCTTCAGCTCTTTGGCATGGACCAGCTCATGCTGAAACATAAATACATTCTTCATATTCTTGTTTAATTTTTCCAATCATAACTTTAGGCATGAGCATTTCAGATGAGTATCTAAATTTTTTGAGTGAAATTTTGTTATTTCTTTAAATAAGAATAGAGTTTCAGGATTGATGTAAAATATAACATTATCAAAATAATATGTACAAAAGATAAAATGCTCTTAATCATAATTTCAACAAGTCAACTAAAATCTGATTTGGTAGGGACTGACAAATGAACCTGAACACTATTTATACCCTATGTTTGTAGGTAGGGCAAAAAAAATAGATTCTTTTCAAACTATATTCATTGTTATGTTCAACCTTTTACATCAAACATCCTACAGAATCAACAAGGCATGTTATGTTCAACCTTTTACATCAAGCATACTACAGCATCAACAAGGCACAAGAAGGAGCAAAAGTCAAGATTTTTTGCGATGACAAATACATGTATTACTACATTTAAACATACCCTGCATTCTGCTAGTTCCTTGTTTAAATTTTCCTTTAATGTGGACACATTTTCTAGAGTTGTTGCTAGTTCATTCACCTAGAAAACACAAATTATGAATTTCCATCAGAAGTTCTATTTTATATGAAATTGTTTTTGCAAATTAGTGTTGTGCTCTCTATAAATCCTTGCAAGCCAAGGGTTGTGATCCTCTTAAACCAATTTTCATGAAAATGAGTTAGCAGATTAAAACCTTTGGCAAAATTTGTGCTGTTTAAAAGCATTTTCAATATCTTTTTCTAAGCTTTTTTAGTGGCCTGAAAATGATTTTATGACCCCCTGTGATTTTTATATATATATATGATGCAGCTCCTCAATAAACACTGAATAATATTAAGCTTATTCATAACTGTTGCCAACTTGGCTGCCTGTGAATAGGCAGTTCTCGGTCAATATGACCTCATATCAATGGAGGTTAATAAACATGTCTCATGTTGATATTTCTTTGCAGCTTTTGTTCAATTGTTTGTTATTATAAAATTAACTTCATAAATCTATGTAACATGTTCAAATTAATTTTGTTTAACATTTTCTTTAAAATTCCATAAAACTAACTTTTATCTTCAGTTCAGTACATTCTGTCTCGAATACACTCCTCTCCCTCTCCAGATGTGTAACTCTACTCTCTATCTCCACTTTCTTGTCTTGTAACTTGGACACTGTAACCTTCAACTCCTCGTTCTCTTCTATGTATTCTTGCCTTGAGTCGGCTACCGTCTGTAAACTATCAAAAAGATTCGGTCCCTTTTAATTTTGATATAAGATGTGGTTGTTTTAGGCATATATAAACTAACTATAAGAGAAAGCTACATGCCAAATATAAATAGACTGTAACATGAAGTTGCCAGGATAACTGTGACAGAAGTTTATGATGCTGCAGGACACAAGATAGTGTCAAAGTGACTCTAATATGTAGCTTTGCAACATAATAAAACCCCACAAGCATTGGTTTTACAAAGATCTGTTCTGATGGTATTTTCTTATACCTATATCAATTTACCCTTACTCAGATGATTTGCACTAGCAGGATTAGCTTAAAATAATGTACATTCATCAATTCAAACTATCTCCTTTAAATAATACCTAAAAACAATGGATTTTCTTCATGAGCTACACACATAATGTTCTTACTTCATTCTAATTTTCATTACATTCAATCATGTGCTAGAAGAAATGTACTTACAAAGTGTGTTGACAGATAGCCAGACAGAAAGACATATTGATTCCTTTATCTTCCATACAAGTTTGCCCAATCAGGTACATTGAAATTGTACCCCATTTGCAATTTAGAATTGTTTATCAGTAAATTTGTTTGCTTTTTAGAATTAATATTTAGATTTATGCGATAAAATATGTGCACTGTTGAGAGTGTGTATGTGTTGATGTTTAACACTCTTTATTGACCCACCTGGGCCATGTAGGGACATCAGTTTTATTGGTGGAGGAAACTGGAGTACCTGGAGAAAACCAACGACCTTGGGCAGGTAACTGACAAACCTAATCACATACAAGTGGGGAAGTTCCATATTTGTAAATTACAAACGAGATTCGAACACCACCTGAGAGGTGATTGGCTAGTAATCGATAGCCTTAATCCACTCAGCCACCCAGGCCCCTACAGTCTTAAGAGGTTCAATGCTTTATAGAGAGCTCTTCAATTATGACACACTTTCAGCCCTTTACCTTTTGATCTTTTTATGCAGCCTGTCTATCTCTGTGTTATTGCTGGTGACAAGATCCTCCTGTAGGTCTATCTGTTGCTGTAGTTTGGTGTTCTCGTCCGTTAACTTTTTGTTCTGGTACTTTAAATCTTCTATCTTGTTCTGTTGATCAACTGGGTCACTGAAAATGAAATCGAAAACATAAGCTACAGTTGAAAAGATGAAAGAAGAGACATGTTACAAATCATCAAAGCTGTGTACCAAATTGGCAATTTATTTTTTGACACTTTAAAAAGAGTAAGTTGGCCTGGAAAACAGGAAGCAGATGTCTGAATAACCTGAAGAGGGGGAGGCATCGTACAAATCATGGTGCTGAAGCTGTGCATTGTACCAAAGTGTTCAGACCTGTTAAGACATTCAATAGTGTTAAGATCAAGTTCCATGCAGTCAATTCAGATGTCTAAGGGCTAAATTCCAGAAATAAATGTATGGGGGGGGTCGGAACGCACTTTTTTTAGTACCCACCATGCATAAAATTTTATTTTTTTCCCCTTTATGTTGCATTTGAGAAATATCTAAAAATGCCACCAACCACACAATTTTAATTATAGTGCCTTCTGACCCCCACCCCCCCATACAATTAATTCTGGAATAGCCCTTAAGTTTTAATTGACGGCAAGGATTTAAGTCTCAATGAACTGAAAATCTTGACAGATCTTTACAAAAATCTTGTTCAGTTGGGTCTTGTTTTTTTTTGGTCTTAAATGTCCATGTAAAATTTTCAAGGTACCAGTGTAAGAAACTGGCAGGACAAAAGTCCAATATTCACAACTTTACTTACAAATCTGTTACGTATGTTCCTACTACTGACGAGTCCATGTTGCTGGCATTTAATATGGATATGTCTGAAAAAAAAACAAAAACATAAAACATCTAAATTTGTTTAAAAAAATACATCTATTCCAATTTTTTGTTTGTTCCTTTGGGTAAATTATGATTGCAGATATTTTATTAGGGAATACTTTTATAACTTAACATTAGCATTGCATGTGATAAAGGTATATAAGGCAATATGGCAAAAATTGAACAATACCAAATTAAGATAAATATCTATTTTTTTAGGGAAAAAACTACATGCCATTCACCTATCAGAAAAAAGAGGAAAAAAAAATACATGTGCTACTATTTCTTATTACCAATAATATCAGTGAACACCATCTTATAAACTAAATCTTTACCTACATAAACCTTTTTAAAATTCCAGTAAACACTTGTTTTAAATACTGAATTTTGAATTTCATCCCCAAGACTTTTGACTGATTAGCACCTTTTAAAGTTAACAAAGCCTACATCATCACCTAAATACCAACACAGAGGAATTAATCAATGTTAGTTTACCATAAATCTAAAGATCAATGTGAAAAAGTTTACATTCAGTGGAATTTAAAATATTGATGCAATTTATTTTTCATAGTTTTTAGGATTTGTTTTATTATCACAAATGCAATTGTTTTTGGAACATCTATTGATTTTTCATACACTTGTAGACACTAAATACAGGAAATACAGGAAAACAGGATGTAGAAGTTACATTTGTTATTAATTGTATTTGTTTGGTGTAATTCAAAATATTGACGCTATCAATTTTTAATTGATTTTCAGGATTTGATAAATGTTTTCTATTCTTTTACAAACACAATTGTTTTTTTTGTTATCTTTTTTTATTTTTTATTTACAAGTTAATATTTCAAAGATCATATATTTATTTTGTACTACTATATAGTAAAACCTTGAGGTAGCATTACTCTAACTAAAGTACTGACAAAGCCAGAAAGGGCACCATTGGCATAAAAAAGAAAATTTTCTAAAATTATTTGACAGATTTTCATGAAAGTTGATATGCTAATCATTGAACAGTACCAAATCAGGTAAAATTTTAGACCTGTACCTTATATAATTTAGGAAATTAAGAATTCACATAAAAAGTGTGAACAGACGGTTGAACAAAGTGACCACTATAGGGCTTCTGTCATTCTTAATGCAGGACTCTTACAACTGTTTACCAAAAACAAGCACAATCATTAAAAAACACCCAGTGCAATAAAGGCATGACTAGTTTAGCACATAATGGTTCTTGATAAACATGAAGTGATAAGATACAATATAGGTGTGAAAATAGCTATCAACAAACAAACTGTAAAAACAAATATATTTTTATTTTGTCACAGGTTACGTAAAGAGTTACGGGCTACAAGGTGCTTATTTGGCCCCAAATTTATTGAGAAAATAAATTTTGAGAACTGATAAAGATTACACTGCAACTTGATAATGTTATGTATGGTCATGATGGTTGTATGGAAACCAGCTGAAATACTCATCTCTTCATTGACATGACCTCACAATCATTTGTTCAATGATGTCATTTTTCAGGAAAAACTGAAAAACAGCCAAAATTTACAAATTTCAGATCAGTTTTTTCCAAAAATTAAAAACCTTCGCATGTTTGCTCCAAAAAGATATTTCACACACTGAAATATTGTGTCATTTTACATATTTTTGCTAAGTTTCATATTGGTGTGACCAGTGACAGCATTCATTTAAGGTGGCTCATCCCTTTTATGAGTTTTCATAGATTTTTTTTATTTTGATATATGTTATGTAGTTTGATAAGCTGCATCGGAAAATGGAATAAAAAAGGGGGGTCACCGTGCTCGTTTTTTCTGTAGAAGCTATCAAAGTTCGTAAAATTGGCACTTTCTTGGCCATTCATAGATCCTTCAAAAGATAATTACAGACAAAAAGACTTTGGTTCTCTAACAGTAAATTTGGGTTATATTCAATCAAGACATACTAGGGAACAAGTTTTAGCAGTCAACAGATTTGAAAGGTAGGTCGTTAGTTTTCTATTTACAGATTTGTCATAAATTTGACGATTTTTTCCCTCTAGTTTTGAGCAAAAACAAACGAATTTCGATTAATAATAAAAAATCTATTTCATAGAATTTTTCCAAAAACTAATATTTTTAAGTCATTGATATAAGGTTCATTTTAAGAGAAAGAAAAAAGGGGGTCACCGAGTTCGTTTGGGCTCTATAGAGGGATGTGTGTGCCCTGCACCCAAAAACCCAAAATTTCTAAAATATTTATTGTTGTATTCAAATGTATAGATAATATTTTCATGTAGATCGTTTCTCAAACTATCTTTAATGAACTATAAGTTGAAATCAGTTTATTGTAAAATCCGAGTATCTAAACTATAAAAACGCCCTTTTTTAGTTATTTCGCTAACACAAATGACATTTTGGCGGGAATTGAGTTACGTCCCTTATCAGGGTCAAAATACATGGCGGTCGCCATTTGCAAGTTGCGCCGATCAACAAACGTGCAATTACCTTGATTGAAGGATACCAGGAATACTGGACGTACATTTTGTTGACCAAATGGATGTATAATTTATCTTTAATGCATCTATTTTGTTCGTGGTGAGTAATTATTCTTAAAATTTACGTAAAATCCTAGCGGTAGCGAAAAGGGGGGCGTTTCAAAACAATGACAACAATCATTGTACATGTTCTGCAATAGTGCATCAATGAACATCCCCGTCACGGATTTTATATTTGTTGCTGTTGTTGAAATCAATCCGAAACGACTTGTAAATATTTTTAACTTAGTAAATATGAATTTGCAAAAAAAAACATACAAAAACAAAATATCACTTTAATTTTGCCTGTGACAGTGACTGTGTGAGTGTGATGCACAAGCCTCAGTACATGGATGTTCAGCCTCTACTATACACGTGTGAAAGGCAATTTGAATAGGATACAGGGATGTTATTGATGTTTGTGTATATGCTGCATGCATGGGTAAACAACTGATTTGTATTGTACTGAAGGATATAATGGTCATTAAAGTTACAAACTACAATGTACATGTACACTGTACAAATATAACAAAAATATTTATAATCTTCAATATTCTTAGTGTTTGCAGTGTTCATTTAAACACTTGTAAAACATTTTGTCCATAAGGGGACGACCTTTTGATTCTGAAGGGGGGCCTGGCAGTTTCAGTCGAGACAGATTATTTATTTTCAAAATTTTGCAGGGCCAAAATATTTAATTTTCGCCGCTACGCGACAAGAATATTTATTGTCTGCATATAATAGCTTGATTGAGCAAGGATCTTGGGACAGATTATTCATTTTCTTGCAAACAGAGGCCAGATTATTTATTTTCAACTTTTTCCAGGCCAGCATATTTGTTTACTAAAACTGCCAGGCCCCCCCTCAAAATCATATGGTTGTCCCCTATTCATGTTAAAAGAAATTAAATTAATCCATTTCTTAAATATCTAACATGAAAGGATAAATATTGTGGTGCTTTCCTTCAAACATCAAATGTCAAAAGAAAGTATTTCTATTCTTAATTGCATTTTGTATCATGATCCAAGGAATGGCACCCTTAAAATGTTCTTAAAACATGTGAACTGGAAAATGTTTTATTGCAATCATATTTGGTTATAGAGGATTAACATACATGTATGTAGCAGTGTGTATGGATTTTGTGTTTGTTTATCTACAAAATATACATGTTACAAATGTATTTGTGGTATGAAAAAAAATACCCAAGATCATCTGTGATCACCTGTAAATAAGCTACATTATGCTCAATGTTTGTAATACTAATAAGTTATATATTGTATTATATAATATATTGATTCTGTCTTTTTATAGCCTTGTGCTTTTCTTTCACAGATTTGAACATGGAGGATTTCTACATTTTGAATGATACTGAGAAGCATGGAACATGAACATTTAAGCTACAGTACAGAGCACAGTGACAGACAAAATTAAATAAATTGTTTAATTTTAAAAATACATTGTAACATGAATAAAGCATAAAGATATCCATCCTTGTGACATTCATCTTTAAATGATGAATACATAAGATACATTGTTCAGTTTTGAAGTCACAACTGATAAAATATTATTCCTGATGTATTCATTGTCATTCATTGGATGTTCAAGTTAGGAAAAAAAAAATGTGCAAGATCAATTTTGTTGCCCTTTCTACTAAAGTGTAACGGTCCTTTTGTCGCAAATCATGTTTACTTGCAGGTTTGTACCACTTTACCATGAAGGAAGTTATCTTATTATCATTAAACTTTATATACATATACATATGATCAGGATATAAAAAAACAGACCTATCTCATCAACTTCAAGGTTGATTGATCACAGAAAAGAGGGCATAAAGAATTCAGTTTTTGACACCATCTTGTAAAAAAAAAAGAATTTGCCAAAAAATGGCCGTTTGCAGTGTCCTTGCACTTGCATATATGTGTAAGATCTAGGTTAAAGGTAACACAACATTGCTAAACTGATATTCTGAGCTTGAAATTTTCTAATCTGTAATGGCAATTGAATTTCGATTTTGTTTGTAATTGTAAAGCTGCTTTCTAATTGGATATGAATGCACAAATGTTTATGTTAGGGGCGAACAGACAGCTAGACCACAGACACAGACACAATTTGTTTTTATTTATGGTGATCCGGTCCTTCATTTTGACTTGTCTTGATTAATTTACTTCAGTTTTAGTGTAGATACATGTATTTGCACAATGGGAAGTTCTTATTCTACATGCTATTGGTCTATTTTCGTCATATACATGTATGATACCGAAACATCAGAACAAATATTGCAAAAATAAAACAAAGGATTGCACTAAGTCGTGCTAAGCATACCCCACTCGACCATTCAGAAAACAGGAAGTAGATGACCGACTGACCTGGAAAGGGGAGACACAGTACAACTCATAATGCTGCAGCTGTGTACCAAATTTGATATAAATCCCTTCTGTAGAAGTCGAGAAATTTGTTACGAAAAATTGTCTATTTTTTTTACCCCAAAAAAGTCTTAAGTAAGTCGGCTCAGAAAACAGGAAGTTGATGATGGACTGACCTGGAAAGGTGAGGCATGGTTTAACTCATCATGCTGAAGCTGTGTACCAAATTTGAAACCAATCCATCCAGTAGAAGCCGAGAAATATTTTACGAAAAATTTCACATTTCAAATTTTTAAAAAAAGTCCAAGTCGGCTCTGAAAACAGGAAGTAAATGACGGACTGACCTGGAAAGGGGAGGCACGGTATAACTCATCATGGTGAAGCTGTGTACTAAATTTGAAACCAAACCATTCAGTAGAAGTAGAGAAATTGAACCGGACGGACAAGGTGATTGCAATATAGCCCACTCTCTTACGAGTGGGGGTATATACAGTACACTCAGAGAGGATTGATTCTCATACTCTGATTTCAGTGTCCAGTGTTCCACAGAGTTTCACAGAGTCAACTCTTAAAATTCTCCAAGTAATTTCTCCCACCTGGGAGAAATTTATTACCTTTTTCGGAGTATTTTGGAGTTGTTTATTACATTGTGTATTATAATCATTTTCACCTGACAAGAAAGACAGCAATAGGTGCTACTTCAAAAGGTTTTCAAGGCAATAAAAAACTCCAAGCTCAGAGTATTTTATGACCCTTTGGAGGGAGAACTCCTAAAACCCTCCTAGATTTTTATGGCTTTTCTTGGAGTTTCCTGGAGTCATTAAAAGAATTCACTCCGAAATCAGAGTATGAGAATCAATCCTCTCTGAGTCTACTGTAATATATTTATTTGCGAAATAACAAACCCTGACCGATTAAATTTTCGGACTTCAGTTATTTGTACCTGAAGAAATAATCAAAAACAACTATAACCTATGGGAAATTCTATTGAAAGAAGCAGAGGTTCCAATGGGGCATCCGACCGTCAAAAGTCCGAAAGGGCAGAGATAAAACAAAACAGACAACAACTACTGAATATCAATACCAATCTTGTATTGAGAGTGAACTCAGGTGCTCCTGCTTGCTATAGCACACCGGTTACGATATTCATTAAAACACATTATATAGTTTTGTACGGAACTTTTTTTCGTTCTGTGTTTTTTGTCCGCCGACGCAAAGCATTTTCGTAAATCATGAGAAGAATAAGTGTATGCGCTACAACCCGCAATCATGACAATTTAATCAAAATCTCAATGAAAAACAACAAACAGCCTTCAATATGACCACTGATCGCAAAATCCTAAAGATATCAAGAAAGTTGTAGGCTTTCAATATTTGGTAAGCTGTCTTTGGTAGGGGTCTCATATAGTTGGATGCCTTTTCATGTCTCTTTTTACTTCTGTTTAGCTAACCGACTTTTTTTTTGCTTTATGCGGGAGACCCACAGAAATTCTGTTCTGTCACGGTATATACGTCTGATTTGTAATGAAAATATAATGCTGTGTTTTTTTAATGATAAACCCTGTGAGTAAAAAGTTTATTTTTGTTTGTTTGTCCTTTAATCAAGCAACTACTTGTATTGTTATCATAATTATATAAGAGGAAATATACACCCGTTTAACGTATTACATCATCTCGATCTGTATACCTAATTTGAACCATGATCCATCTGCTTTTTCATGACTATCTGTTTTGACTGATCTTTTTGAAATCGATTATCCCCTTTTGTTCCATTTTCGCGGGAATTAAGGTTTGCTCATATTCAAACTCCTGTCCGTACATTAGAAAATTCTGTCAAGCATTTTGGTCCATGACAATGAATTAAAATCGTTCATATGACAAACAGTTTTCAGATGCTTCTGTATTGCATTGGTTTTGTCACCTTTACAAAAAAATTACTATTCATAAAACTTACTATAGTTTGTTTTATTTAGGCGTACTTTTTAAAAACTGTCGACGATTTTGGCGTAAAAGGCTATAGATAAAAAAACTGAAACCACTGTATGTATAAACTTTTCAAGAAAATTTGGGTTTGAACGGATTAATTTGTCGTTATCTCGGATATGGCGGAAACGAACGGACAAACACCAAACCGAACGGAGGATATAATGACTGTGTGACAGGTTATAAAAAATGCAGATATCTAACATCTACAGAATCGGGCTTTTTATTTTCATTTTTTTCAAAAAGAGGGGAGGTTTTTTATTGCTAATTAAAAGGGACTGAAAACCCACACAGTTGGCACTACTTTAAAAGTCAACGATCTACTTGTTTTAGAAATGCTCGGAGACAGTTTAATAGCAGTAGAACGACAATGGAACATACGATGAAATGTCTTTTTATAGAATGGAAATAGATGTCATTTTATTAAACGGCGTTCCTTATTTTATGTAAAACATCGCTTTTCTAAAAGACAACTTTCTCTGATTCACTTTTCCATTAACTTCTAACGGAAGATGCGGTCTTGAAATTCTTAAACATTCCTGTTAGCGGCGGACGTGTAGTTTTTTACGTTCTTTCATTTCGTCGACGATTTAGGGTAAATTTCGAAGTTCAAAGGGCCATATCTCCCAAAAAAATTTGTGGACCGGCACGAAACTCAAACTTGATCTGTAACTCATCAGGGTAAATTCACATACCAAAAATCAGTTCATTATCTATAAGCGTTTAGAAAAAAAGTGAGGAAAACTAAAAATTTAGTAAATTTTCAAAGTTCAAAGGGCCATAACTCCCATAAAAATTTATGGATGGGCACGAAACTCAAACTTGATCTGTAACTAATCAAGGTAAACTCACATACCAAAAATCAGTTCATTATCAATAAGCGTTTAGAAAAAAAGTGCAGAAAACTGAAATTTTAGTGAATTTTCAAAGTTCAAAGGGCCATAACTCCCATAAAAATTTGTGGACCGACACAAACTCAAACTTGATCTGTAACTCATCAAGGTAAACTCACATACCATAAATCAGTTCATTATCTATAAGCGTTTAGAAAAAAAGTGAGGAAAACTGAAAATTAAGTGAATTTTCAAAGTTCAAAGGGCCATAATTCCCATAAAAATTTATGGATCGGCACGAAACTCAAACTTAATCTGTAACTCATCAAGGTAAACTCACATACCATAAATCAGTTCATTATCTATAAGCGTTTAGAAAAAAAGTGAGAAAAACTGAAAATTAAGTGAATTTTCAAAGTTCAAAGGGCCATAACTCCCATAAAAATTTATGGATCGGCACGAAACTCAAACTTGATCTGTAACTCATCAAGGTTAACTCACATACCAAAACTCGGTTCATTACCTATGAGCGTTTAGAAAAAAAGTGCGGAAAACTGAATTTTAGTGAATTTTCAAAGTTCAAAGGGCCATGACTCCCATAAGAAATTGTGGACCGGCACGAAACTCAAACTTGATCTGTAACTCATCAAGGTAAACTTACATACCAAAAATCAGTTCATTATCTATAAGCGTTTAGAAAAAAAGTGCGGAAAACTGGTATTTTAGTGAATTTTCAAAGTTCAAAGGGCCATAACTCCCATAAAAAATTGTGGACCGGCACGAAACTCAAACTTGATCTGTAACTCATCAAGTTTAACTAACATACCAAAAATCAGTTCATTATCTATAAGCGTTTAGAAAAAAAGTGCGGAAAACTGAGGCGTGACAGACGGACAGACAGACGGACAGAGCGCAAACCTATAGTCCCCTTCGGCTTTCGCCGGTAGGGGACTAAAAATCATATCTTAAGGACATTTTATAAAGAAAGACTCCAAACTCAAAATGCTATAATGACAAAAGATTTCATTTGCATCATTTTAAGATTTCAAACAAAACATATGTCATTCAAATAAAAGACACTGAAATTTTGGGGCCAAAATAGGGTCTTCAAGCCCCTACCTCTTTCATCTTTAGATCAAACATGAAAACAAAGGTACAAAAAAAATGTTTGGAAATGCTCCTCACCAACAACTTGACCATTATAATCCAACTTTCACCTCTAGAAATCTGCCCCCCCCCCTTAAAACCCCACCTCCCCCCCTAAAAAATGTGATTTCCTGAGTCAAATACTAACCTTTTGACAAACAGATAGATGTGTCTTTAACTTGGTCCAGCACATCTTCTTGGTCTGATTCCAGCTCACTGACAAAAAAAGAATGCATAGCCATATGATTGTATATGTAAATAAAGTCATTCAAATGTAACACCATTATACTTTCTTTTCATCAAAACATGACATGAAATAAGTTTCTTTTTCCTCGTGTTGTTCTTGTTTTGTCTACGTACATTCAGGTGCCTAATTGCACCTCTCTTTTTTTCTACTTTACTTCAATGTAAATATCTAAATTAAAAAAAAATAAAAGATGGAATGTGTCCATTGGACAAGTTTCAAATCATTCTCCCTTATAGTTTCTGAGAAAAGCTTGGTTGAAATTTTCACACGAATTTTCGTCTCAATAAAGTCCCAAACAGGAAGTAGAAGTCTGACAGACCTGAAAGTTACTTTTAAGGCTATACAGATCATAAAAATTAATTGCAGTTGGAGTCAACATATGTGTTGTGGTCTAATGTTCATTAACTCCTTATCCTTTCATATTTTTTTTAAGACAAAAAGTGTGTCATACTGAACAATCCTATTAAGTTTCAAATCATTCTCATGTATGTTTTCAGAGAATAGCTTGACAAAAATTAGTAAACTTGATGTCCCTGGGGCATAAAAACATTTGGTACACAAAAAATATGCCTTTTTCTTATAAACTTTCAGAATGATGCTGACAAAATTGAAAAGATTTGTCTACAACTGAAATCAACACAGTCAAAATTTCACAAAGTACCCCACTTTTTAAACATAAAAGACTTAAAACTTCAAAAATAGATAAATAACATTTTATACATCCATTTAGTGCTTAAATTATAAGTCCTCTTGGGTTATAAAAACAGTAAAAATGGTCTTTCAAAATCATCACTTAATCCTATTTCATGCTTTTATAAACCATTCTTGCAGGAAAATGGATTTTATTAAACGGTTAAAATAATGTTTTCTAAACTATTGCCATCTACATGAAATGAATAATTTTCCTATGAAGCAGGTGTAAAAACAAATTATAATAGTATAAATATGTTGTTTGTTGATTTCAAATGTGATATATCTAAAATATTATATCATTGATCAATTTCTTTATCTGATCATGTTGATGTTTAAAATCATTTCAGTTAAAATATAAGTATTCTAATCAAAAGAGCAATTATGTCTCCTACATGTATGATGTTTATCAACTGCATTATGAAATTTAGCCAAACTAAAAAAAAAATCATTCCATACCTGTTAACCTCTTGGACCCTCTTAGTGGGAGATCTCCCACATGCCATCTCAACTTAGTGGGAGATTTCACGCGACATATTTTTGTGGTAGTGTTCTCCCCAAAAAATTTTGATAGCACTGTGGTAACACCTGGCTAGAATTTTGAATATGGGATTTTCTGTGGCACACAACAATCATTGTGTTAGAGAACAAGACTTGTATCGGATAGATAGCAATAAAATGAACATCATGCCATTACAACTGAGTTTTCAACTATTTACAAATGCATTGCAGCATATTTTAAAACTACTTAATAATTGATTAGATGTTTGAAGAAGTGTAGTTTTTAAAACAAACATCCAAAAAAAGATTGTTGTTTTTAAAAGAAAAAGAAAACTGGGTTTTGATAAACTTAATTGATAATTTATAATTGCAAGTAGAACATATTTTGGTATTAAATATGAGTTATTAGCTTAAAAAATGCAAATAAATAATTTTAAGGGGAAATAACTCTGTACCTATATGATCATGAATAAATATTTCTAAAAAATCGATTTTTTTCTGGCTTTTAATCTTCAAATCTAGTTTAAAAACAAGAATATATAACAAAATTCAAACAGTTCTAATCATAAATGATAGTTAATTGTAACATTTAAATAATTACACAAGATTTTGCAGAGGGATTAGAGATTAACTCATGATTGATTGCCGATGGCAAAATCCTTTGAAGTCTCGATGTTCTACACCTTTAAGTGGCCTGGCTTGGGGGCTAATTACGACAAGTTTATGGCTTCCTTTGTTAATTATCTGAGATAATCCCTTAAATAAACAGTTTAACAATCAAGGCAAGTGAAGAAGAGACCATTATTGCAAAATAAAGAAAAATATCATGTTAGCAGGAGATTTTGTGGGAGGAAAACACGTTAGTGGGAGATTCTTGTCTCACGCGTGGGAGACTTTATGTTAGTGGGAGAATGGCCAAGTTAGCGTGAGTCTCACGCTCAAAACGTGAGGGTTAACATGTATGTCATTCTCATTTATCCAATTTTACAAAAAAATTGGTACATGTAGTACAAATGTACAAGTACAAAATTAGAATGGCAGTCTTTTAATTTCTATGGAAAACCTATGTCCGGTTCGTATTTATTCAGGAAGTAGATGAGGTACAGGTATAAAATCATTATAGGAGGAATTTTCTTGCCAAATATCGAGAGCCTATCACAAGCAGTTAATTGCCTATAAAACTGACGGAATTTTGTGATGCTACAAGATGGCCGATAGTGTCAAAGTGACTGCTATATGCATGTTGCACACAATATAATAAAAGATGGACAGATGAAATCGACAGCAATTAAGAACAAAAGATTAATTAATTAGAGATGAGATTGTGTCAAATACAACTTCAAACAAGAAAGTGTAATTTGTCCATGTCATTATAAGATTTTATCAGGTTGATACTGAATTTGAATTATTTTATTTCTTATGAACTAAATTTATTACATCATTAGCTGTTTTTTCCCCTTAATTTACATTTTTAAGGACATGTCCATTGATATAAGGAAAGTTATATGGTCTTTTTTTCAGTTTGCCTCGTTTTTACTTGACAATTTATTTGCAAAACAATGTATATCTTTTCAATTATCACACAATTATTCAATCCATTTAGATGTAGTTGCATCTTATTATTGACTAAATATAGAAGGCACTTGTTCATAATGTCTTTTTATCAGATCATGTTGCCTTCAATTTGTATCCAATTAACTTATGTCTAAATACGGAACATATTCAGTGTTCAAATCTTTTATGCATGTAAAACTGTACATCTAGTATGTAGAAATTTTTTCATCATTTAGCAATGTTTAGAGAATCATCTAAATGAATACATATACTTAAACCGTTATAATTAACCATCATTAAAAAAAATGCCCCCCCCCCCCCCATTTTTTTTTATATGCATGAATATATCAGTATTTAAAAGTTGTGTGGTATTGACATGAAAAAAAAAGAACTGATTTTCAACAGTTTCATACTTAGCTATGATTAAATTTCCACATGTTTCTTAGAAAAAAGCAGTAAACTAATTTAATCCTCATAATTAATTCTATATGACTATAAAAACGAGAACACCAATGAAGTAAAAAATACCTTGATAACAAAATACCATAAAATTAAATAAATATTTATCAAGTCATAACATCGTCAGGGTCATAAATTTCTATTCAAAAGAATAACCTTTTTAAAACCCACTAAACAAAAGCAAAATTCTACCATTTTATTTATAGAGTCAATGTTTTATCGTTAAAGATTAACGGGTTGTTCAAATTTGGTGATGTTTTATTCAATTACACATGCTTAGGGGCTAAGACTATTGTGAACTTCTAAACCCCTGTCCTTATATAAATTGATAATAAACACATGGGACTTGACTAAGTAAAAAATGTGTTTCTTTTTGGTATTTTTTATGAAAAGAAGGAAGTGTTACTTAATATTATAATATTTACAAGACTGTGCAGTCAATTTTTCCCATTTATCAAGTCTACTTTATCTAAAAGCATCAATTTTGATAAATAAAAAAAAATCTGTGTGGGTATAATAATTTCTCTTTAACAATTTTATAATAAGAACTGAGAAAAATAATGATTTATGATGATTCCTTTTTACATTTTTGTGGGAAAAGATTGTTTGGTCTTTCATAATTTATATATACATACTTACCCAAAAACAAAAAATAATGAATTCAATGGGCTTTAAACTACATAAACAACATTTAATTTAAATTCTCTTGGACACACTTTTCTTTATAAAAACATTGTACCATAATAAAAAGAACAAATAGCTTATAAATATATCATATTTTTAAATTTACCTTAATTTTTGAAATTTAGGCTTATAAGTACATTCCTTTTCATACAAGAACATCTATCCCATTTTGAAATTTTATTAAAACAATAAACTATCCTTCACTATCCTTGAATTTCAATAATAAACCATGTTCACAATGAAACTTGCCATCACCGCATTAAGTACCATATAATCAAAAGCAATTTCAACACAGTTAAAAGTCATAAATTTCTCCCTACAGGTAATTTTCAAGTACTTAATCTCCCACAACTTTTCTTGAGTCTTGCCTTTCAGGTAAACATCAACTTTCAATATTCACTATCATTGCCATTAAATTCTATGTTTCAATGAGTTTTAATTTTATTTTGTATCTAATTAGAAATTTGAAACCTGCACTTTAAATGACATTTAACATGTTTAATGCATTTGTTGTAAATGTTGTTGAAATGGATTTAGCAATACAAAGTAAATATTGTTAAAATAAGGCCTTCACCAAGTATTCTGTGGTTTCTTTATTACGAAATGTCTTTTGGGGGAACCATGGAAATTGTGCCCATAGATGAAAATGAATTGCGTTTAGAATTTAACTGTAACTAGCGGCTTTTCCCTTTGATCTCATCTGCCTGAATTTATTTGCATCATGGACAGCCCATGATACTGAAAAATATTAGATGGAGCACTTGATTTAAATACTGTGACGTCATGACGTAATTCTTGACTTTATTCCACTGAAAAACTTGTTAAATGTGTGATTTTCTAAATTTACTGATAAAAAGAATATTATATACTTTCCATTTTGATACTATCTACATCTAGTCTGGTATCCGACTCGCCTTGATATAGATAGTATCAAAAAGTAAGAACATAATATTCTATATTTATTTTGCATTTACAGAACCAAGAGTACTGCAATCAAATTAAACACTTGTTTAACTCAAATGTTGACTGCTAAAAGGAAATATTTTGAACCATGTTTCATTATTTCAAAATGATATTTCAACTACAGAAAGTATTTTCTATAAAAACAACTTCAACATTTTTTTTCCAATATATATACCGTATAATACTTTATATAATGCTTTACAACAGCAAGAGGTTTTGGACTTTGTTTTTTTATATTACATGTACATGCATGTTGCATTTTATATTAATAGAGGAAAACAGAGTACCCTGATAAAACTAAGCCCCTCTGTCATATTAACTGACATTTGTTTAGGGGTTTCAAAAACAAAGTATATTGCAGAAATCCAGAAATATATATATATTAATTGTGTCTCTTAATGTGTTTCAAATCATGTTCTTTCCTCTTATACTTGTAACTTCCTTTTTCACCATATGGGCTCCTTTGGAAAAATAAAATATGTTATGTAATATATTTTACACGATGTATGGGGTTGTTGGAGTAGAAAGGAACTTTTCCAAACACCCACACAGTTTCATGGCAAATGTACAAATGTGTGTGTGTTAGGGTTCAACACCCTTTCTGACACACCTGGGCCATACAGAGGAGAGCGGTCAGTTGAAAGTGGAATGTATAATTGCATTTCCTGTAAGACCCTATCCAGTGTTTTTTTCCAGGATTTCAAAAGTTTTAGTCACTTTTCTTTGTTTTGTACAAAAACATATCAATTTTGACTAAATTGGGCCATAATATTGTAAATATTGCAAAAAGTTTTAGTCACTTGAAAAAATGTTTAGTTGATGACTAAAGTGACTAAGCCTAGAAAAATCACTGCCCTATCACCCATAAATATGTACCATCTGCATTGAAACACCCTGGAATAGCCATTAGCACATGAATTTATCATTTTTATCCAACTCACTTCCTTTTACGTATTGAGTAAATCCATTGTTTCATCACGGTTCTATATGAAGCAATGTTGATTGTCTCCCCTTTCTGTGTAAACAATATCTCCAGATCATGCAGGTCCTCTTCATTCTAAAATCATGGTCAACATATAAGTTTAAAAAAAAAAACACATACATGAATAATATTATACATGTATGTTTAATGCAACAGGATTTGTTTAACACTTTAACAGGAAGTATGGTAACCAAAGACTTGAAATGGAACACAAAAATATTGGATCCTAAGCATGCTAAACTGATGATACAGTATATATCTAGAGGCTGTGATAAGTTCATGAAGTTTCTGAGAAAACTATTGCTAAATTGTTTTCTCCAAATGAAACTCACTTTTCTATAACCCAGATTTTCAAAAATTTGAAATCTTATCAATAATTTGTACAGTTTATACAATTTATATCATATTTACACTGCAGTGATGCAGATAAGTGCCAGACCTGCTATTTTTAGGAGCAGAATTTCAGAAGGTCCTGCAACTGAAAATATTGTGCAGGACCTAAGTCTTGCAAGTTTTTGAAAAATTTATGCTAGCAAAAGTGAAAAGGTCTGTTAAAATTTATTCAGGTCCAGGAAACTTATCTATTTTATAGGACCCAATGTCTGACAAGAAAAAACAATTATCTGCATCTCTGATTATTACACTTTAAATCAAGAACAGGTCTAAAAGACACAATGCCCAATCTTGCAACATTTGGGATGGATGGACAGACAGACGAACAAATGGACCTGAACACTATTTGCCCCCTACTTTCATAGATGGGACAAAAAAATAATTAACAAAACAGGACCAGTAAGGTAGCATTGGAAAGGGGGGAACTATACTTTAAAATTTGCTAATTGGGAGTGGATGTGACATTGACAAATCAAAGTGGGACCAATGGGTTGTCACACTTCAACAATACATGTACATACGTATTCAATCCATGAAACTGGGGAGGCCTCCTGCCATCTTAAAATCTGACACCTTACATGTGTATTTAGAAAAGTATCAAAATAAACAATTTAACATAGACATTTATACAGTGTACCTCACTAATAGCACTAGACGTGTATTTCAAATACTCTATCAAACTGGAGACGGTGACATTCCCAACATTCTTATCATCGCATGCCAAAAAGAGGCTGTCGATTAGATCGTCTTCCGTTACAAGATCTGATTGGCTAAGATCTTCTGCCGAAGAGTTCATTTCCGAGTCATCATCTTCCATCGCATAACCGAAACATTTTTTACATTCTGTCAAAGTCAAGTTACTAAGCACAGTCCTGCTGCCTTCACGATCTATGTCAATTTATATGTATCTGAAACAGAAAAATGAAAAAAATTAATAACATATTTATAATCCTGGATTGGGAAACAAGCTTATAAAGTTTCTATAAATCCCTCTTGCAGTTTGCGAAAGTGGCCTTTGTAAACGACCCCCTTAACAAACTCTACAAAGGGTCATTAACATGCACAGGGTATTGCTTTCCTCATACAGGGGAAAGCCTTTTTTCATCCCTTCCGAAGACTAGCGTCATTTCTTGAGACCATCCTTGCCATATAAGTTGCAACACAAACAATGGTTCTTTGGATAGTCATCCTAAAGGATAAGGATGCTAAAAAATCTATTTAGATGGTGCCATCCCTCCTCCTTTAATTGCAACATCTCAACATCTCAACAATCAATTGTTTCTCGAAACTTTAACAGACTAAAAGCATATTAAGACATCTAGTCACCATGCTCAACATAAAGACTGAAAAATTGGACATGGGAAATTTTTTTTTTAAATTAAAAATACTATCTATTTTTCAACTGTTTTATTACATGTACATGTACTTCACTTATGATCAATTGAAGAATACCACTTACTTTATTTCTAATCTAACTACATGTACAAATGTATCGGTAACACACATAAAACATGTATATACAGTATATATTACCAGTTTGTTAGTACTTGGTTGTGCATAACATACAGGTGCATTGTGGATATACATACATATACATGTATTAATATTTGACAATCTATTTTTATGAAACAGAAACTTACCTATTTTAATTTCTTGGAAATACATAAAAATTTAAAATTTACCAAATATCATGATCATAACATGTTAATAAATCCCCTATTGAAAGCTTAACATTGAAATTTCCTGTCATTAGACATTTTCAATTACGTTTCAGTAACTCAATTATTTCAAACCGATGTTAGGTTTTACATTTGTACATGTAGAAAATTGAAACATGAAGATGGAAGTTAATATATGGTCTTCACAAAGAAAGAAAAGTAATTGTAGGATGCATTAACTAGAGCTCCTAGGAGCCTGAACCACTCACCTGGTTTTTAATGGTACTTGTAACTTTTTAAATATTAAGTCCTTTTATAACATTTTTATTAGAGCTTTGACACGTTTGAAGCATCATTTAATTTTTTTTTTGCATAAAAAAAAAAATTACATGTTTGTTTGACCTTTTGAGGGGTACATGTACATGAATAATCTTTAAAAGTAACAACTTCCATCAAATTGAGACTGATAAAATTTCTTGAACTTTTACTGAACACTTATACATGTCATCAAGGCATAGTCTCTTACTGCAAGTTTTAATTTTTAAAGAGAAAACACAATTTTTTACCTTTAAAGGGCTGTAACCCTGAAAAGGTTCCTATATGTACACATGTTCATTGTACATGTATCAACTTTAAGCAGCTATAGTTTCCATTCTAAGATGGGAACGATGCTGCTAAGTCTTGTGAAAATTAACATTATAAATGTACATGTAATAAACATATTTCACTTTGGACATGTTGTATGTGGGCAACAGGCTTGTATAACTATACACATGTAAGCAGATAAACAAAAAAATAAAAAACTTACATGTACAAAATGTATATGTGCGCTACAATTATAATAGGAATGTTTAAATGCAACATGTATCATCATACATTGTACATAATAAAGTTTTTTTTATTTTACACACAAACATTTATACACATATGATACATGTATAAATATAATCAGTCCAGGAAATAAGGATTTGAAATTAATGTGCTTGCCCTAATCTTTAATTCTAAGATTTTTTCCTCATTATCCAATATAAATTTTCTCCAATTTTCACTTGCCCAAAAGGTTTTTCATTGGCCAGTGACCAGGGGCAAGCAGGCTTGTGTTTATTTTCGCACACTGTATTATACATGTTATATTTGAATACTGAATTATAACAGAAGAAGAATTTAAACTGTGCAATCACCACTATAGGTTTGATACAGATGTAAATTGACAAAAAAAGTTGGATAAAAATTATCTTAGGAAGGAGATGCAACTTGAGTGATTACTGTAAGCAGTTTAATAATAAAGAAAACCATGAATGGAAATTATCTGACTCGGACTAAAATACAAGGGTAGTTTTATAAATAACCTAAGAAAATGACAGACATGATGTAACAAGTTACATGCAGTACTTAAATTAATACAGTGGTGCCTAAAATGTGTAGCCCATACCTGTACCATTAAGGCATTTTCAGCTCATTTAAATGTACATGTTTTCAATTTTGACTTGTATACAGCAAAAACTTGATGAAACTTTCTGAAATTGCACACAAGATTTTTCATTGGATATTCAATGAACTGTTATCATTTGTTTTTCAAATTGTCATGCCAATTTTCAACAATTAACAATGTTGGAAAATTTTGGTGCCTAAAATGTGTAACTGGAAGTTTACACCTAGCCAAAAGTGCCAAAGAAATGACTATAGACTAAGAAATGATAACTTTTAAATTTTACTTTTTAATCATAATTGGTTTCTTTTAGTTTTTTGTTGTTATATTTGTATGTTTATAGCAAATATTTTGTAAATTGACTTGTTAACTTAATTTTTACAATCCAAATTATCAGAACTTTGGTCAAGATTTTCGATGAGTACAGGCATGACAGGTAAATTGTAAATATTGGATAAAATCGTGAGTGCCTTGGTATCAAGTAAAATTGTGAAACGGATAGTCATTGTTTTTAAATAAAACTTTAATCATGCTGATATATTTTTGTGACTTTTAAGTCATGTTTAGAACACACTGCCCCCGGGACAATGCAACTTGAGTGACTGGCCAGATACGCGGACAAGACCATACGGGAAACAATGAGATCATCACCAGAGGCCAAATAAACAATACATGCAATCTTAAGGCAAATTATGACGTACATCGACTACATGTACATCCCTAAAACAGGTGTGCCTGTCTTATACAGGTTGGGGGAAACCCCAATTGGGATACTATAGGATATATTATACCAATTTGGATATTTGCATATGCATGTACCCCAATTAGGATATATGACTGTTTTTGCAGTTTGTATTTTTATGACAAAATTGAGCATAATTATGCATCAGCATTATGATTCTTTGATATTCAGGCTCTTGTTTAGTATTTGTTGGCTATTAGTGGGATGCTATGTTTTCTGTGCAGACCAAGTTTTACACTATTCTTCCACTGTTTTTAAAGTCATTTTTTTCTTTTAGGCAAAGGTTTAAGTTAATTTTGATTTTGAAAATTAAAAGAAAAGCGTTTTTACAATCTAGTTTTAGAAAGTTGGGTATATTTGATATTTAAATCTATTTTATTAAAATTTACGAAGTTGAAAATAAACTACAACTGTATACCTGTCTTAAATCTGTTATAAAAATTTGAGTTATCTTTCTTTGATGAAAAGGAAATTCTGTGTTCTGAGACATGTTTGAATCCAAATAGTTTTAAAATGAAAAAAAAAAAAACTTTAAAAACAAGTATGTTTATTTTTTACATACTAAATCTGCCTCATGAAGTTCAATTTACATCAAAAACTATTATGAAGTCTTGTCAAAAACCTATACCAAACATGATGTGATAATGCTGAGAAAATCATATTGAAGAGAATCAAATCATCCTATTAAACATATGAAAGGGCTGAAAATATTAACAGTGTCGTTCTTGTGAAGATCTAGGATCCTCTCAATTAATCTTTCAAATTGTTGCTTCTACAGTATATTCAAATATAAAAGTATCTTTAGATTCAAATTTTATATGCATTTCAACCAAAATATATCTCAAATTACTGACTTTTAAAAAAAGTGCCAATGCATTTCTCGTACATTGTTTGATATTATTTTCCAAGCGTTTTATTTATCATTTTGTTTGTAATTTAATAAAATCTAAAGGATGGTGAAAAATAAAAAAAATCAAACACCATGTAAAAGGACTGATATTTGTCACAATAAACAAATTTCCTTATCGAGAGTTATTGGCCAGCGGGCGTCCTGTAAAAACAGGAAATTGACCAATATACAATTATCACCCTAGTTGGTGTGTGACCCGGTGGTTTCTTTCCCCGAGAAAGTAAGGTCACCCGAGAGAAATGCCGGGTCACACATCATCTAGGGTGATAACTGTTATATTATATCGAATATTTAAATGAAACAATTTAATTTTAAATTCTAAACATATTTCGGGCATTTTAACCTTTTTCCATGGGATGAAATACAGCCCATACACTATTGAAGAAAAATCGTGGGGCCACGTGCAAAATAGCACGAGAGGGTGACCTTACCATGCGACCCAACGATTACCGGTTGACCCAGCGAAATATCACACGTCACGTGAAAACTTCTTAGCGAATCAGAATAAAGATTTTTATATGAGTATATAATATTTCAAACTGTTAATTAGTTCACCTGAATTTATCAAATTACCTTCAAATTTCACCTGAATATTCTCGAAAAATTTTGCTATTTAACAGTACTAAATAAGATACTATGAGGTAAGATTTGATATGAAATGTATTAAATTTCCAATAGGTCTATTTCTAAGTTTGAATTTGGAAAAAAATTTACGATTAATTTGAACTATTCCTTTGGAAAAATGTGTGATAAAAATGAAAAGAAAAATAGTCTAAACAAAGCAATAAAATATACTCTTTCCAACGATGTATATACATGTATTTCATATGTACGATTCATTATGAAAAAGTTTACTCGCTTGTAATGCAAGTGCCTATATGTATTTCAACAAGTCAAATCTGAATTTACAAATTAACGCGGAGACAATGTTATTTTGGATTTATCGTGGAGACCAATCTCTTTAATTATTGTCTCAGGATTATGACATAAAAAAGTGGTTATAAATTCTGGTAATTCGCAGCAAAAAAAAAAATATGATATATTTTTGGATCCCAGGAACAATGATCTTCATATATATTAATGACAATTTATGCTCCTTTAAAGCATAAAAATATTAAATAAAGAAATTGGATCATCCCCATAGAAGAAAAGCTCATCCCCATAGAGGAAAAGCTCATCCCCATAAAGAAAAAGCTCATCCCCATACAATGTAGGGAAAAGCTCATCCCCAGAAAGAAATTAGATCATCCACATGTTGAAATAGCTCATCATCATATGTAATGTCTACCATAAGGCAGTCTCGCTGCCTTAGATGCAAGCAAAAGCTACAAATATCTCACCCAGTTTGAAAATACTTTGAAAGGTGTTTTTAACTTTTATCACTACTCCCCAAAGAGAAGACGTGAAGTCAAAGAAATGGCTGAAATTTTGGAAGTGGATTTTTCCCATATTTCTGATGTTAAGCAGGTTAGGTGGATGGCATCAAAAGCTAGATCTGTTGCTGCACTTGAGAAAAATCTGAAGGCTGTCACTTATCATTTAGAGCACAACTTTACAGCTGGGACCAGGGCAGATGATGCCAACAAGGCTAAAGGTTACCTAAATGAATTAACCACTTTGAAATTTTTGAAACACCTCTACTTCTTGCTGGATTATCTTCCAATTTTGACAGAATTGTCCAAATGTTTTCAGATTGAGGACCTCTTACTCATTGAAATTCAAGACTTAGTAGAGGCCACAACCTTAAAGCTCAATGCATTGAAGACCAAACCTGGCAAATTCATGAAGAAGTTCACTGAACTATTAAATGTGGAAAGCAAAACTCTTGGTGACATCAAGTTAAGGGGGCAAGTCACACCTGTGGATTTCACTAAGGACAAGGACATACATGGATTTCTAGATCATGGAATCAATTATGTAAAGAAGAGATTTCAAAATCTTAATGAGGAGCCCTTGTCTTATTTCCAGATATTTAACTTTCATAAGTGGCCCCTGTCTGTAGCTGAAATTGGAGATGTTGGAAATGAAGAGCTCTCAAACTTGCTTGACCACCCATCTCTTGTCAACAACTTTTCTGCAGAGGAAAAGGAGTCAATAAAAGATGACTGGCTTAATGTTAAGCTTCAAATTGCTAGTTTGAGAACAAATCCTCTGTTTGCTGTGTACCAAATGGTAATAGAAATTAGAGTCAAACAGTCTGCTACAACAGGAAACCCTAGTCACATTAACAAACTGTTTGAATTAATGATGACTATATCACCTTCTACATCAGCTTGTGAACGGGGGTTCAGCAGAATGAATCAGCTGAAAACAAAATACAGAAGTACTTTGTCTCAAGAAAACTTCTATGCTCAGCTTTTTATTATGCAAGAAGGACCAGATCTTAAGGAGTTCAACCCTACTACATCAATTAAAAGATGGTTAATCTCTGGACCTGGAACAAGGCACACAGGAGGACAAAGATTACCTGGACCAAGAAAAGAAGAAGAACCCCAAGAAAGATTCCAAGTTTCAATTCTGAAAGACTAAAAATCTACTAACTCTGAACCATGCAAGACAGTGTTACATTCAATAAATAAAACATCTTGATAGCATAAACTGTTTTTATTACAAATGAAATTGCTAATACATGAAACAAAATATCAAAATCAATAATAGTATTAACATTAACAGAATAAATCCAATGGCCTTCAACACACCTAAAAATACTATGTACATTGTATTCATTTCACTTTCATGTACCAGTTACAAAATATCTTGGTATCAATTGGGCTTAGAATCAAAACAGCTGGGCTTGGGCATTGAAAATCTTAAAAAGCCCTGGGCTTGACCTTAAGGAGAAAATTTTTCCACCACTGTCAGTGAGGCAGTAACAGCGTTCCATAGAAATAGCAACTACAACAAAAATCAGCATATGAGCTGAGGCCAGAGTTTTTTTATTATTTGGTTTACGGGACAGATTTTAAAAAAAATGGAGTAGGAAGGAATAAATAAAAATAAAAATAAAACTACTGATATTGCGGAGTGGATGAAAAAAATAAAAATAAATGGTCTTGAGCGTTGACATTTTTTTATTTCAGTATTGTTCTTTTTTGTGTGTCTTTTAGTCATAATAGTGTTTCTGGCTACAACAGGCTTGTCAGAGTGTCAACAGGTTGGGCATATTTGACAATCTATTCCAAAGTTTTCCTTCGAGTTATTTATGTAGTCATTGGATAAAACATCTAAGTCTCCACAATGAATGCAAACATCTCTACATGTAGACTCAAAGATCATTGTTTATACACCTGGAATAAATATGAATCAGGAGTCACTATGTTACATATCATTAACATACTTCTATAGAGTATAAAGACAAAAAAACTACCACACTGCAAAATGTGTAGAAAAAATCAGTTTACTAGAAATAATCCCAACTTGAGCCAAAATTAAAAAAATATCTCGTGTTTCCCTTCCCCCAGCCAGTCAGGAAAAAGCCCCCAGGTCAAAAAAATATTTGCCCATATAAAGACAGGTTATTTTAATCGCCGAAAATCATTTTTTTCCGTTCCAATGTTTGTTACATTAGTTATCTGTACATGTATGTGTTTTTCAAATAATAGTGCTTGAAACCGCAAGGATTGATAATCTAAATAGATACACCTAAAAGGAGCCAAAAAATGACCATAGGCCAAGTGAAACATTTTATGATATCCAGTTAAAAATAAGTTCCTGCCTGCCTTGTCAGTTACAAAGGGTTGACCCGTGGAAGGGTAAACAGACATTCTTTAAAATATGACCTTGGTACAAAATATAAATTCTTCAGGATCAGTGGACAGTGGATATACTAGTGTACACA
Organism: Arcuatula senhousia; assembly: GCA_963971305.1. Lineage (NCBI taxonomy): Eukaryota > Metazoa > Mollusca > Bivalvia > Mytilida > Mytilidae > Arcuatula > Arcuatula senhousia. The sequence goes on along the minus strand of OZ020309.1, from coordinate 11,463,875 downwards.
AATTTCTTGAATTTATTTTATATCCACAGTGACCACTATTGATCTCTTTTTGATGATTAAAAAAACATTAAGACCAAGTATAGATATATGTTCCCACTGACCTGAGTTGTAATGATAAATAGCTACCAAACTGGAATGATCAGTCTCATACATGTAAGTCCAGAAAATTTAAAGAGCATTAAAGACACAACAAGGTAAAGACATAATGTGGCCTGACTTGCTACAAGCATTTCAAAAGACTGAATGAAAGTCAAATTCTATTGAAACTGATAAAATTATTACTTAGCAGGGATAAGGAGAACTACTTGTAGACAGTCAGTACAAGCGTATGGTTTTGACAGTCTTTTATATAAAAAAATTAGATACACAATTTCATATCTGAGATCCCAAAATTAAACTGTATTGTAATTTTAGCCATTAGTTTACAAGATATCGTACCAAAGATCTAAAGAATTTTATTGGCATGGCCTCCTCTTGATTCCTGTCTGTGCACAGTTTGCTGTTGTGGTTTAGAATGGATAATCCATTTTCTTTAGCAGCTGCTATATATATATTTCATTTCACTAAAGTGTTCCCCTCTGACCTCTCCGTGATATCTTTAAAATTTCACTTCTTATTTTATCAATCGCTCTCCTGTTTACCAATCCATGAACATAATGTCATAAAAAAGGACGATTGACATGCTTTGATCAATCAAGGGAGGCAAATGTTAGACTTCTGGTTTGGGTGAAAATGTAAATAAAAGTTGTGAGACAAATTCTTGTACAATGGATCTTTCTATTTCACTTATAAAAACTTCTGCAGTTAAATAATATTTCAATATTTTATTTTCTTTGGATTTTTTTGTTTCAATCGGGCGGGAAATATAAAATAAAAAACATCTAATCAAATTTTATTTTTATTTTGAAATCGCCAGAATTACGACCGGCGGTCCCGTAAACCAAGTAATAAAAAAATCTGGCCTGATTTATAAGGAACTATAACTAGTGATGTTCCCATTAATCGATTAATCGGAAAATCTAATCGAAATGGGCTGCCGATGCTACTTATCGATTATTACAGGCCTGTCAAGTCTCACGCAATTGCCGTGATATTCACGCATTTTTGGACCAAATCGGTGGCATTTTCCTTTGATCTTTGTCGTTTTTACCAGATCTCACGCATTTTCATTTTGAAAAATTGACAGCCCTGTTATTAAATCAATAATCGATTAATCAAACATAATAGATTTTAGTGAATTTATGCAAATATTGCCGAGAATAACATTAATTTGGAGAGTAAATTCTATCATTTTCATGAAAAATTAAATCCGATTTTATAATCGATTAATAATCGATTGTGATCATTTGATTATTTCCGTATTCGATTATGAAATAAAACCGATTGCCCATCACTAACTATAACATACTTTCTGAATTTTTTGCTTGGTTTTGTTTTTGTGTGTGTGTGTGTGCTGAGATAACAATTTTCTCAGGTGTGTGTTAATTAAAGTGAGAGCTTTTTCAATTCGATTTGACTTTGAGATAATGTGGTTCCTTTTTTTTGTTTTTTCTGGTCCTCACATCAATTATTTTTTAAAATTCGCAGCATAAACATAAGATGATGAAGTTCTGCAAAACTTTTTTTTCTGTCAAACTGTCGCGCGCTGTGATGCTGGACGATTTCCGGGCACCATATTTAGAAGAACGGATCTTCACCCGACATTGTTTTTTCTTTTATTTATTCCCGCCAATTTTTACTTCCTCCACATTGTCGCCAGTGTAAACAATACTGAGTAAATATTTGAAACCTAGGTAAAAGCCAGGAGTAATGATTGTTTATATTCGATTACACACCCTTATCTTACTGCACAGGCATGTGTCTCACAGTTTGACTTTGGCTTATCTTCAGCACTCTCTTATGTTTGTCTGTTTGTGCAGGAACATTTTACTGTTCCTGGTTTGTGTTTGTCACTTCAAAAATGTGTTTTTGGTGTTTTTTTTAAACTGAAGAAGTAAAGTATGACAAAAGAGTAGCTTTTCTGGACCACAGGTGTATGGTTAGAATTAGAATTAGAATTATTTATTGTCAAAACACATTTACAATAAATGGTTATAACACATTAATACATGAACATATTCTTAAATCAAACGAAATTAAAGACTATATTTTACAGTAATAAACCTTGGGTGGTGGCAACTCAAAAATGGATCATGCATTAATCCTGCATGTATACACAGGGACGTGCTCCCCTCTATCAATATTCTGCCAGAGTCAATGTGCGGTAGGAAAAAAAACACAAGGGAGATACCACCTTCACCACCCCCCCCTCCCCAATTCGATTCTCCTTTAATACATCATTGATCTCGTACCCCCCCCCCCCATACAACTCGTTTCACAGATGATTCCCCTTTCCAAAACACCCAAACACATCTTCATTCATTGCATTTCAGCCTCAAAACCGGACCTTGCTCGGACAACCCTGCAAAATTTGGCAATCGCTTGGACATGACCATATGGGTAAAATCATATGGTTGGACGGTATGCATGTGGCAGTCATCAAATTTAGGATTTGGGATTCGCAGGATAGAATCCATTTTTCAGAAATATTTTATTAAGATTGTGTTACAAAAGTTGCTAAAATTCACAGGACCAAACACATATTAAAAACGAAAGAATATGGAATATGTGTCAAAAAGACACGATCCACATATTGAAATGATTTTAATAAATGTACAAAGGCAAAATTTCACTGCGTGTGAAGCGCTTTTCTGGATTAACCTTCATCAGACACGCTAGGAGTAGAAAACTTGGAAAACCGGTAGAATATTAGATTTGATTAAAAAAAAAATGCCTAAACATATTACAACAATGACCAAACAGATAAAGGGGTATGTTCAGGAAGTGCTGAAATCAGCCCCATATTTGCACAAATTATCAACTTTGTACCATGTCAATGAATTTGATGTAATTCAGTCATTAGATAACCAAACTTTACATATTCAAACAATTCCACATGCTGACGACAATATGCATGATATAAAGACGTCATAAACATGCTGAAAACTTGGAAAATATCAATATTTGCTTCATTTTTGACGATTTACAAGAGGTTCTTCTTAAAATTAGTATAAAGCGCATTCGTCGACAACCGTAATTCTTTGTTCATCTATTAGTCTTACAAAAATAAGCATTTCATTACAAAATTGTTTTTGTCGACGCATGTGCTCTATGCTAAATTCAGAGATTTCTGACCATAAATGCTCAAAAATTGCAAAATATCAATAAATTTCATCAAATCCTATGATTTCTAGCCCAGTTTTCTCCAAGCTGCTGAATATTTTGAACCTAGTTTTTGTTATTTCTTGAATGACAACATTTCAAAACATATTTGGCAGTATTTTCAGAATGTTTACTCTCGAGTTGAAATTTTGGGCCAATTTTGGCTCTAACTGAACCTACTCCTTTATCAATTTTTAAAGAAACAGCCAAACGTTGTCAAATTTTGGAAATATGTAAACTGTGTCTTTCCAACACATATTCCAATACTCGAAAATATATAAGAGCATACAACTGAAGCACGGGGAAGCTTTCTACGACCTCCACACGGCACTAAAGCCAAACTCTGAAATATTATTAAAAACGAAAGAATATGGAAAAGGTGTCAAAAAGACACGATCCACATATTGAAATGATTTTAATAAATGTACAAAGGCAAAATTTCACTGCGTGTGAAGCGCTTTTCTGGATTAACCTTCATCAGACACGCTAGGAGTAGAAAACATGTTTACAGGTCGCATGCTGTTGGTCCTGTGCTTATTTCGATGACTGCATGGTTGGATCATATGAGAATATACTCTCATGGCTGTGACGGGCTAGTCCAAATAATTATGCTGTCTTGAAAGCTTTTTATAATTTTTTATGTTAGGCTTCCTAGGTCTAAAAAAGTCCAAATGATGAAAGCCCAGAAAGATGTCATGATTATCTGGACTATATTATGACCAGACCATATGAGCACTTGGGTTATATGAGTATATTTCCACTAAAATAAACAGAACTTTTAAGACTGGAATAAAATTGAAAAATATTAACCTCACTTTTTTCGCAACTTTGGATATATTATTCTAAACACACATACATTGTTCAATATAAAAGAGAACAGTCCAGATTTCATAAATTTAAAACAGGACATTGGTTCATAAGGGAGCAAGAGAATAAGAATCAAACCAAACCATTTTGGACCTTAGCTGGTACTGTATACCAAATATCAAACGGCTGTGATAAGTAGTTGCTGAGAAAATCATTACGAAAATTTTCTACCATTATTATACTATTAACGTAAAAAAAAAAATAATAAAAATTTACCATTTTCACAAATTGCCAAGCATTTTTACAATGGTCTTTATAGAGTCTTTAAGGAATCTCATAATTTCTGATGATTGAACTTTTAGAAAATGTTTGTGTGCGTATGAAATGATTTTATATTTTATGCTGGTTTTTTGTCACAATGACAAAATGTCATTGAATTATTCAATCAGTTATCTTATTATTAACCTTTTTCATATTGTTGTTGCATACTTATTTTTTCCCAACTGATACTATGGGTAAAAAGTCTATTTTCTTTACAAACTATCCAAATAAGTTCAATTTGATTTTTTCAAACTTGTGTAAAATGTGATGATGGAATTTTTGTGTGTGTGTTTTATCAAATATGGATATTTCTGATTAGCCTGACCATACACCTACAATCCGACCATATGAGTATACCCATGGCCATGTGGTCATGACCATATGTGTTTGGTCCAGATACTCATGGACGGAACAAAGCAACAGAGGGGGTGTTAACAGTAAAACATACATTGTTTACTCCTTCTCTCTGCCTTTCCTTTCACAATGGAGGACATATTTTGCTTATTTTGAAAAATTTTGTAGCCAATGGCTACCATTTACTAGACATAATTGAGGGGTGCAAATTTAAAACAGTTTACGATCAGCTTTCATTAAATTTTTTATTGTTTAACTTTTTTGCTTAATATTTTTCAATTTATAAGTCTGATATATGTTCAAAATAGAGCAATTCATAATAGTTGGCTGTAGCAAAAAAAAAGAAAAATGATGTGTTACCAGGTTATCTTATAACCTATGTTTAGGGTACTATAAAATAAGTCCTAGCTAGATTCTCATCTAAATTTTTGAGAATATGGGTCGGGTGGGCAAATTTTATTTTATATTTTTTTTAAATGTTTTGTCATTAAAAAGAAATTTGATCAAAAATGAAAATAATTAGCCAAAAAAATCTAAATAAAATTTGTTTTTAAGGCAGCTGAAAGGAAGAGTGGGAAGGGATGAGAATCTATGATATTTTTTATATGGGCTTTATAAGAAAAAATTCTTTATTTTCAGGCAAACCTAACTAGAATGTATAAAAGTTACTTAGAGAGCCTCAAACTTCATAAACTTGAAATAGCTGATGAAACAGTAAGTGTATACAGTACAAATTTACTCAATTATTTGGGTATGCATAGCTGAAAAGCTGTATTACATGTAAATGAGAAAAGATTTGTGTATGATGCATTGGTCAATCTAAGAGTGCCATGGTGCTTCCCTGAGACAATAGAGAGGTTTAGCAACGCAAACGTGTACGGGTACGGGTACGTGTAGAGGGGAATTCCCTGAAAAAGTGTGCATGACGTCATCACTAAGTGCGTTGTGCTAGACGTACACGTAGGTGAAGAACTTGTAGCGTTATACTTACACGTAAGGTAAGAACTTGTAATGTTTTCATTATATATTATGAATGTTTTGTAAAATATTGGTACTTTATGGAAACATTTGCAATGTAGGGTATCTGTTTAAATGGAAGAGAACACAGAAAATCATGTTTATACCGTCAATTTTGCTTCTGATTTAGAGATGCTAGCAAGCCAAGGTTTTACGAATTGAATGGAAATTATAAAATACAATTTAGCCATTATAAGGCTACAGGTGTGTTACTCCTTGTCCTAATAATATATAAAAAGAAATAGGGACCCAAGTGTTCAATCTGGAAAAACACAGACACTTGTTAAGTTGTTTCTATATCGATTAAAAGGGAGGGGGTCGACTCAAATGAAGGCCAATTGAAAATAAAAGCCTGTGTGTTTCTGACTACCTTAGTTTCTCATGCCGACCCTATCCTTTTTATTGCCATGATTGATTAAACATCGTTTATCTTGAAATCTACACCCCATAAGTTAAGATAAAAATAATAAATGCTTACCTGTCGATCCTGTTTTTTTTTCAGGCATGAAACTAGAAACACACATACTTTTTTAGCCTAACTCTCGATATGCAGCTCTTAAGCCTCTTAACATGCCTTTCCCCAACCCCTGTCCACTTCGTTGTTTGTAAACGTTTCATGGATATGTGGTACCTTACAGTAGAGTTTTGATAATATGTCCCTTGTTTCTGACATCTGATTCCCAAATTAATAATTATATTGTTTTATCTTTTTTTTTCAATGTCAAACGGTCTAGTTCATCACCACGACTTTCCAAGACCCCCCCCCTTTCCAACAACCGTATTTTTCTATCCAAACTGCAATCTATTTATATATCTGACAAATCTATGCTGAGTATATGTACATTGTACATACCTGCATTTGGAGTAAATTAATGAATACAGGAAAAAAAAATGATCGTCGGTGACCTTCTCATTCCCACCCGGCATTCTCATTCTTTCTTCTTCATGTTATAAGACTGATAATTTCTTTTTATAGAGTTGAAAATGTCAGAAAGAAAGAAGCAGGCAAGATTTAAAACAAATGATGACGTGAGACTTCTAAGGGAAGTTGTGTCCATTAACCCGTACCAAAATAAAGGCAAATGGCCAGAAGTTGGAGAGAATTTAACTACTGTTAATTTTAGAATTGATGGCAGAAGGGCGAGGGAAAGGACTCAGCTTCTTCTTACTACATTTAGAAAAGACAGGAGCAGTAATCTTAAAAAGTAAGTTAAATTCAATATTTTTGGCAACCATTACAGACTTGATTATTTCTATGGACGATGTACCAAGTGCATATGTAACGGGGTTGCTCCACTTCCTAGTAGATTAAAATAGCCAGCCTTTATCCCTGAACAAGGGAAATACTTCTTTGGTTCAGAAAAAAAGAGCGCCTGACTGTAAACCTAAAGGTCTCGGGCTCGAGTCCCGGTCAGTGTATGTCGATTTTGTGAAGTAATTCATGCTCGCCGGTTACACATACTTACAAAGATCTTATCTTTTGGAAGAATGAGTAAAATATTGTCAGACCACTATTACTGGTGCAAAACTAATTTGACTTGAGTCTCTGGTCATGACGAGGCAATTGATTAAATTTAATATTTTTTACTCATACTTTCATACATCAAGTTTATAAATATGGGTTTTTTTACCTTGTCTCTGTTATATTTTTGTTTGTAATAAAATGTAGATGCTAACTGTTATGTCTAATTTCAGTTAAATTCATTTTGAAATAGTTTGGTTATATAGGGATTTTATAGAAGGGAGCAAGTGGCAATGCTAGGGAGATCTTCGTAGTTCGTAATATATTCCATGTTAATTATTTAGGTCTGGAATTGACGAGGAGTATTCTGAAAAAGAGGAGTTGTTAGAAGAGCTAGATGGTCTGATTGATGAGGAAGAGAAAAGGAAAGAAAGTGAAAAAGAAAAAGCTGTAGCTATAGAAAGGGCTTCCCAGGATGTTCGGAAGAGGGCATTGGAAAATATGACTCCGAAAAAGGGTAAATAAATAGTAATGCATTATAGAACTAAAAAAGTTTTATATTTGTCCCGTTCTTGTTTGTGTTTTCTTGTTTTGTCTCTGCCCTTTCGGACTTTTGACATTCGGATACCCCATTGGTACCTCTGCTTCTTTCGACATTCATAATACAAAAAGATTTCCTAATTTTGATATTCAAAGTTGCCCAACTATAATTTACTGTATATTGAAAAGTGGTTGACCTCGAGCAAATGTGTAGTTAAACAATAAATGTCCTTGACATCAAAATAGTGTTCGGCATTTTCAATCTTTTGGTAGAGCGCATCTGATGAATCTTGAATAGTCGAAATGCATATCGGGCTTAGCAAAATTTATCGTCTTGAATAGTGGAACTTTGTTGAAATTTTGATTTCAACAATCAACTTAGACACTTGCACTAGTTTAATGGTTATTTCAAGTATTTGGTAAGACAAAGCAGTCAGACAAATAATTGCACTTTTATGTAATGAATTTTGTGTCAACTTGGTAGTCTAATATTCTTAGAATGATTTCAGGTTTTTCACTCACTTTTCTGGGTTTTTTTTTGTTTCTTTTTAAAGATTTTCAAAGCTCTTCTTGAAAATCTAAATGGAAGCTAATACATGTTACGTATAGCTATCGTTTGTATTTTTAGAACAAGAAGACGAGCCTAAACCAAAAAAAGCAGGAAGATCCGCCAGTCTCCTGGACTTTCTGCAATCCAAACGGGAAACGGAACTCGAGGCTAAGAAGGAGGAAATGGAGCTCAAAAGGGAAGAGCTTAAGTTGAAGCGAGAAGAATTCGAATTGGAAAAAGAAGAGCGGAAACAAAAACTAGAAATTGAACGCCAAGAAAAAATGATGATGTTTGAATTGTTAAAAAACCTTACCAAAAAACAGTGATCTCATTTTGAAATAAATGTAATTTATAAATTTAAAATGTGTGTTTATTAATGTATTGTAAAACTCATTCCTAAGCTATCACAGACAAACAGGCAACAAATAAAAACTAGTAAATCATCAACACTTTTTAAAATCAGTTAGTCCAACTAACACCTTGTTCGCTTCATCACAGTTTACTGTAGCATTGAACATTGTAGATTACCCAGCTAAGTATCTTTGGAGTGTTGGCGGGTCAATATCGAAATATGCTCCAGTTTCACTGCCATACAGACATGTGTGACAGTTAACGAGAATTGTACCAACCAAATAATATTTTCCAACAGGCTGTAAATGCAGTTTAAGATTCTTTTTGTAATCAAGAAATGCAAACAGGTTCAATATTTTCCCAAATGTCCACTCCACGCAAGTTCTTACAGCAGACATTTTCTTATTAAAGTGTGCCTGTTGTGCTGATATTACACCTCCCCTAAAAGGGGTAACAATGTAATTTGTTAACGGATATGCTGGATCCCCGTAAATTACGTATGTCTCGCCATTTGGCGTGGTCATGTAGGTTTCTAATTGTTCCGTGATGAGACTCTCTCTTAGAAGTCCGGCATCATGTCTCCTACCTTCAATTGGACCAAACATGTTAGCAACTAGACCATTAGGAGTAACAATACTTTGGAATTTCAAGGCATGTGTTCTCTTGTGTCCATTGTAAACCAGTCTTTGATTTCTGGTAGGTCTACAGATTGGCCTAACTGTACCATCAATAAATCCCCAGCAGTTTTGCAAAGGTGCATTCCTAAGTCTCACTGCATCGGCAAACTCTTCCAAATGCCGATGAGAAAGCCAGCTCCTGTTCAAATTCGTAAGTAAATGAACATGTCTCTCGTATATAAAGTCTAAAAGAGTATTGATGATTATAGACATAGCAGTCACTGAGCGTCCGAATAAAGCTTTGAGGTCGGAGAGTCGATTTGGGTATGCTAATCTTCTTAAAAGAAGACACAGGGCCTCAACCCCAGAGCACACTGTCCGGTTTGGACAAACAAACCTTTCTGGAATTTGTAAAAGTTCGCATAACTCTGGTATATGTTCTTTCCTAAATCTGAAAAGTTTCTTACAAAGTTCATCAGAAACATCCTCAAAAGTAAAATTATTTGACTCGTTTTCTTCGTCTTTTTCATACATTAACAGAAGAATTTCATCTTCAATGTCTTCATCAACTGCTGCAAGCAGACGTAAATCGTCCATTTTTAGAGGTGTGTCACGTTTTATGATTAGTATATAAGATATTCTCTGACCAATAGTTAAACGTGTTACAATTCTATATACACGTACCCGTACACGTACTCGTACACGTTATTTGTCAGTCGGATCTGGACGCGTGCGTGTACGTGTAAAGTACACGTACCCGTACACGTTAATCTGCTAAACATATGATTTCGCGATTACGTGTACGTGTACGTGTAATCTACACGTACAAGTTCACGTACACGTACAAGTTTCGGTTGCTAAACCTGTCTAATAATTAAAGAGATATGTCTCTACGATAAATCCAAAATAACAGTGTCTCCGCGCTAATTTGTAAATTCAGATTTGGCCTGTTGAAATAGGCACTTGCATTACAAGCGATATACGATATTGAGATGTGGAATAAGTGTACGCGACACAACAAACATAAACAAACAGCAATTCAAAAAATCACAACGGAAAACAGCAAGCAGTCTTCAACATGACCATAGGTCACTGCTTACCGTCTTGCATTGGCCCAAGACTTATAAAAATTAAGTTGAAGGTCAATGGAAGGGAGATTCAAATATGAAAGCTATCTCGTGTACAAGTATGCCATCATGAAAATATAAAAGAGCATACACCTCAAGCACGGGGATACGTTCAACTGCATCCACACAGCACATGAGACAAACTCTGCAAAAAATATACGATATTGAGATGTGGAATAAGTGTACGCGACACAACAAACATAAACAAACAGCAATTCAAAAAATCACAACGGAAAACAGCAAGCAGTCTTCAACATGACCATAGGTCACTGCTTACCGTCTTGCATTGGCCCAAGACTTATAAAAATTAAGTTGAAGGTCAATGGAAGGGAGATTCAAATATGAAAGCTATCTCGTGTACAAGTATGCCATCATGAAAATATAAAAGAGCATACACCTCAAGCACGGGGATACGTTCAACTGCATCCACACAGCACATGAGACAAACTCTGCAAAAAATATACGATATTGAGATGTGGAATAAGTGTACGCGACACAACAAACATAAACAAACAGCAATTCAAAAAATCACAACGGAAAACAGCAAGCAGTCTTCAACATGACCATAGGTCACTGCTTACCGTCTTGCATTGGCCCAAGACTTATAAAAATTAAGTTGAAGGTCAATGGAAGGGAGATTCAAATATGAAAGCTATCTCGTGTACAAGTATGCCATCATGAAAATATAAAAGAGCATACACCTCAAGCACGGGGATACGTTCAACTGCATCCACACAGCACATGAGACAAACATTTTCATAACGAATCGTACATATGAAATATATACATCGTTGGAAAGAATATATTTTGCTGCTTTGTTTAGACTATTTTTCTTTTCATTTTTATAACACATTTTTCCAAAGGAACAGTTTAAAGTCAATCATACATTTTTTTCCAAATTCAAATTTAGAAATAGACCTCTTGGAAATCTAATACATTTAATATCAAATCTTGCCTTATAGTATCTTATTTAGTACTGTTTTGTTATTCTCCGATTTTATTGTACCAGTTTTTTAATAACTTTGCATCGTTTTCGATCCAGTCTGCTTCTCGACGGTTTAGTAAGAGTTTTCTGGTTTTCTTTAGACCCTTATTTAGTACTGTTATATAGCAAAATGATTCGAGAATATTCAGGGTAAATTTGAAAGTAATTTGATAAATCCAGGACAACTAATTAACAGTTTGAAATTGGTCAATTTCCTGTTTTAACAGGACGCCCGCTGGCCGATAACTCTCGATAAGGAAATTTGTTTATTGTGACAAATATCAGTCTGTTCGCGTGGTGTTTGATTTTTTATTTTTCACCATCCTTCAGATTAAATTACAAACAAAACAATAAATAAAAGGCTTGGAAAATAATATCAAACAATGTACGAGAAATCCAGCTATCTTAAGATACTTTTATATTTGAATATACTGTAGAAACACTAAAGTTTAATTGAGAGGATCCTAGATCTTCACAAGAACAACACTGTTATTTTCAGCCATTTCATATGTTTAATAGGATGATTTGATTCTCTTCGATATGATTTTCTCAGTGCTTCCTAAATAGTCTAAACTAGTAATTTTTCATTTTTCGACCAAATTACCCAGTTTGTCAGTCACACTTGTGTGATTTTTCACAAAAGCGCCATTCCTTGTCCATTAAAAATTTTGTTTCAGCATGAAAAAAATAATATATATATATTATTTTAGCAAAATCTTTTGGGGGCAAGGGGTGGCACCACTATCATTTCTAACAACAACTGAAGGAAAATTGATGAAATTCTGCTGAAATTAGCACATTTTCAATTTAAGGGTCTCATTATAATGTCATTTCAACGTCATAATTACAGAAAAGGAAAAAAAAAATGTTTTGTGAAAAGCAATTATTCTAGACTGATTTGGCACAATGGGTTTATCTGGAAAATGAATTTGAAAACATGACAAGATTTAGGGCCAAAATAAAAGCAGTTGGTGGACCTAGGATGATAGGTAGTTTATTTAAGGCCTAGAATCTTTATTACCGTTTTAGAGAATAAACAAATATGCATGATATTTTTTGGTCTTTTTATGTATACACATTTTATTTTTCAGGCTTGTGAAACCGCTAGGCACTTAAAACATGTCAGAATTTTTTTGTGCAGCATGCATATGTATCATTTCATAGTATCATTATATAGGTTGTGTATTGTACACTTATCCCACATCTCATTACCTTCCAACAAGATAGTAAAAAAATGAATGAATACATTTATTAAATTAATCATGTATGAGAAATCTTAGTCAAAAAGGTATGTAAACAAAGACAAAAGATAAAGGGTAAGATCGCAATGGAAGAGGGAGGTTTGGCGCCATAAAACCTGGTTTAACCCACCATTTCGTTTGAAATGCCTGTACCAAGTCAGGACCATTGCGATCCACCAATTCTCCGGTATGACTGATTCGTTTTTGTCATTTTCTCTGGACTATGAGATTGATCATTCAAGTTCGGTAGTTTTGTTATTACCTTTATTCAATGGTCAATGTTAAATTTATCATTCAATTAATCATCATACAATACATGATTTTCATAAATACATTTTTTTCTTTTTAGTCTAAAGAAAACAGTACAGATAATAGTACAGTTGATAACACAATTCAGTGTTGTTGGAAGGAAATAGAAAGACAATGCAAAGAATACAATCCCCCTACCTTAAGTCAACAGCTGAAAAAATCAGGATGGCGAGTGGTCAGGGTTTTTGTATCCTCAACATTTACAGACTTCTTCAATGAAAGAGAAATCTTAGTCAAAAAGGTATGTAAACAAAGACAAAAGATAAAGGGTAAGGACCTCTTTACTGGATTAATTTTACATTTGTTTCATATTTACAAGGAATTATACTATAGATAAAAGTTTTATAATGTTAATTTATAGATAAATAAAACAAGACAAAATTAAAATGTAAATTAATGAATCATATTTGTTTCAAGAAAGAAATAATTAAAGTTTGATCTGACACTCTTTTCATTTTATTATGTTTTGGTTTTTTTGTTGTTGTTTTTTTTTGTGCACCGTCAACCACATGTTGAGGGCCATCCATTAAGTTTTAGGCACTGGATACGGTTACCTGGAAAAGTAACAATAAGAAAAAAATTATTGTTACCTGACACCGGAAGGACGGACTAACGGAAAACCGTGTAACGGACGCGGACCTGTTTTAAGTAACAATAAGTATTATTTTTTATTGTTACCTGGCGTTATTGTTACCTGATCATTTGAATTTGAAAATTCTTGTATTTCAGAATATTATTAACAATATCTACATTTCTTTATCATATGATATAATGTTGTTGTAATTGAAAACTTGAAATAAACAATTATTTATTTTAACTTATAAAATCACCGGTGACTTGATCTGTGGTCATGAAAATCCATATAATGAAACACCGTCTTTTCTTTAATATCGCCCAGGTTAATTCATTTGGTCTGTTTTTATACTCTTACGAGTCTGAATTTCTTCAGGAATTTGTAAAGAACAAGAAGATGAAAGAGGCAATGTCATTTAATCTCACTTCAGACATATTGATGACGTCCTCTCTGTCAACAACTCGTCGTTTTGCAGATGAATTCTTTCAATATATCCTCCAGAACTAGAAATTAAAGAAACCACAGAATCCACTTGCTTTACATCATTCAGTACAAAAATTTACGATAAAATAGACGATTTAATTATAAAATTATTAATTTTCCTAACCTGGAAAGTAACATACCAACGTCACCTGTCTATATTTCACAACTAATTCGATATGCCAGGGCTTGTACACATCAAAATGCCTTCCGAGATACCGGTGGTATTTTTTTCAATTGGAGAAAAATTCAATTCACTTATTGAATTTGAACAGAAGTTAAATTCGTCTAAGAAACCAAATTTGGTAAAATTTATAAAAGAAGTTCGAGTAAATTATAAAACTCAAAGACAGGCACAGAAGTCATGATGTCCATATTCGGGCCTCCATTGTTTGTGATGGTTGCCTGGAACGGCATCATCTGTCATGTGTCGGACTTAAAAATCCACCCAAAGCAACCTACTGGATGTGTAGGAAATGTTACCAAAAATGAAATAACTTGGCACTTAAATTCATCCTAATTCAAATTTTATTATTGTTTTCATGTGACCGTATCATGTATATTAAAATAAGCTTATAAATAATAAACAAGAATTTCGTTGTAAGTAAACACATTTTCAGGTAAAAATAACGAGCGGTAACAATAAGAAAATTTCTTATTGTTACTTTAATAAAAACAGGTCCGCATCCGTGGACCGGTTAATATTTTACTTTGACTTCCGGCGTCAGGTAACAATAATTTTTTTCTTATTGTTACTTTTCCAGGTAAATCCAGGTAATCGTAGCCACTTTGTAAGTTTTATTCGTGTCGGACCGTACAAATTTAAGTAACTGAACATGGCAAAGATTTGAAATTTATGTGATGATCTTTTTTGTGCCCCACTTACAAAAGTAGAGGATTACCTTCAGGGTAAAGTTACTTAAGAAATGACTGTCATAATTTTTTTTTCACTGGGGTATGAAAAAAAATTGCACATTGTATAATCAGTGACACAGATTATACTTAATGTGCAAAACTTTTTTTTCATATCCCCAATGAAAAAAAAATTATTACAGTCATTTCTTATAAATTAATTTTTAAAACGATTGAAAAAAATCATGAAAATCTTACTCATAAAAGAACTAAAAGGGTGGCACTTCCTGTAAAAAGTGGGTGTTTACCCATGATTTTTTTTATTGGGATATTGAAACAAAAATTCATACAATCAAATTGCAGTATTTTAATCAAATTTATTTATTTATACATATTTATTGATAGGAGGGCATCATGTCTTTGGCAAATATTCTTTCTCAATTTTAGGTGTTTCCAGAACTCCGAGAATGGTGCCACAATCAACATATCCATTTGATAGAATGTGATTTGAGATGGGGGGTCCCAAAAGAAGCAACGTCGGTAGAGGTTATCCAAACGTGTATGGAGGAACTTATCAGGTGTCATCAGGAAACACATGGTCAACCATTCTTCATTGGCTTGCTAGGAAATAGGTGGGTATGCTCCAGACAAAGTAAGGTTAATGCAAGAAAATTACAAACATATGTTTTTTAGCAATTAAATAGGTGCTTGTCCACTCTTTTAGCTAATGGCTTGAGTAAGGTGATTTTCATAAAATCAGCAAATTCAGTTATCTCCCTTATAAGAATTTAGAGTTTTTGTGCTAATTTTGCTTGACTAATTAATCTTGTTTTAATTCCTAGTTAAGAAAATTGTGTACAAACATACATTAGATTAACAGTTCACTAAAAAATTATGTGTTTAATGCATAGAAGAAATTTTAAAATATTTGTGGGGCAAATATTTTATAGCAACATAATTTATTTCACGCTTTTTTAGCTCACCTGACCCAAAGGGACACCATGCATCTTCAACCAAACTTGGCACAGTTGTTGGCCGGATTTCACTAGTGAAAATCTGGGTTATAAAATGGTGAATGTCTGGTGGGCGGGCAGGCGGGCGGGGATTATACTTTCGTAACAATTTTCTCAGCAACTACTAATCACAGCCTCTTGATATTTGGTATGCAGCATCAGCATGGGCTCCCATAAAGTGGGATTTGATTTCAGGTCTGTCTCTCACCTACTTCCTGTTTACCGACTTAATTATTTTTTGACATAAATGTCCAATAATAGAAAATTTTTGTAACAGTTTTCTCAGCAACTACTTATCTCAGCTTCTCGATATTTGGTATGAAGCATCAGCATGGGCTCCCATAAGGTTGGATCTGATTTCAGGTCTGTGGCTCATATACTTCCTTTTCAACGAAATCCGGCCATTTCTGTCTTTGACCCATTTTTGTCTCGCCTGCGACGAATAGTCGTGGAAGGCGAGACATAGGTATTACTTTCCGCCGGAGGCGGCGGCATCGTAAACTTTTTTGTAAGACTTTTGTGGACAATGAATTTCTTGAAAAGTATAATAGCTAGGCATCTGATATTTGGTATACAGACAGTTCAGGTTATGGTCTACACAACTGTCACCATGCCGTGTGACCCTGACCCCATTTTCATGCTCCAGTGACTCTGTGAACTTAGGTCTTTTTCAGGCCGTACACTTTTTTGTAAGAATTTTGTGGACGATGAATTGCTGGAAAAGTATATTAGCTAGGCATCTGATATTTGGTATACAGACAGTTCAGGTAATGGTCTACGCAACTGTCACCATGTCGTGTGACCCTGACCCCATTTTCACGCTCCAGTGACTCTGTGAACTTAGGTCTTTTTTCAGGCCGTAAACTTTTTGTAAGACTTTTGTGGACGATGAATTGCTGGAAAAGTATATTAGCTAGGCATCTGATATTTGGTATACAGACAGTTCAGGTTATGGTCTACGCAACTGTCACCATGCCATGTGACCCTGACCCCATTTTCACGCTCCAGTGACTCTGTGAACTTAGGTCTTTTTTCAGGCCGTAAACTTTTTTATAAGACTTTGTGGATGATGAATTGCTGGAAAAGTATATAAGCTAGGCATCTGATATAAGGTATACAGACAGTTTAGGTTATGTTCTACCCAACTGTTACCATGTTGCGTGACCCTGACCCCATTTTCACGCTCTAGTGACTCTGTGAACTAAGGTCTTTTTCAGGCCGAAAAACTTTTTTTGTAAAGCTTTAGTGGACGATGAATTGCTGGAAAAGTATAATAGCTAGGCATCTGATATTGGGTAAACAGACAGTTGGGGTTATGGACAACGCAACTCTCACCATGCCATGTGACCATGACCCCATTTTTAGGCTCCGTGACTGTGAACTTAGGTCTTTTTTTTTCAGACAGAAAACTTTTTTTAATACTTTTGTGGACAATGGTTTGCTTGAATAGTATAATAACTAGGCATCTGTTATTAGGTATACAGACACTTTTTGTGTTTATATCAAGAAATGAAAGCTTAGGTAGTTGATTTAAGGATGGTGCTGGCAGGCGAGACATACTTTTAGTGGCCACACTTGTTTATTAGCATTTGTGCTACAAAATTATCGTTTTGGATTTTTGATTTGTCGAAAAACATGGCCGCTGTGGTTAAAAATAGAACATAGGGGTAAATTACAGTTTTTATAGATCACAAAAATTTTGTGGACATATAATGGTATTATACTGTCGTTGTTGTCGTTGTCTGTTAACTTTAGTGTATACACGATACGTAACTTTAGTTCTAGTAATCCTAATGCATGAAATTTCACAATGATATTCCTTACTATTTTAAAAAGAATGGATGGGATTGATTTTGGGGGTCCTGCCTGTTTTTGTTTTGAAATTAGGGGCCAAAAAGGGGCCAAAAATACTACTTTTATGTTTGTTGCCATGATAACTTTAGTTCTAGTCATCCAATTGCTTTGCACTTTGGCAATAATGTTCCTTACCATGAAAGGGTGTATGGGATTGATTTTGGGGTCCCCCTTTTTTGTTTCGAAATTAGGGGCCCAAAAGGGGCAAAAAATTCAAATATTTTATTGTTTCCACCATAACTTTGTTTCTAGTTTGCCTATTGCTGTGAAATTTGTGAAGAATGTTTCTTACAATAAAAGAATGAACCTGATGAACTTTTGTGGGCCCCCTTTTTCCCCGTTATGTAATTAGGGGCCAAAAAGGGCCAAAATCAAAACTTTTATATTAGTGGTTCGATTTTGAATTTTTTTTTTTGCATGTTTGTTCTTGTCAAATATCGATACAAAATTGAGAATCAATTTTTGCGAACCCCCCTTTTTCCCCTTATTATGTAATTAGGGTCCAAAAGGGACTAAAATCGAAACTTTTCTACTTATGATCCCATTTTGAAAAAAAATTTTTGCATGTTTTTTTTTGTCAAATAGTGGATACAAAATTGAGAACTAATTTTTGCAACTGCCCTCCCCCCCCATTATGTAATTAGGGACCAAAATGGAAAATTTGTGGTCTAATTTTGATCTCCTTTGGAAAAAAAAAATCCTTTTAAAATGTAAGGTGAAAGTCCACATAAAGTTGCATGTGTCAAAAACCTTTGTCAGTCCACCATGGGCTGCATGTGTCCAGAGCAATTGACTATCCTTATTGGGCCTAAAACATACAGGGTTCAACATGTTGCGGTCGTATCATGCTTAGCTCAGTGAAGCTTTTTATTTGCTAATAACTCAAAACAGATATCAAAATTCTGGCATAGGGTAAAAGTGATCAGCACCACAAGATCTACCTGCCTTAAAATTTTCAAGAAGATCCAACAACCGATGTAGGAGTTATTGTCCTTTTTCTGGATTTTTTTCAAAATTTTGCACTTATTTAGCCCTATACATGTATCTTGAAAACTATACAAGATATTTCAAAAATTTAAATTGCATATGATTAAGATCTACATTTCATGTAATTAGTTCAAAGCTGTAGAACCATTTCTTTTAGGAGTTAAAAATTTACCATTTTTCATTATTTTTCCCCTGAATTTCAAAGATTGACTTGTCTGACACCATAGGACCAACTGCATTTAAACTTGGAACACATGTTTTATAGCATATCTGCTACAATTCTATCGTTTGGATTTTTGATTTATCAAAAAATATGGCTGCCATGTCTAAAAATAGATCATGGTGGTAAAGTGCAGTTTTTTGCTAATTACTCAAAAATGGTTTCAGATATCAAAATTGTGCATGAATGAAAAGTGATCAGCACATTTAGATCTACCTGTCCTGAATTTTTGAAAAAGAACCTACTGCTGAAGTGGGAGTTATTGAACTTTTTCCTAATTTTTGCAAAAGTTTGCACTTATTAAGCCTATATCTTGAAAATTTAATAAGATAAATTCAGAAATATTAATCGCAAATGGTTAAGCACAATAATATCTACAAGATATGTGTATCTGTGTAGTTCAGGTGAGTGATTCAGGCTCCTGGGAGCCTCTTGTATTTAATTATGTACATAGCGATTCAAAGGAGTTAATATTGTCAATGTCATTGTTCAAAATTGAAAGCTCACACACTCATACTCATACAATTTAAGTACTCACCACAGAGTTTGTGACGTCATTTGCCAAAATTAAATTTAGAGTATTTGAAAGAAGTTTCTATGCTTATCCATTCTAAACGTTTCTTCATTTTTGTCTTGTCTGCAAAGCAGAGCGGAACATAGGTGTTACTTTACCGGTGGCGGCGGCGGTGACGGCGGCGTTAACTTTTTCGAAAAGTTTTATGAGCACCTCCATATCTCAAGAACTATAGGTCCTGGGTTGATGAAACTTGGTATGCATATGCCCCATTTATTAGCTTAGTACAGTTGCATCCCCATCTTTTGACCTTTACCTTTATTATCCGGTTGAGTGACTTTGACAATTTTCAATACATATAATAGCAATGTAAAATTTTTGCAAGCACCTCCATATCTCAAGAACTATAGGTCCTAGTTTGATGAAACTTGGTATGCATATGCTCCAGTAGTAGCTTAGCACAGTTGCATCCCCATCTTTTGACCTAGACCTTGATTTTCCGGTTGAATGACTTTGACAATTTTCAATACATATAATAGCAATGGAAAAGTTTTGCAAGCACCTCCATTTCTCAAGAACTAGAGGTCCTAGGTTGATGAAACTTGGTATACATATGCTCCAGGAGAAGCTTAGCACAGTTACATCCTCATCTTTTGACCTTGACCTTGATTTTCTGGTTGAGTGACTTTGATTATTTTTATTGCATATATTTGCAATGTTTAAGTTCTATAAACATCTTTTGATCTCGGAAACTGAAAATCCATGTAAAAATATAGTGGAAGTAAGAAAGAATAATTGTTTCTGATGGGGCCAGCAGGCGAGACATACTTAAGTGTTAACTCTTGTTTCTTTCTGTGCTCGCAGCTAGGCTAGGCCTAAATTATACTATGTTTATTTTATTAGATATGGTTGGATACCAAAAGACACAGATATATCACATGACCTCAGAAATAAATTTCATTGGGTCGACAATACATCAATAACATTCATGGAAATTTTACATGGTGCTTTAAGGTAAGTCTTTGTTATTAATAAAAATAAATTTAAAAGGACATTAATCTGACTGGTACGTAACAACAAGCAGATACTGCTAACCCTTCCAGAGTACC
Source organism: Arcuatula senhousia (assembly GCA_963971305.1). NCBI lineage: Eukaryota > Metazoa > Mollusca > Bivalvia > Mytilida > Mytilidae > Arcuatula > Arcuatula senhousia. The sequence continues at coordinate 11,443,330 of OZ020309.1, read as the reverse complement.
TGAGTTCACTGGTTTTGACATTAAAATTTCTGAATGGTATGTTATAACAAGCAGGTACTGCAAACCCTTCCAGAGTACCTGAGTTTACTGGTTTTGACATTAAAATTTCTGAATGGTTTGTTATAACAAGCAGGTACTGCAATCCCTTTCAGAGTACCTGAGTTCACTGATTTTGACATTAATTTCCGACTGGTATGTTATAACAAGCAGGTACTGCAAACCCTTCCAGAGTACCTGAGTTAACTGGTTTTGACATTAATTTCCGACTGGTATGTTATAACAAGCAGATACTGCTAACCCTTCCAGAGTACCTGAGTTAACTGGTTTTGGCATTTGAATTTCTGACTGGTATGCTATAACAAGCAGATACTGCTAACCCTTCCAGAGTACCTGAGTTAACTGTTTTTGACATTAATTTCCGACTGGTATGCTATAACAAGCAGATACTGCTAACCCTTCCAGAGTACCTGAGTTAACTGGTTTTGGCATTTAAATTTCCGACTGGTATGCTATAACAAGCAGATACTGCTAACCCTTCCAGAGTACCTGAGTTAACTGGTTTTGACATTAATTTACGACTGGTATGTTATAACAAGCAGATACTGCTAACCCTTCCAGAGTACCTGAGTTAACTGGATTTGGCATTTAAATTTCCGACTGGTATGCTATAACAAGCAGATACTGCTAACCCTTCCAGAGTACCTGAGTTAACTGGTTTTGGCATTTGAATTTCTGACTGGTATGCTATAACAAGCAGATACTGCTAACCCTTCCAGAGTACCTGAGTTAACTGTTTTTGACATTAATTTCCGACTGGTATGCTATAACAAGCAGATACTGCTAACCCTTCCAGAGTACCTGAGTTAACTGGTTTTGGCATTTAAATTTCCGACTGGTATGCTATAACAAGCAGATACTGCTAACCCTTCCAGAGTACCTGAGTTAACTGGTTTTGACATTAATTTACGACTGGTATGCTATAACAAGCAGATACTGCTAACCCTTCCAGTGTACCTGAGTTAACTGGTTTTGACATTAATTTCCGACTGGTATGTTATAACAAGCAGATACTGCTAACCCTTCCAGAGTACCTGAGTTCACTGGTTTTGACATTAAAATTTCTGAATGGTTTGTTATAACAAGCAGGTGCTGCAAACCCTTCCAGAGTACCTGAGTTCACTGGTTTTGACATTAAAATTTCTGACTGGTATGCTATAACAAGCAGATACTGCTAACCCTTCCAGAGTACCTGAGTTCACTGGTTTTGGCATTAATTTCTGACTGGTATGCTATAACAAGCAGGTACTGCAAACCCTTCCAGAGTACCTGAGTTAACTGGTTTTGACATTAAAATTTCTGACTGGTTTGTTATAACAAGCAGATACTGCTAACCCTTCAAGAGTACCTGAGTTAACTGGTTTTGACATTAAAATTTCTAACTGGTTTGTTATAACAAGCAGATACTGCTAACCCTTCAAGAGTACCTGAGTTAACTGGTTTTGACATTAAAATTTCTGACTGGTTTGTTATAACAAGCAGATACTGCTAACCCTTCCAGAGTACCTGAGTTAACTGGTTTTGGCATTTAAATTTCCGACTGGTATGCTATAACAAGCAGATACTGCTAACCCTTCCAGAGTACCTGAGTTCACTGGTTTTGGCATTAATTTCTGACTGGTATGCTATAACAAGCAGGTACTGCAAACCCTTCCAGAGTACCTGAGTTAACTGGTTTTGACATTAAAATTTCTGACTGGTTTGTTATAACAAGCAGATACTGCTAACCCTTCAAGAGTACCTGAGTTAACTGGTTTTGACATTAAAATTTCTAACTGGTTTGTTATAACAAGCAGATACTGCTAACCCTTCAAGAGTACCTGAGTTAACTGGTTTTGACATTAAAATTTCTGACTGGTTTGTTATAACAAGCAGATACTGCTAACCCTTCCAGAGTACCTGAGTTAACTGGTTTTGACATTAAAATTTCTGACTGGTATGCTATAACAAGCAGGTACTGCTAACCCTTCCAGAGTACCTGAGTTAACTGGTTTTGGCATTTAAATTTCCGACTGGTATGCTATAACAAGCAGATACTGCTAACCCTTCCAGAGTACCTGAGTTAACTGGTTTTGACATTAAAATTTCTGACTGGTTTGTTATAACAAGCAGATACTGCAAACTCTTCAAGAGTACCTGAGTTTACTGGTTTTGACATTAAAATTTCTAACTGGTTTGTTATAACAAGCAGATACTGCTAACCCTTTCAGAGTACCTGAGTTTTTGACATTAATTTCGGACTGGTATGTTATAACAAACAGGAAATGCTGACAGTAGGTACCCTTCTGGATCACCTGAGTTCACTCTTGTTTCGATGAAACTTTGTGATGCTGATTGCATGTTGGTAAATTGTGTTTATGTTTTGTTATGCTGAGTGTGCATTTTTATGTGATGTTCTTTGGGTTTTTTTTAAATAACAATGATTTGACTACTAGTACTCTTATAAAATGTTGTTTCAACCATTGCACTCTATGATTTTTATAATACTCTGATATGTTATTACCTTTTATTGTATGCTGTTCTAATGACTTGGGAGATTATTTGCACAAAGAAAAATCACTACGAAGCAAAGTTTTTGTTTTTGTGTCTGATGAAGGTTAATCCAGAAAAGCGCTTCACACACATTAAAATTTTGCTTTGTACATTTATTAAAATCATGTCAAAATGTGGATCGTGTCTTTGGCACATATTCCATATTCTTTCGTTTTTAATAACCTGTCTTTCTGACTTTTCTTTCTGTCAACATTTACATTAAGAAAAAAGGAAAATTTGAATGGTATATAAACTTCTTTATTTCAAATTTCATGAAGTTAGTTGAGCTGGTAGCCAAAAACATAGGAGTGATTTCTACCATGTACTCCTTCTGGACTATTACTGGTTCTATGTCTGATGGAGAAAGTATCACCTTTCTTTAGCTCTAGAATGACATGCTGTGTGTTGGAATTGGCATGTCCTGTTTTTGAGACAAGACCATTAATAAAGATGTTGTTATTCTTGTAAACCCAGTAATGTACTGTATTTCCACCACTTGCTACCATTACACATCCTAATATGTATATGCCATCATTTGGTGCAGTGAAAAGGCCAGTGTTCTTGTTGTACCCATTTCCAATATTTGTAATAACCTCATCAAACTTTAGCACATTGTTTCCACTAAAAGTGATGTGGTTCTTCAGAAAAGCCAAAAATGCAGGTCTCACAGCTTGACTTGGATCTTTAGATAAACCTGAAAATGCATACATACATGTACATAACTCTAGCGTCACATGAAGTCACAATTTATTGCATGATCTCGCAGTTATCAAGTGCTTCCACCTAATATTTTATTGTATAACAGACTGTCCATGATACTACAAAATATCAGGAAGATGAGATCAAAGGAAAAATTTGCTATTATTATGGATAAAAAAACTATTTTCTTGTCTTGTGTTTTATTATAAGGAATTTGTCTTTGCTTTTTCCTCATTAAAAGATATGAAATATATGTTCATGACACAGATTTACATTCTATATTAGTATGAAATGAAACATTTCAAAAGAAAAGTGCTTTTCTTAATCCTAATCAGGCTCACACCTCACTGCAAGTCTTAGAAAGCCTTAGCCCATGCAGGTTTAAACAGAATTCTTTGCAGAATGTAGATAATGCTACAACTGTGTATTGCAGTTCAAAAGTTAAAATTGTGGACATACCTTGCCATTGGTCTTTATTGTTCATCTTCAACACTGATTTGAAAAGACTTTCTGTCATGCATATTTTCTCTGTAAAATAGATTATTAATACAATTTTACAAAGGGATCAGAATTGCATGGAAAACTTAAGGTTTTTAAGGGAGACTTCTAACCTCTATTAAGTTAAAAATGACATACTTCAGTGGCGGATCCAGAGGGGGGGTCCAGGGGGTCTGGACCCCCCCCCTTTCGTCGGAAATTCTTTGATTTTTATGCAAAATTTGGGCAAAAATCATCAAATTATAGTTTTGGACCCCCCACTTTTCTACCGAGGACTCCCCCTTTTAAAAAATCCTGGAACCGCCACTGTACTTTCACAGATCATTAAAAGCAACCTAAGTGACCTCATGAAAATATGCCTTCAAATGGTTCTCAAAGCTGTTTTTTAATGCTTCCTTGGAACCTGAAAGGAATACCCTGTGGGTGCACTATACAAAGGATGATCATGATATGTTGTATGTAAGACCAAAAAAAAGTAGATACATATAGACAGATACATAGGGTCGTTGCAATAATGCCTTCCCCACACTATTTTTACCTGCGTCGCCGAAGGCGAAAGCAGGTCTAGTAGTCGGGTCACTCCGTCCGTCCGTCCGTCTGTCCGTCCGTCCCGCTATGGTGTGCCTGTCTTGTGTAATCTGAATCTCAAAAACCAAACACTAGATCTTTCTGAAATTTTACACAGTGATTACAGATATATTGAAGATGTGCACCTTCCCTTTTTGGATCATTTGATAATTTCGTTAAGAAATTAGGGGCCCAAAAGGGGCCAAAAAAGCAACTTTTTGATTTTTTTCCACAATAACTTTTGTTCTGGTTGACCAAATGCTATGAAACTTTACAGTAATGTTACTTACCACTAAAGGAAGGGTTGAGCTGATTTTGGGTGTCCCCTCTATTTTCATTCAGAAATTAGGGGCCCTAAAGGGACCAAAAAAGTGACGTTTTTATTTGTTTCCACAATAACTTTTGTTCTGGTTGACCAAATGCTTTGAAACTTTACAGTAATGTTACTTACCATAAAAGGAAGGGTTGGGCTGATTTTGGGTGTCCCCTCTTTTTTCATTCAGAAATAAGAGGCCCAAAGGGGGCCAAAAAAGCCACTTTTTAAATTTTTTCAACTATAACTTTTGTTCTGGTTGACCAAATGCTATGAAACTTTACAGTAATGTTACTAACCATAAAAGGAAGGGTTGGGCTGATTTTGGGTGTCCTCTCTTTTTTCGTTTATAAACTAAGGGCCCTAAAGGGGCCAAAAAAGCTACTTTTTTATTTGTTTCCACAATAACTTGTTTTGGTTCACCAAATGATATGAAACTTTACAGTAGTGTTACTCACCATAAAGGGTGGGGATGATTTTGGGTGTCCCCTCTGTTTTTGTTTAGGAATGAGGGGCCCAAAAGGGGCAAAAATGTGACATTTTTTATTTATGGTCCGATTTAGAATTTTTTTTTTACAAGTTAATTTTGGTCATATATTGGATACAAAATGGAGGATACAATTTTTTTCTTGACCCACTTTTTCTGTTAAGCAATAAGGGGACCAAATGTGGAAAAAAATATACACTTTTTTGGGGTCTATTTTAACAATATTGGGTGGCATGTGACAAATATGCTTTGTAAGTCCACCATAGAATGCAAGTGTCAAAATATTTTGACTGTCCATATTGGGCCTAGAACGTACAGGGTTCAACATTTTGCCCTGGGACGCAGGGCCAGACATCGATTGGTCTTGTTGTAGCAATCCAAAGTTTGACAATAACAAACTTTTAGATGTTTGAGCATAGAGAAATTTTACAACAACTTTGATTTAATGTCATTTCATATGATACACCTTTTGTTAGTTATGATCTAAAATTATCCAATCACTAACTTCATTTAATCAGAAGGTAATAGCACAGTTCATTCAAAGGTAGCCAGTGTAAAATTTATTATGACTTTGATTGGTTCCTAGTGAGAGACCCGGCTTACATGGGGAAGGATTTATTACAACGACTATATATGATATACTAGAGAATGAATTGACTCTGAACATGTAGACACTTCTGAAGAAACTGTTGGTTAAAGCTTGTAATTATATAAGAAGTCCTTAGTGACACTGAACAATAAGTACTATTTCAAGAATCAAAGCACTAAAGCGTTTAAAGGGAGAGCTATTATAAGTACTAGAAAGAAAGAACAATCTGTTTTTTTACAATATGAAAGAACAAGACAAATATATTCCTATTATGTGTTTTTTTAACCGTGTTCATGCACGTATTTATAGATTGGTAATTTGGTATTAAGTTACCACTATCTATTTTTATACGACCGCAAAATTTTGCGATCGTATAATGTTATGGCGATGTCATCGTCGTCGTTGTCGTCTGGGAACATTTGGTTTCCGTGCGATAACTTGAGTAAATGTTGACCAATTGTTTTAAAATTTTGATATGATGTTTGTAACCACTAAAGGAAGATTGGTATTGTATTTTGGGTTTGTAGCCCCTACCGTTTTAGAAAAAAGGGCCAAAAGGGGCTAAAACAGGTGTATTGACAAAACTGTTGTAAAATGTTTGTTATTCATTCGATTTTGAAAATTCTTTTTTTAATGAATTCCTCATTAAATTCTGTCAACTAAATGTGTAAATGATTTTGATATTTATTGCACCGTTACATTGCTACAGGGGGTCAAAAAGGGGCCACACCCCAAAAATCGACTTTTTTATTTGTGGTCCGATTTTCAAAATCTTTTTTTCATTGGAATCCTTGTGAAAATCCCTGCCTGCGTTTTTCAATCAGATTTGCAATATCTCTTACCGTTTTTGAGAAATTAGGGGTCAAAGGGGCCAAAAACGCCATTTTTAAAAGTTTGTCAATGCAAATAGTTTTATACCAAAAATCAAGTTGTAGTGGGCCTGCCAATTGTTATGAAGTTTATATATGATGATTATATCCACTAAAGGAATCTTGGTTTTGTATTTGGGGTTTGTGGCCACTACTGTTTTAGAAAAAAGGGCCAAAAAGGGCTAAAACGGGTGTATTGACAAAACTGTTGTAATATGTTTGTTATTCATTCGATTTTGAAAATTCTTTTTTTAATGAATTCCTCATTAAATTCTGTCAACTAAATGTGTCAATGATTTTGATATTTATTGCACCGTTACATTGCTACAGGGGGTCAAAAAGGGGCTACACCCCAAAAATCGACTTTTTTATTTGTGGTCCGATTTTCAAAATCTTTTTTTCATTGGAATCCTTATGAAAATCCCTGCCTGCGTTTTTCAATCAGATTTGCAATATCTCTTACCGTTTTTGAGAAATTAGGGGTCAAAGGGGCCAAAAACGCCATTTTTAAAAGTTTGTCAATGCAAATAGTTTTATACCAAAAATCAAGTTGTAGTGGGCCTGCCAATTGTTATGAAGTTTATATATGATGATTATATCCACTAAAGGAATCTTGGTTTTGTATTTGGGGTTTGTGGCCCCTACTGTTTTAGAAAAAAGGGCCAAAAGGGGCTAAAACGGGTGTATTGACAAAACTGTTGTATGTTGTAGAATGTTTATTATTCATTAGATTTTGAAAATTCTTTCTTTGTTGAATTCATCATTAAATTTTGTCAACTTAATGTGTCAATGATTTTGATATGTTTTTCAACATTACATTGTTACAGGGGGCTAAAGACAGGCCACGCCCATAAAATTAACTTTTTTATTTGTGGTCCGATTTTCAAAATCTTTTTTTCATCGGATTCCATGTACACAATTTTGTATTATTTTTTATCCGATTAGCAATATCTTTTACCATTTTTGAGGAATTAGGGGTCAAAGGGCCAAAATTGTAAATTAATACATGTATAGAAATAAGGCTTTATGTAAATATATTTGTCAAAAATGCATTTCTATAAGTCCACCACAGGATGCATGTGTCAAAAAGCTTTGTAAGTCCACCATGGGCTTCATGTGACCAAAGCAATGGACTATCCATATTGGGCCTCCAACGTACAGGGTTCAACTTGTTGCGGTCGTATCATGCTGCGCTCGGCGTAGCTTTTTATTATACTGTTTAGATTCCACCCACTACTGACCCGAGCAACAGATATATATGTCAATAAAGTTGAAAGGTCAAGAAAGCTTGGTTATGCATCTTGTGTATTGATACATGAAATATAGTGCACATTTATATCGTGGTTGTATAGTTGTACCTATTAGTTCATCGTCATAAACCACAGCTTTAGAGTCCACATCCTAGCTAGCTACCTCCATTAGAGAGAGAAGCCATGTGATATCAGCCGTGGGTAACCGACGATGCTATTAGTTTTACTTTAACAATAAACATACTTGATAAATGTAATTTTATTCTGTAAAGGATCCTATGGTAGGAATATTGCCTTACCGATTTACTCTTTCTAGACGACGAAAAAACATGAAAAGACTGCATAAGGCTCTGCCTAAAAATATTAAACTAGAGGCTCCCAGGAGCCTGAATCGCTCCACCTGATCTCTTATGCCAAAGTTTGAATAAATTTCACAAACTTTCAAGTATACAAAGTTGCAAAACAATCCTTTCAGTGGTTTCAGAGAAGATTTTTGGAAATCAGTTTAAATTAATAGAAAAAAAAAACAGTTAAAGGGCAATAACTCCTATATGGACCTTTTTATGCTGAACAAGAAAAGTTGCTTTGGATTTTCTCTATCTCTTATACTTTTCGAGTTATAAGCCAAAAACAATGGTCTGACCCCCTGTTCTATTTTAGTGATGGCAGCCATGTTGGTTGGTCGACATGTATATAATTCACAAACTTGGTAGAGGACATCCTAATCAAGTGTACCAAGTTTCAATGCAATCCCTTCAGTGGTTTTAGAGAAGAAGATCTTTGAAAAAAAGTTAACGACGGACAGACGACGTACGCTTAACGATGACAATAGCTCACCTGACCCTTCAGGTGAGCTAAAAAAGATTAAAAGTACATACCATCATCGTTATCATGAGCCTTTATCTGGAAAGGAAGTATTACTCCTATCAAACACAGAATGCACAATTTCACAAACATACTGAACAGAAACTATATGGACAACTCAGCTATTGAAGTGCTTTCAATAAGGTTGTTGAGCTGTTGACAATGTTATTCCTCTATGAAGTATGTTTTGAAATTTGTAATGAGATATATTCCATTAAAATGAAATTAATACTCTACTGCATGTATTGATTTTAAACCACACGATACTTGTACATGTACTGATGCTACATGTGTGTTTATTCTGGTGGTGACTGTACAATGCATACATTTTCAAAATTTTCATGTTCTTTTTATTATCATATTTAATGCTAATAATTTTTTTTGGGTGACATTTTTCTCTGAGCAATCACTTGATATTTTGTATACAACCAGAATGTGGGGTCCCATAATTGGGGGTAAGATTTCAGGTTTGTTGTTCTACTCAGCCTAACTTTCTGTTTCACAAAATTGACCATTTTTTAGTTTGACAGATTTTATTAATTGGATCTCAAACCAATAAAGTTTGGGGGATTTTTATGGAATCACCCTGTCAATCTGTCTCTTTGGGATATATAGAAATTGCCCTGTGTGTCTCTCAGTCATTCTGTCTGTCCATCTTTCTTGGCCCTAATGATTTACACAATAGGAATCCCCTATTGATACTTCTCTGCATGCCTCCTCTGAAGGTTACAATAAATATGTGTTTATTTCTATGACAACAATTATTTGACTATTTTAATACAATGTTGTGTGTTCAGAAACCAAGAGTTTTTAATCATAGATAGTTGTAATTGTTGAGAATTACATGACTTATGATTAAAACACAGCTAAGGCTTGAATTTTAGTCATTTATATAAACTTTGAAAAATGGCCCCCCTTTTCTATAATATCCACAAGGGAGTAAAGCTTCCATATTGGCAAGACTTCACCTATACTCCCTTCAAAATCAATTTATTTGTCTCAATTTCTTTTCTTCTTGTAAATTTGATGTTTTTATACAACTGACAGATGATTTTCCTTCCATCTGTATCGTGCATGGTAACCGTTGTTAAATAAAACTCGCAAGCAGGTTTTGGAATCAAAATTAACAGAAGTGATGTGCGATTGGCTGTTTTCAGTTAACAGAATTTTGAAAATCTATTATAAGACGAGCCGTTATTTAAAGCGATGCAGATGAAAATTTGACACAGAAAACAATGAACATATAACATTATTGCAACAATAACATTTAACAATAATAACAGCTTCTATTATTCATTCAATGAATATCTGTATATAATAAAGAATTTTTCAAATGACTAAATTGCTTATAGAGTAGGGGGTCAAATTTTGACTGTAGAAACCACCTTGAAAAATACATGATTTTAATCATTTTATATAACATCAATAGGGAAAATTCAAATTTCCTTCATCTATAAGAACATCTACTTCCTAGAATTTCTTTAAATTTATAAAAATGTTTTGTAGTGACTTTTAAATACTGTAGAAGCAGAAATATTCGTGGGGGATTTAATTTTGTTTATTTCATGGGTAAGAAATATCCATGAAATTAAAACCCCACAAATTTAAAATATTTAGTTAAAAGACTGTGGATCAAAATTAGAAATCTACGAAAATTTGTCCCCACCTATATAGTTTTGTGCTCTAAACCACGAAATTTTATCCCAACAAAAATATATAATTATACAGTATACTAAAAAAAAACATTAAAAGTCATATTATTTCTATACAAATTATCTCCCCTAATAAGTATGGGGCACAAATTTTCCCAATTCCTCAATTTTGATTTTTACCATTATCAGAAATCAATTAGAATGGCTGACATAGTAAAAATTAAAGTAAATGATAGACAGTCAGGGGCATTACTTAAATGAGTGATTTTTATATCACTTATTCAAGTACCTTTCAAAATGCTAAAGATATTTCAAAAAATCTAAATTTACAAAAGAACAGTTAAAGAAAATTTATACTAATTTATTAATATTGAAAAAAGATTTATTAGGCTATTTTAAAATTACAAACTTAAAGATTTTGCTGCCACCTGTTATCAGTATTTTTCCCAAAATATGTATTTTCTGATAAAAGAAAGGCCAAATGTAACAATCCATTACTTCACTATCTGAATTTTCCTAACTGTGGCAATAATTTTCCCATTAACTTCAATATCTTAGGTTTCTGATTATGTAATTAATGACCCATGTTTGCGATCAAAATCATCATGTTCGTGATGCCTGAAGATAGCAGGGGTTACCTAACAAAATATTACTTTAAAAGGTGATTTTTTTAAAGGTTAAAAAATTTCGTTTTCGATGAAATCACAGACCTCGACTACGATCCATCCAAAATTAAATGTACCTGTTTTTTGTTATGGTGGGGGTATCCTGAAAAGTTTTTTGTTATGGTGGGGGTATCCTGAAAATATCAGAAAATTTATATATGATACTTAAGCAAGTGATTTGGAGGGTAATTATCCAAAATTCAGTTCAGGGTCATGTCCTGCCATGACTGGACATTCCATTATCTAGATGGGGGTGTGTTCTATCTTTAATTATACATTAAGACTCATACTTCTCTCCATAACATTTAGAATGAAGAAAATTTTAATAAAATCACTGTTATAAGTGATTCATTTGTACTACTTGAACAAGTGATTTTGAAAGAGAGGTAACTCTAGCTTTACAAGGAAAATAACTGAATAATACTTAATCAAGTGATTAAAAAATCACTGATTTAAGTATAAAGGCCCCTGACTGATAGATGTATAAAAAGATTTTCAGTCATAGCATGGAAGTAATATTGAGAAGGAAAAACCACCAAGCCAGATAAAACGGTTTATCTGCGTTACCGCCTATCTTATCGAAATCATGTTAATCAATAATAATCATGCCATGTAGGTAAACATTCAGCATGGTCTCAATCAGATTTGACGCTTATCGGCAAGTCCCGTTTTTGACGAAATCACAGACCTCGACTACGATCCATCCAAAATTAAATGTACCCGTTTTTTGTTATGGTGGGGGTATCCTGAAAATATTGGAAAATTTAACTAAATGTGAATGCACAAATTGTATCACAGACCTGTATAATATTATTAGAATATACATGTATTCAATTATAATGAATATATTTAATATACAGGTCTATGATTATGTGAATAGTTATGTAACACCATTTTTTTTTTATTTATGAATATTTTTGTGTTTTGTTCAAATGTAGGACCTGTAGATTCTCATAAAAGCAAATTAAAGTTTAGTTTTTCATAATTCAGATTTTCTTCATATTGTCAAGCTTGTCAAAAAAATCTTAAATAAAAAAAAAACATTTCATTTTTGTAGCAGATTTTTCATTTTGCAGAGAAACCTTCAAATAATTGTAAATTATTTAAATAAATTGACTTTTCTTTAATCACTTAACTCCTCTTTAATAACAACATTTAAAGTTTAAAATCTACTTAATCTAAGGCTTTGAATTCCAACTTTTGCCGATATGATTGCGTGATTTCAATCAAATTCTCTATTATCCGTCAACATCCGACAAAATACTCGTTAGTATCAATCTAACCAGCGTCATGTCTTTTTTTTTACAGCGTATGTTTTTGTTACAAATACCAAAACGCGGGTATAAACGGTTAATTTGGATATGCTATATATCGATATTTCAAGGAGTAACCTCTCATCAGTAGCATTTAAATCAAAACATTGGAAGGTCAAAATCCAAAACTGTTGAAAATGAAAAGTACTCAGAACCAAAACGTTCGAACAAGGAAGCCAAATCCAGCACCAAGGATATCGGAGGTCACCGGGAGCACAGGTTAAATGTGATTGAAAATTAAGCAACATTTTTGAAATTACAACAAATTCTTATTTTAAACAGTTGTAATGACCATAATTCTTGTCCGATTTTGAAGTTTATTGCACCATTCGATTCGTATTTGAAAGCGCAAGTTTTCGATATAGATGCCCCACCTATGGTAATAAATTACAGGTGCTCTTTAAAGGTTAGCAATTTCATCCAATTCAATAAAAATCACATGACCGATAAGATAATCCAGATGACGAATTGGAGTGGCGCTGACGCAGATAGTCACCATAGGAATCTTATCGAGACGATGCTAATTAGATAAAATCCCAAAGTTTTGGTAGAGGCTCTGCTGGTAACTAACATGTGATAATTGGTCGATGTAGTTCCTTCTCAATATTACTTCCATGGTCATAGACACCCCAACTACCTTACTTTGCATACATGTTTTTGTTTCATAGTGCAGAGCAAAATAAAAATAATAATAATAATAATAATAATAATAATAATAATAATAATTCTTTATTTCAAGAGGGTAGCACAGTTAGTAACAAACTACGATCTAGTAAAAACTAGTAAAATATCTCCCAAACATAGGCATATTGTCATTCTACCTAAATTTTGACATATAAAACCCCTATTTACCAAGTTTTGTTGAGATTGAAACATTTTTACAGATTCTTATTTTTGACCTGAAATATTACTCAAACACAGGGACTTGTTCCCCTCTATCAATATTTTGTTAGAGTCAATGTGCGGTACGAAAGAAAAACCACAAGGGAGATACTACTTTCACCACCACCCTTTTCTTTAATTCGATTTTTGTCTCGCCTGCGAAGCAGAGCGGGACATAGGTGTTACTTTACCGGCGGCGGCGTTAACTTTTTGGAAAAGTTTTATGAGCACCTCCATATCTCAAGAACTATAGGTCCTGGGTTGATGAAACTTGGTATGCATATGCCCCAGTAGTAGCTTACCACAGTTGCATCCCCATCTTTTGACCTTGACCTTGATTTTCCGGTTGAGTGACTTTGACAATTTTCAATACATATAATAGCAATGAAAAAGTTTTGCGAGCACCTCCTTATCTCAAGATCTATAGGTCCTAGGTTGATGAAACTTGGTATGCATATGCATCAGTAGTAGCTTACCACAGTTGCATCCCCATCTTTTGACCTTGACCTTGATTTTCCGGTTGAGTGACTTTGACAATTTCCAATACATATAATAGCAATGGAAAAGTTTTGCGAGCACCTTCATATCTCAAGAAATATAGGTCCTAGGTTGATGAAACTTGGTACATGTATACATATGCCCCAGTAGTAGCTTAGCACAGTTGCATCCCCATCTTTTGACCTTGACCTTGATTTTCCGGTTGAGTGACTTTGATTATTTTTATTGCATAAATTTGCAATGTTTAAGTTCTATATACATTGTACATCTTTTGATCTCAGAAACTGAAAATCCATGTAAATTCAAAATATAGTGGAAGTAAGAAAGAATAATTGTTTCTGATGGCGCCGGCAGGCGAGACATACTTTAGTGGTAACTCTTGTCTTTAGATAAACATTGATCTCATACCTTTTCTTATATAATTCGTTTCACAGATGATTTTCCTTTCCAAAACACCCAAATTTATTTTTATTCATTGCATTTCACCCTCAAAATCGGGCTTTGTTTGGGCAGTTTTGTAAAATTTGGCAATCGCTTGGACATTGGGAGATATAATACTGTAAAAGGGGAAATTTTCGCGAGGGGTTTATTTTCGCTAATTTCTAGATCATAACAAATTTGCGAAAATATCCCCCCGCGTAAATTAGATTTAGAAGGACCCAATATTCCATGATCTAATAAAATGCGAAATTAAAACATTGCGAATGCATTTAGGTACTGAAAACGCGAAATTATCCCCTTTTACAGTAAACTAGAATCAGGTGGTGTTCCATGGAAGACATATGTTGCCTGCATCATAAAATATTTGGTAAACAAGTAGATGAGTAAAGGACAGTTTGAAAATTTTTGAAAAAAATCTTAGTATATGTACAGCTTAAACGGCATATTATCAGAACAAACAAAGTAAAGTAGTACCTAGATAATGGACACATCTTATTACAATTGAACACATTTATTTTGTGAAAGATAGTACAGTTTTTTGGTTCATTTTTTTTGCATTCAAAATGTATTTTGCATAAAGACAAAATATCAAGATTGTAACTCTCAACTGACATGTTATGTTGTTGAACACTTTTGGTTAAATTATGATTAAATGTCTCATGAGATTTTTGAGGCCATGTACAAGGGTGTTTAATATTGATATTTACCTAAAATCGACTGTGCACAAATAAATGAGAATTTGAAAATTTAAGAAATATCTTGATTGAACTGATTCCTTATAAATTCTTTTTTGTTGTCAACTTACTGGTAAAATAAAGACAGAAACTTCAACAATTAACTTCTTTATTATAAATTTGAAGTTAACTAAGCTGGTAGCCAAAAGCATAGGAGAAACGATGTCCCTGTACTTCTTCAGATCCACTCCCTCTATGTCTGATGGAGAGAGAATCACCTTTCTTTAGCTCTAGAATGACATGCTGTGTGTTGGAATTTGCATGCCTTGTTCCTGCAACAAGACCATTAATAAAGATGTTGTTATTCTTGTAAATCCAGTAATGTACTGTATTTCCACCACTTGCTACCATTACACATCCTAATATGTATATGCCATCATTTGGTGCAGTGAAAAGGCCAGTGTTCTTGTTGTACCCATTTCCAATATTTGTAATAACCTCATCAAACTTTAGCACATTGTTTTCACTAAAGTGATGTGGTTCTTCAGAAAAGCCAAAAATGCAGGTCTCACAGCTTGACTTGGATCTTTAGATAAACCTGAAAATGCATACATACATGTACATAACTTACATAACTATATTCACCAAATCAGTAGCCCATGGGAAGCAAATTTACACATGAGAATAAAACAAATGATAGAAAATTAAATTAACAATAGCGTCACATGAAGTCACAATTTATTGCATGATCTCACAGTTATCAAGTGCTTCCACCTAATATTTTGTTGTATAACAGACTGTCCATGATACTACAAAATATTAGGAAGATGAGATCAAAGGAAAAATCCGCTAATTATGGATAAAAAAATATTTTCTTGTCTTGTGTTTTATTATAAGGAGTTTGTCTTTGCTTTTTCCTCATTAAAAGATATGAAATATATGTTCATGATACAGATTTATATTCTATATTAGTATGAAATGAAACATTTCAAAAGAAGAGTGCTTTTCTTCATTCTAATGTCACATAGAACTCAGGCTCACACCTCACTGCAAGTCTTAGACAGCCTTAGCCCATGCAGGTTTAAATAGAATTCTTTGCAGAATGTAGATAATGCTACAACTGTGTATTGCAGTTCACATGTTAAAATTGTGGACATACCTTGCCATTGGTCTTTATTGTTCATCTTCAACACTGATTTGAATAGACTCTCTGTCATGCAAATTTTCTCTGTAAAATAGATTATTAATATAATTTTACAAAGGGATCAGAATTGCATGGTAAACTTAAGGTTTTTAAGGGTGACTTATAACCTCCATTAAGTAGAAAATTACCTACTTTTCAAATTATTAAAAGAACCACAGTGACCTCATGAAAACATGCCTTCAAATGGTTCTCAAAGCTGTTTTAATGCTTCCTTGCAATCGGAAAGGAATACCCTGTGGGTACACTATACAAAGGCATTTATATATACCCCGGTAATGTAACAATATAATTATTGAACAGGGATGATCATGATATGTTGTATGTAAGACCAAAAAAAAAAGGTAGATACGTATACACTGATACATAGGGTCGTTGCAATAATGCCTTCCCCACGCT
Organism: Arcuatula senhousia; assembly: GCA_963971305.1. Taxonomy (NCBI): domain Eukaryota; kingdom Metazoa; phylum Mollusca; class Bivalvia; order Mytilida; family Mytilidae; genus Arcuatula; species Arcuatula senhousia. Next base: position 11,426,880 of record OZ020309.1, on the reverse strand, counting down.
TAATTTTTGTAACAGTCCAAAGTTTGACAATAACAAACTTTTAGATGTTTGAGTATAGAGAAATTTTACAACAACTTTGATTTAATGTCATTTCATATGATACACCTTTTGTTAGTTATGATCTAAAATTATCCAACACTAACTTCATTAAATCAGAAGGTAACTACTATTGGTTGATAGCGTAGTTCATTGAAAGGTAGTCAATGTAAAATTTATTATGACTTTGATTGGTTCCTAGTGAGAGACCCGGCTTACATACATGGGGAAAGATTTATTACAACGACTATATATGATACTAGAGAATGAATTGACTCTGAACATGTAGACACTTCTGAAGAGACTGTTGGTTAAAGCTTGTAATTATATCAGCAGTCCTTAGTGACACTGAACAATAAGTACTGTTTCAAGAATCAAAGCACTAAAGCGTTTAAAGGGAGAGCTATTATAAGTACTAGAAAGAAAGAACAATCTGTTAAGACAAGACAAATATATTCCTATTATGTGTTTTTTTAAACATGTTCATGCACGTATTTATAGATTGGTATAAAGTTACCACTATCTATTTTTATACTGTTTAGATTCCACCCACTACTGACCTGAGCAACAGATATATATGTCAATAAAGTTGAAAGGTCAAGAAAGCTTAGTTATGCATCTTGTGTATTGATACATGAAATACAGTGCACATTTATATAGTGGTTGTATAGTTGTACCTATTAGTTCATTGTCATAAACCACGGGTTAAGAGTCCACGTCCTATACTTCCATTAGAGAGAGAAGCGATGTGATATCAGCCGTGGGTAAGCGACGATGCTATTAGTTTTACTTTAATAATTAACATACTCGATAAATGTAATTATATTCTGTAAAGGATCCTATAGTAGGAATATTGCCTTACCGATTTACTCTTTCTAGACGATAAAAAAACATTAAAAACAGATAGTTATATGACTGCATAAGGCTCTGCCTAAAAATATTTAAAAAAGATTAAAAGTACATACCATCATCGTTATCATTAGCCTTTATCTGGAAAGGAAGTATTACTCCTATCAAACACAGAATGCACAATTTCACAAACATACTGAACAGAAACTATATGGACAACTCAGCTATTGAAGTGCTTTCAATAAGGTTGTTGAGCTGTTGACAATGTTATTCCTCTATGAAGTATGTTTTGAAATTTGTAATGAGATATATTCCATTAAAATGAAATAAATATTCTACTGCATGTATTGATTTTAAACCACACGATACTTGTACATGTACTGATTGCTACATGTGTGTTTATTTTGGTGTGTGACTGTACAATGCATACATTTTCAAAATTTTCATGTTCTTTTTATTATCATATTCAATGATAATAAATTTTTTTTGGTGACATTTTTCTCTGACCAATCACTTGATATTTTGTATACAACCAGAATGTGGGGTCCCATAATTGGGGGTAAGATTTCAGGTTTGTTGTTCTACTCAGCCTACCTTTCTGTTTCACAAAATTGACCATTTTTTAGTTTGACAGATTTTATTAATTGGATCTCAAACCAATAAAGTTTGGGGGATTTTTATGGAATCACCCTGTCAATCTGTCTCTTTGGGATATATAGAAATTGCCCTGTGTGTCTCTCAGTCATTCTGTCTGTCCATCTTTCTTGGCCCTAATGATTTACACAATAGGAATCCCCTATTGATACTTCTCTGCATGCCTCCTCTGAAGGTTACAATAAATATGTGTTTATTTCTATGACAACAATTATTTGACTATTTTAATACAATGTTGTGTGTTCAGAAACCAAGAGTTTTTAATCATAGATAGTTGTAATTGTTGAGAATTACATGACTTATGATTAAAACACAGCTAAGGCTTGAATTTTAGTCATTTATATAAACTTTGAAAAATGGCCCCCCCTTTTCTATAATATCCACAAGGGAGTAAAGCTTCCATATTGGCAAGACTTCACCTATACTCCCTTCAAAATCAATTTATTTGTCTCAATTTCTTTTCTTCTTGTAAATTTGATGTTTTTATACAACTGACAGATGATTTTCCTTCCATCTGTATCGTGCATGGTAACCGTTGTTAAATAAAACTCGCAAGCAGGTTTTGGGATCAAAATTAACAGAAGTGATGTGCGATTGGCTGTTTTCAGTTAACAGAATTTTGAAAATCTATTATAAGACGAGCCGTTATTTAAAGCGATGCAGATGAAAATTTGACACAGAAAACAATGAACATATAACATTATTGCAACAATAACATTTAACAATAATAACAGCTTCTATTATTCATTCAATGAATATCTGTATATAATAAAGAATTTTTCAAAAGACTAAAATTGCTTATAGAGTAGGGGGTCAAATTTTGACTGTAGAAACCACCTTGAAAAATACATGATTTTAATCATTTTATATAACATCAATAGGGAAAATTCAAATTTCCTTCATCTATAAGAACATCTACTTCCTAGAATTTCTTTAAATTTATAAAAATGTTTTGTAGTGACTTTTAAATACTGTAGAAGCAGAAATATTCGTGGGGGATTTAATTTTGTTTATTTCATGGGTAAGAAATATCCATGAAATTCAGTCTAATATCTAGTGGTATTCAATTATCTCCCCTGCAGAAAACAGCTAATGTGTTTTTAAATTTTTAACGATGACAACAACGATGGTGACGGCATATAAACAATCTTCAACTTTCATTTATTACGCATGGATTTGACTACTATGATATACGTTGGACATGTTATGTTATTAACGAATCTTTTCTGTTGCGTAAACAGTTGTTTATAAGGTCAACAAAAGTGCATATTTTAACAAATCGAGTGAAACTTATTGGCCGTTGGAAAAAAATAAAATGTCAACTCAACCTTTAAAAAATCGCACAAGGCGTAATACCTGCAGTACATTTTCGAAACTTGTGGGAATGTTAGGTTATTACCTTTTCTTTCGACAGATATTAGTTTGAAAATTATATTTTACTGTTATCATATAACGATCCATTTGAATTCAATGTGTAACTATGAAAAACTTTCAAGGGACACAACCAAGTTCTATCTTTAATAAATTATAAACATGATAAATGGGAGGCATTCCTATTTTTAAAACGGATGACTGAATATTGAATTGGACATTTACTCCAATACAATGCAAATTCACATACTGTTGATCCCAATTTACGGATACCGGTCAAAAAGGTAAACATGTTCTATGACATAATCGAATTCAACAGGTAAATCGTGTACTTTTAAAAAGAAGGTTGTCAAGACGGACTAGAAAAATAGGTCTTTTTCTTAATTTTATTTTGGCTTTACCTCTTGCAGTACATGTCTGAAAATTTGCAGATGGGAAGATATACATTTAAACAAATAGTGTGATTTTTTTCAATTTTTTATATAAAAGTTAAAGTTGTGCGATCCATTTCAGTTTGCACCGTATGCATTTCATAAATATCCACATAATAACATGCATTAAAATGCAATCTGTTACTTTTAAAAACTCTTTTTAATTCAAAAAAGTTTATTTTATCAGCATAACTTAAAATTGGAAGAAATTTTGTACTAAAAAGAACTTTTGATTCACTTGACAACCAGGATAAACATTCGAATTGACTTTCCTATCTTTTCCGATGAAGAGCTCACATTCTATTGTTTAAATACCACCGGTTTTCGGACTGGAAATTAAAACCCCACGAATTTAAAATATTTAGTTAAAAGACTGTGGATCAAAATTAGAAATCTACGAAAATTTGTCCCCACCTATATTGTTTTGTGCTCTAAACCACGAAATTTTATCCCAACAAAAATATATAATTATACAGTATACTAAAAAAAAACATGAAAAGTCATATTATTTCTATACAAATTATCTCCCCTAATAAGTATGGGGCACAAATTTTCCCAATTCTTCAATTTTGATTTTTACCATTATCAGAAATCAATTAGAATGGCTGACATAGTAAAAATTAAAGTAAATGATAGACAGTCAGGGGCATTACTTAAATGAGTGATTTTTATATCACTTATTCAAGTACCTTTCAAAATGCTAAAGATATTTCAAAAAATCTAAATTTACAAAAGAACAGTTAAAGAAAATTTATACTAATTTATTAATATTGAAAAAAGATTTATTAGGCTATTTTAAAATTACAAACTTAAAGATTTTGCTGCCACCTGTTATCAGTATTTTTCACAAAATATGTATTTTCTGATAAAAGAAAGGCCAAATGTAACAATCCATTACTTCACTATCTGAATTTTCCTAACTGTGGCAATAATTTTCCCATTAACTTCAATATCTTAGGTTTCTGATTATGTAATTAATGACCCATGTTTGTGATCAAAATCATCATGTTCGTGATGCCTGAAGATAGCAGGGGTTACCTAACAAAATATTACTTAAAAAGGTGATTTTTTTAAAGGTTAAAAAATTTCGTTTTCGATGAAATCACAGACCTCGACTACGATCCATCCAAAATTAAATGTACCCGTTTTTTGTTATGGTGGGGGTATCCTGAAAAGTTTTTTTTATGGTGGGGGTATCCTGAAAATATCAGAAAATCTATATATGATACTTAAGCAAGTGATTTGGAGGGTAATTATCCAAAATTCAGTTCAGGGTCATGTCCTGCCATGACTGGACATTCCATTATCTAGATGGGGGTGTGTTCTATCTTTAATTATACATTAAGACTCATACTTCTCTCCATAACATTTAGAATGAAGAAAATTTTAATAAAATCACTGTTATAAGTGATTCATTTGTACTACTTGAACAAGTGATTTTGAAAGAGAGGTAACTCTAGCTTTACAAGGAAAATAACTGAATAATACTTAATCAAGTGATTAAAAAATCACTGATTTAAGTATAAAGGCCCCTGACTGATAGATGTATAAAAAGATTTTCAGTCATAGCATGGAAGTAATATTGAGAAGGAAAAACCACCAAGCCAGATAAAACGGTTTATCTGCGTTACCGCCTATCTTATCGAAATCATGTTAATCAATAATAATCATGCCATGTAGGTAAACATTCAGCATGGTCTCAATCAGATTTGACGCTTATCGGCAAGTCCCGTTTTTGACGAAATCACAGACCTCGACTACGATCCATCCAAAATTAAATGTACCCGTTTTTGTCTCGCCTGCGACTTTAGTTGCTGAAGGCGAGACATAGGTATTACTTTCCGGCAGCGGCGGCGGCGGCGGCGACGGCGACGGCGACGGCGACGGCGACGGCGACGGCGACGGCGACGGCGACGGCGTAAACTTTTTTGTAAGACTTTTGTGGAAAATGAATTACAAGAAAAGTATAATAGCTAGGCATCTGATATTTGGTATACAGACAGTTCAGGTTATGGTCTACGCAACTGGCACCATGCCGTTTGACCCTGACCCAAATTTCATGGTTCAGTGACTCTGTGAACTTAGATGTTTTTTCGGGCCAAAAAACCCCTTTGTAAGACTTTTGTGGAAAATGAATTACAAGAAAAGTATAATAGCTAGGCATCTGATATTTGGTATACAGACAGTTCAGGTTATGGTCTACGCAACTGGCACCATGCCGTTTGACCCTGACCCAAATTTCATGGTTCAGTGACTCTGTGAACTTAGATGTTTTTTCGGGCCAAAAAACCCTTTGTAAGACTTTTGTGGAAAATGAATTACAAGAAAAGTATAATAGCTAGGCATCTGATATTTGGTATACAGACAGTTCAGGTTATGGTGTACGCAACTGGCACCATGCCGTTTGACCCTGACCAAAATTTCATGGTTCAGTGACTCTGCGAACTTAGATGTTTTTTCAGACCAAAAAAACCCTTTGTAAGACTATTGTGGAAAATGAATTACAAGAAAAGTATAATAGCTAGGTTTCTGATATTTGGTATACGGACAGTTGGGGTTATTGTCTACACAACTGGCACCATGCCAGTTGACCTTGACCCCAATTTCATGGTTCATTGACTCTGTTAACTTTGATGTTTTTTCAGGCTAAAAAACCCCTTTGTAAGACTTTAGTGGATAATGAATAAAGTGAAAAGTATTATAGCTAGGCATTTGATATCTGGTATACAGACACTTTGGATTATGGTCTATGCAACTGGTGCCATGCCATTTGACCTTGACTCCATTTTTATGGTTCAGTGACTCTGTGGACTTTGATGATTTTGGGGGCCAAAAAACCTCTATGTAGGACTTTTGTGGAAAATGAATTAAGTGAAAAGTATAATAGCTAGGCATCTGATATCTGGTATACAGACACCTGGAGTTATGGTCTATGCAACTGACACAATGTCCTGTGACCTTGACACAATTTCCATGGTTCAGTGACTCTGTGGACTTAGATGATTTTTTGGACAATTAAAATTTTTGTCGAAAATAAATTAAGTTAAAAGTATAATAGCTAGGCATCTGATATTTGACATACAGACATTTGGGGTTTCGGTCTAAACAACTGACACCATGTGGTGTGACCCTGACCCCATTTTCACGGTTCAATAACTTAGTGAATGTTGTTTTTTTTTTCATAGTTTCTCAATAACTATGGTATCTAGAACAAACTTCAGACATTTTTGTGATGGATAGGAATTCTGTCATCTGTCTGTCACATGACCTTGACCTTAACTTTTCTGAAGGCCCAGCTAGACCTTCAATGAGTTCTGTGATGGTGCCGACAGGCGAGACACACTTTAGTGTCAACTCTTGTTTGTTATGGTGGGGGTATCCTGAAAATATCGGAAAATTTAACTAAATGTGAATGCACAAATTGTATCACAGACCTGTATAATATTATTAGAATATACATGTATTCAATTATAATGAATATATTTAATATACAGGTCTATGATTATGTGAATAGTTATGTAACACCATTTTTTTTTTATTTATGAATATTTTTGTGTTTTGTTCAAATGTAGGACCTGTAGATTCTCATAAAAGCAAATTAAAGTTTAGTTTTTCATAATTCAGATTTTCTTCATATTGTCAAGCTTGTCAAAAAAATCTTAAATAAAAAAAAAACATTTCATTTTTGTAGCAGATTTTTCATTTTGCAGAGAAACCTTCAAATAATTGTAAATTATTTAAATAAATTGACTTTTCTTTAATCACTTAACTCCTCTTTAATAACAACATTTAAAGTTTAAAATCTACTTAATCTAAGGCTTTGAATTCCAACTTTTGCCGATAGAATTGCGTGATTTCAATCAAATTCTCTAGTATCCGTCAACATCCGACAAAATACTCGTTAGTATCAATCTAACCAGCGTCATGTCTTTTTTTTTACAGCGTATGTTTTTGTTACAAATACCAAAACGCGGGTATAAACGGTTAATTTGGATATGCTATATATCGATATTTCAAGGAGTAACCTCTCATCAGTAGCATTTAAATCAAAACATTGGAAGGTCAAAATCCAAAACTGTTGAAAATGAAAAGTACTCAGAACCAAAACGTTCGAACAACGAAGCCAAATCCAGCACCAAGGATATCGGAGGTCACCGGGAGCACAGGTTAAATGTGATTGAAAATTAAGCAACATTTTTGAAATTACAACAAATTCTTATTTTAAACAGTTGTAATGACCATAATTCTTGTCCGATTTTGAAGTTTATTGCACCATTGGATTCGTATTTGAAAGCGCAAGTTTTCGATATAGATGCCCCACCTATGGTAATAAATTACAGGTGCTCTTTAAAGGTTAGCAATTTCATCCAATTCAATAAAAATCACATGACCGATAAGATAATCCAGATGACGAATTGGAGTGGCGCTGACGCAGATAGTCACCATAGGAATCTTATTGAGACGATGCTAATTAGATAAAATCCCAAAGTTTTGGTAGAGGCTCTGCTGGTAACTAACATGTGATAATTGGTCGATATAGTTCCTTCTCAATATTACTTCCATGGTCATAGACACCCCAACTACCTTACTTTGCATACATGTTTTTGTTTCATAGTGCAGAGCAAAATAAAAATAATAATAATAATAATAATAATAATAATAATTCTTTATTTCAAGAGGGTAGCACAGTTAGTTACAAACTACGATCTAGTAAAAACTAGTAAAATATCTCCCAAACATAGGCATATTGTCATTCTACCTAAATTTTGACATATAAAACCCCAATTTACCAAGTTTTGTTGAGATTGAATTATTTTGACAGATTCTTATTTTGGACCTGAAATATTACTCAAACACAGGGACTTGTTCCCCTCTATCAATATTTTGTTAGAGTCAATGTGCGGTACGAAAGAAAAACCACAAGGGAGATACTACTTTCACCACCACCCTTTTCTTTAATTCAATTTTCTTTAAATAAATCATTGTCATACCTTTTCTTATATAATTCCTTTCACAGATGATTTTCCTTTCCAAAACACCCAAATTTATTTTTATTCATTACATTTCAGCCTCAAAATCGGGCTTTGTTTGGGCAGTTTTGTAAAATTTGGCAATCGCTTGGACATTGGGAGATATAATACTGTAAAAGGGGAAATTTTTACAAGGGGTTTATTTTCGCTAATTTCTAGATCATTACAAATTCGCGAAAATATCCCCCCGCGTAAATTAAATTTAGAAGGACCCAATATTCCATGATCTAATAAAACGCGAAATTAAAACATTACGAATGCATTTAGGTACTGAAACCGCGAAATTTAAACCATGCGAAATTATCCCCTTTTTACAGTAAACTAGAATCAGGTGGTTTTCAATGGAAGACATATGTTGCCTGCATCATAAAATATTTGGTAAGCAAGTAGATGAGTAAAGGACAGTTTGAAAATTTTTGAAAAAGATCTTAGTATATGTACAGCTTAAATGGCATATTATCAGAACAAGTAAAGTAAAGTAGTACCTAGATAATGGACACATCTTATTACAATTGAATGTTCACATTTATTTTGTGAAAGATAGTACAGGTTTTGGGTTCATTTTTTTTTGCATTCAAAATGTATTTTGCATAAAGACAAAATATCAAGATTGTAACTCTCAACTGACATGTTATGTTAATGAACACTTTTGGTTAAATTATGATTAAATGTCTCATGAGATTTTTGAGGCCACGTACAAGGGTGTTTAATATTGATATTTACCTAAAATCGACTGTGCACAAATAAATAAGAATTTGAAAATTTAAGAAATATCTTGATTAAACTGATTCCTTATAAATTCTTTTTTGTTGTCAACTTACTGGTAAAATAAAGACAGAAACTTCAACAATTAACTTCTTTATTATAAATGTGAAGTTAGTTGAGCTGGTAGCCAAAAACATAGGAGTGGCGTAACCCATATACTCCTTCAGAATCACTCCCTCTATGTCTGATGGAGAAAGAATCACCTTTTTTCATCTCTAGAATGACATGCTGTGTGTTGGAATTGGCATTACTGGTTTTTGAGACATAACCTGCAGCAAAAGAGTTGTTGTTCTTGTAAACCCAGTAACGTACTGTATTTCCACCGCTTGCTACAATGACACATCCAAATATATATATGCCATCATTTGGTGCAGTGAAAAGGCCAGTATCCTTGTTGTACCCATTTCCAATATTTGTCGTAACCTCATCAAACTTTAGCACATTGTTTCCACTAAAAGGATGTGATTCTTGAGAAAAGCAAAAAATACTGGTCTTCCAACTAAAAAGGTAGAAAAAAAGGAAGTGCCATGAAGCATGTATGTATATAATGCTTGACAAAAAATCACATTGTAATTTTCTTTTCAAAAAGATGTAAAATTAATTAAATACAATATTAAATCAATTCTAATCAATAGTTGGAAGCAGTAGAATAAAGACCAACACTTGACAATAGAAGATTCATCAGTTTTAACTTAGAAATTTGATTTGCTCTTGTTTACCCATTCATAAGAGAGGGGGAAATATTGCAGTCATCTGCCCTGCCAACTTAGTTTGTGCCATAAAGAATTTCTCTTTGCTTTCGGATACTTATAAGGTGTAAAAAATAGTAGACATACCTTGTTCTTTATTATTAACTTATAGTGAATATTTTTCATATGAAGTAATTTTGGATGTTTTCATTCATTTTTGTTCGAAATGACGTCAGCGTGTAACAGTTAACTGTTTAATTCCTGGAACGAACTGTTCCATGCGCGTGAACGAATCGCAGTACAGAGCGACGTCAAGGGTATTTTATGCTTTTTAATTACTATTTCTATATATATTTCATATCAATTAGAATTATATAAATTATTCATTTCGTGCATTGGATTCTTTTAGGTGTTAAGAACTTCATGTTATAACATTAATGTTATGCCATTTCTCAACAGACCCATGCCATTTCTCAACAGATTATCATGCATAATTATCTGTATTTTGTTTATTTGGAATTCCGAAAGAGAACCTCTTGATGCATTTTTATGCGGTAGAACACACAGGAAAATTATGGAAAAACGTAGGAAAAACATAAAGAGCAAAATTCTTTTGATGTCGCACTGGCAACAGTTCCTAAATCATCTCCAGCACCTCGGGATAATAGTTTTGACTGCCCAATGAACAGGCATTAAATAAATGTATATTGTTTATCTTCAACAATGATTTTAATAGACTCTCGGTAATGCAGATTTTCTCTGTAAATTAGATTGTCAATATAATTATGATCATTTATTTTTCGTGGGATTATATTTGTGGTTATATCTATAATAGTACAAAACCGAATTGGTGGGGACAGATTTTTGTGGATTTTTATTTTTGAAATGTACACTTCAACTAAATATTTTAAATTCGTAGGGATTTCCTAACTAGGAAATAAACAGAACTAAAATCCTCCACGAATATTTCAGCTTCTACCATAATTAAATAAAGGCATAAAAGGTAACAGTAAATTGAAAAGTAAAGAATGGGAGCCACTTGTTTTCTTTACACCACTGTTGGGAGCTTTGAAATGTTAACAATTTTTATTTTTGCAATTTAAAGTAACTAAATTTACAAAAAAAGAAAACAGAAAAAGCTTACCTCTTAGAAATACGAGGCAAAATCACTTTGCCCCCTCATTTCTCCATTGAAATAGGCAGCCATTTTTGTGGGTGCCAAATTTTAGAAAATCACCTTATTGTAGAATTTGGGTATATTTTGTGGTCAAACATCTGGAAGTGCATTTTGACGTCACAATGGAAAGTGACATTTTTTCCTGCCATTTTTTTACAGTAGAAATTTCCCATAGAGGTGCAAATATCTGAATTTTCAGGAAATGTAACAAACATTCTATAAAGTTGTAACGTTTTAGTTATGTCTTTTTGAGACTTATAAGATTATCTAAATAAATTAAAACCGAGTTATTCAAGAAATAAATATTTTTTATTTTTTTCATTCTCCAGACTACCCTTCACATTGACAGTAGAAATTAGGACACTGCGACCTATATTTTACGTACGAACAATTTTGATTTATTCTTGATAATGGTCCATATATCCCTGAGGTAATACATGTTGGGGGTCAATGATATTTCATAAATGGGAGGACCATCCTGTGGCTCAGACACATTTTCTAGTTTTTTTTTACATTTTTTACTTTACATACTAAGACCAATATACCAATTAATATACCAATATTTTTTATTTTCCAAATTAGGTCCCATTAGGGCAATTACATATAACAGTCATGATGGAAGCAATGTTCACATTACAGTACATAACATACAAGTACATGTATCATGAATATGATTATAATGTAAATATAAAATATTGTTAGTGCAGATGACAGAACCAGCACTTGCAAACCCGACCACCAAAATGGAAGACTTTTACAAAAACTGTCAGGTTTTAAAACATTTATATATATATTCAATTCACCAGATTGTTGACTGCACCATGGGGAGCAAAGTGGAACAGAAAATCTGGACTTGAGAAGATGTCATGGCAAACACACATTTTGTGTTAAAAAAAATTGCAATAAAATTTGTCCCTAAATTGATAAAAGGACATGATATGGCAGGGCTATATTTGGCCCGCTATTTTATCGAAGAATAAATCTGAAGGAATTTATGGAAATTTACTGCATGTATGGAGTAAAATGATTCAAATTTATGAGTTAATGCACTCAATTTCCAATAATTTTTCAATTTTTTAGATGCCTAAAACAGGGTAAAACCAACAAAATCGAGAAAAATGTTAATTTTTGGCCGGATTTCACAGAGTGAAAAATCCAGGTTATAAAATGGCGAATGTCGGGTGGGCGGCGGGCGGGCGGGGAAGAAATTTTGGTAACAGTTTTCTCAGCAACTACTAATCACAGCCACTTGATATTTGGTATACAGCATCAAGGTGGGGTCCCATAACGTGGGATGCGATTTCATGTCTGTCGCTCACCTACTTCCTGTTTACCGACTTAGTTAATTTTTGACAATAATGTCCAATAGTAGAAAATTTTTGTAACAGTTTTCTCAGCAACTTTTTATCACAGCCACTTGATATTTGGTATTCAGCATCAGGGTGAGGTCCCATAACATGGGATGTGATTTCAGGTCTGTAGCTCACCTACTTCCTGTTTACCAACTTAGTTAATTTTTGACAATAATGTCCAATAGTAGAAAATATTCGTAACAGTTTTCTCAGCAACTATTTATCATAGCCACTTGATATTTGGTATACAGTATCAGGGTGAGGTCCCATAACGTGGAATGCAATTTCAGGTCTGTTGCTCATCTACTTCCTGTTAACTGACTTAGTTAATTTTTGACAATAATGTCCAATAGTAGAAAATTTTTGTAACAGTTGTCTAAGCAACTACTAATCACAGCCTCTTGATATTTGGTATGCAGCATCAACATGGGCTTCCATAACGTGGGATGTGATTTCAGGTCTGTCGCTCACCTACTTCTTGTTAAACAAAATCCGACCATTTCTGTCTTTGACCCATTTTTTTTGACAATAATATCCAATAGTAGAAAATTTTTGTAACAGTTTTCTCAGCAACTATTTATCACAGCCACTTGATATTTGGTATTCAGCATCAGGGTGAGGTGATATTTGGTATTCAGCATCAGGGTGAGGTCCCATAACATGGGATGTGATTTCAGGTCTGTAGCTCACCTACTTCCTGTTTACCAACTTAGTTAATTTTTGACAATAATGTCCAATAGTAGAAAATATTCGTAACAGTTTTCTCAGCAACTATTTATCATAGCCACTTGATATTTGGTATACAGTATCAGGGTGAGGTCCCATAACGTGGGATGCAATTTCAGGTCTGTTGCTCATCTACTTCCTGTTAACTGACTTAGTTAATTTTTGACAATAATGTCCTATAGTAGAAAATTTTTGTAACAGTTTTCTTAGCAACTACTAATCACAGCCTCTTGATATTTGGTATGCAGCATCAACATGGGCTTCCATAAGGTGGGATGTGATTTCAGGTCTGTCGCTCACCTACTTCTTGTTAAACAAAATCCGGCCATTTCTGTCTTTGACCCATTTTTTTTTACAATAATGTCCAATAGTAGAAAATTTTCTTAACAGTTTTCTTAGCAACTACTAATCACAGCCACTTGATATTTGGTATGCAGCATCAACATGGGCTTCCATAACGTGGTATGTGATTTCAGGTCTGTCGCTCACCTACTTCTTGTTAAACAAAATCCGACCATTTCTGTCTTTGACCCATTTTTTTTTACAATAATGTCCAATAGTAGAAAATTTTTGTAACAGTTTTCTCAGCAACTATTTATCACAGCCACTTGATATTTGGTATTCAGCATCAGGGTGAGGTGATATTTGGTATTCAGCATCAGGGTGAGGTCCCATAACATGGGATGTGATTTCAGGTCTGTAGCTCACCTACTTCCTGTTTACCAACTTAGTTAATTTTTGACAATAATGTCCAATAGTAGAAAATATTCGTAACAGTTTTCTCAGCAACTATTTATCATAGCCACTTGATATTTGGTATACAGTATCAGGGTGAGGTCCCATAACGTGGGATGCAATTTCAGGTCTGTTGCTCATCTACTTCCTGTTAACTGACTTAGTTAATTTTTGACAATAATGTCCTATAGTAGAAAATTTTTGTAACAGTTTTCTTAGCAACTACTAATCACAGCCTCTTGATATTTGGTATGCAGCGTCAACATGGGCTTCCATTACGTGGGATGTGATTTCAGGTCTGTCGCTCACCTACTTCTTGTTAAACAAAATCCGGCCATTTCTGTCTTTGACCCATTTTTGTCTCGCCTGCGACGAATAGTCGCGGAAGGCGAGACATAGGTATTACTTTCCGGCGACGGCGACGGCGACGGCGGCGGCGTAAACTTTTTTGTAAGACTTTTGTGGACAATGAATTGCTTGAAAAGTATAATAGCTAGGCATCTGATATTTGGTATACAGACAGTTCAGGTTATGGTCTACGCAACTGTCACCATGCCGTGTGACCCTGACCCCATTTTCACGCTCCAGTGACTCTGTGAACTTAGGTCTTTTTTCAGGCCGTAAACTTTTTTGTAAGACTTTTGTGGACGATGAATTGCTGGAAAAGTATATTAGCTAGGCATCTGATATTTGGTATACAGACAGTTCAGGTTATGGTCTACGCAACTGTCACCATGCCGTGTGACCCTGACCCCATTTTCACGCTCCAGTGACTCTGTGAACTTAGGTCTTTTTTCAGGCTGTAAACTTTTTTGTAAGACTTTTGTGGACGATGAATTGCTGGAAAAGTATATTAGCTAGGCATCTGATATTTGGTATACAGACAGTTCAGGTTATGGTCTACGCAACTGTCACCATGCCGTGTGACCCTGACCCCATTTTCACGCTCCAGTGACTCTGTGAACTTAGGTCTTTTTTCAGGCCGTAAACTTTTTTGTAAGACTTTTGTGGACGATGAATTGCTGGAAAAGTATATTAGCTAGGCATCTGATATTTGGTATACAGACAGTTCAGGTTATGGTCTACACAACTGTCACCATGCCATGTGACCCTGAACCCATTTTCACGCTTCAGTGACTTTGTGAACTTAGGTCTTTTTTCAGGCCTTAAACTTTTTTGTAAGACTTTTGTGGACGATGAATTGCTGGAAAAGTATATTAGCTAGGCATCTGATATTAGGTATACAGACAGTTTAGATTATGGTCTCCGCAACTATTACCATGCTGCGTGACCCTGACCCCATTTTCACGCTCTAGTGACTCTGTGAACTTAGGTCTTTTTCAGGCTGAAAATAAACTTTTTTGTAAGATTTTTGTGGATGATGAATTGCTGGAAAGTTATAATAGCTAGGCATCTGATATTGGGTAAACAGACAGTTGCGGTTATGGACAATGCAACTGTCACCATGCCATGTGACCATGACCCCATTTTTACGCTCCAGTGACTCTGTGAACTTAGGTCTTTTTTTCAGACAGAAAACTTTTTGTAATTCATGTGTGGACAATGGATTGCTTGAATAGTATAATAACTAGGCATCTGTTTTTAGGTATACATACACTTTTTGTGTTTATATCAAGAAATGAAAGCTTAGGTAGTTGATTTTAGTGATGGTGCCGGCAGGCGAGACATACTTTTAGTGGCCACACTTGTTTTTTACAATAATGTCCAATAGTAGAAAATTTTCTTAACAGTTTTCTTAGCAACTACTAATCACAGCCACTTGATATTTGGTATGCAGCATCAACATGGGCTTCCATAACGTGGTATGTGATTTCAGGTCTGTCGCTCACCTACTTCTTGTTAAACAAAATCCGACCATTTCTGTCTTTGACCCATTTTTTTTGACAAAAATGTCCAATAGTAGAAAATTTTTGTAACAGTTTTCTCAGCAACTATTTATCACAGCCACTTGATATTTGGTATTCAGCATCAGGGTGAGGTGATATTTGGTATTCAGCATCAGGGTGAGGTCCCATAACATGGGATGTGATTTCAGGTCTGTAGCTCACCTACTTCCTGTTTACCAACTTAGTTAATTTTTGACAATAATGTCCAATAGTAGAAAATATTCGTAACAGTTTTCTCAGCAACTATTTATCATAGCCACTTGATATTTGGTATACAGTATCAGGGTGAGGTCCCATAACGTGGGATGCAATTTCAGGTCTGTTGCTCATCTACTTCCTGTTAACTGACTTAGTTAATTTTTGACAATAATGTCTTATAGTAGAAAATTTTTGTAACAGTTTTCTTAGCAACTACTAATCACAGCCTCTTGATATTTGGTATGCAGCATCAACATGGGCTTCCATAACGTGGGATGTGATTTCAGGTCTGTCGCTCACCTACTTCTTGTTAAACAAAATCCGGCCATTTCTGTCTTTGACCCATTTTTTTTACAATAATGTCCAATAGTAGAAAATTTTCTTAACAGTTTTCTTAGCAACTACTAATCACAGCCACTTGATATTTGGTATGCAGCATCAACATGGGCTTCCATAACGTGGTATGTGATTTCAGGTCTGTCGCTCACCTACTTCTTGTTAAACAAAATCCGACCATTTCTGTCTTTGACCCATTTTTTTTGACAATAATGTCCAATAGTAGAAAATTTTTGTAACAGTTTTCTCAGCAACTATTTATCACAGCCACTTGATATTTG
Organism: Arcuatula senhousia; assembly: GCA_963971305.1. NCBI lineage: Eukaryota > Metazoa > Mollusca > Bivalvia > Mytilida > Mytilidae > Arcuatula > Arcuatula senhousia. The sequence continues at coordinate 11,410,343 of OZ020309.1, read as the reverse complement.
GTATTCAGCATCAGGGTGAGGTGATATTTGGTATTCAGCATCAGGGTGAGGTCCCATAACATGGGATGTGATTTCAGGTCTGTAGCTCACCTACTTCCTGTTTACCAACTTAGTTAATTTTTGACAATAATGTCCAATAGTAGAAAATATTCGTAACAGTTTTCTCAGCAACTATTTATCATAGCCACTTGATATTTGGTATACAGTATCAGGGTGAGGTCCCATAACGTGGGATGCAATTTCAGGTCTGTTGCTCATCTACTTCCTGTTAACTGACTTAGTTAATTTTTGACAATAATGTCCTATAGTAGAAAATTTTTGTAACAGTTTTCTTAGCAACTACTAATCACAGCCTCTTGATATTTGGTATGCAGCATCAACATGGGCTTCCATAACGTGGGATGTGATTTCAGGTCTGTCGCTCACCTACTTCTTGTTAAACAAAATCCGGCCATTTCTGTCTTTGACCCATTTTTTTTTACAATAATGTCCAATAGTAGAAAATTTTCTTAACAGTTTTCTTAGCAACTACTAATCACAGCCACTTGATATTTGGTATGCAGCATCAATATGGGCTTCCATAACGTGGGATGTGATTTCAGGTCTGTCTCTCACTTACTTCTTGTTAAATGAAATCTGGCCATTTCTGTCTTTGACCCATTTTTAGAGCTTGAATTATTATTTTCAAAGGCCTCCATCTACATGACCCTTTTCTTAACGATCTAGACTTTAATTGAAGTGAATTGAAGAATTCGGTAATAAAATTTCTGGGTCAAGAAAGTGGAGGAATCTAAAAATTGAAAAAATGTCCCAAAATTTGTCCGATTTCAGCCAATTTGACAGAAATCTTACATATTTTGTTTGTTTTAACACCCTGTTTTACATCAATGACAGATAATATTCTTAAACAAAAATATAAGAACAAGTTTGTACATTCACTTAAACTTCTAAATATTTTCCATAAGATTTTAAAGTTTTTTAGTCATAGAAGGGGACCAAATAAGGGCCTTACTGTACCTTGTCCTTTGTCCCTAAATTGATAAATTTTAAACATCCAAAATCTACAAACATAATACATGTATTTCATATAAGGAAATGATGTCCTGAAATTTTCGCTATACAGAAAACAATTATTTTATTATACTGAATTTTTTCGTAAACTCTTAACTAGAGCCATGCCTAACTGTGCACTCTTTACAGTGTAATTTAGCCCCACCTACTGCCAATCATTTAAAAACCCAGCAAAATATAATTACGGTACTATTACACTAGGAAATAGTATTTTTTACCAAAATTCAAGATGAAATACTTAAGATGTTTATCTCGGTACTTTATATAGAAAAAATCTACTGTAGAATAATAATATTTTTTGCATTAATTATTAAAGTTTCAAAAGAACATACAACTATCATAATCATCAGCCTTTATTAAGCCAGGTAGTGTTACTCCTATTAAAAACAGAATACACAACAATTTTACAAACATACTGAAAACTTATTGTTGGATTTGACTCAGGTATTGAAGTGCTTTGAATTGACAATTAAATTCCTCGAAAAAGTCTGTTTTGAAATTTGTAATGAGATATATGCCATTAAAATGAAATTAATACTTTATTGCATGTATTGATTTTGAACCACATGATACATGTCATGTACCGATTGCTACAGGTGTTTATTTGAAACATATACATTTTCCGATTGATATGTTTGTTTATTCTGATGGCAAACATTTTATGAAATCTTCATGTTCTTTTTATTATCAAAATTCAATGATATTGGTTATTTTTTTTAGGGGGGGGGGGTACAGTTTTTTCAGCAACTACTAATCACAACCACTTGATATTTTGTATACAACATCAACGTTTTACTATTAATCTTTTCATTTAAGGCATCAAATTTGAAACCCATTTATTTTCAATTAAAGTAGCAAAATAAAAATAAACAAGTAATACTGTGAGCGAGCTCATAAAAGGATGCCCCTGCCTCATATTGGACTCTGTACTGCCAAAAAAACTTAAGTCTAATTATCTCCCCTCAATGATATCAGAGAACAATGAAAATTCTTCATACACACTAACATTTGAAGTACTTCCTTCATGTAAAGTTTCATCAATATCTGTTAAATATTTTAGGAGGAGTTGTGTTTACGAGGTCTCTAATTGAAAACTATATTTAAAAAGTGTAGGTTCAATTATCTCCCCTGAATGAAATCTGAGAGCAATGTAAGTTCTTCATTCACATCTATATACAATGTACTTCCTTCATGTAAAGTTTCATCAAAATCCTTTAAGCCATTTAGGAGAAGCACCTCCGACTTTGTTTGCAGGGGATATAAGTAGAAAGGTGGTCTTTCATGTTGCTATATGTTGACTGCAGCTTAGATATTCGGTAAACAGTAAGTAGATGAGTTATAGGGAATAAAATTGCTTTACACAATATTAAGTACTATAGGAGGAAGCTACATGGTATATATCATAAGCATGTAGTCGCCTGAAAAACTGACTGAAAATTTTAGTGGTATTGTACTACGATGGATGCAAGATGCCTGGAGACAACAGATAGTGCCAAAGTGACTCCTAAATGTTGCTTTGCGGTATTAATGATTTAAAAGATTATTTAAATATTGAATTTGAGTTATTCATGGTAAGACTATGGTATGTATATACCTTATTTTATTTACTTGTTTTGGTCATGTTTGATTTTTTATTTCAAAAACAACTGAAGAGCAATGGAACAACATGAACTGAAGACGTGAGGAGAGAGAACTCAAGTGCTCCAGAAGGGTAGGCAATTCCTGTTTGTTGCAACTTATAATATAAAGGCTTTTTATATCTCCTTTCTTCAATATTTTGGTAAAAAGACAAAAACTTAAAACTTCTTTATTATAAATGTAAAGTTAGTTCAGCTGGTATCCAAAAACATAGGAGTGGTGTTCCCCATGTACTCTTTCATATCTACGCGTTCTGTGTCTGATAGAAATTGTATCACCTTTCTTCAGCTCTACAATGACATGCTGTGTGTTGGAATTAGCATGAGCTGTTCTTGCAACATGGCCTGCAGTAAAGATGCTGTTGTTTTTGTAAATCCAGTAATGTACAGTATATCCATTGCTAGATACCATGACACATCCAAATATGTATACCCCATCTCTTGGTGCTGTGAAAAGACCTGTGTATTTGTTGTATCCATTTCCAATATTTGTGGTTACCTCATCAAACTTCAGCACATCATTGCCTCTAAAAGTAATGGAGTTCTTCAGAAAAGCAAAAAATACTGGTCTCCTCCTACTAAAACCTGAAAATACATAAATACATAACTTTATATTCACCAATCAGGAGCCCACGAGAAGCAATCAGACCCATCCTTAGGCTTCCATGATAATAAGTTTGTCCATGATAAAAGGAGTTTTTTTCCATGGTTTTCCATGGAATTCCATGGAAAATTGTCCATGTTAAGCAGTGAGAAATATATTTCTATGGATTTCCATGGAAAGTTGGTAAACCATGGAAATCCATGGAAAAAGAAAATTATAAGCCATGGAATTAGAAATGGTCTTAGAAATTTTAACACATGGAAACTCATGGAAAGTAGAACTTAAATCAAATTAAGCATGGAACATCATGGAACATCAAGAACTTAAAACTGAATTGACATGGAAAACCATGGAATCTGACTTTTGATTTGGGGATTGGTTTTGAAGCTTTTGTATTGTATCATAAGTCTTGGGCCAATGCAAGATGGTAAGCAGTGACCTATGGTCATGTTGAAGACTGCTTGCTGTTTTCCGTTGTGATTTTTTGAATTGCTGTTTGTTTATGTTTGTTGCGTACACTTATTCCACATCTCAATATCGTCTATTTGAGTGCAAAGGGTGCATTTTATGATATCATTAATGACATTGTCAGTTTTTGAACTCAAGGATGAGACCTTCATGGTGTGTGAAAATGATAATTCTTTTCCATAATATAATGCTGAGAAGAAGTAACCTATAGTCATGTAAGTTCAATTATGATTTGTTTTAGTATTTAAAACATTCTGTGTAAACAGTCATGTGCATTCTACTACTACCCAGACTTTGGAGGGATCTGAAAAGAGCTCTATATATTTTACAATGGGTAATGTAAATGTAAATAAAGTTGAAATTGGACTTAACTCAAACATTTACATGTATTTCATTATTGATTTAATTAAGTTACAAGTTATGTCTGACAATCAGTCTCAATTTAATATTAATAAATTTATAGATAATGCTTTTAAAAATGATTACCATTTAATGTTTTTCTTGGATATTTATATGCTGTAAAAAAAAATTAAAGTACAAAAAGATACTAATACATCCTTCAATTAAGGGACAAACCAAAAAAAGAAATAAATACTATAAATGAGTTATTTGGATTCTTTGTTGTGTAAAAATTAAACAAAGATTATATGTACCAGAATTCTTGTGATATAAGTAGTTATTTCAAAGATGAATTGGCCATCATATGATAAACTGGAAAGACTCAGAAAATCAACTAAGTTAGTCAACACGCTTCCAGCGCACCTGTTAACCCTCCCTGTTTTGGCAGGAAACTCACACATTTTTTTACATTTGGACAAGTCCCCCCACCAAGAGATGTTTAAGCCCGTTTTATTGATAAGGAATGAATTATTTTTTTCCAAAACAGTCCTGTACATTTGTAACCAATAATTTCCCACTTTTACAAGTTAAAAAGTTCTCCTATCTTTTCTTTTAAAATGTCAACACCTTAATGCTTCTAATATCAAACACTAGTGTTTCACATCTGAGGAATTGAGGGAAAGTCAAATGGATTCACCCAAAAACTTTTCAAATTGCACGTGAAAGTCCTCGAATTTAACCTATTATTGTTTTCCATGGTTTTCCATGCCATGGACAAGTTTCCATGAAATTCCATGGAATACCATGGACAAGTTTCCATGGAATTGCATGGAGTATTTGGACATAACTTTCCATGGTTTTCCATGGAAGTCCATGGAAATTTTTATGCCCCTGCGACGACATGTCAGGGGTCATTAAGTTTTAATATAATAGAATAATCAACGGTGAACATGGTTGCCATGGTAACAAGTAAAAAATTGACAGTTTTTGTCTCGCCTTGGACGAATAGTCGCTGAAGGCAATACATAGGTATTACTTTCTGGCGGCTTTTTTGTGAGCCTTTTGTGTACGATGAATTGCTTGAAAATTATAATAGCTAGGCATCTGATACTTGGAATACAGACAGTTGAGGGTATGGTGTATGCAACTATCACCATGCTGTGTGACCCTGACCCCATTTTCACGCTCCAGTGACTCTGTGAACCTAGGTCATTTTTCAGGGTGTAAACTTTTTTATAAGACTTTTGTGGACGATGAATTGCTTGAAAAGTATAATAGCTAGGCATCTGATGTTTGGTATACAGACAGTTGAAGGTATGGTCTATGCAACTGTCACCATGCCATATGACCCTGACCCCATTTTCACTCTCCAGTGACTCTGTGAACTTAGGTCTTTTTTCAGGGTGTCAACTTTTTTGTAAGACTTTGGTGGACAATGAATTGCTTGAAAAATATAATAGCTATGCATCTGATATTATACCCCAACTCTTAAGAGAGGGGGCTATATTGCAATCACCTCGTCCGTCCATCTGGTTCAATTTCTCTGCTTCTACTGGATGGATTGGTTTCAAATTTGGAACACAGCTTCAGCATTATACCATTCCTCCTCTTTCCAGGTCCGTCCATCATCTACTTCCTGTTTGCCGAGCCAACTTAAGACTTTTTCAGGGTAAAAAATTTGAAATGTGAAATTTTTCGTTATGGATTTCTCAGCTTTTACTGGATGGATTGATTTCAAATTTGGTACACATCTTCAGCATGATAAGTTATACTGTGCCTCCCCTTTCCAGGTGGGTTCATCATCTTCTTCCTGTTTTCCGAGCCGACTTCGACTTTTCAGGGTAAACAATTTGAAATGTAAAATTTTTCGTAACAGATTTCTCTGCTTCTACTGGATGGATTGGTTTCAAATTTGGTACACAGCTTCAGCATGATCAGTTATACCATGCCTCCCCTTTCCAGGTCAGTCCATCATCTACTTCCTGTTTTTCAAGCTGACTTAGACTTTTTATGGGTCAAAAATAGACAATTTTTCGTAACAGATTTCTTGGCTTCTACAAAAGGGATTAATTTCAAATTTGGTATACAGCTTTAGCATGATGAGTTGTACTGTGCCTCCCCTTTCCAGGTCAGTTGGTCATCTACTTCCTGTTTTCTGAATGGGTGAGTGGGGGTATGCTTAGCAGGACTTAGTGCAACCCCTTGTTTGGTACATGTATACAGACATTTGAGGGTATGGTCTATGCAACTGTCACCATGCTGTGTGACCCTGACCCCATTTTCACGCTCCAGTGACTCTGTGAACTTAGGTCTTTTTTCAAGGTGTAAGCTTTTTTGTAAGACTTGTGTGGACATTGAAATGTTTGAAAAGTATAATAGCTAGGCATCTGATATTGTGTATACAGCCAGTTGAGGGTATGGTCTACACAACTGTCACTGTGCCGTGTGACCCTGACCCAATTTTCACCACCAGTGACTCTGAACTTAGTTCTTTTTCAGGCCATAAACTTCCTTGTTAATTTTTGTTTTTGGAAAATGAATTTCTTGAAAAGTGATAATAGATAGCCATCTGATATTTGGTATACAGACAGTTGGGGTAATGGTTTACTCAAGTGTCACCATGCTATGTGACTTTGACCCAAATTTCAAGCTTAAGTGACTTTGTGAACTTTATAAGTTTTTTCATGCTGTAAACTCCTTTGTAAGACTTATGTGGAAAATCAATTACTTGAAAAATAATTTATAGCTAGGCATCTGATATTTGGTATACAGACAGTTGGGGTAAATGTCTGTATACCAAATATCACAGGGGAGAATTAATAAATGAATAGTTGAATAACACCGTGCCTCCCTTTTCCAGGTCAGTCCATCATCTACTTCCTGTTTTCCAAGCCGACTTAGACTTTTTAGGGTAAAAAAATTTGAAAAATGTGAAATTTTTCGTAACAGATTTCTCGGCTTCTACTGGATGAATTGTTTTCAAATTTGGTACACAGCTTCAGCATGATAAGTTATACCGTGCCTCCCCTTTCCAGGTAAATCCATCATCTACTTCCTGTTTTCCAAGCCGACTTAGATTTTTTATGGGTCAAAAATAGACAATTTTTTGTAACAGATTTCTCGGCTTCTACAGAAGGGATTGATTTAAAATTTGGAAAACAGCTTTAACATGATGAGTTGTACTGTGCCTCCCCTTTCCAGGTCAGTCAGTCATCTACTTTCTGTTTTCCTAATGGTCGAGTGGGGGTATGCTTAGCACGACTTAGTGCAACCCCTTGTTCAATTTAATTTAAATCACAACAACATGTTTGCCAATTAGTTGTCTTAAGAGAAGAAAGAGGTTTAATATTAGCATGATTAGCGTTTTTTTCCTGTTTTTGTCTTATAGAATAAAACTATTGCAGATAGAGAAAAGCTGTAACCTGCTTTCTGTCAGCTTCTTTTCAGCTCTATAAAGGGTCTATCTGATTAAAATTGTCAGGTGACCCCATTTTGTAGAGACCCTTATGGCCCTAAGGACCAGATGAGCGACTCTGGCTCATGAGAGCCTCTAATGTTACATAAATTTAGTAAGGAAGGATTAGTCTGTATCCTAATACCCATTACTGCTAGGTATTAGGCCTTTTTATAAAAAATATACACAAAAAGTGGTCATTAATTATGCATAAATTTTTTCTATTTTTTACCCCGGGACAACATGTTGGGGGGCATTAAGTCTTACTCATGTCCGTGCATAGGTACGTCCGTCCGTCCGAAGGAATTTCGGTCAAGCTTTTCTCAGAAACTGTACATGAGAATGATTTGAAACATGATAGGATGCTTTAGTATGACAAACTGTGTCCTAAGTGATTTTTAGACCTGTCAAAGATCTACTTCCTGTTTGATACTTAGGCGATGTGAAAATATGTGAACATGACTATAAAAATCTCTGTTAAGCTTTTCTTAGAAACCGTACATGAGAATGATTTGAAACTTAATATGATGGTTTTGTATGACAAACTGTACGTCCTAGAGTGACTTTCAGAATTGTTGGACTTCTACTTGAACTTCCTGTTTGAGGCCTGCGGGGGCATCCGTGTCCCATGGACACATTCCTTCTTTATTTTTTCAACAAAAAAACAATCAATTTCTTTTAATGTTTAAGAGCCTCATTCTGAGTTAGTTTTTATCTGAAGTTTTAAAACTCTTTTGAAAATGGTCAATAAGGCCTCTAATTAAGTACACTAAAAAGTTAAATAAAAAAACAATTTTTTTGCTTGAATGAATTAAGACTTGAAAATGGTCTTTTATACCATGTTAGAGAAGGTCCAAAATGGACGCTTTGGTTGCCATGGCAACGGATATCAAAACAAGTGTTCTGGTGCTTTTTAAAAAAATTAATTGGTCATTTTCAACCTATAAAATAAAAATTAGCCAAATCGGTTACATATCGTGCCAAATTATTTTAGTGATTACAGAGAATTAATTGCTCTCAATCCCTGTTGCATAAAAGGTGCATCTCATCTTCAATTTCTTAAACTGGACAGTTTTTACAGTCTTTCTGATCTTGGCATGTCAGAATAAAAGAACATATGAACAAAAATATGAGATGCATTATTGGAATCAATTATGAAAACAGCAATAAAACTAAAAACCTTTTAACTGCTGGTCTGAGAAGGGGGTGATGCTGTCGTCGTATGCGTCCGCGTTGTCTGTTAACTTTAGTGTTACCACAATAACTTTAGTTCTAGTTATCCCATTGCTATGAAAATGGACAATGATGTTCCTTACCATAAAAGGATGAATGGGATTGATTTTGGGGGTTTACACTTTTTTCATTAAAAAAGTAGGGGCCAAAAAGGAGCCAAAAATGCTACTTTTTTGTTTGTTCCCACAATAACTTTTCTTCTGGTGAACTAAATGCTGTTGAATTTTATTCCTATGTTTAATACAATAAAGGGATGAATGAGATTGATTTTGGGGGTCCCCCCATTATTCATTTAGAAATTAAGGGCCCAAAAAGGGCCAAAATTCAAATTTTTTATTTGTTTGCACAATAACTTGGGTCCTGGTTGGCCAATTGCTATGAAATTTGACAATGATATGCCTTACCATTAAAGCATAAATGGGATAAATTTTGGGGGTACTTCCTTTTTAGCTCACCTGACCCGAAGGGTCATGTGAGCTATTTCCATCACTTTGCGTCCGTCGTCAGGTAGCTTTTTTCAAACATCTTCTTCTCTGAAACTGCTTGGCCAATTGCAGCCAAACTTGATATGGTTGTTCCTTAGGGTATTGTGCAAAAAGTTTGGGTTGGGATTTTTGATACGTAAAAAAAACATGGCTGCTGTTGCTAAAAATAGAACAGGGGGGTCAAATATAGTTTTTTGCAAATAACTCAAAAATGGTCACAGATATCAAAATTCTGGCGTAATGAAAAGTGATCAGCACCTCAAGATCTACCTGCCCAGCAATTTTCAAAAAGATCCAACAACCGATGTAGGAGTTATTGCCCTTTTTCTGGATTTTTTCAAAATTTTGCACTTATTTAGCCCTATATCTTGAAAACTGTACAAGATATTTTAATAATTCAAATTGCATATGATTAAGCACGTCAAAATCTACGTTTTATGTAATTATGTCAAAGCTGTAGAACCATTTCTTTTAGGAGTTATGGCCCTTAAAGCGTCAAAATTTACCAATTTTCATTACTTTTCCCCTGAATTTCAAAGATGAACTTGTCTGACACCATACATCCAACTTCAACCAAACTTGGCACATATGCTTAATAGCATAATTGCTACAATTCTATTGTTCAGATTTTTGATTTGTCAAAAAATATGGCCGCCATGGCTAAAAATAGAACATAGAGGTAAATTGCAGTTTTTTGCTAATTACTCAAAAATAGTTACAGATATCAAAATTCTGATGGGAGACAAAAGTGATCAGCATCTTAAGATCTACCTGCTCTGAAATTTTCAAGAAGATGCAACAATCGTCATAGGAGTTATTGCCCTTTTTCTGGATTTTTTCAAAAATTTGTACTTATTTAGCCCTATATCTTGAAAACTATACAAGATATTTTAAAAATTCAAATTGCATATGATTAAGCACATCAATATCTACATTTCATGTAATTAGGTCAAAGCTGTAGAACCATTTCTTTTAGGAGTTATGGCCCTTAAAGCATCAATATTTACCATTGTTCATTACTTTTCCCCTCGACTTGTCTGAAACAGTAAGACCAACTGCATCTTAACATGGCACACTGTTTGATAGCTTATATGCTACAACTCTATTGTTAAGATTTTTGATTCGTAAAAAAACATGGCCACCATGGCTAAAAATAGAACATAGGGGCAAATTTCATTTTTTTGCTAATAACTCAAAACTGGTTTCAGATATCAAAATTGTGCAAGAATCAAAAGTGATCAGCATAATAAGATTTACCTGTCCTGAAATTTCGGAAAAGATCTGACTGCTGATGTGGGAGTTCTTGTTTTTTTTTCCTAATTTTTGCCAAATTTGCACTTATTAAGCCCAATATCTTGAAAACTAACCAAGATATTTCATAAATTTAAATCACAATAATATCTACAAATATATGTATCTGTGTAGTTCAGGTGAGCGATTCAGGCTCTTGGGAGCCTCTTGTTTTTTCATGTTAAGTCTTGTCAAGTTGTGGATACAAAATAGGGGATACATTTTTGCACCCCACCCTTCTTCCCTTATAAAATTAGGGGCCAAAATTGAAACTTTTTTATTTATTGTTCGATTTAAAAAATTGTTTACCCAAATTATTATAGTTCTTGTCAAATAGTGAATTTAAAAAAATTAAATTTGTGACACTGCTCCTCCTTATTATTGTTAGGGGCTAAAATGGACAAACATGAAAGGTAGCAGATATCCTTAATTAGGGGCCTAAAGGGGTAATATTTTTGTTAAATTTATTTATTTTTGGTCTGTTTTTGAAAAAAAAAAGATTTTTTGTGAAATGTTGAAGGAAAGTCCACCAAAAGCGCCATGTGTCAAAAATTTTTGTCAGTCCACCATGGGTTGCATGTGTCCAGAGCAAGTGACTATCCATATTGGGCCTAAACATACAGGGTTTGACATGTTGCGGTTGTATCATGCCGCGCTCGGCGAAGCTTTTTATTCCTTTAATCTTTCAATTTATTGGCAAATCTCACTTGAGCAGCTCATCAAAACTTGACAGTCTTTATTCATTTATTTCATGGGGATAACTTTGTGTGATGTTCCAAATATAGACACTTAAGTGGATTTTTAATTTCATAGTTTGCACTTGCTGCTAGAATGAATGAATGTAAAATTATTACTTTGTATGATACCTATTTTTCATTGAATTCACAATAAATTGGTATCCCACAAATAATAATGAAACCACAGTATGTGTTTGTCTTAGACATTGATTCCCCCTGCATACATATATATTTGAAAAAAAAAAACTGTCCATATTTGAATGTCTTGCAAATGTTAAATGGTAGGCAAGGTTGTCTATATATTGAAGTTTGCTGTTAGTTTTCTGATTCAGATAAGTAAGTAAATCTGCTGTTATTTTATAGATGTTGGGTCATGTACATTTATTCTTCATCTGATTGCCACCCTAATCCTAGCCATTTACCCACTGTCAGCAAACACAATACAATATATCAAAGTGGTATAAAAAAAATTAAAAAAACTTAATTTGGTTATACTGTATATGCACATTTCAAGAAGTAACCTCTCATCAGCAGCATTTGAATCAAAACACTGGATGGTCAAAAACTAAAAGTATTGAAGGAAAAGTACTCTATTCCAAAATGTTCAAACAGGGAAGCCAAATCCAGCATGGAGGATATTGAAATAGTGAATTATAAAGTAATTCAGTTTATTATCTATGTGTGAATTAAAACTGTATGCAAATTTGTCACACAATTATGTTGATTGTTGTAGGAGTTGAAGAAAAGATTGAGACAAACATTTCCTGAACAAGTAATTGATTATAGTTGTAATGTAGAAGAAAATCAGGATCTTTTAGACAGCAAGAAGGTGAGAAAATATTCAAATTTTTTAAAACGAATGAATGTTTTATGTCCACACAAAGATTTTGTATTTAGGAAGTATTTAATTCCAGACCACTTATGTCCCTGCATTTTGTCCATACACAAATTTCTGCCAAGCTTTTCATAGAAACTGTAATTGAAAGTTTGATGGGTGGTTACACTGAGGTATAGAAAATTCCAGGCCCCATCCATCTTTGTAACAAAATGATTGATGCTATAAACTATGAGAAAAGGGTTAAGGTGCTTTAAACTATGAGAAAAAGGTTTTCTTTCAAAAATTTGACAGGCTTACACAGCCTTGTTGTTTTCAAGACATTTTTGCTTGTTTGCAGGTTAAGTTCAAAGACTTGGATAAGTTTGCTGAACAAGCGACTGAATTTTTGAAGACATCAATTTCCCAGATGTATGAAAGCAATACAACACAGAACTATAATGAAGAAGACATAGGTATTAACTGATGCACATGTATAATGATAGGTAATTGGTATACCGGTAGATTGTTTCTGATAAAAAAAATTCTTTGATTTGGCTTAACACGCAGAATGAATGAATACTATTATTTTTGTTAAGAAAATACACAGGTTGTACATTTGATCCATTCTGGAAATTCTGGATATGTCAAAGGTCAAGAGGAGGAAAAATGACGTCAACAATCATGAGAGCAATGGAAGTCAGATGTTTTTGTTCATTTCATGAAAATTTTTTAAAAATGACAATAAAAAAGTTAGACGTGTTGATCAACATTTATGGTACAAAAAGATATATATAAACAAATACTCCAAAAGATTGAAGCAAATCAAATTTTAATAATTTCATTCTAAGACAATAAACTTGAACCAGTTTGGTAACAGAATTTGAGAAAATGGTGAATGTGCATGCAGTCTTCAATAAGGCCAGTATGATTGCTCAAATTTCTGCAATCTGCCCAAGGTCTAAATAAGCTACAAATAATTCAAATCCATTCCTTAAATAGTTAGATACTAATACTTTATTTTTCCGCTTTTGGTCAATATAAAATTGTTTATTTTTACAAATTTCATTAATATTCAAAAGATGTGTCAGACTGCAACAAACTGACATAACAATCAAAATTTGTTTCTGAATATTAAAGGCCATTTGCTGCTTTGATTTCTTGTCTTGCAGATTATAAAACATTTTTTTCAGAGTTGGAGAACCAACAATATTACATGGAAAACAAATCTGAGTTTGTGGTAGGACAGGACAATACCATTAAAACATTGATGTCTTATCTGAGAGGAGAACTTATGTCAAGAAATGACCTTTCCACCCCCAAGGAAAAATCATCATTTGTTAGTAAGTGAAGTGAAAACATTTTAAAAAAAAAATGGCTTGTCCTGAATACAAAGTTAAATGTTAAATTTGTTACAATTATGAAGTTGATTCTGGTAAATAGAGCTGTTCCAAAATTATTTATAAGTGGGGTTGGGGCAGTGGCACTTTTTTACTCCCACAATTCAATTAATTTGAAGCAGCGAGACTGAATGATTGACTTTTGGTCAATAAGAATCGAATAAGATTTATTATGGTCAATTTGGTCAGATGTTTATGACATAAATGCATGTATGGTCTGAAAAAGGTTAGATATTGATTAGTCCTTACATGTCTATGTATACATTTTGTATATGAATTTAAATTAGTGTCAGTTGAAAACATGTCTGCTCTTTACAATTACGTTAGATCAATTGCACAGATTTAAAATTTTTTCTCCTTTTTTACTGATTTTTATGCTTCTCCAATATTTATAAAAAACATTTTATCCAGAAGAAATAATAGGTACCCACAGATGTTGGACTTTATTCTAAGTTATTTTTTATATAAAAGATGTAATTTACAAGAAACCTTGCAGCCAAAATCACTAAACAACACAAAAATATTTTTGACTGTCATTATATTGTTTCCTTGATGGTTAATATATTTCTTTTTGAATATAAAACTTTTAAATTCATACAAATTAGTTATCAATATCAAGAAAATAAATGGCTGTGAAATTGCCTATGACACCAAAACACGAAATATTTTAGTCACACAAATTAATTGGTTTGACTTCATCACATTAGTTATCAATATCTGTTTCATCTTTTTATGATGTTGTTATTTATGACTTTGAATTTTTCAGGGGATCCATTATTTTGGGGAGAACCAACGGAAGGAGATTCAAGAATAATGTTTGTAAAGGGACAGCCAGGCTTTGGAAAATCTAGTATCCTAGCAACAGTTGTTAGGGACTTTCAAAAGGTTAGTATTTATTATAAGTGTTCAGTCATGTCAGTTGTCATGTTTCTTTTGCAAATGAACTTCTTGCAAACTGGTAAAGTCACATGATAGTTTCTGTATAATTGGGTGATTTTTCTTGAAAAGCACTGTTTTAGAAAATCATGAATGGTTTTCATTGTTGGTTACCTTGTGAGTATGCCCATCTTTTCCTAAACAGCTTGTATGAAAAATTATTTGAAGGAGTATAAGATGATTTGCATGGAAAATCTCATTTGCTGAAGGACATCACTCAAGGGAGATAATTTGATTCTTCTAAATCTTTACATGAAAAATTAGGGGATATGCTGTTGTATATCATTAAGGGGAGATAATTGAACTTAAATTTAATCCAACTTCGAGTTCCACTGTACGACTCAGGGGTAGGCTTACAGTTCTGGTTCTCTATTACAGAAGGGCCATGACATTTTCTTCCATTTTGTTGGCTGCTCAGGATCCAGTAGAAACACAGAGATGTTACTGAAAAGACTGATCACCTATCTAAAGGGCAAGCTGTCTGGTAAAACCTTATGCTACTTTGCTTAATCTCAACAATCTGGCAATGGGTAGATAATTTTGACATGAGGAATAACTGTACCTTACTTAACAGCCATAAATGTATGGAAATCTAGAAATTCACAATCATAAAGGACCAGCCAGCAGCCTTCATAGTGGTCATAGCATATATTGTTTGTGGAAATAATTGGAATTTTAAAAATTTTCCCATTAAAAATTCAATATGAAGTTAGGGGGTTTCCTTTTGTGAACTTGCTAATAATTTTCCTAGTTTTGAATTTATATGAAATTTAATGAAAACAAAAAAGGATTCAATGGAGTTGGGAAGGGGATAAATTGTGTGGTTTGTTTTTACCTACGTGATGGTTTTTGTTTTGTCAATAACTTAGGAACTATATAAACACCAAAGAGGGATGATATTTTGTCAGTGGGTAAATCATCAATGGTTATCAGCGTCAGTACCAATATTAAGTTACCCTTGACTTACATTTTTCGCTTGATTGACTTGGGTTAAAGTTTTGGTGAATGTCCATATCTCTGCAACTGCAAGTGGTAAGGATTGATATTTGGTAAATGGGTTTATCATGGATAATGATTAACATTTGTTCAAGATAAAGGTCTTTTTAAGTTGGATCGGGAAACAGGATCAACAACACTGCAAACGTTCTTCTAAGGTTAACATTATTGATAGAAATTAACCATGAGTGACTCTGAATACATGTCTGAAAACAGTTCAATTTCTGACGATGAGAGTTTGTTCAAACATGTAAAAATGAGAAGACAAAATAATCACATGAGAATTTCTGATGATGAACAAAGAAGCTCTTCATCACCACAGCCGCTTCCGCGTTTGCTAAGTTGTTATTTTCTTATTCATGCAGCTGCTATGAAAAACAAAACAATAACACTCATGACACCTTTTCCGTCACTTTGCCTTCATTTCCGTTATTGATATGTATGCCCTCTAGTGAATTTTCTATTTTAAATTTGTCAAATGATCAAATTAAAAATGTCACTTTCCGGAAAATTCCGGAAAAGGGCGAGTAAAAAAGGGGGTATTTTTTAAAGACCCTAACTTTATAAGAAAACATGTACCGTTCAAATATTAAGAAGTATATGAGCTTTTATTATCAATTTAGACACAAATTACACAAACTTTGAACCAAATTGAATTGCATGCCAGTGATCCAAATAGATCAATACGTTAATTAAGTGGTGATGGTGATGTAATGGTGGAGGATAATTGTTCTACATTCAACATTAACGTTGGATGGTTGTCCTAGACAGGACGTCAAGATACACAAGAAAGAAAGAAAGAAGATTCAAACCTAATAAAATATAGAAAAGGGCGGTGTTGACTATTGGGGCTAGTTTAGGGGGGGGTACCAATATCCTATATCCCCGTAAATTTTTCATCAAATATCCCATATCCCAAAAAGTGTTTTTCCAGTATCCCATATCCCTGTAAATAAAATGGACTTAAATATCCCATATCCCAGTAAGTTTTGCCTCAAATATCCCGTATCCCATGAAAAAAATGTGTGAATATCCCATATCCCAATATACCCTAAACAAGCCTCACTATTTCAAAGACTGGCCAAAAATATATAGTCTGGTTTACTTAAATGGGTCTTATCAAAATATATATATTAAGAAGTCTTTCTGTAATATGGGGTATGTATTTGCTTTATTAGACGCAAATTACACACAATTTTAGATAAATTTCAAAAACTTATAAGATAATGTTCTGAATTTAAATTGACTTTTTCATTAATTATTACAGGAAAGCCGTGCGTCATGTCTTCAGTCAACTCCTGTGCATGGACCGTCAACCAGTAGGACAGAAACACCACGTACTCATGGTAGCAGTTCTAATCCACAAAGAGTTCTGATCCATCCTAATAGAACAGAAACACCTAGAAGTCAGACGCCAACTATGGTTACGCATCTTAGCAATACCATGAATACCAACACATCATGTTCTTCATACAGAAACCTAAGTAAGCTTTAAAGCAAAATGTGCAATTTGTTTTTTTTTTAAAGTAACCATACAAAGACAACAGAAAGATGTATGTAAGCAAATCATTCAGAAACAAAACTTTTTCCGGGTCAGGATTCAACTTTGTTTTACTAGTTTATACAGTACATTTGTGTTTATCTTATTATTGTCATTCTACATTTGAACAGAACATTCAGGTATAAAATTCAATTCCTAACAAGTTTTCCTTATTAGATTATAAGAAATTTCTCCTGACATTTTGCACAAAAAATTATCCTAAATTGTGATTTTATTACAGGTGTTGATGAGAAGTTGGATAAAGTCCTTGAATTGCAAGAGGAGATTTTTAAAAGACTTAGATCAGTAGAAAGTTCATTGACAAACAGTCGGTCAAATAAAGAAAAAGAAGTAGTGGATGTAAAAGTACCAAACGGAATGAAGGTACAATTTTAAATGTTTTGTTTTAGCATTTGTCAGATTTACATAACTTTTTTCAAAGTCATCTTTACACAAAATTTTCTGCGTGTTTAGTTTTAATCAATTAGCGATTTTTAATTAATGATTAAAACAGCTAAAACAGCTACAAGAAAATAAGTCCAGTTTAAATTTTGCATTTTAAAAATAAATATATATAGATAATATTGAAATGAAACATCACATTCCCAGACATGTGCAAATAAAACATAAGAAATGATGGTCCTTAAGATGAGAATTATAGATATTGAAATATATGAATTAAAATTATTCAACAATAATTTATTTATTTTTATCAGAATGCTGTAAAGAACGGTTACAAAAATGGTACTGAAAGAGGCTTAAAATGGCACTTCGATGGGAAAAGGTGACTTTTTTAATTAATTCTAAATTTTAAGATATATGTAAGTCATTGTATAATTAGAGGAAAATTATCTTTTTTTTTTTCAAAGCTAATTACTAAGTTATTTATTACTGTATGATAATGTACACACTTACATACTGTTCTGTTGAATAAGATCAATTTTGTATTTTATTTTAGGGTCAATGATGGAGAAAACAGAGAAATGACTGATTATGTTGTGAATTTTGTGAAAGGTTGGAACCCATCCTATTCAGATCACACCGTAATAAATCGTAAGTTGAATGCATTGCTTTATCTTCTATTTGTACATATTCCATATTTCTCATGATTTATATAGTGGAACATAACATCAACAGGTCAAAAAGTAAACATTTTATTTTTGAATACTTTATATATTTTACCATATATGATTGAACAATCTACAGTTTGGACATCTACAGTACTATACTTTTAGATTTATAGAAGAAAAGTTCTGGAACATAGTTTTGTTTTGTTTAAAACATTACTGGTAAATATATATAATTGGTAAATATTTCAATTTATGATTAATAGGTATATGTTTAAACTTTTTGGCCAAATGCATATATTCTACTTCCATTACTTCATAATTTATATACATATAACACGTATAATGTGAACATTATATCTAGCTAAAGGATTTTATTATAATAATATAAAATTTATGATTTTTAGATGCATTGTCAAGATATTTTCTTACCAAAAAGAACGAAGAAGCACAAAAGCAGGCAAACAAACTTGATTCAGAGAAGAAAAAGAGAGCCGCTTATGAGAGAACAAAAGAGGTAAATGCAAAAAGATAGTTCTAAATTAGTCATTTCATGCATATTACTTCGTTCCCACCTGTATGTATAGAATTTGAGGCTTTTTTCCCATTTATCATATATCTTAACAAAAAAAAAACATTTTTGTTGCTGTAAACAGACTTTCTGAACTGTTTTTTATTTTTATTTTCTACGATATGTTGTTAATGCAATACCACGTATAGGCCGGGTAACAGAGCCACTATTCATCATATGTTATAACACACTACATATTCTCAGCTTACAGTTTTCAGGGCATGTAAAATGTACATAGGATTACCACAGTCTTTTAATATTTCTCAAGAATTGTATGCCTGTAACTAATCTGTTCCTTTATAAATTGAATTTATATGTTCAGGTGAAAAGACAATCAAACACTTTTCTTTAATTTAAAAAAAAAACAGGTTTCACATTTTGACACGAGTCTCTTTTATGAAAGATTCTAGATCATGTATATTATTATTTAAACTGTAGAAAGCAAAGAGGAGAAAAGCAGCACTGGAGAAAATGGATCTAAGTACAGTTAAAAAAGCCAAAATCATGGACTCATTGAAGCCATCCTTAATGTCTTCAGACGAGGAAAATGGAGAAGACGGGTTTGTTACCCACCAGCCATCATGGCAATCCGAAAAGTTTAAAGAATATAAAGCCAAGTTAGACAAACAATATAAAAACATTTGTTCAAAGTCAAGCCTCAGGTTATTACAAAGAAGAACAATTGGCTGTGCAAGACAGAAAGATGTGCCCGATGTTCCAGAAACTTTGAGATGGATTCATGATAACAATGAATAGACACCAATTATTGTTCATTGATTTTAATTCTAATGTTTTATTTAAACATTTTTTGTTAAATGATATAACGTCCATTTTATATCTGCATATTCAAATATAAATGTTTCTAAGGACAATTTGGAATGATTTTATATGATAATGAGTTCAGTGATTAATTAATAAAATATGAATGTTTCATCATATCTGCTGCTGCATGGTTATTGTATTATATTTAATAACAGTTTCTATTTATTGTCAATTTAACATTATGCTGTTGACATTATTGAATAAATCAAAATGTATAACCCTTTATGTTTATTGTCTTTCAAAAAAAAGTTAAAACTAGTTTCCTTAGAAAACTTACTGTCTGAAACAAAGACACACAGTGTATAAGTTCATTTTATAAATATCAAGAAAAAATATAGACATTTTGTTTTCCATTGCGTATTTTTGTAATTGCTGCTGGTTTTTGGTAGGTTATGTGGCATAAACTTTGATATTCCCCATTTCATTATCTTCTACACACACACACACACACACATATATATATATAAATACTCAGCTGTTTTGCATCAACAATTCTAAACAAGATTAAAAAGATGTAAACATAGTGATGAACTTATAACAGCTACATCCTTTGACATCATGACATTTTCTATTACTTTTTTACTATTATCCATGCTACTGTAGTTAGTAGACAACAATATATCAAATTCGATTGCCGATCTATTGAGAAAATGGTATTGACACTTGAAAAAACACTGGTTTTCCATTTGCTTTAATAAAACATGCTGGTGAAAACAAGCCAAAAAAGACCATCATATAAAGCAAAGCAAGCACAGATAAAAACGGGCTAAAAGACGATCTTTTTCCAAAGAAAAAAGATAATAAAATGTGGGATTTGTTTTTCAAAATAAGGTGATAGAAGGTGAACTTAAATAACCTTTTGTCACCATTTTTAAACATCTTTAGATACCTTTATCTATATTTTTTCACATTTTTTCAAATGAGAATGTCAGCTTTTATCACCTTTTGTTTATCAAAAGGCAATCTGTAAATCACCTTTTGATAATGCAAAAGTGGGCCATTTGTATACCTTTTTCAGCAATTAAAAGGTACTTAAAAGATGAACTTTTTAACCTTTTGAAATTTTTTGAAAGGTATAAAAAAGGCAACAAAATTTATATGAAATGTGGTCTTTCTTATTCCTTTGGATGCCAGCAAAAGATAAGTTTTCATGCAGTGGTCCATTTGTCCATCCATCCCAACTGTTGCGAGATGGGGCATTATGTCTTTTGGACATATTCTTGTTTGAAATCCTCCATTTCTTCAAATTCAATAAAATTGATTGACCAGTTCCTGATATGGCAGTATTCTTGTAAATTTAAAATGAATTGATGAAAACTATACTTTATGCTTAAATATTTCAGGTGCAAGAGTCCAAATGCTGTGTTCTTTATGAGAGATGAGAGTATTTTAAAATCTATTCCTGAAAATCAGATGTCCAGATTTATTGACAAAGAAAGTTTAAATCAAAAACAGTTAGAGGTAAAATTTTATTTAAGGACATGTAGGACCTCCATTGGGACTATTCATGTTCATGGGAGTATTATGGTTAGCCTTTTGGGGTACAGAGAACAAGTGGGAAAACTAGGGTGATCAGACCCCGGGGGGGTCACTCCATATATGTTTTGGTAGGGGTGAGCCGCTGGCACAAACAGACCCCCACCCTTATCATATAATAGGAATATTGAAAAAGTATACCTTATCACATAATTTTTGCTGAAAATCATCCCATACATGTGATTCTCCCGCCAGGAGATGAAATCTCCCGACTTTTTGATCCATCTCACGTTCTCTCGACTTTTTGTGTAATCTCCCGCTTTTTCAAGACATGACAAAATTTTAGTTTTATAGACCTTTTAATTGTTCAGTCATAAAACATTTCCGTTGTTTTAGGGGTTTGTCAATTAGGTAAACGTTGATTTAACAGGTAAAGGTTTATTGCCATAATTGACCTGATGATTGTATAAACAGTTTGAGATTAATCAGTGAAGCCATGTATATTTGGCACACGCTAGTGCCCCCAATTGACATCGAAATGCAATTTTAATGGGCTTTGAAAATCTCCCGCTTTTTGGTCCAATCTCCAGCCAAAAAAATCAAAATCTCCAGCTTTGTCATCACTGATCCGTCACATGTATGTCATCCTACTCATATATTTGAACAAAATAGTTTACCCTATAAACAATAAGATGAGCGGTTTCAAACAGAACACACACTAAGATTAAGTAATAAATTACATGTGGCTTGTAACCTTATAACTTAAAGATGTCAAAAGCTAATTGGCATCTGATTTGGTTCAATATTGTGACCTTATCATATAATCCTATCAAAACTTGTATCCTTATTGGATAATTTCATCTCAATTTCACGCCCTTTTCACATATTATGAAGCATGAAAAAGGTACCTATTCCAGCGGCTCATCCCTATCTCATCATATAATGGAAGTGACCCCCCCCCCCCCCCCGGGATCAGACCTTATCCTGAAAACATTGAGTCATAAACTAAATCAATTTGACTGAAATATGAGAGAAGATCATAATGCTACCTTCTGACCCTTATAGATAACAGTCAACACAGAATAGAACTAATCAGAAATTTGTGAAATCTGGGGTTCTGCCTCTTGTCAACTAAAGATGAAAGAGAGGGAGGTTCCTGGTCAATTTTGCCTAAAATCAGCATGAAAATTACATTTTAATGCTCCATCTATGAAAGTTGGGGGCATATAGTGTTCAAATCTGGTTGTCTGTCAGTTTGTCCATCTGTTTGTTGTCCCTCTGTTTGTCAGTCTGTCTGTCTGTCCAAAATGTTTCAAGATGGGGCATTATGCAGTGTTCTTGAGCTAGGCCGTTTTCAAAGGGCCCTGGCGCCCACCGGTGTATGGGCTGCGCCCTTGCCTTCCCGCCCGGCGCCCTGCCCTGCCCTAGCCCTATGTTGCCTTTATTGAACTGAAATATATGCCCTGAAATTGCTGAAAACATCAAATTAATGCAATGTCTCTTGGGTCATTTAATTACAGCTGTCTGACCCAAGCCAATTTGTAAGTGTGATCGTATATGGCTTCATTATCTACCAAACATCCTGTCTAATTAATGGCTTCAGGTGAGAACTATAGGTAATTGACTGTGATTAGTACCCAGCTATAACTGTCAATCAGTCTTATTTGTTAATATTAACAAGTTTTTAATCAATATTGATCAATCTTTTCATCCCCGTTGGCAATGCTGGCACTTGATGTGCAGAGTTATGCCCCTTTCAAAATTATATTTTATCAACAAAATCGTAACTTTATGATAAATTTTACTTTAGATTCACCAGTAGATTACTTAAAAGATTGCTCATTAAAATATATAAAGTCTAAGTATTATTTTGTATAAATATTATTTTTGCCCCATCAACGAAAGTAGAGGGGCATATAGTGTTCAGGTCTGTTTGTCCGTCCGTTCGGATGTCTGTCCCAAATCCCATATTTCCAAATTTGCACTTACTGACAAATGCCACATCAATCATATTGGTATGGTAGGTGCATCTAGTGATGATAAGAACATTGCATGCTTCGAATGCTGGATGTGACCTATATTTTCTGCATGAATGATCATGTACAGAAAAATGGTTAAAGTCTATTCCCTCTAACTGACAAGTGCTACATCAACCATATAGGTATGGTATGTGCATCTAGTGATGCTAAGCACAATGCATGCTTCGGATGCTGGCAGTGACCTACATTTTCCGCATGAATGACCACTTATAGAAGAATGGTTAAAGTCCATTCCTTCTTACTGACAAGTGCCATAGTAACCAAATTGGTATGGTAGGTGCACCTAGTGATGCTTAGCACAATGCATGCTTGTGATGCTGGATATGACCTATATTTTCCGCACGAATGACCACTTATAGAAGAATGGTTCTAGTCCATTCCTCCTTACTGACAAGTGCCATACCAACCAGATAGGTATGGTAGGTGCACCTAGTGATGCTTAGCACAATGCATGCTTCGGATGCTGGATGTGACCTGATATTTTCCACATGGATGGCCTCTTAAAGAAGACTGGTTAAAGTCCATTCCCACTTATTGACATGTGCCACATCTACTCTATTGTTATGATAGGTGCACCTAGTGATGCTAAGCACAATGCATGCTTCGGATGCTGGCTGTGACCTATATTTTCCTCATGAATGACCACTTATAGAAGAATGGATAAAGATCATTCCTTTTTTGTCTTGCCTGCGAAGCAGAGCGGGACATAGGTGTTACTTTACCGACGGCGACGGCGGCGACAGCGGCGTTAACTTTTATGAGCACCTCCATATCTCAAGAACTATAAGTCCTAGGTTGATGAAACTTGGTATGCATATGCCCCAGTAGTAGCTTAGCACAGTTGCATCCCTATCTTTTGACCTTGACCTTGATTTTCCGGTTGAGTGACTTTGACTATTTTCAATACATATAATAGCAATGGAAAAGTTTTGCGAGCACCTCCATATCTCAAGAACTATAAGTCCTAGGTTGATGAAACTTGGTATGCATATGCCCCAGTAGTAGCTTAGCACAGTTGCATCCCCATCTTTTGACCTTGACCTTGATTTTTCCGTTGAGTGACTTTGACAATTTTCAATACATATAATAGCAATGGAAAAGTTTTGCGAGCACCTCCATATCTCAAGAACTATAAGTCCTAGGTTGATGAAACTTGGTATGCATATGCCCCAGTAGTAGCTTAGCACAGTTGCATCCCCATCTTTTGACCTTGACCTTGATTTTCCGGTTGAGTGACTTTGACAATTTTCAATACATATAATAGCAATTGAAAACTTTTGCGAGCACCTCCATATCTCAAGAACTGTAAGTCCTAGGCTGATGAAACTTGGTATGCATATGCCTCAGTAGTAGCTTAGCACAGTTGCATCCCCATCTTTTGACCTTGACCTTGATTTTCCGGTTGAGTGACTTTGACAATTTTCAATACATATAATAGCAATGGAAATTTTTGCGAGCACCTCCATATCTCAAGAACGATAAGTCCTAGGTTGATGAAACTTGGTATGCATATGCCCCAGTAGTAGCTTAGCACAGTTACATCCTCATCTTTTTACCTTGACCTTGATTTTCCGATTGAGTGACTTTGATTATTTTTATTGCATATATTTGCAATGTTTAGGTTCTATAAACATGTTTTGATCTCAGAAACTGAAAATCCATGTAAATTCAAAATATAGTGGAAGTCAGAAAGAATAATTGTTTCTGATGGTGCCAGAAGGCGAGACATACTTTAGTGTTAACTCTTGTTACTGACATGTGCCACATCAACTATATTCCATCTGACTGACAAGTGCTTTAATAGCAACCATGTTGATGCTTTAGTGATTGTGGAAAAAAATAAATGTTGCGAGATGGGGCATGATGTCTTTTGGACATATTCTTGTTTATTTGTCACTTTGCTTTTATAGATTCACCTTATTTGACAACATTTATTATTTTAGCCTGTCAAAATTGATGGCTGATTTTTTAAAATCAACACTCATTCAATGAAAAGAATGACTTCTTATAAAAGTCAATGAGGATGAATTTAATGATAAGAGCACCAATAATTTTTAAAGAAAGAGCAAGATTTACACAAAATTGCACAATATTTCCTGCTAAATATTAACATCATTAAGAAATCAATAACAGGACTTTAGATTTGATTATGAATACTGTTGACTAGAAAAAGACATTTACAGAGGCCCTTTATTAAGAAACATGCGCTAAAGTGCCCTCTTCCTGCGCCCCTCTATTTTCAGATCCTAGCTAGAACACTAGCTGTTTATAGGTAAGTGTTTTCATAGATGCATGTAACATGGAATTTTTATGTAAATGATGTGAAGTGATTATGAAATGATTGAATTTTAATAAAGTTATTCCACATACCTTTTAGTTAAATATGTGAGGTATGGTATGAGAAAAATGCTCTTTAATATAGTGTGGTTCGCAAACTAAATGCCCTTCTATATAGTGTTGTTCGCGAATAAAATTGCCCTTTTTGGGAGCAGCACCCTGCCTTGACAAAATCCTAGCTAGAACACTGTTATGTCTTTTGGACAATTTTCTCATTAATTCAAGGAAAGAGAGGTTTCCTGACCCCCCCTCCCCCCTCTCGACCCGCCACTGCTAATAACAACTACAGAATGTCAATAAAAAAAGTAAAGAAGGTCAAGAGGAACATGATAAGGGACATTAATTTAAAGAAATTATTCTTGCAATTGACATTAAACAAAATCATACAAAAATAATAAACAAAAAGTATTGTAGATTCATTCAGACTTGTCAAGTGTCACACAACTCACATGAGACTCATGCATCAAGTCAGCAATTTTGCACAAATTTCTTTGAATTTTTAATTTTTTCCTTTAATCTTTCAATTTATGGGTCAATCTCATTTGAGCAGCTCATCAAAACTTGACAGCCTTCATGGGGATATATTTGTGTGATGTTCCAAATATAGACACTTAGTGGATTTTTAATTTCATAGTTTGCTCTTGCTGCTAGGATGAATCAATGTAAAATTATTACTTTGTTTGATACCTATTTTTCATTGAATTCATAATAATGAAACCTCAGTATGTGTTTGAACTATATTTCTGTAACAGGTCTAAGTTGTGTCGATATTATTAGGGTTTGTTTTTTTCGTCGTTTTTGCAATACGTTGAAAATAAAACAGCACAAATGGTAGAATTCTGTTTTGCTGTACATTCTTTTACCACATTTTATTTTATTATTCTGATATAAATGCAAATTATCTTCAATGATTGATTCCCCCTGCATACATATATATTTGAAAAAATATATAATAATAGGAGTTGCGGTGTGGCGGAATTAAAAGTCAATACAATACTAAAAGTCAGGTACACCACAAGTTTAAAAGGTAAAATCGAATTATAAATACACAAAAACATATCACTTAAAATCAAATAAAAAACGATAGAGGGGCCCGAGTACTTTCAGTCAAAAGACCTTCTTCAGGGAAATAAAAACGGGGAGAAAAAAGAGAAACACCCTCACAGCACAAAGACAAGGACAATTTTATTTATAATTCGATTTTACCTTTTAAACTTGTGGCGTACCTGACTTTTAGTATTGTATTTGAAAAAAAAACTGTCCCTATTTGAATGTCTTGCAAATGTTAAATGGTAGGCAAGGTTGTCTATATATTGAAGTTTGCTGTTTGTTTTCTGATTCAGATAAGTAAATCTGCTGTTATTTTATAGATGTTGGGTCATGTACATTTATTCTTCATCTTATTTCCACCCTAATCCTAGCCATTTACCCACTGTCAGCAAACACAATACAAAATATCAAAACTTAATTTGGTTATGCTGTATATGCACATTTCAAGGAGTAATTAACCTCTCATCAGCAGCATTTGAATCAAAACACTGGATGGTCAAAAACCTAAAGTATTGAAGGAAAAGTACTCTTATCCAAAACGTTTAAACAGGGAAGCCAAATCCAGCATGGAGGATATTGAAATAGTCAATTATAAAGTAATACGTCATTTTCGAGTTCATTGCTTTTCCGGAAAAATCCCTCAATTAGACAGAAATTATCACCTGACTTTACCAGTTTTTGAGTCAAACTGGTTTGAAAACAGTGATATTTTTATAAACGGTAAATACTTCAATTGAATTAAAAATATTCTTACATGTGTAGAAACATTTCCAGAAATGAAGATTCCATCGTAAATAAACAACACAGCCGTATTTATTTTGATCTATTGCTCTTACTTGCACCAGACGTCATCATGCCCCAAAAAGAGTATAATAAAAGAACTTTTTTCGGGTTCACCAGCCATTCCGCGCTATTGTGAAAATGGCGTATTCAGTTTATTGTCTATATGTGAATTAAAACTGTATGCAAATTTGTCACACAATTATGTTGATTGTTGTAGGAGTTGAAGAAAAGATTGAGACAAACATTTCCTGAACAAGTAATTGATTATACATGTAGTTGTAATGTAGAAGAAAATCAGGAGCCTTTAGACAACAGGAAGGTGAGAAAATATTCAATTTTTTTTTAAATGGATAAATGTTTTTATGTCCACACAAAGACTTTGTAATTAGGAAGTATTTAATTCCACTTATGTCCCTACATATTGTCCATACACAAATTTCTGCCAAGCTTTTCATAGAAACTGTAATTGAAAGTTTGATGGGTGGTTACACTGAGGTATAGAAAATTCCAGGCCCCATCCATCTTTGTAATAAAATGATTGGTGCTATAAACTATGAGAAAAGGGTTAAGGTGCTTTAAACTATGAGAAAAGGGTAAAGGTGCTTTAAACTATGAGAAAAGGGTTAAGGTGCTTTAAACTATGAGAAAATGGTTAAGGTGCTTTAAACTATGAGAAAATGGTTAAGGTGCTTTAAACTATGAGAAAATGGTTAAGGTGCTTTAAACTATGAGAAAAGGGTTAAGGTGCTTTAAACTATGAGAAAAGGGTTAAGGTGCTTTGAACTATGAGAAAAGGGTTAAGGTGCTTTTAACTATGTGAACAGGGTTAAGGTGCTTTGAACTATGAGAACAGGGTTAAGGTGCTTTGAACTATGAGAAAAAGGTTGTCTTTCAAAAATTTGACAGGCTTACACAGCCTTGTTGTTTTCAAGACATTTTTGCTTGTTTTTAGGTTAAGTTCAAAGACTTGGATAAGTTTGCTGAGCAGGCTACTGAAATTTTGAAAATGTCAATTTCTCGAATGTATGGCAGCAATACAACACAGAACTATAATGAAGAAGACATAGGTATTAACTGATGCATTACATGTATAATGATAGGTAATTGGTATACCGGTAGATTGTTTCTGATAAAAGAAATTCTTTGATTTGGCTTAACACGCAGAATGAATGAATACTATTATTTTTGTTAAGAAAATACACAGGTTGTACATTTGATCCATTCTGGAAATTCTGGATATGTCAAAGGTCAAGAGGAGGAAAAATGACATCAACAATCATGAGAGCAATGGAAGTCAGATGTTTTTGTTCATTTCATGAAAATTTTTTAAAAAATGACAATAAAAAAGTTAGACGTGTTGATCAACATTTATGGTACAAAAAGATATATATATAAACAAATACTCCCAAAAGATTGAAGCAAATCAAATTTAATACTTTCATTCTAAGACAATAAACTTGAACCAGTTTGGTAACAGAATTTGAGAAAATGGTGAATGTGCATGCAGTCTTCAATAAGGCCAGTATGATTGCTCAAATTTCTGCAATCTGCCCAAGGTCTAAATAAGCTACAAATAATTCAAATCCATTCCTTAAATAGTTAGATACTAATACTTTATTTTTCCGCTTTTGGTCAATATAAAATTGTTTATTTTTACAAATTTCATTAATATTCAAAAGATGTGTCAGACTGCAACAAACTGACATAACAATCAAAATTTGTTTCTGAATATTAAAGGCCATTTGCTGCTTTGATTTCTTGTCTTGCAAGATTATAAAACATTTTTTTCAGAGTTGGAGAACCAACAATATTACATGGAGAACAAATCTGAGTTTGTGGTAGGACAGGATAATAGCATTAAAACATTGATGTCTTATCTAAAGGGAGAACCAATGTCAGAATCTGACCTGCACACCCCTAAGGAGAAAACATCATTTGTCAGTATGTAACATGAAAACAAATTATTGGCTTGTCCTGAATACAAAGTTTAAAATGTTTAGAAAGAATTTGTTACAATTATGATGTTGATACTGGTAAAAAGGGCTGTTCCAAAATTATTTATAAATGGGGTTGGGGCAGTTGCACTTTTTAGCTCACCTGGACCGAAGGTCCATGTGAGCTATTACCATCACTTGGCGTCTGTCGTCGTCGTCTGTCGTCTGTTAACAATTTTTCAAAAATCTTCTCCTCTGAAACCACTGAACAGAATTTAATGAAACTTGGTATGAATGATCCTTAGGGTGTCCTGCACCAAACTTGTGTTTCAATTTTTGATCCGTCAAAAAACATGGCCACCGTTACTAAAAATAGACCAGGGGGGTCAGACTACTTTTTTTGGCTTGTAAATCAAAAAGTATAAGAGATAGATGAAATCTGATGCCACGCTACTGCTTCGGCATCAAAAGTTCTACAAAAGTCTCCATTTGGTCGAAGTTGTCAGATGATCCCTTATAGGAGTTACAGCCCCTTAAAGGTGAAAAATAGCGTTTTTGCATGTTTTTGGCCTATAGAATGAAAAATATTGTAAATAGAGAAAAGCTGTTGCTTGCTTAAATGTTCAGCTCATTTAGCTCTACAAATGTCTCCATAGGGTCGAAGTTGTCAGATGACCCCTTATAGGGGTTACAGCCCCTTAAAGGCAAAAAATTGTGTTTTTGGCCTATAGAATGAAAACTATTGCATATAGAGAAAAGCTGTTGCTTGCTTAAATGTTCAGCTCATTTAGCTCTACAAAAGTCTCTATAAGGTCAAAGTTGTCAGATGATCCCTTATAGGGGTTACAGCCCCTTAAAGGTGAAAAATAGCATTTTTGCATGTTTTTGGCCTATAGAATGAAAACTATTGTAGATAGAGAAAAGCTGTTGCTTGCTTAAATGTTCAGCTCATTTAGCTCTACAAAAGTTTCCATAGGGTCAAAGTTGTCAGATGACCCCTTATAGGGGTTACCGCCCCTTAAAGGCCAAAAATAGTGTTTTTGGCCTATAGAATGAAAACTATTGCAGATAGAGAAAAGCTGTTGCATGCTAAAATGTTCAGCTTAATTAGCTCTACAAATGTCTCCATGGGGTTGAGGTTGGCAGATGACCCTTTATAGGGGTTGAAGCCCCTTAAAGGTGAAAAATAGCGTTTTTGCATGTTTTTGGCCTATAGAATGAAAACTATTGTAGATAGAGAAAAGCTGTTGCTTGCTAAAATGTTCAGCTCATAAAGCTCTACAAAAGTCTTCATAGGGTCAAAGTTGTCAGATGACCCCTTATAGGGGCTACAGCCCCTTAAAGGCAAAAATAGTGTTTTTGGCTTAAAGAATGAAAACTATTGCAGATAGAGAAAAGCTGTTGCTTGCTTAAATGTTCAGCTCATTTAGCTCTACAAAAGTCTCCATAGGGTTGAAGTTGTCTGATAACCCCTTATAGGGGTAACAGCCCCTTAGTGTTTTTTGATTATTTAGAATGAAAGCAATTGCAAATAGAGAAAAGATTTTTCATGCTTATAAACATTCAGCTCATTTCGCTATACAAAAGTCTTCATAGGGTTGACATCAAGACCAGGTGAGCGATTCAGGCTCCTGGGAGCCTCTTGTTTACCACCACAATTCACAATTTTGATTAGTTGTTACATGTCTATGTATATATGAATTTAAATTAGTTTTAGTTGAAAACATGTTCTTTTTTACTGACTCTAGTTTTTAAAAATAACAGTTTATCCAGAAGATATAATAAAGGTACCCATAGATTTTGGATTTTATTCTAAGTTTCTTTTATAATAGATGTAATTTACAAGAAACCTTGCAGCCAAAATCACTTAACAACACAAAAATGAAAGTAATATTTTTTACAGTCATTATATTGTTTTCTTGATGGTTTATATATTTCTTTTTTAATATAAAACTTTTGCATTCATACAAATTAGTAATCAGTATCTGCTTCATCATTCTGTGATGTTATGTATGACTTTGAATTTTTCAGGGGATCCATCATTTTGGGGAGAACCAATGGAAGGAGATTCAAGAATAATGTTTGTAAAGGGACAGCCAGGTTTTGGAAAATCTAGTATCCTAGCAACAGTTGTCAGGGACTTCCAAAAGGTTTGTATTTATTATCAATGGTTCTGTAGCAACAGTTGTCATGTTCCTTTTACTACTTCTTGGTTGGAATGATATTCTTTGATATTTTTTTCCACCTGCATATTCTATCAAGCTTTAATTAACAGTAACAAAGTGAATGTGAAGACTTACTATATATATTTGGATTTCGTTTGGCTCAATGCATTTTGAACATCTTTTGAATTGTGGATTTTCTTTGTTTGGGTTCTAGTGCTGCTGATGAGGAAAAATTTTTGGAAATGGCCATACAGCTCATAAAATTAATTGCAATTGGAGTAAACATATGTGTTGTGGTCTCATGTTCATTTACTCCATATCCTTTCTTAAGTTATTTGGAGATGGCTTTGTTCATCTTATTTATCACAGATATATTTCTAAATCAACTAAGGTGATGAAATATCCATACAACTATTAAATCATCCCATGCCAAAATATCTACTGTAAACATGAAAATTTTCCTTTAGAGATCGATTATTTTTGCTTATTTCGTGATTAACAAATATTTGCGAAATTAACCCCCATGCAAATGGACCATTCTTTAAGTAAAGAATATAAACTGTCAGAAGAAACGTGAATGGTTCATCTTCCAAAAAGGCGGAATTAACACCCCTAAAAAATTTCTACGTTAACAGTATTTGACAAAACAACAACAACAAAAATCACCATGTGAAAATATCAGCATTATTTAGTTGGTTTTGTCATTGTTGGTTATCTTGTGAGTAAGCCCATCATTTTCTAAACAGCTTGAAAGATTGTTTGAAATTATTTGAAGGAGTATAAGATGATTTGCATGAAAAATCTCATTTGCTAAAGAACATCACTCAAGGGAGATAATTTGATTCTTCTATTTATCTTTACATGAAAAATAAGGGGATATTCATTAATTTATTTGTTCTTGTTTATCATTAAGGGGAGATATTTAAACTTAAGTTTATTCCAACCTAGAGTTTCACTTTATGACTCAGGGATTGGCTTACAGTTCGAGTACTCTATTACAGATGGGCCATGACATTTTCTTCCATTTTGTCGGCTGCTCAGGATCCAGTAGAAACACAGAGATGTTACTCAAAAGGTTGATCACCTACCTAAAGGGCAAACTGTCTGGTAAATCCTTACTCTACTTTGCTTAAGCTTAACAATCTGGCTATGGGTAGATAATATTGACAATTAACAGAATTTGGCGTATTGATGTTAAGTGTATGCTACACAACTCATAAATCTATTGAAATCTAGAAATTCACTATCATATGGTCAACAGCTAACAGCCTTCAAAGTGACCATAGCGTTTGGTATTTGTACATATGTAATGGTTTTTGTTAAGTCAATAACTTAGGAACTATACACCTTAGAGGGAGGATATTTGATCAGTGGGTACATCTTTTGAAGGTAGTCAGCATCAGTACCAAAATTAAGTCACTTTGACCTATATTTTTTGCATGACAAACTTGGGTTAAAGTTTTGTTTAAGGTCCATATCTCTGCAACTGCAAGTGGTAACAGATTGATATTTGGAAAATGGGTATATCTTGGATAATAATAGGTTACCTTGACTTACAATTTAATGTTACAATTTAAGGTGAGGAGATTAGCTGTGGTATGTGACTATTCCATTTTTACAAATTATAATGATGAATTCTTTAACTTGCTTTTTCTCTTTTATAGTTGCAGAAGATCCTGGACAACATGTGACAGACAGCACAATGGAAAACGTGAAAAATGAGCTGAAAAATTTGTTTCCAAGGTTACGAGAACAAAAGACAAAATGTCACATTGTTATAGATGCAGTAAATGAGGTAAAATGTTAGTTTAATATGTTTAAACTACCCCTGCTTGATAGAGAAGGAGGTTCAATAATTATGAACTTATAACTTTTCTCAGAAACTTTCATTCAGAGTTTTGATACCGGTAGTTTATGATTGATTGCAGACAGGGCTTTTCAAACCATATTGGGAAAGGTTCTTTAAGGGTCTTTTTGGAGGAGTAAATCATCCATCTGGGAAACAAAATTAGAGGGTAAAGTTGAATTTTTGAGGAATTTTGCAAGATTTTAAAAAAATATTATTGGGAAAGGGTCCATTTCAAAGACTGCTTAGTGCTGGATAATCCATAGCAGTGATAAAATATCTTTTATGATGCACTGTTTTATGTTTGGTAAAAAAACATACTTTTGAATATGTTCAAAATAAAACTAGATTGATAATGGTCCTGCATTGAGGATGTGTGTTTTACATATTTTCTCTGTCTATCTGTTTATCAACTGTCTATCTGTTCATCAACAATTTCTTGTGAACACTGAATCTTAAAAACTAAAGTTCATTTCTAAAATTTCATACAGGTTTTATGCAGCAATTCAGTGGAATTTCTAAAATAAAACATTAATAATTTCTATAGAAAATCACATATATTTTTGTCAGTACATGTATTCTAGTTGTGTTTATTCCCTATAAATCAATATAGCTTTTAAACGTTAAAATGTCCCTATTGTACCTACTATATATCTTATTTGTTGTTTTAGTTGGAAGATAATGATACAGTAAAACATCTATCTTGGCTGCCACCTAGTTTCCCTAGCAACATAAAATGTATCATCAGTTGTGCTGACAACCATTTACCGTCTGTAGCCAGACTGGAAGAACACCTGTGTCACATGACAACTGTTGAACCAATCACAAAAGAGTCGGCTAAATTGATTGTAACTCATTCACTGCAGAAATTTAATAAGGTAAAGATAAGCTTAATTTATATAACCTGATGAAGAAATTTGAGGATAGGTATATTAACATTTTATCATGTAATTTTCAGAAATAACTGTTTAAATTTATTTGAGATTTTTTGGTATGACAATTATTTCCTTTGTCATTTTCAGACCTGTAGGCACTCCTTTTCATTGGAAATGTAATGCATATGTATAACATGGAAATTTTCTTTGATTATGATACCCCTGCTTTGAAGAAGAGGGGGTATACTGGTTTACCTCTGACCATCCTTTCATCCCCCTGTCCTTCCTTCTGTACTCAATGGACATATTTGTACGTCCACAACATAACTTTTGTATCAGTTTTCTGATAAATTGTTGAAAATTTTCAGCAACTACAAATCACATCTGCATGAAATTTGGTATATGGCTTCAGTATGAGATTCCTTATTGTGAGTACTGAAATAAGGTCTTTCAGATGTTTACTACCTGTATACCACAATAGTTAACTTTGGATGTAACAGGAGTAAACTGAGTGAGCAGTGGATCACAGATTCCTTGTTTTATTTTAGAAACTAGATGAAGGACAACTTGAAACCATTACATCACGTCCATGTGCCACAAATCCTCTATGGCTGACCATTATGTTGGAAGAGTTACGTGTGTTTGGAGATTTTAGAACTCTTGATGACAAGATCAGCAAAGTTTCTGATTCTGTTGAGAGTCTACTTGCAGATATTGTGAACAGAATTATTACAGAGGATGAAACAGAATTAGTAAAGAAGGTGATTTATGTTTTCTTGTTTTAGTTCTCTTGCTTGAGGTGTTGTTGACTATCCTTGTTGAGTGAAAAGTGGAACTGTGTGCAAAGCCAGACACAAAACACACTTACCACAGTTTACACACACTTATTAATATTAAACTTAAAGGTCTCAGCACAATAAGAATTAAATCTAGGTCTTGTGGGTTTATTCAAAGCAATACATTTGATTCCCAGCAAATAGAAAACATTTTCCATTTACTTGTAATCAGAGTTGTCTTTGCCACAAAGTCTTAAAAACATAACCTTTAAATCAGGAAAACATACATTGAATTATGTCTTCATTGTTTGAAAGCTGTTGATTTCTAATATGCATTCTTTTGCAGACATTATGTTTACTAGCCTGTTCCCAAGGCAGCATCCAGGTCCAGGACCTTTGTAACATGCTAGGGGATATCAGTAAAAAGGAACCAGTTGCTCCTTTATACTGGTCCCAGACGAGAAGAATTGTCAGTCCTTATATAAGAGAGATAGGCATCCAGTCTAACATTTCCTTCTATCACAATGAAATCTATAAGGTTAGTTTATAAGTCATTGTTAAAGTGTGTATCCTAGCCATAAATAGGCTATATGTATTTAAAGGAAAACTTTTCCAAGATATTGCCTGCATGTTTAAACCTTAATTTTATACATTGACACACATATCTCCAATTTGTTAAAAACTCCCAGGCCAGGAAATCTCTTACCAAGTTTAGAATAAGCGTGCATGATCTGGCAATTGAACATGGTCGATACAGAAATATTGATAAGAATAAAAGATTATGTAAGCAATGCCCTAAAGATGCTATAGAAGATGAATATCATTTTCTAATTAATTGCAAAACTTATGATAAAGAAAGAACAACCCTTTTGGAACAATTATTGTTCCAACTTCAAATATCTTAACAATGACCTTAAATTCATATGGCTGCTATCCTGTAAAGACAAATTAATTTGTAATAAATTATCCTCATTTATTCATAATAGCTTTGATACGAGAAAAACTAAACTAGATAATAATTAATGTGTTTATTTTCATTGATCACTTTTTGTTTTGTTTTTTTGTTAAATATGTCTATAACTAAACTAAACTAAACTAGATAATAATTAATGTGTTTATTTTCATTGATCACTTTTTGTTTTGTTTTTTTTTGTTAAATATGTCTATATCTTTTGTTTAAGCTATGTTTGATGTTTTCAATTGTATTCATGTATGTATATATATATGCCCAGTGATGTGCCCATAATTGGTTTAATAAACTATTCTATTCTATTCTATTCTATTCTATTCACATAATTTGCAAGTTATTATGTTTAAAAAATCTTGCACAGCCTTCAATACCATATACCAAAGTTCAATTTTCAGGAAATAGAAAACATTTTTATGCCCCTGTGACGACATGTCGGGGGCATTAAGTTTTACTCATGTCTGTCCGTACGTACGTCCGTCCGTCTGTCCGTCTGTACGAAATTTCCGTCAAGCTTTTCTCAGGAACCGTAAATGAGAATGATTTGAAACTTGGTAGGATTGTTCAATATGACAAACTGTACGTTCATAAGCAATTTGCAGACCTATCGGACATCTACTTCCTGTTTGGGACTTAGGCAAATGTGAAAATATGTGACCATGACTATGAAAATTTTCGTCAAGCTTTTCTCAGAAACCGTAAATGAGAATGATTTGAAACTTGGTAGGATGGTTATGTATGACAAACTATACGTCCTAAGCGATTTTCAGACCTAACGGACATCTACTTCCTGTTTGGACTTAGGCTGATGTGAAAATGTGTGAACATGACTTAAAATATTTTCGTCAAGCTTTCCACAGGAACCGTACATGAGAATTATTTGAAACTTGGTAGGATGGTTCAGTATGACAAACTATACGTCCTAATCAATTTTGAGACCTGTCAGACATCTACTTCCTGTTTGGGACATAGGCCAACTTTGAAGTATGTGAACATGATATGAAAATTTCTGTCAAGATTTTCTCAGGAACCTTACATAAGAATGATTTGAAACTTGGTAGGATGGTACAGTATGACAAACTATACGTCCTAAGCAATTTTGAGACCTGTCAGACATCTACTTCCTGTTTGGGACTTAGGCCAATTTTGAAGTATGTGAACATGATATGAAAATTTCAGTCAAGCTTTTCTCAGGAAGTACTGTACACCAGAATGTTTTGAAACTTGTTAGGATGGATCAGTATGACAAACTGTATGTCCTGTGCTATTTTCAGACCTGTCCAACATCTACTTCCTGTTTGGGACTTAGGCCAATGTGAAAATATGTGAACATGATATAATTTCCATCAAGCTTTTTTCAGGAACTGTATACCAGAATCTTTTGAAACTGGGTAGGATGGATCAGTATGATAAACTGTATATTCTAAGCGATATTCAGCCCTGTCAGAAATCTACTTCCTGTTTGGGGCCAGCGGGGGCATCCGTGTCCCATGGACAAATTCTTTCATTATTTAGATTAAGTCCATAAATTTGTTGGTGAATTTAGGGAGGTCCATGTATTATATATTGTCCCTTTAGATGCCATCTTTTGCATAGAAATTTTAGAAAGAGTTATGAAATTTTGACATGAATCTTATGTTTGTATTTTGTCATTCTTTCTACCCAGGCAGTCTATAACATTTTGATAAAAGGAGAAGACAGTTCCAGGAACTGGTCCAAGGTTTTAGGTCTGTACTACTATTCCTGGTGCCAGGACAACTACCTCAGGAGAACACATGTGGCAGGTTACCTGCAGGCTGCTCGTATGGATAAAGAGTAAGTACCAAGCTTTCTGATTGGTTGCTTATTATTTGGAAACGAAAACAAACAAGAATATACCTAAAAGCCATGATGCCCCATCTGGCAACATTTGGGATGGACATACAGACAAATGGACCCAAATACTATGCCCCCTACATTTTAGATGGAGCATGAAAAACAAACAAACAAAAGAATTAAAGTTTTAAAGTTTCCTTTAAACCTGGTTTAACCCACCAATGCATTTGAAAAGTCCCGACAATTGTGTGTATAACTATTCCGGTGTGTCTTCCATGTTTTGTCTTTTCTCTTGGACATTGAGATTGATCCTCCAAGTTGGGTAATTTTGTTATTACCTTGATTTTCAAAGTTTTAAACAGATTAATGTGGCAAGGTATCTCTGCCTTTGTGTAAAAGTGGATAATATATAAATTGATCTTTGACTTTTTAAAGAAGACAACATGTGGTATGAAATTTAACAAGGAGCATATTAAAAAGGTTAAAATTCATAACCAATTTGACGACGCTTTCCCTCCCATTTGTTAAGGTCATGTGAATACGTAAACATGACTTTGAAATTTCTATCAAGCTTTTCTCAGGAACCATACATGAAAATGATTTGAAACTTGGTAGGATGGTTCAGTATGACAAACTGTATATCCTAAGCCACTTTCAGGTCTGTCAGACATCTGCTTCCTGTTTGGGGCCTAGCGGGGGCATCAGTGTCCCATGAACGCATTCCTTCTTTATTCAGGGTAGCAAATTTGCTGAAAAAGTAACCAGCCCTGAATTGAAATTCTACCTGTCTTTGCTATATAGCCAGTCAAATTTTTATGAATTTTAGCCAGCCCTGCCCAAAAGTTACCAGTCTCAGGCTGGCGGGCAGGCTGTTATTTCCAACTCTGCTTTATTTTACCTGTGTGGCAAGCCTAATGTGTACAGGACATATAGAGTTACCATTGTCTGTCTGTCGTTTAGTTTACACTATGTAGAACATTTAAGTCCATTCATATGCTGAACTGGTGGGTACACATTTAATGGATTTGTAATTTTGAAATATTCTTCAACTAAATATTTTTAGTTCCTGAGGATTTGATTTCCTTGATTTCTCTTACCTACAAATTTAGCAAAATCCCCCCTACTAATTTTTCTGCTTCTACAGTATTAAGAAATTAGAATATGAACATAAATGTTTTATTTAGTAGACTACCATAATTAATTTTATGCAACACAAAAGTACTACTTATATGTTTCTCATTCTTATGCCAAATATGGATTACATACTTCAATATCTCTCATTGTAGGCTGATAGAATTTCTACAGAATGACCCAGCAGCCAAAGATATGTATAAATCCTCTTACCTCATGGTATGTTTAATAGAAGTATTTTGTTAACTTAAATAAAGAATAACCTAGATAAGCATTAAATCACATTCAGACCTTTTCTTTAAAAAATGCAAATGAAAATAAGAATATTTTTAGCTCTATTAAATTTTAAATTTTATTTAAAAGGGTATATATAAATTAAAGGGGATTTATAAGTGTAAACAACATTACCAAAACAGACAAGGAAAATATTTCTCAGACACTCATGTATCCTTTGTCACTTATGGGACGACCATTTGATTCTGAGGGGAGGCCTGGCAGTTTTTATAAAGAAATATTCTGGTCTGTACCTTTAAGAAAAAAAAGTAATAAAAAAATAATCTGTCCTAAGATTTTTTAGTATGGTATATAGAAAATAAATATTATTGCCACATAGCTTTTCTGTCCCACAAAACTTTGAAAATATATATTGTGGATTCATTTTTTTTTTGTGGTGGGTATCAATATTCGTGGTTTGGTAAAAAAGTATTAGTTCATGGATTCTTAAATTAGGGGTTCTTTAGTCTGCAGCATACACACCATTGTTAATTTTCCTTTTCGTGTGATATCAAATTTCATGGTTAAAGGC
This sequence comes from Arcuatula senhousia, assembly GCA_963971305.1. Taxonomy (NCBI): domain Eukaryota; kingdom Metazoa; phylum Mollusca; class Bivalvia; order Mytilida; family Mytilidae; genus Arcuatula; species Arcuatula senhousia. The sequence continues at coordinate 11,370,880 of OZ020309.1, read as the reverse complement.
TATCCACAAAAACCATGAAAATTGATACCCCATGAATAATAATGAAACCACAGTAATTTGACTAGACCCAAACTGCCAGGCCCCTTATGTTGTCTCATGTTTTTGATAAATTTACATAGATAGTCATTGGTGGGTTGTTCACAATAAAAACATTTAAATAGTTAGAACATGAAAATAAATAAAAAAGTTTATGTCAGTAAAGTTGAACAATATTTACGCTTTTAAATAAAGATACAAAATTGTCCAGTTAGTCAGTTCAATGATAGTAAAAGCTGCATTATTTTATTTTGTAGAGATTGAGATGTAAATTCTCCACAGAAAATAATAAAAAATCAGAGGAGAATAAAACAGTGATCATCTGTTCACATTGTGGAATGAAATCTACCAATATCAACAGACACGTCAAGTATAAAGACAGTTGTGTCGTGTGTCGTGCTCATATATTTTACCAGAAAGGATCCAACGTGGCAGCTCTTTGCACAAAGCATTCCTTTGGCCACAACAATACCATCGGGAAGTGCTTCTATTGTAAGAAAGTTGTCCATAAAGAAAAGGGCAAGGTAAAGATGGGATCGGAAGGAAAACTATGTATGCAGTGTTCTTTTGGACACCATAGTAAAATGTGTGCTGTAGTGTCAGCAACATAATTGCACTGACTAACTTGTAATGGCCTGCAAACAAAAGTTACGAGACATGTAGTTTTAAATAGGGGTGTCCATCCGTCCATTTGTCAAAACTTAGATTTACATTTCTAATTCTTAGGATTGTTGAGATCTTCATGAATAATTGTACATGAATCAAAACAAGGAAAACAAATTTTGGAGCAAAACTTGAGCAATTTAACATAAATATTTGCTCACCGGGCCTTCAATGTCGTAGAAGTCATGTTTGCTTATTTTACACCTTCTTCAAAGGAGAGGGAAATAGATATACTGATCTACCCGTTGTATATCCATGGTTCTGTAGTTCCATGGTTCAGAAAGCAGGAATATTGCTTAGGTGAGCATGTAAGATTAGCTCATAGATTTCTTGTTTATTCTTTTTGTAAATTGTTAAGAAATTGCTTATATGATTTTTTTGTTAGACCTGTATATTTAATGAGAAAATCATGAGAAAAAAAAAACAATGATACATATAGAAAGAAAGAGTCAGGAAAAAGTGGTTAAAGGCATGTACAGAAATGGTCCATCCTGGTCTCAAATCTAGAAAAATGGATTATTGAAATATTGTTTATTTTTATGCCCCATTTAGGAGAGTAAGGGGCATAGAGTGTTCGTCTGTCTGCTCGTTGGTACTTCTGTCCATCCGTTCGTCCGTCTGTCCCAAATCAGGTATAAGTTAGTTTACCATGAAGGAAGTTTGGTATCATCATGAAACTTTTGAACACATAAACATCAGGATATGAACAATCAAAAATCATCATAAAATTTTATCTGTCTCATCAACTTCATGGTTGATTGATCACAGAAAAAGGGGCCATTGTATAACTTATACTTAGGTTTACTTATAGGTTGAAGTTGCTTTACCATGAAGGAAGTATGGTATCATGATCATGAAACTTTATAATCTTTTAATCACCATAAGTTTATACTTTTGGAATCAACTTCATGGTTTGGCAATTTCTAGGAAAAATACATGTTGCGAGATGGGGCATTATGTCTCTGACATATTCTTGTTTAAAAATGCTTATTGCACCTTATATGAAGATGTTTACTTCAAATGTGCCATGTTTTTGTAAAACTTTTTAAAAAGTCTTTTATTATGATAATCATTTCCAGCTTTTGTGCCTATGTATGAGAATATATTTACTTCTAATGTGCCATGTTTTTGGAGAGAAAAAATCTTCAATAATGATAATAATTTAGTTTTGTGCATTTTAACAATATGATTGAGGACATTTTGTTGATTGTTAAATTGATTTTGGGGGTTCCCCTTTTTTCGTTCAGAAATTAGGGGCCAAAATTGAACCTTTTCTGTTTGTTCGTTCCTTTCACATGAACATTTCCACATTTGAAACGTGCAACAATTTTCTACCTCATTGTCCTTAAAATTAAAATTGTTAACTCTTTATGACATTAAAGTCTTATTTTTATAAATTTACTTTTTACATGTATTATTAAAGTAGAAATGTTATGTTTGTTGTAACTTAATATGTAACAAGTGTAATAATAGTTCTTAAGTATCATGTAGAGAAGGTGATTATTGTTAAGGTTTTTTTCATACACACTCACAGGTAGCAATATATATGAGTAATCTTTTATTTTATTTTAATTCCCAATATGTAACCAATGATATTTAGAAGTTATACTCTTTCTTATATATTTTATACATTATTTATGAACTTTTACTTCCAATGTGATATTTTATTTCAATTGTTTTCTAATTTTATTAAATTGTATTATTTTTTTTTATTATATAGAGGATAGATTTTAATTAAATAATATATTCTTTTGAATAATTCAAGATATAGTTTTATTAAGAGATAACGAAAAGACTATTATTATTGTCCCCCGCCGCAACGCGTCGGAGGGACTTAGTAATGGTCTCCGTCCGTCCGTCCGTCCGTCCGTCTGTCTGTCCGTCACTTATTTTGTGGGTGCAACTCCTCGGACACTACTGAAATGATGTTGCTGAAACTTTACACAGTGATAGGGTACAATTAGTAGATGATCATCCCATATTTGAAATTTTCAAAATGGCCGCCGTTTCCATGGAAACAGGGAAGAAAGGTCAAAATATAGCACATTCAATATCTACAGGGTTCTGAAATTTTGTAGGCTGATAGAGCAAAAGGTACTCTATAATAATACGAAAAAAAATTTTGAAGCAATATTTACGGTTTTCGAGTTATTTACAAATTTGTGATTTTTCAGTCCGAAAAATGGGACTTTGTCAAACGTTTTTGTGGGTGCAACTCCTCGGACACTACTGAACCAATCAGGCCTGTCAAGTTTTTATGAGCTGCATGATTGAGATTTGCTAAAAAATTGAAAGATCAAAGGAAAAAATTAAAAGATCAAAGAAATTTGCCGCCAAATTGCTGACTAGATGCGTGAGTCTCACGCAAGTTGCGTGACACTTGACAGGTCTGACCGATGTTGCTGAAACTTTACACAGTGATAGGGTACTGTTAGTAGATGATCATCCTATATTTGAAATTTTCAAAATGGCTGCCGTTTCCATGGAAACAGAGTTAGAAAGGTCAAAATATAGGACATCCAATATCTCGGTTACCTAGGTGCACAGGGTTCTGAAATTTTGTAGGCTGATAGAGCAAAAGATACTCTATAATAATACCCAAAAAAATTTTGAGCAATATTTACGGTTTTCAAGTTATTAAAAAATTTGTGATTTTCTGGTCCAAAAAATGGGACTTTGTCATATCAAACATTTTTGTGGGTGCAACTCCTCGGATACTACTGAACGGATGTTGCTGAAACTTTACACACTGATAGGGTACTGTTAATAGGTGATCATCCCATATTTTGACAACCTATTTCTATCGTTTCTCAGAGAATGTATTGCTTGAATTGACATACCACACAACTTTTATGCGTTGGCGGGGGACACATGGCTACGCGTAGCAATCTTGTTACATTGATATTGGAGAGTCCATAAAAGTACATGTAACAAAGAAAAATTAAATAGGCATTTGAACCTTAATCTCAATAAAAATAAATACAAAATTAGAGGAATAACACTATTAAAACACAAAGCACAACTACATGTAATGAGAGTTCCTTAAAATCCAAAAATGAACTAAGTTGCCCCAGAAGGATAAATACATTGTATATCCTGCATGTTATTACAAGAGTAGGTGTCCATCATTTTTGTCTCGCTAGACATAGATGATACTTAAACTGGCGATGGTGATGGCTTTAGCTATCAATATTGAAAGAGTACCTCCATTTCTCAAGAAACTTGGTATGCATTATATGCCCCAGTGACAGCTTAGCACAGTTGCATCCCCATCTTTTAACCTTGACCTTGATATTTGGTGGAGTGACTGACATACATGTAATAGCAATAATGTAAAAGTTTTGTAAGCATGTCCATTTCTCAAGATGGTTAATGTAACTTCTCATGCACATGGCCCAGTAGTTGCTAAGCACAGATGCATCTCAATAGTTTGACCATGACCTAAATTTTCTGGTTAAGTGATTCTAACAATTTCAAGCAACCAAGTTTTATGAAAATATTCAGAAACTTAAATTGCTTGGTTAATGGAACTTGATATTTTGTTTGCATCAAAGTGCTTGGTTGATGGAACTTGATATGTTTTTTCATCAAAGCACTTGGTTGATGGAACTTGATATGTTTTTGCATCAAAGTGCTTGTAGGTTGATGTGTTTTTTTTTCATCAAAGTGCTTGGTTGATAGAACTTGATATGTTTTTGCATCAAAGTGCTTGGTTGATGGAACTTGATATGTTATTTCAATCTCAATGTCCTTGATAAAAGACAAATCATGGAAGACACACCAGAATGGTTAAAGATCCCAATGGTCCCGACTTGGTACAGGTATTTCAAATGAAATGGTGGGTTAAACCAGGTTTTAAATGTTAGAGGCCAAGTTTGATGTTTCCTTATAGTTTTATGAAAATATGGGAATTTAACAAGGAATTTATATTTCTAATGGTGCTGGTAGGTCATACGTGCTATAGTTTTAACTCTTGCTTTTAAATGTTGTTTGGTTTTTCTTTGCAGCAAAGCACCATTCATTTGTGAACATGGTTTAAGATTGGAGGAATGGTTAAGAATAAGTTTTAATTAGCACAATAATGTAATCTGAGATAAATGTTCATTATATACAGCATCTACAAAAACATCAAATATCTTTTCATTGGAAACAGAATAAAACAGCATATTTCTTTAAAGCATCTGCAAGCATAAGGACTTCCTTATGACTAAAAGACAAGATAAGTGATTCAGGCTCATGGAAGCCTCTTGATAATTTTTATTTGTTTGCTCATTCATTGATTAGAAACTATCCTAGTAAGAAAACATAACTGAATTTACTTAACAAAGTTGTCTTCTGTCCCCTTGTAAAGCCTATTGCCTTGAAAGGTTAAAAATGGTCTATGCCTCCGTGTGGCAGTCGGGACTGGCATTGAATTCTACTGGTTTTCATGTGTACGTCCACTCATCCGTATTAATAATCCATCCAGCTTCTCTCAGAATCTGTACACTGGAATGATTTGAATTGGGCAGGATCACTGAGTTCAATATGAATATGACCAGAAAGCGACTTTCGGACTAGTTGAGTATCTGTTTCCTGTAAAGTGGGTCGATTTGAAAAAAAAAATCAATCAAGTTTTACTCAGAAACCGTACATAAAAAGAATATAAATTTGAAAAGGTGTTTAAGCTTTGACCACAAAACATTTAGTGCATATATCTTACCTGTCCTTTTTGTGCCTGCGTGGTGGCACATAATGTTGAAACTGATTGTCACTATAGAGAGGTCTGTCTGTTGTAATCTTCAACTCTTTGTCCTTCTTTATGAACTCGCTGTCTTTGTGCCTCCGCCATGTTTCTCTTGTGTGTTCTCTGTTTTTCTTTCCCTCAGTTATGTGTCCATTTCAGTGCTGTTTTTGTCTTTTCTTATAACATGGCCTATCCATTTTAATTGTTGCTGTTCGATGGTAGTGATAATGCATTGCTAGCCTGTTCTTTCTTTGTTATCTTTTTTTGGTCAGTAGATCTTGCATATTTTTTTCTAAGACAACTAGCATGAAAAACCTTTCAGTTTTTACTATCTTTCTGTAATAATCTCCAGCATTCTGAACCATATAAAAGAGTAGATAAGATGTTGCTATTGTATAATCTGACCTGGGTTTTCTCCTGATGTTGCTGGATCTCCATACTCTATTAAATGGTGGAATGATGTTCACCTTATGTATAGCCTTCATGATATATCTTTTAAATTTAAATTTGTTTTGCTGATGATATACAGTGTTCTAGCTAGATTTTCAAAGGGGCGGTAACCGAATCCAACAAAGGCACATATTATTTCCGAAAAAGGCACATTGATTCCTCTTTTTAGCTCACCTGACCCGAAGGGTCATGTGAGCTATTGTCATCACTTGGCGTCCGTCGTCCGTCCGTCGTCCGTCGTCCGTCCGTCGTCCGTAAACTTTTTAAAACGTTAACTCCTCTGACACCATAAGTCCAATTGCAACCAAACTTGGTATGGTTGTTCATTAGCATTCGGTGCTTAGAACTGATGTGGGGATTTTTGATTCGTCGTAAAACATGGCCGCCATGGCTAAAAATAGAACATAGGGGTAAAATGCAGTTTTTTGCAAATAACTCAAAAATGGCTACAGATATCAAAATTCTGGCAAAGGGTAAAAGTGATCAGCACCTCAAGATCTACCTACCCTGAAATTTTGAAGAAAATCCAACGACCCATGTAGGAGTTATTGCCCTTTTTGTGGATTTTTTGCAAATTTTGCACTTGTTTAGCTCAATATCTTGAAAACTATACTAGATATTTGAGAAATTTAAATTGCATATTGTTAAGCACATCAAGATCTACAAAATATGAAACAGGGTCAACGTTGTAGGACCTTTCCTTTTAGGAGTTATTGCCCTTAGAACTTCAAAATTTAGCATTTTAACAGCATTTCCTCATTACATTGAAAACGTTAACTCCTCTGACACTTTAAGTCCAAATGGAACCAAACTTGGTATAGTTATTTATTAGCATTAGGTGTATAGAACTGATGTGGGGATTTTTGATTGGTCGTAAAACATGGCCGCTGTGGCTAAAAATAGAACATAGAGGTAAATGGCAGTTTTTTGCAAATAACTCTAAAACGGTGACAGATTTCAAAATTTTGATTGGGAACAAAAGTGATCAGCACCTCAAGATCTACCAGCTCTGAAATTTTGAAGAAAATCCAACAACGCATGTAGGAGTTATTGCCCTTTTTGTGGATTTTTTGCAAATTTTGCACCTGTTTAGCTCAATATCTTGAAAACTATACAAGATATTTGTGAAATTTAAATTGCATATTGTTAAGCGCATCAAGATCTACAAAATTTGTAACAGGGTCAATGTTGTAGGACCTTTCCTTTGAGGAGTTATTGCCCTTGGAACGTCAAATTTGAGCATTTTAACTGCATTTCCTTATATTGAAAATGTTAACTCCTCTGACACTTAAAGTCCAAATGGAACCAAACTTGGTATTATTGTTTATTATTATTAGGTGTATAGAACTGTTGTGGGGATTTTTGATTGGTTGTAAAACATGGCCGCTGTGGCTAAAAATAGAACATTAGGTTAAACTGCATTTTTTTGCAAATAACTCAAAAAGGGTGACAGATTTTTAGATTTTGATTCAGAACAAAAGTGATCAGCACCTTTAGATCCACCATATTGTCAGATGACCCCCTTATTAATCTTATGACCCTTTCAACGTCAAATAGATTTTGCCTAATAACCTTTACTTCAGGCACATATGTCAGGTGAGCGATTCAGGCTCCTGGGAGCCTCTTGTTTTTTTACAAATTGACCTACAGATTAAGAGTGGCTTAATAAGTTAATACAATTTAACAAAATATGAATCATACATGGGTGGTAATTCATCAAAACACAACTTTTATAACTATTAAGCATGAAATGATAATTAAGTGAAAAGGGCTGGGATTTTTATCAAATAAAAAAGGGAAACAGGGAGATTAGAAAAAAAGGGCGGGGGATTTTCCTTGTCAAAATGGCCTAGCTGGAATACTGGTTTTATGAAGCCATTCACTTCTATATCTTCGTTTGCTATTTTTATTATTAGGTACATAACTTTATAATATCTTTACCGCAAACCATTTATTGTATGACTTAAATTTACTTCAACATTTAGTGCATGATTTGACCACAAAACATATAATGCAAATACAAAGCTGAAAATCGGTTGCATAATGAAATAAGTATGTTGAGCTAATAAGCTATATGCAGACAACAAGAATCCATGGTTTACTGTCTCGTCTGCGACGAATAGTCGCGGAAGGCGATACATAGGTATTACTTTCCGGCGGCGGCGGCGTAAACTTTTTGTAAGACTTTTGTGGACAATGATTTGCTGGAAAAGTATAATAGCTAGACATCTGATATTTGGTATATACAGACAGTTCTGGTTATGGTCTACACAACTGTCACCATGTTTTTTTACCCTGACCCCATTTTAACGCTCCCGTGACTTTGTCAACTTAGGTCTTTTTTCAGGTCGTAAACATTTTTGTAAGACTTGTGGACGATGCATTGCTGGAAAAGTATAATATCTAGGCATCTGATATTTTGTATGCAGACAGATCAGGTTATGGTCTATACAACTGTCACCATGTTGTTTGTTTGACCCTGACGCTTCAGTGACTCTGTGAACTTGGGTCTTTTTTTCAGGCCATAAACTGTTTTGTTAGACCTTTTTGGACGATGAATTGCTGGAAAAGTATAAAAGCTTGGCATCTGATATTGGGCATACAGACAGTTGAGGTCATGGTCTATACAACTGCCACCATGCCGTGTTACCCTAACCCCATTTTCACACTCCATTGACTCTGTAAACTAAGGTCTTTTTTCAGGCCAAAAATTTTTTGTAAGACTTTTGTGGACGATGATTTGCTGGAAAAGTATAATAGTGAGGCATCTGATAGTAGGTATACAGACAGTTCAGGTTATGGTTTACGCAACTGTTACCATGCTGTAGGACCCTGACTCCATTTTCACACTCTTGTGACTCTATGAACTTAGGTATTTTTCAGGCCGCAAACTTTTTTTGTATTTTTTAACTTTTGTGGACGATGAATTGCTAGAAAAGTATAATAGCTATGCATCTGATATTGGGTATACGGACACTTTTTGTGTTTATGTCAAGAAATGGAAGCTTAGGTAGTTGATTTTAGTGATGGTGCCGGTGTTCTATTGTAGATTTTTCCCCATGCCAGTTTTTTCCGGGGGGAAATCTGGACCGATCCAGTTCCCCCCGGTAGAATAGGATCGATCCAGTTTCCCCCCGGGGGAAAGATAGGATCGGTCCAGTGTTCCCCCTTTTATAAGCCAAAAGCTCAATTCCATCCCCCCCTTATGATGTAACGTCACCGACGTAACGATAGAATAAAAAATCGTCATTTCTATTGATCAAGCGATTAAAGACGAGCTGTGCTTTTTGAGATTGAAACATACAGACTGGGTTGTTAATAAATACTCCCAAACTTCAACATTGGAAAACAGCTAGAAGTTCTGAATGTGACCAGTGTTTGCTGATCGCTGTTTTGCAGCTGGACTCAAATATGTAATATAAGATTCAAAACTTAACATTAAATGTCAAAGAAGACCCTTTTCTTAAGAGTGCAAACATAATCCTTGATAAAGACAAATTATTCAATGAGACGTAATTTTTGTCTCGCAAAGGACACCAAACAGAAATGTTTAAAAGATTATTGGTCTAAACATCTCCTAACACACATTTTGCCATATTAATCAATCTCGAAAATTCAAATCATTCTTTCTGCGAATCTGGCAGTATCTCTAAAAAAGGTTCAAAAGTGTTATTTTTACTTAGAAAGTATATGTCAAATTTTAACTTTGTACCTACTAGCTTATCATGTAAGCTTTTTGATATTCTGATCAGACCAATTTTAGCATACAATGCAGAAATTTGGTTCATGGATAATTTTAATTCAACATTTAAGGCGCTCAATAGAGCAGAAGCTAACAATTCACTCTGTGATGTCCTGTCACTGAGCGAAAAATATTCTTTTGAAAAAAATTCACTCAAAATTTTGTAAAGCTGTTCTAGGTTTGAAAAAGACAGCGTCTAACAAAGGTGCAAGAAGCGAGTTATGCAGATTCACACTAGATTCCTTTATAATACGACAATCTTTAGTTTATCTACATAGGATAAGTTATAATAATGTAAACCCTCTTGTGACTGAATCTCTTAAAGTTAATAAAACGCTGCACAATGAAGGTATTTATTCGTGGTATTCTTATGTAGACAGAGTATCGAAAGATGTAAATTTAAATGTTGAAGACCTTAATTCTACTACACTTACATTTAAAAGTCATGCAAAGAAGCTAGTAGAAGATACTTATGAAAAGCTTACCCTAGATAAAATATCCAAACTAGATACTTCATCGAAACTTTATCTTTACGGAAAGATTAAACACAGTTTTAATTCCGATAATTACTTAAAACATAATAATTATAATTATAGAAGATTGATTTCCAAATTTCGACTTAGTGATCATTCTTTAGGTATAGAAGTTGGCAGATATATGAAAATACCTCGAGAGCAAAGACTCTGCAAAAAGTGTAAAAGTTTGGATGATGAGCAACATTTCTTTTTTGAATGTGAAATAAATTCAGCCATTCGCTCAGATTTTTTAAAAGTTCTAAATGATAAACTGTCTACATTTGAATGTCTCGATACATTAAATAAACTGCTGATCATTTTAAACCCCAACCCCGAACTTGTCATTTTGGAGGCTTTATTAAACAGTCTATAGAACTCAGGGCTTCAGATCCTTGTCAGGCAGGTTCATAACATGTGTGTGTGTGTTTGTGTTTGTTTGTTTGTTTGTTCTTTTTTTGATTTGCTGTCTAATTATGTTTTATGTTACGCTATTGCATGATATGTTGCATTGTTTTGTATTCAATATCTACAATGTATGTTGATTTGACCCTTACGGGTGTAATTTCATCAATAAAGTTAAAGTTAGTATTTTTTATACGGACGGACTTAACACTTAATGCCCTATTTCGACATGTCGTCGTTGTAACATTCAAACTTATAATAAAAGCTAGTGTACATAACACAACCTACATGTACTACACAAACGACAATTAAAAATCCGCAATGAAAAAAAAAACAACCAGTAGCATTCAATGTGACCAGTGGTCGCTGCTCATTTTTTGCAATTGGCACTGTATTGTATAATAATGCTTATGATTTAAAGAAAATCCTATGAAACAAAAGGAAGACCCCCCTTCTTAGCAAAGAACAAATAACATAAACATCAGCTTTGATAAAGATTCCTGGCATCGAACAGGCACATATAAAATATGACGGGTTAAACTAGTGTTTTGGCCCAACCTTCCCCTTATTAATAGCAAAGCACAAAATTAACACTTACATAAGACATAAGACATAAGACATTGTAGTAAAAATCAAATGAACAGAAGTTCAATTCAACAATAGAGAATCCGAGACATAAAGACACCAGAAAAAAAACAGGACAAAGAGGAACTCTTTTCAGTGCACTCGAAGTTACTGACAGCTAGCTTAAAAGCACCTTTCGACTGATGTAAAAAAATCAATGTACGACGATTTCAAATCCAACTCAACACTTCAAACAGCTAATGATTTGGTGGTGCATCATCACACAAAATCGACACACATAGTTGCTGTAATGCTAAAAAATAACAACAACAAAAAACAAAAACAAGACACAAGGCAAATAACATTTTCAAGTAAGTATCTGCCTGTTTTTTGTTGTTGTTTTTTAATTATTTAAAGATATTTTCAATACTGAATCCCTCCCTAAAATATTCATATGGATAAGAGTTTAAGAGTTGGAATAAATGAAATTATTTTATAGGATAATAGCTTTATATATATTTTTTATATATAATATATTTTAAGGGGGAAAACTAGCATGGGGGAAAATGTACAATATGTACATAAATAAATTGTTTATTATAGTGTCACATATTGCGTGTCATACATAATAAGCACAATGATAAAAATATATACACATAAAAAAAAAAAACAATATCCAGCCATAAATTGACTTATGAGACACTTTTAAAATCTATATTTAAAAAAATAATAATCATTTAATGTTATAAAAACTTTTATAAAAATCTCTATGTATCTATACTTTAAAATAAATAAGAAGAAAACTAATTCAAAATTTCTAGCAAAAGTTTTAAAATTACTAATAAAATAATACTATAATTATCGTTATAAAAATATTTAAAATTCTATCACTGAGATAAAACATAATAGTTAAAAGCTTAAAAATACAAATAAAAATTATAGGAATAATCTTCTGCGAATGAAAAACTTATGTAAATATTTGCAGAAAAAAGACTGGATTTCTGAACAATTCATAATGTTTACAAATTTATCGTCACGATCAAGATTGTCAAAGTTTGTAATATGTTTGGAACATTCGTGAAAAAAAGTCATATTTCAAGTCATTGTATAGATTGCACTCAAAAAGAAAATGTTTTTCGTCCTCTACTGATTCACTGTCACATAGCATATTGTATCTTTGGTCAACAGGTGTAGGCGGCCTGGAGTATCTCCCAGTTTCAACAGCCAGGGAAAGGGAACCGGAGCGAAAGAGGGCCATAGTTCGTCTTTCCATTCTCGAGACGTTCACTTTTATATATGGTTCAGTTCTAACGGAATTCTTGTACATACGAAACGTTCTAAGTTTATTCCCATTTTGGCCATTTCCTTTATCGTTGTACAGTTCTGTATGCCACTGATACGTATTGTCATTTTTTCTAGAGGGAAAAATGGCAATGATCCAGTTTTTCCGGGGGGGGGGAAATCTGGCATGGGGGGAAAATGGCAATATAACACCGGCAGGCGAGACATACTTTTAGTGGCCACACTTGTGCAGTTATATGCGATTTACTTTGCTGTTATGCTATCCATATAACTATGTGTTTTCTGATTGTTTTTGCTTGTATTTTTAGACTGATACATGGATTTAGTTTAAACACATTTATTTATCCTGGATTGGGAAACAAGCTTATGAGAATTCCTCTCCAGCTAGCAGTTTGCAGGTGAAGCGGTCCCAATTGAGCCTTCTCTTATCTAACCCTATACAAAGGGGTCTTTAACGTGCATGGGGTATTGCTCTCCACATACACAGGACAACCAATTTTTCGTTCCGTCCGAAGGACTAGGATCGTTTCTTGAGACCATCCTCGCAAATGCAAGTTGGAAAATCGGTTCATGAAATTTTCATCCCAGACGAGGATCGAATCATGAACCTTGGTGGTAGTAGCCCGACGCGTTAGCCACTAAACCACCGGCTCTTTTTAAGAGAGACACATGTGTTTCTGCTGTATAGTCATGATAGTATTTTAAATCGCCCGACTGTTTTGTTATTGTCTTAATTATTCTTATTGCTATATTTTGGGTTTCGGATAGTCCTCTTTTTGGTATTACGTTAATACGCTACTGTCGTAGCCTCTTTAACATGCAAGTATAAAGCGCTTAATTTGGGTATGCTGTATATCAACATTTCAAGAATAACTCTCATCAGCTGCATTTGAAATCAGAACATTGGAAGATCAAAAAACCAAAAGCATTGAACGAAAAGTACTCAAAACCAAAAATTTCGAACAGGGAAGCCAAATCCGGTACCTAGGATATCGACTACGGTATGAATTAAACAACTGTTTTAAAATTCATATAGAGATTCGATTTAAAACTTAGTATTTTCCATTTATAATATTAATAAGTTTATTGATTTTTGTTTCGCTCTAATTCGCAGCAAAGCATAGATACACGTACCATTTCAATAATCGGAGACAAATTCGACGGATAAGGTAAGATAACATTTATCTTATAGCCATTTCAAAACATAACAGCGTTGTTCTGATTCTTCTTTGAAACTTTCTTTTATAGAATTTGTTTTTTGTTTTTTTTTTTGCATCGGAAGTATCTACATCATTAATTTAATTAAGAGACAGATGGATCAATATATATATACTATAGCAGGATATACTTAAAATCCAGTCTTAAAATTAATGATTCCGCCGTTCAAAACATGTAGAACAAACAAACAAAAAATAATGAAGACAAGAGCGGCTTTGGCTTTTTCTTGTCATTTCAATACACTTTGAAAATACATTTTGTACCGGAAATAGCCATGGGTTGTCCAACATTTCGACTGACCAATATATAGTTATGACAGTTATATCAAACAATTATTTCACATCGTAATTTTAAACGATTATTTTTGTTTCGTCTGCGAAGCAGAGCGGGACACAGGTGTTACTTTACCGGCGGCGGCGGCGTTAACTTTTTGAAAAAGTTTTATGAGCACCTTCATATCTCAAGAACTATAGGTCATGGGTTGATGAAACTTGTTATGCATAAGCCCCAGTAGTAGCTTAGCACAGCTGCATCCCCATTTTTTTTTACCTTGACCTTGATTTTCCGGTTGAGTGACTCTGACAATTTTCAATACATATAATAGCAATGGAAAAGTTTTGCGAGCACCTCCACATCTCAAGAAATATGGATCCTAGGTTGATGAAACTTGGTATGCATATGCCCCAGTAGTAGCTTAGCACAGTTGCATCCCCATCTTTTGACCTTGACCTTGATTTTCCGGTTTAGTGACTTTGTGACAATTTTCAATACATATAATACCAAAGGAAAAGTTTTGCGAACACTTCCATATCTTAAGAACTATAAGTCCTATAGGTTGATAAAACTTGGTATGCATTTGTCCTAGTAATAGCTTAGCACAGTTGCATCCCCATCTTTTGACCTTGACCTTGATTTTCCGGTTGAGTGACTTTGATTATTAATATTGCATAAATAAGCAATGTTAAAGTTCTATAAACATCTTTTGATCTCAGAATCTGAAAATCCATGTAAATTCAAAATAAAGTGGAAGTATAAGAGAATAATTGTTTCTGATGATGCTGGCAGGCGAGACATACTTTAGTGTTAACACTTGTTGTATTAAAGGACCGGGCACGAACCCGGCTCTCATCTTTACGCAGTGATTGTTTTATTACTAAGCCATGTTATTTTTCTTTTCTTAGACTGGCATGGAGTAATTCTGTAATGCTTGTGAACAGCACCAAAGAAAGACTCGTCCTGTAGTTTGGTGCTATGATTGTGAAGAAACACTGTGTTCGTCTTGCAACGAACACCACAGCTTGTTCAAAGGAACACGTGATCACAAAACACTGCCGTATGACGATTATCGAAAGTTACCCGCCTTTTTACTTGAAGTTCCCCTTAAATGTCTCTACCATGGCGAAAGATTTCAAGATTTTTGTAAAGAACATGATCAGCCTGTTTGTAAAACGTGCGTGAAAAAAACACACAGAAAGTGCAAAGACATTCAAAATCTGACAGATATTGTTCATAATGTGAAAAGTTCGGCCATCTTTGAAAACGTGTTCGAAGAGTTATCAAGTACCGTGTCTTTTCTTTCAAAGGCTATTAAAGATAGGGAGGAAAATCTTCGGACACTGACAATTAACGTTAAAGAAGTAGAATCAACTATAAAGAAAAAGTGCGAAGAGCTTTGTAAACGAATCGAAAAGTTCAAGGACGTGCTATTATTCCGCCTTAATATAGTTTCTCAGGATAACGAAAGAAAAATTGTCGAAGTCTCAAATAAATTGAAAACAAAAGAAAAAGAATTAAAAACTTTACTGAACGGAAAAGAACAGGTAATTAAACATGCGTCCACCCTTCGGACTTTCTTAGCAATCAAGGAACTTGAAGAGATTGAATACAAATCAAATGAAAATATCAGAGAGCTGTCGAATAAAGGAGCGTTTGATAACGTGACATTTATTGCGAAATTCAACCCGGTTCTCGAAAAGATTGCTAAATTAGAATCTCTGGGGAATATTATCGAATCGAAAACACCGTCAACCATTGCAACGTCGAAAAACAAACCAAACATGGCTCAGATCGAAATCCAAGGCGGTCCGTGCAATCTGTTACGCCGACTTGAACATAAAATTGAATTTAGTCACGAAAGTTATTCGGGGTTTTGTTTATTGCCCAATGGTGACATGGTTTTTACTGACCCTGTAAGAAATGAAAAAGCAGCAAGGATATATAACGGGGATGGAAGTAGTAAGTCCGTTGTGAAATATCTGAAGGCAAAGAGTGACTCATGGGATATTGCCACCATTAATGAGAACCGTTTAGCATTTTCTCACTGTCACTCGAACGGTGTTTCATTGATAAATGTTTCCAAGAATGAAGTCATAAATACGATTGAAATGGAACATTCCGTAACTGGTCTTACATACCATGACGACAAGCTGATATGCTGTATTGTTGGAAAGGGTATCTTTAGTTTGACCATCAATAGCGAAAGGCTTAAACCCATTACTTTAGACAGTACCGTTGATGACTACTCACGTGTAGCGTGTGAAAATGGAACAATTTGTTACACGTGCTGTTTTTCAAACACGGTGACCGCTGTTAATTCATTTGATGGGACGATACTTTTCAAATACAAAGATGAAAAGATATTGCGAAACCCAAGAGGGATAGCAATGGACAAAAACTTGAATGTATATGTCACTGGGTACGAGTCGAACAACTTAGTTATGATTACACCAGACGGAAAGCGTGGCACCGAGATACTAAACAAGACTAGTGCTGATCTGAAGGAACCTAGCAGTGTGGTCATAACACCAAAACATATCTTTATAGTCGAGAGACTTAATGTTGTGCGAAAGTACGCCTTCATCGACTCATAGCGGACGTGGTCAAAACACCAAGTTTTACCTTTATTTCGAAGACGAGAAACTTAATTTTGCGAGCATGCAAATACTCTTTCGACGGCTCATAGCCGAGGAAAATCTACTGTGGCCATAACACCAAATAATGTCATTATAGTAAAGACTTAATGTTATTTCCAAGTATCTTGGTCGAGTGAAACCTACACATGCATGTACTCTATGTCGATAAAAAGATTGATTAGCAGCGAGTGACTGCTTTGAAATTGAGTCACAAAATGTACTAAATGTATTATGGTTAAATACACATCATTAAAACTATTGATTTTATTTTTCTTATTTTGGCTATCGCCTTACCCATGCATATGGCACGCGATAATAACAAAAACCTGATAAACCACATTAATCGACCGTAAACTATAGTTTGCTGTTGATAAACTGGGTTTATCGCACGCTAACTATAGTTTACGTTCGTGAAACCAAGTTCATCAGCGATAACGTTAGTTTGCGCGGTGCAAATGCTATTTTATCAACGCAAAACAGTATTTATCGACCGTAAACTATAGTTTGCGGTTGATAAACTCAGTTTATCGCCGATAAACTCAGTTTATCACCGATAAATTTGGTTTATCACCGATAAATTTGGTTTATCACCGAGAAACCCTAATTAGCATTTGAAAACCCCATTATCGACCGCTAATGATAAATTTCAAACAACTGAAATTATCATTAGCATCAGCAAACTATAGTTAGCGACGGATAAACCCAGTTAGCATTGAAATTTTCCATAGTCGACAGCTAATGTTAAAGTGTAAGTTCGCGATTTTTTCAAAATTTGTACATGGAAAGACAATCATATAAAAATAACTTTGGTGAAATTCCTAGCACTCAAATATGCATAGTTAGGATAAAAATGGCTTTTGAAAGTAAAAAAAATTCTATCCGTGGAGGGTCACGTGATTTGTACTAGATGGCGCTGCTCAAAGCCAATACACCGAGTGAATGTTGCATCCTATACCCATGTGGTATTAACCGATGTGTACCACAACGGACAATTTGAAATAATTAAAAATAAGTCGGGATGATAAAATAAAAGTCAGTGTAATGATTAATTGTGAAATGTTTTAAAATGGTACCATCGGTTAAGTTCAGAATTAATTCGTAGAAAAATATAGATTTTTTGGTATAAATTTTAGATTAGCCGTCCAGACATTTTCGGAAAATATATTTCAATTTTCCGTATGTAGAAATGCCCTATACTATTTCTTTTATACATTCTGTTTAAAATTCATGGTTCCCTGACACCCTCCTAGGATTACCTTGCATAATTCGTTTGAAGTGATATTATGATAATTAGTTCTTCCGTGCAAACCATCGCACCACAGGGGCTTACTTATCGTTTTTGTTATACAATCATCTGGCACAACAGGGGTTCACCTGCTGTTTCCTGTGTATGTTTAGTACCCCCGTGCAAACTATCGGCACCGCAGGGGTTTAATATTGTTTCCTGTGTATTAGAAGTTGACATTTACCTGGTTGAAATATGGGTTCTAGAACACTTTCTTCTAACGAAAATCAACCCCTTTGGTCCGCCAATGCCATTTGAACATTGAAAAGAGAAAATGTTAATGAAATACCCTTTCTAATTAAAAACATATAAAAATAATAAACTGTAGGAACCTTTTTTTGTTTTTGTCTTGCAAATTATTATGTAGTTAATTAATTGTTTTTCCCACACTTCAAAAACGGAAAAAGTGGGAACTAAAACTCTTTCAACACATTTTTAATTTGGGTATTAGTATTACACAAACCATGCACAAACACGATGTAGCACCACGCTTTGGCTGATTGATAAGAGTAAGGATAAGGTAGTCAATGGAGTGAACAGGTGATATTGACACCTGCTGGTTAATTATACCGTATACTAATTAAGAAATTATCAAAAGATGTGCCGGTCCAAAGTCTTAAAGTCGAGCTGTGGTGGGTGTGTCTAAAGCGGGTTGAGTGCTGCTTGGAAATCTTTGATTGGAGGAGCACCTAATTGACCTATCTGTCAATTATACCTGTAATTAACCACCGGGGTGTGGCTTATTGAGGTGTGATAGATCGTCCTAATGGTTAATTATTTTAATTGACACCTGTGTATTCATCAAGAACTGAATTTATTGTCTTAGATATTGAAAAAGGATTAAAAACTAGGGCTTCTGTGTCAATAGATTATTTACTATTTGGAATTATATTTAATTTTTTTTAAACAATTTAAGGTTTAAGTAAACTATTTGCTTGCTTTTTCGATAAAAAAATATAATTAAAAAAACGCTGGGATTAAAAAATTCATTTATGCCAAATTATTCATATTCGAAATCATTGTTATGATCGACAACATCGGTCTTATGTTACAAATATCGTCAATTGGTAAATGTATTTATCATTGAAGATGTGACGTCACATCTCCAATTGAGCTATCCCATAATTCGTCATTGTTCATAGCATGGCAGCGCCCATATGGTCTTGTGTATTGGAATAAAATTACGAATATCTTTCTTAATACATCATTTTCAATGCCCAAACCCGGCATGATGCCTACTCTCATTATAATGAATCAAATAAACTAATAACTCAAAAATCGCGAACTTACACTTTAATTAAACAAACTTGGTTTATCAGGGTTTTATATCCTACAATGCAAAGTTGTTTTTGACTGACTCGAGCGTCAGCCCATCCCACCCGTCTGTAATCATATTTTATGGACGCAAATCCTCTGAAACTACTTAGCAGAAATAAATGAAACTTGGTATGCAAGAAGTACACTTCGTAAAGTTGAGCATATAATTAGGAATTTTTTTTCTGTATTTTTTTGTAAAAGGTGCGACCTTTTTGACTAAGAAAATCTTGAATTCTGCATTTCACATTTCTAAGTTTAACGGAATCTTGTTATTGCATTCAGATACATGCAAATTATCTTTACAATGCTTGTTGTACCTCAGTAGGTATTACTCAGGGATAATATGAATTGAACTCGTAGGGTATGAAAGCACGCTTACTTAGTTTCTGTTATTGATACTTTCCAAACCACATGACATATTCATAGCATGCAATAGCAACCGCATAATAAACTATTTTATAGAACGTAAACCATAGTTCACTCGGCTACTTTAGTTTGCGCGGCGCAAATGTATTTTATCAACGCAAAACAGCATTTATCGACCGTAAACTATAGTTTGCGGATGATAAACTGAGTTTATCGCCGATAAACTCAGTTTATCACCGATAAATTCGGTTTATCACCGAGAAACCCTAATTAGCATTTGAAACCCCCATTATCGACCGCTAATTATAAATTTCAAACAACTGAAATTATCATTAGCATCAGCAAACTATAGTTACCGAGTGATAAACCCAGTTTATCGACCGCTAACTATAGTTTACGGTCGATAAACTCAGTTTATGGGGTTTTTGTGACTGTCGCGTTCCATACATGCAATACCAAGCTGTCAAATCGACTTTATAGTATGTTGTAACTTACTAGTACAATATACTTGACAGGAGATAAAACGTCAAATAATGTAGTTTTTAATGATTTTATGCCCAATCTACGAAAGTGTGGGGATATATAATGTTCGAATTTGTTCGTCTGACCGTCTGTCCGTCCCAAATCAGGTGTACCTACAAATTAAAGTTAGTTTACCATGAAGGTAGTTTAGTATCATCATGAAACTTTGTACACATTTACATCAAGATATGAACAAACAAAAATTATAATAAAATTGTATCTGTCTCATCAACTTCATGGTTGATTGATAACAGAAAAAGGGGCGTTTTATAATACTTAGGTTTATCTACAGGTTGAAGTTACTTTACAATATGACAGAAGTGTGGTACCATCATGAAACTTTATACACACATACATCAGGATATGAACAAACAAAAATCATTAAAAAAAATTGCACCTGTTTAATCCACTTCGCGTTTGATTGATCACAGAAAAAGGAAGTGTTATACCTAGGTTTACATATAGGTTGAAGTTACTTTTCCACGAAGGAAGTATGGTTTCATGAAACTTTTTAAATCCTTAAAATTATCATAAAATTATACTCTTGGAATCAACTTCATGGTTTGGTGATTGCGGGGAAAAATAAATGTTGCAATATTGGGCATTATGTCTTTTGGACATATTCTTGTTTAAAATTATTTGTGTGCCCATTTGGCATTTGCTTTAACTCTTAACTTGTGACTGTAAATTATCTTGAGTATTTTATAGCGCTCTTAGGCAAAAGAAAAGTTTTTTTTCTGGGCATGTCAGTTTATCAGCTCAGTAGTATATCCAGAAGGGGGACAGGGGACCGCCCCCCCCCTTTGGCGGAACAAATTTGGTTGGATGTATAGAAAATCTTGGAAGCATGACCCTAATGCCCCCTTTTGAGCTAGTCAATTGCCCCTCCCCCTTTTTCGAAGTTTCGGGATCCGCCGCCGCCTGATGATCTGGCCTTTAAAAATCATGCAAATCAAACAAGATTGCGCCATATAAAGGGCTATTATTATTGTGTTCCGGGGATTCTTAACCTCCTTTGCTTTAGCAATATTGTTGTTTTCGTGTTGATATAAGGAAAATTGGACCATTACTAATATATTTAGTTTAAATTTTTCTTTCCAATCTGTAGAAAAAGAGTTGTTTCTTGTGAGTTTTTGTTTCCATGAGAGGCACTTCAAACTGTTCTTTTTAAACTTTCTTATGTGTTTGTCACAAATCCAGAGATTTATATGGCAATAAAAGTTGATTGATTGATTGATTGATTTATGTACTAGTATTTTTTATTATTTTATAATCCAAATAAGCTTACAATTTATTTCACAATCGAGTATCAATAATATTGTTTTAAGGTTATAAGATAATCATCGGTGCAAACAAAAAAAGGTCGCTGTTGTCTCTTTTATTGTACAGTCAGGTGCACACTTGCATGCCGAAGCCATGATGTACATTGAACTCATTGAACAATTTTTCGATGTCAAATGTTTAAGTGTTTGGTAAACCATGCAAGTGGTCCTTAAGATGTAGAAAGAAAATGGGTTGAATTTCTCACAGAGTCCGGATAAATGTCGAGTACGTTTCATTTGACTTTTAATTGTTTCAAGGAGCTTTAGTTACTTACAAAACAATTGTCAATTCATCTGTCGCGACGATGACGAAAAAGTACATATTTATGTTACTCGGTCAGCGATATATATATGCAAAAAATAACCTGCAACTTTATTATTTCTTTTCTAATCCATCTTTTTCGTGTATTCCCTTTCTTTCCAGAATAATGACTGAATTTCTTGTGTTTCTAATCATCAAATCACCCGCTAAAAATGTGATGATAATATATTTAGATAAGGTTGTCTGGTGAGTTTATAAATTCGCAAACATTAGATGTTTTAGACGCAATATATATAAACTATCAAAATATGTCATATATTGCAATATAGTGCAATAGTGCATCATCTATCTTTGAGTTTATATCATAAAGCACATATCAAATTCTTCAAATGTATCGATTTTGCCATTTTCGGGATCCTGTTATAGCTCTTTACAACTGCTTGAAGTTAATTGAAACAAATAATTTTGTGTAATACAATGCCATTTGTGTACCGAGATTTCAAAGATTTGTTTTTTTCTCGCCCATGTTAAAACTTTTTCATATATTCTATAGTAGATATCAGAAACGGAAGGGATAAGATCTTGTATCTAAAAAAAGGGGGTCCGCTTCCTTACAACTGAGGACGAAAGCAAGTACTGCTAGGTTCCAGGTCAGTATCGCATATGTTCTCTGAAATACCCCCCCCCCCCCCCCGCAAAAAAAAATAACAAAAACAAAAAAGCGCCGAAACATTGTTAGAATGAAAACCATATAAAATATGTTTGTATTCTTGAATGTGGGTAACCAACTTCACGAAAGCTATTGTACTATTCGGTAGTCTGTACCTATAGACTTTCACTTCGGTACTTATCGCGTCACATCATACATCATTTGATGAGCCAGCCTCCCACTGGTTGCAGACGATAATTACATCGCAATCAAAGTAACATGTTCATCTGCTAACCATGGACATTACTTATCTAAAGGTAGGAATCTTATTGTTGTTCTTTCTTGTTTTTTATTAAATATTTTTTTTCAATGATTTTCTTCTAAATAGTAATTTTTTCATGCAAGCATAAGCAAGTGATGCATGCACGTGCAGTTGCAAATCGCAGTATGGGACAACAAAGGCTGTTAACGTTTTTACCGTGCTCCCTCCCTATTAAAAATGTATTTAGAGTATATTTTTTTTATTATGAAATGGTCTTCGTATTTGAAAATCAAATAGAACACATTCAACCAGATCAAATTCTGAAATGGAAAGTGCATCTACACCATGTGATAAACATTCATATATAAATAGTTTCATGAACATTTATTTAGTGGGTAGGTAGGAGTTTCGGGAAAAATGGGCCCTCTTTGGTGTAACGGACGGAACGAATGACGGACCACTTTTCAAGCTCGGGAGTATGAAAATGTGTACTTTTATATCATCGCTTTTGTTAGAAAAAGAAGGTGCTGTACTGAAGAACTTGCTGAATTATTTGACATTTCGTGGCATATTGCCTAAACCAATTGTATGAAAAATAGATTAGCTATATAATTCGGTGATCAAAAGAAACCTTGATGGTATCCATGTCACTACCTCTAGTATGATGGCTTAGTTTATCTGTAGAAAATTCATTACCGAAACTGTTTATTTGTTTTTGTTACTGGTAAATACCTCATCAAATAATGTGTTTACAACATGTTATGAAAATCTATATTAATTTTGCCCTGTTTATTATTTATTTTCATTCACGAAAAAAAGAAAAAAAAGCTAAATTTTATTTTACTGTATATCTCGTATATCAGTCGTAGACCCAGAAATTTCGAAAAAAAGGGCAGGGCACTGACTGGCTGTAAAGCTGGGAGAGGGGGGGGGGGGGGGGGGTAGTAGGTCATGTTTTAATGGTTCAAAATAAATCCAACCTTTTTTTTCGTCAAAAGTGGTGCCCAGGTGCCCGCCCCCCTGCCCCTTTCTGGATCTTCCTTAATCATTTAAGATAATAAAGATCTTTCTCTTACTGCATGTACTGTGACGAAATCCTGGCATAAACATGTAAACTGTAAGCAAGATCACACGAGGATGATTAACGAGGATTAAGATTTACAGAAAAACAAGCATGACAAAAAGCAAACACCGCAGATTACTCATAGTTTATTATGATCCAATTATACGTCGTGATTAATCAAAGACAATTGTATTTGTGTAGCATACAATCTATTAATTAATTGTTCTTTGATAAGCTTTAGGTAGACATTATAATAGACATGTGTGCAATATGTACGTCTATGGGAAACGGTCTTCTTAGCATAATGCCGGGGCATTATGTATATATTCTTTACTTTAAACTTGAAATCTAGATCTAGATAAACTGTTTTATTTCACTTATTCATGAGAGTTTCACTCAAACAAAAAAATAAAAACATCAAACAAACAGAGGCCTTGATACTTTTATTTTAAAGAATCAAATGAATTTTTTAAAAGTCATTTGTAAATGTTGTTTTTTCATTATTATTCCTAAGACAAACTCATGAATTATCTGAATTTTGAGTTCTTCATCATTCATATTTGTATAAACCGTTATTTTTGCATCGTTCTAAAACAAAATACATACATGTTCTTTACATTATGTGCAAACATTATTTTTTGAGTAATAAACATCACTTCCAAGGCAAGAACAACAACAAACCCCCCCCCCCCAAAAAAAAAAAAATCACAAACACGAGCACACAAGCATATAGCAAAACAAAACAAAACAAATAAAAAAACCTTCAAAATTAATTTTCATATTGCAATAACGATGAGCGATTGTGTATAAAATGAGCGATCGTGTATAAAATGACTTTTATCATTACATGTATTACGTTAGCATATTCCAGAATTTGGGATTTTGCGCGATATTATTTGTTTTACGTGTTATGAGTTTTAGAGTGCAATGTCGTTTTCCGCTACATTAATAATTTTTACATAATTTATTTTGCAGTTGATTGTTGTATTTGTCTGTGGTGCATTGTTATCAACTGATCTTTCAGCAGGTTAGTGCAATAATTAATATAACAGAAACACGGCGTGTAAAAGGAGTTACGAGAAGAAAAAATATCATAAATAACAGGGGGTTAGGGGCGACGGACTTTGTTGTATTAAATTTGGAATTAGATCTCATAAGAGACATTACAGTATAAGTTGAAACAGAGAAAGAAAATTAGAAATTGAAAATCATTTACTATAAGAATGGCGAGTTTTTGAAACTAAATTTCCTAAGTAAAGTTCCTTTTATTTGAAATATTTTATTGCGTTGATATAACGATATGTAAAAGAACTGTCTTACTTGTTTTCACATTTGATTTAATACATTTGAAAATATGACCAACAGGCAATCTTAGCAGAAAACTTGAAGTTTTAAACAACCTTCAGAATCGAAAATACCAAAAAAAAAAAAAAAGACCCCAAAACACATTAATAGATGGAACTAAAGGTATCAAGCGTGTTTTTAGATTGGCCCAAGGTAAAAATAAAATTCATAAAACTCAAATCCAGTCTTGAGATAGTCAAAGAAAGAACCCCTTCGTAAACAAGGAACAGAAAACACCAAAACGATCGACAAGAACAAAGTAAAGTTTGTCAAAGATTTCTGGCTTAGAACAGGCACACATAAAATGTGGCGGGGTTTAACTAGTTTTTGGGTCTTTTCAAGACATGAATCTTTCATAAGTCTTTTTTAAAGACAGCACAAACGTGAACTTTGATAACGTGATCACATACACAAGCCACCAACGAGTGACACCAGGCATTTGAAAGGTTTACCAGTTCCTTATTTTGTCAAGACAATTTACAGTTTCTGCCATAGAACAATCGAACCGTTAAAACTAGAAAACTTTGCTGTATTTCTTTTTTGTGCAAAGTCGAATTCAGTTCGGTTAGCACAAGCCCTTGATTGGTTTATGTGTTAAAAATGTCTTCGCTACTTGAAATTTGATAGGAGCTAAATCTCCCTAGTGCACTAACAACTTAACACTTGAGTGTATCTGTTTCTGACACCAGACACTTTCAAACTTATGAAGAACTTTATTACAAGTGTTGGAATACTCCAAATTTAGGACAAATTTTTACTGGTTTACTTTTGTGTCTGTATGTTCTATAAAATCCCAAGCTATACTTGTTTCGTACTTGTTACCGGTATTAGAAAAAATATCGATCGAGATGTCAAATACTAGACAGATTTATGTGAAAAAAACCAAAAGCACAAAAAACTTATTTAACTTTAATGAGCTGTTTTGTATTTGTATTTTTGCGGTCTATAATCAACCTTAGCTAGCATGTATTTGTACAAAGTGACCTGGCATCCTGGTCAATAGTCTAAGCGGCATTGGCTTCTGGTCGACGTATAGCAATGAAGAATTACCCAGGATCCCAGGTTTTTATACATTGATAACACCAAACATACCTAAACAGATCATGAAATGATTAACCTCAAAATTTCCATAAGAACAAACGAGGAATGCATGCAGTTTCATATCCGGCTTACTTCCAATGTATTTTCCAGTAAACTCAGTATATTAGGACACCCCCTCCCCCGCGCAGACAGACGCTTGCATACGCATAAATGAGTATTAATTGTATTTATGTTGAAAAATGTCAAATTTGTGCTAAAGCGCCCTTACATTGCCTTCGCCATTGAGAAGCAATCCAAATTACAAGCAAAGTTCAAGACATAAATTTTATAACGCCTGACGCGTAGCAAACGCAAAGAAATACCAAAGGACCACATGAACTTAAAGTTTATAAAGAGACATAACAATGAGATAATGAAAACAAGGACACTATAAATACAACATGAAACCATTAAGTTAATATGTCTATATAATCATTCTGTATTTTGTATTGATTGTAAATGCTACGTCCATACTATCTTTTAGTTCTTTTCGACAATGACAAGTTTACTTAGTTTGCATGGTATGTTCTGAAATATGTTTTTGTATATTTTCAGGAGAGGTCTGTAAGAGCTGCAATGTATTTGGAGTTCTCTTTCCACCGGAGAAACCATTTGACTTCAGACGAGAATGTTTAGAGATGACTGGATGCTATTGTTATTGTGGATCTGGCGGGAACTCATGGTTCAAATGCAAGAAAGAACGAAATTTCTGTGATCGAACTGTAGAAAGTGCACGTGACTTTCATACCAGCAGACGATCAAGTAGTTATTATAGTAGCCAGGACACTACATCAACCGGAAGTGGAGGTGGCGCTGTAATACAAGACGTCAAAAGTGAGGGTTGTAATCGACAATGTGACGTAGCAGGAAAGTTGGTAGATGGCGGAACTTACTTCAATCATAAAGAAGGCTGTCTGTCTTATTCCTCCTGTTATTGTGGCTGCGATGGCAAATGGCAGTGTCCCGCTAGTAATGCTGAAAACACATGCACCGGAGCCGGTGGTGGACAACTGGTAGATGTCGATGAAAGCGGTTGTCGCCCTTGTGTTATAGATGGAACACGTTACCGACCAGAATCCCCTTTTACATACAGAAACAATTGCATTGAATGGTCTGACTGTCGATGTAGATGTGACGGCTCTTGGCGATGCGCATCCAGCAGCGGAAAATGGGTTTGCGATAATGTATGCAGAGAGTGCGAAGTTGGGAATAGAAAAATCCCCGGAAGATCAACATTTAGACACCAGACGGAGTGTGTGGTATACGAACCATGCACATGTAATTGTGACGGCTCTTGGGACTGTCCAGCTAAAAATGGCAAATGGATCTGTAACAATAAATGTCTGAACTGTACAGTGAATGGAAACGAGTACCCAGGACGTTCGAAATTTAAAGTCCGTGAAGATTGTTGGGAATGGGAAGAGTGCGACTGTAATTGTGACGGCTCCTGGCAGTGCCCAAGGGAAAGTGCTAAATGGATCTGTACAGACCAATGCTTAGAATGTGACGTAAAGGGTCAAAAATACCAAGGAAACACCCTGTTTCAGTACACAGAAGGATGCTACGAATACAATTGCAATTGCAGATGTGACGGCGGATGGTCCTGCCCAGCAAACAGAACTAGAGATATATGTAGATTGAATATGCAAACAGGATGCTACAATTGTGTTGTGAATGGTCAAAACTTTGAAGGAAACAAACTTTTTACATACGAGGAGAAATGCATACGATATGAATACTGTACTTGTAACTGTGATGGCTCATGGGAATGCCCAGGAGAAAGAGCTAAAAATATTTGTAGTCGAAACGAGACAACCGGTTGCGATTCTTGTGACGTATATGGACAAACAACTCCAGGCCGGAGTCGATTCGAATTGCAACAAGACTGTTGGAGTTTCAACTGTGAATGTGGCTGTAACGGAAACTGGAGATGTTCTGAAACTGGAGCTCAATACATTTGTGGTGGTCAGCTCTTAGACACCAGCGGATGCAAGTCGTGTTTGGCAGAAGGACAACGCTTTGCAAGTCAAAGTTCATTCGAAATTGTTTGGGGTTGCGTAGCTTTCCAATGCTCATGTAATTGTGACGGATCGTGGTCATGCCCGTCTCGTAATGCTAAAACCACCTGTTCAGACAGCCATTTTCAAAAGTTTCTCATCAGTGCAGTTACAAACTTGCCAAGCTCTTGGTGCACTGAATGCACAATAGGCGGTAGTGTGTACCCAGGATATTCTCAGTTTGAGTACCAGGAAAAATGTACCCGACAGTACGCACGATGCTACTGTAATGGAGGATATAGATTTGATTCGTCCATTATAACTGGCTGTTCTGGAATCACAGAGATATCAGTTTCAAATGGTAACTGTATCGAATGTAAATTTAATGACAAAACTTATTCAGCACTTTCCGAGTTTGAGGTTTCATCTCAGTGTAAACGGTACAGATGTAAATGTGAATGCAACGGTCGACCAGCTTGCCAAGCTGTTACTGAAAACGTTTGCGGCTCAGTATTAACATTTGTTAAATCAAATTATGTTCAAGAAGGTGGATCTCAATCTGTATTGGTTCAAACCGGAGGAGGCACTAGAGAAACGGTTGTGGTAGGCGGCGGTGGAGGCACTCGGACAGGGACAGTGGTAGTAAGCGGAGGAACATCAGGAGGTACAGGGACAATAGTTACGGGCGGTGGAGGCTCAACCTCGACGTCGAGGACTTTGGTTGTCAACGCTGGTGGTACAGGTACAAGTACTGGCACGACTGGAACCGTTGTCACTGGTGGTGGTGGATCACGGACCGTTGTAGTAAGCGGTGGTACTGGAGGCGGCCAAACCGGAACAAGGGTCGTTGCTATAGGTGGTGGAGGAAGTGAACGAACAACCACAACAACAAAAGAAACTCGCGTTGTTGTTACCGGAGGAGGAGATTCTACAAGAACTGTCGTTAGTGGAAGTGGAGGATCAGGTAGAACGGTGGTTTCTGTTGGTGGATCTGACACTACCGGGACAACAGCCGTAATAGGAACCGATGGATCGATATGCTATCATTGTGTAGGATTGGATGGCAAAAGATATCCAGGAAACTCTGAATTTAGGTTTAGAAGAGGGTGTGCCGTTTGGAAATGTCAATGTAACTGTTACGGGCGTGCTATCTGCAGACCAGATGATCTGAGTGCTTGTTTGGTTGAACCTCAATGTAGATCATGCGTCGTTGATGGAAAAACGTACAAAAGTAACCGAATGTTCAGCTACGAGAAAGATTGCGTTTTACATCAGTGTAGATGTATGTGTGATGGAAGACCACGATGTGTTCAGACTGTAGCCTTAGATTGTAAACAGGAAGAAAATACATGCAAACAATGCGTCGTTGGAGGTCAAAGATACCAACCGAATACCATGTTTGACATTGAGACCCGGTGTCGACGTCAGCGATGCCAATGTGACTGCAGCGGAGATTATCGATGTACAAGTCCACAAAACCTTTGTTCAACTACCGAACCACAGGAAACATGCGAGGCTTGTGAATTAGACGGGAAATCATTTCAGGCGGGAACAACGTTTACTGTCGACCGAGGTTGTTACCGAATGACATGTTCTTGCTCTTGTTCGGATAGACTTACTTGCGATCAGAGCAAAACTGTAGATATATGTGAAAACGACCAAGGTGAGCGATGTAAAGCATGCCTCGTTGACGGGGAAAGATATGCACCAAATACGAAGTTTGATCGCGAAGTTGGATGCGACCAGCGTCGATGTCAATGTCGCTGTGATGGCACATTCAGTTGTATTAGTACCGGGGTGAAAATTTGCGATGACGAAGAGGAAGTCGTTCTCGAGACAACACCGGCACCGACTCAAGCCCCCGTGACCAGGCCTCAAAACTGTCAGAAATGTGTGGCTGATCGTATCGAAAGGCAAATTGATGTTCCCTTTTGTCTGGACAGGGGCTGTAAACGATATACATGTACGTGCAATTGCAATGGTCGATTCTCTTGTCAAACTGACAAGCCGGAAAATATTTGTGACGAAAATGGTAACAAGATTGGAGGAACTTGTAATACAGCTGCCGTTACCACATCAACAGGTTCAACACAAACAGGAACTTCCTCTACTGGATCTCGTACGTCAACGACTGGGACGTCAACGGGAACTCGAACTTCATCAACATCAACGGGAACCCGCACAACGTCAACATCAACATCTACAGGGACTCGAACTTCGTCTACAAACGTTGTCACAGACTCGACTAAAGTAGGGGCTTACTATACTGAGTACGAAGAGCGACGTGGGGGTGTGGTAGTATCCGAGGCCGATAGACGAGGTCGATGCATGCAGTGTAATGTCCAGGAACAGTACTATGCTGGAAATTCGGAGTTTGAGTTTGACATCGGGTGTAAGAAGTTCAGATGTCGATGCAGTTGTGACGGAACTTGGGAGTGTCCACGACAGAGACCGGCCAACACGTGTCAAAAAGAAACCTGTAAGACTTGTCGATTGAGAGGCCAGGAGTACCAACCTAATACAAGGTATGCAATGATTTTTGTAAGAAAGTTGATACTCGAATAAGAAAAAGACAATATAAATATTTTTAATTGCTTTTTTCGATTCATGATGAATAAGACAACATTACCTGTTTTAGTTATGGTTGGTTTTCATGATGACAACATCAAATTTTTAAAGTTTTTAGCCATGATTTGTTTTTGTTGACTATGTCAATTTATGCTGTTAAAATTATATCAAAGAGATTAAATATGCTATTGTTGATACAGTTTTCAAACATATTATAGCCTCAAACGTGACGTCCCTTTTATTAAAAGAGTCAATAAAAGGTAAGAACAGAACTACCGAACTTAGATGAACAATAGTAAACCGCAAAAATAAGTTAAAACTGTACCACACAATTATTAAAAAAATACATGTCAGAGCGCCTCTGATGAGTCTTGAATAGACGAAACGCGCGTCAGGCGTAGCAAAATTTATTGTCTGGAACTTTGTTGTCATTTTTATTTTTGTTTATATAGGACAATATACATGTATCAACACGCATTCAATTTTTTAAAAGTTCTATTTCTATTAAATTTAGGTTATTGCGTCCTTGGTGAGTAGAATAACGATTTTTGAGGCAGTTTATATTTTACCCTTTTCTTTTCATTTGAGTAAATTAAAGCAAGGACACTCGCAGTTTAACATTAACATATCATTATTTAATGAGTGATCTTTTACAGGTTCACCATTGACATTGACCGATGCCGGAAATACCAGTGCACTTGTCCATGCAGCGGGCGATACAGCTGCCCCGTATCTGATATAATCAACACGTGTGAGGAACAGTGTAAACAATGTGAGGTCAAAGGGAACGTCTATCAACCAAATACACAATTCTCTTATGACGAAAACTGCTTGCGGTACTCATGCGATTGCAACTGTGAAGGAAAATGGAACTGTCCCGCTGAACGAACAGTAAGAATTTGTAACACAGATCAACTAGAGTTAGTAGAGAGCCAATGTCGTGAATGTGAGGTCAAGGGTCAAAGATACCGCGGGAACTCTCGATTTTCCTATGACGAAAACTGTTTCAGGTACAGCTGTGACTGTAGGTGTGATGGGTCATGGAATTGTCCTGCAGATCGCACAGAACGAATTTGTAATACACAACCACAACCTGGACAATGTCGTGAATGCGAAGTTAAAGGGCGAAGATATCGCGGAAACTCACGATTTTCCTACGATGAAGACTGCTTCCGATTCAACTGTGACTGTAATTGCGATGGTTCGTGGAATTGTCCTGCAGACCGCACAGAAAAGATTTGTGATACACAACCGCAGCCTGGACAATGTAGAGAATGTGAAGTAAAAGGGCGAAGATATCGCGGAAATTCACGATTTTCCTACGATGAAGACTGCTTCCGATACAACTGTGATTGCAATTGCGACGGATCTTGGAACTGTCCGGCATCAAGAACAGAGAGGATATGTGGACCAGGAAACAATTTGAGAACAGAAACAAGTCGCACAGTTATAACAGAAGAGCAAAGAGCGGGTACAACGAATGTAGGACAATGTCGCGAATGCGATGTTGAAGGCCAAAGATATCGCGGAAACTCTAAATTTTCTTACGATAAGGATTGCTTCCGATTTAACTGCGACTGTAATTGCGATGGTTCGTGGAATTGTCCTGCAGACCGCACAAAAAAGATTTGTGATACACAACCGCAGCCTGGACAATGTAGAGAATGTGAAGTAAAAGGGCGAAGATATCGCGGAAATTCACGATTTTCCTACGATGAAGACTGCTTCCGATACAACTGTGATTGCAATTGCGACGGATCTTGGAACTGTCCGGCATCAAGAACAGAGAGGATATGTGAATCTGGAAGCAATTTGAGAACAGAAACAAGTCGCGCAGTTATAACAGAAGAGCAAAGAGCGGGTACAACGAATGTAGGACAATGTCGCGAATGCGAGGTTAAAGGCCAAAGATATCGCGGAAACTCTAAATTTTCTTACGACGAGGATTGCTTCCGATTCAACTGCGACTGTAATTGCGATGGTTCGTGGAATTGTCCTGCAGACCGCACAGAAAAGATTTGTGATACACAACCGCAGCCTGGACAATGTAGAGAATGTGAGGTTAAAGGGCGAAGATATCGCGGGAACTCTAGATTTTCCTACGATGAAAACTGCTTCCAATACAACTGTGATTGCAATTGCGACGGATCGTGGAATTGTCCGGCATCTAGAACAGAGAGAATATGTGAATCGGGAAATAATTTAAGAACAGAAATCGAAACAAGTCGCACAGTTGTTACCGATTCACAAAGAACTGGTTCAACGAATATAGGACAATGTCGCGAATGCAAGGTTAAAGGGCGAAGATATCGCGGAAACTCTCGATTTTCCTATGACGAGGACTGCTTCCGATACAACTGTGATTGCAATTGCGACGGATCTTGGAATTGCCCGGCGTCTAGAACAGAGAGAATATGTGGACCTGGAAACAATTTGAGAACAGAAACAAGTCGTACAGTTATCACTGATTCTCAAAGAACTGGCTCAACGAATACAGGCGGTACAGCTGTAACTGGATCCAGTCAAACAGGGTCGGGTTCTTCGTCAAGGACCAGTGTAGGATCCGGAACTTCGTCCTTAGAAACGCAGAGAACTGGATCAGGATCTAATCGAGAAACTCGAACAGAAACTCACACCAGTACCTCTACCCATACAACCTCCAGTAAAACTGTTCTCGGTGGATCACAATCAATAACTGAAATCCGATCTCGTTCTGGACAGACTTCCGGCTCAGCAGCAGACACTCGCGGATGTCGTTACTGTATTGTAAATGGTGTTCAACATAGGGGAAATTCCCGTTTCCAATTCGATAACAATTGCTTCAGATTTAATTGTGAATGTCGATGTGATGGATCATGGACTTGCCCAGGGGACAGAACAGAAAACATTTGCCCAAATCAATGTAGACAATGCCAAGTCAAAGGACAATCCTATCCTCCTAACACCATTTTTGAATACGACGAGGGATGCAACCGCTTCAGTTGTGACTGCGCATGCGACGGATCGTTTAATTGTCCAGCAGCCAGAACGAAGGATATTTGTGGCGGAAGAGGCAACAAATGTACAACCTGTGTCGTAAAAGGCAGACCTTACAATGTAGGACCATTTTCATATAAAGATGGATGTTTTGGATATAATTGCGAATGTAACTGTGATGGGTCGTGGAAATGTCCTTCCAGTGAAACGGAAAACTTATGCGCTGGTCTTCGAGCGGATACCTGCCAAGAATGTCGTGTGAATGGGAAAACATACCAGGCACGAGCGCCATTTTCCTACATAGATGGATGCAGTCTGAAAAAATGTACCTGTGCATGCGACGGCTCTTTCGATTGCACATCGACGGACATTTGTCAATCCAGTGGAAGAGTTTGTCGAGACTGTGTCGTCAAAGAAAAGAGATACGTACCAAACAATCGATTCCAGTACACGGAGGGGTGTAACCAATTCGATTGCGACTGTAATTGTAATGGTTCGTGGGATTGCCCGGCCCAACGTACCCAAGATCTATGCGCCCTCGGGCAGTGCCAGAAATGCATGGTGCGCGGCAAGGAAAAGCCCGGAAATAGCGGCTTTGTTGTCGAGGAAAACTGTAGACAATATAAGTGTTGGTGTCATTGTGATGGGCAATGGACTTGTTCAAAAGACTTTCAACGTGTCTGTAACTTGGGGTAAAAATGAGACATTTATTATTAAAATTCAATGAAGTTTTGTTATGTTAAAAAAGAAATGTAATGATATTTTTTTTTCATTTTGTTCAAATATTTTGCGTGACGATTTTTAATTAAAATTGTACAAATTTAAAGAGTTTTGAGCTAAACGCAACTTTCTGTACCATTTTCCCATAATATATATTTTTAAAAAGAAATAATTCAGTTTAGTTTCTAGTTAAATAAAGACATTTTTTTTCATGAAAAGAAACATGAATGCTGAACCGGGAATTATTAAATCATTACGTTTCTTTTTTGCTCTTTATAGCTGAAAATGAATTGTTTGGAGGGAATGTTATACATCGCTCATTTTTAAACTGATCGCATAAATATATTATCAAATAATCATACAGAACGTAATTATTTTTTTAAGATAAAATTTATTAGAAATAGTTTAGCTATGCTACATTTTTCATTCCAATCTCAAGAATTTCAATTTTAATATTTCTTCATGTTTTTAATCTTTCGATCTTAATTCTCTTGTTTTTGTTTTGCTTGGCAAACACATTTATTTTCAATTATAACATGTAGTTACAATGAGATTTGCTATGATTTTGATTCCATTATAGATGTTAAGCATATTTGTTTCTTCTTTAAATTCTTAAGTCCAATTCAAATGCCTGAATACAACATTGTCCAAAGTTCAATTATTTTACTAGCTATTTTATAATTATCTTAATATCTTGAAATGAAGTTTTTGAATTTCTGCAATTAGATTTAAGTTTTTATAACTGTTTAATTACATACTATAAACAATGAAGAACTTAGAAAGCATTTTTGATGAAGCGATGTTACCTTATTTGTATAAACACATGTTTTAGCAAACTTATGGTTTATTACTAAATAAACGAAAAATATTTTTAATGAATTACTTGTTTTATTTGTATACATGTTCATTCATTCAATTTGAACATCTAAGATAACATCTCTATAGAAACTTTTTCATTCATATTTGTATTTATAGTTTTTGCCATAATGTATTAGGTAACATGCTTGCAATTTTATTTTTTATAATCGTAGAAAACTGACCGTTTTAATCATGATAATGCGGTGCCATTTTGTCAATATTTTTATTGATTTAATATGACTGATTTTATAATCTTTTATGATTGAAATTAGATATTTTCTGAAGAATGGATCTTTTAAGTTTATCAGCATTTTTTAACACCAAGAAGGCTAAAATGTTTCAAAGACGCATTCGAAACCTATATCGTTAGAAGTAAAGGCGTACCAAATAGAATGTCGTAAATCCGAAAAAAGACAGACAAAATCAGTCTTACATA